>JAWWMO010000121.1:67418400-67464559 GCA_035047845.1 Dendrocincla fuliginosa | reverse complement strand
TTTTGTTTTGAAACCCCCCCCCCCCCCCCCCCCCAAAATCTAGGCTATGCTTTTGGGATTTTCTTTTTTTTTTTGAGTTCTTTCAGATAACAAAATAAAAATGTTTCTGTGTCTTTTTTCATTCCATGAACTCTTTCACAATTGACTGTGGTTCATGGAAAAGAATGCAGTAGTCTTCCCACAGGCAGAATTAGCCCCAAGGACCAGACAACAACTTTTTCTCTGCACGGGAAAGGAGGTGGTAGAGATTCAGTTTATAGACAGGTTCTCTCCCACATTGGAATCTGAAATGGTAGATCAGAAACTATTGCCCGCCCTTTGTTCTAATCAGAAAGGAGAAATTAAAAAAAAAAAAAAAATGTACAGAAGAAATATTAGAAGACAGGGAAATGGTACATAAAACATATGTTTCAGAAAGGATTTGTTAAAAGACAAAAGTCATGCTGTTAAATATGAGAATATAGTAGAGTGATCAGTCTTGTGTTTAGCACTCTGAACACAGAGCCTTACAAGCATAAAGGCTGTTTTGTTTTAAGATAAAAGACCCAATTTTAGATATCTGGTGGAGAGGCAGGGGGATGGGAACTTACGATTAACTGGAACAACTGTTCAAAGCAAAGAAATGAAAAAGGGAACAGCAGAGGAATTTCTCTCCAAGTTGCCTACTGAAGCAGTTTCGGGTTTAATTTTCATGTCTGTTTTGCAATGCCTTGATAGTCAAAACTGGCTGACACAACACATGAGATATGCCAGTGCCAGTCTGGGGTATTTTGGGTTCCTGGAAACAGCACAAAGATCTGTGTTGACAAAAACTTTACAGATGTGCCAGATTTTTTATTCAGAGTGAGAAGCAGAGGCCCCTCAAATAGGAATGCTGCCCTGCCAGAAGCAGACTTGTGAGATGCTGACTGGTCTGGGCCCTGGGTCACCCATGTAGAGGGCATCTCACTGGTGGGTGTTCACTATGTCCTGTCTGTCTGGAGCTAGGAAAGGGGAGTCATCAGAACAAGCTAATTTGTCAAGTGCAGTACGACTCTCCACAAGCATTCAACAAATATGAATAAGCGTCCCAGTTTCCTGAAAATCACTTAAAACCAGTTTTTAATTGTTTAAATAACAAGTAGGAGGTTTTTTCGCTTGCTTCTGTTGTGGACAGATTTGAGATGTCCGTGAACCATATTCTCAATGAGAAGCCTCGAGGGGAATTCAATTAAATTTGCAGTAGGAATCATATCCTAGAAGCTTTTCTCTAGAGCTATGGAAGGGATTTGTTTGTTTGTTTGTTTGTTTGTTTTATTGTAAGCTACTTGGCAGATGATGAGTTCCTAGAAAATACTCAAAATATTGAGAGACCTATGACAACATTGGCAACCTGGTAACAAAGTTCAAGTAGGGAAGAAGAAGTAGAACTTGAATTTTGGAATACAAAAAAGGGAAAAGACTCTGTGAAGAAGCTGGGCCTATTTGTTGTAAGAGAAGAGAGAGGAGGAGAGGAGAGAAGAAGAGAGAAGAGGACAGGACAGGATTGGACAGGATGGGACAGGACAGAGGATTTTTGGCTTCACTTCATAAAACCAGTATACATAAAGCCAAGATTTTAATTTCTAAGTATTTCATGTTGTTGTTATTGGTCAAGTTTTAGAACTATGAAATGGATGTCCAGATGCAATTGAGTAATTTTTCTCTTACTGACTGTAAACTTCTGGTCAATTCAAGGCCTATATTTGTGGTCCTTGCTGTATAAAACCCAGGTGACTTTTGTACTTAGAGTCCTTCATGCTATATTAGCTCTGTAAAGTAAGGAGGAGTATCAGAATGCAGTAGAGCTGAAGGCTTTATTTAATCCCTTAAATCTAAACAATAAATACAACTCAGCTGAGACAAAATACATTGTTTATGTATTAGAAATCTGTGTCAAAGCTTGTGCAAAAGAGATGCAATCTTGAGAGATCTAATCTTGAGGTAATTTGGATTGATTTCATTTAATCATATATAACAAAATGTCCTGTAAACATACTAAATTAACCAAGAAACTGTTCTCTGTTATCCACAACCCAAAATTTATTTCTGTTTTTATTCTAAATTCATTTACAAATTGTCTAGCTCAAAAGAAGGTAAACTTAATTTTATATAAAAGAAACACAAATAAAATAATCTTATATTTCACCTGGTAGAGAAAAAATTTTCTACACTTTAGTGAGGAAATCCTTTTATTTTGCTAAGGGAATTGGGTACACAGACATCACATTTTGCTAAATATGACTACAGTATACAAATATTATTTAAACAAATATTATTTTACTGCCTATAGTAAATGTGTTTTCTCTTCAGAGTATTTTATCTAGCAATTTAGATTTATATTTTATAATGTAATATATAGTTTATATTGCTGGGTTTTTTTCCTATTGAAGAGGACTATCCAATAAATAAATAAATAATTTTAAAAAGGTTGCTTTAAAAATGCTTCTTTTTTTTTTTTTTTTTACAGTGTATATATAAAGATCAGTATGCTTTCCAACAGTGAAGTCTTCAATAAAACAGCTTCTTTAGATGCCTGTAGTAAAATGACATCTTAAAAGTTTAATTTTTATTATGCTTTATGTATTGACAACAGTGGCATTCTCAGACATCCCATGAGCATGGCACAAGCCAAAGGAAAATTATTTACAGGCCAGAGCATAGGTCAGTGAGTAGTATTAATGCTGTAAAGTGCTTTTTGTGTTTCTCTGGTTCTGGTGTTCTTCTGGGACACTGCACATAGGTACAGCAGTTTAAAGCAAAACAGGCCAAATCCTCAAGCCTTACTGTAATATATGCAGTAAAGAAAAGCTAGGTGACAGCTAAACCAGTCCCAAAGGTAGGCTGTGTGTCAAAGTAAATGTCAGCACTCTCAGGACCGCTTCAAGATGAAGACACTTCTTTCATTTAGATTGAGTGTTTTGAGCAAATTTAGCAATCTTCTGAAGTTTATCTCTAAATCCAAGAGCCAAGGTACTCACTTTGAAGCTAATGTTCTCACAGATTAAAGTACTTAAAAAGCTTGTAGAATCGGCTCTGTTATTGTACAGGTGAAGAGATTGCTTTATATAGTAATATGCATCTGCAGTGCTGAAAGACGTCAGGAAGAAATGACTTTCTGAGACTTAGAGAACTCTTACACAGGTCTGACACAGGTAGAAAGCTGCAGAATTAAGCACTTATGACTGAGGAGCAAATAAACCCAGAATCAAACACAGCTGGCTTCAGGTGAAACAGTGAAGATTGAGTACCTCAGCTCTTGGCAGACAAATATTAAAATAATGTTTATATTCTGTATTTAATGTCTTTTTTTTTTTAATATATAACTGAGGAAACAGGAGATAGAGGCAGAGAATTTCGCCATGCACTACAGAACCATACTCCATGAGTCATACCCCATATTGACTGCACTTTGATGTTCTAGGGTACTGCCTCATGCTTTGGTGGAGGGAAAGAAAAAGTTTTTCATCTTCCTTTTTCTTAGAACATAAATTTCTTTACTTTCTCTATAATCTGTCTGTACACTGTTCAAGTGTCCCCATTGAATCACCATTTATAGTACTGCTTTCACCATCTGGATTGCATTTCGCACCTCATGTTTTCAGAATATATTGCTCTTTCAATGTGTTTTCCTTGCACACCTTTTCAAAGATGCCTCTTAGAGAATAAATGCCTTTTTGAACAGTCTTTGAATCAGCCATAAGCATTTCTTCTCCCAGCTGCTTGTCCTCAGGTTGCCTGCCCCAATGACTTATATTAATAAAAGTTT
Source organism: Dendrocincla fuliginosa (assembly GCA_035047845.1). NCBI lineage: Eukaryota > Metazoa > Chordata > Aves > Passeriformes > Dendrocolaptidae > Dendrocincla > Dendrocincla fuliginosa. Next base: position 67,460,772 of record JAWWMO010000121.1, on the reverse strand, counting down.
AAGTTTCCTGATTCTAACAGCAAAAATTTCTTTCCTCATTACAAGGTCCTACACCTTTGTAAAGTCCACACAAACTATGCTGCCCACCATTAAATATTTTTTTTAAGTGAAAAATATCATAAACTGGAGTTGTGTCTTTAGATGACATACAAGTGTTAGCTTGAGATCTAGTTCAGAATAAAATTTGGATCCCTGAAGAGACATTTGTTTAGAGATGCATCAGTCAACAGAGGTTCTTTTCTCAAATTTTGAACCAATAAGAAAGCTTTTAAGACTCATGGTTTCTTTACAAGGCTCTAAATTTAAACCAGATCTTGTAAACTACATCAGGTGGCATAGAGACAAAAGTGGCAGAAGAAACAGGTCTCTCCAATTTCTTTGAGGCGGGATAACCAGAAAGAGTAACAGGCTGTTTGAGACTGTAGTTTCGTAACGCTGAATAAGGCTGTCGAGCCCTGGAAGAGTAAAAAAGAGAAAGAGAAAGATGAGCAGGATTACAAGGGCCTTGGGAGGCCAAAATATCTATTGAAGTTGTGAAGTGAGAAAAACTAAATATGATTACAATCTTCTTTAGCCATCTGCTGCCATCGTCTTTAGCCATCTTTCTTAGCTTTCTTCAGCCCAGAATCTGAAACACAGTCCCTCCAAATATGCCTTATTTCTTTACAGGTATTCTCCTCCAAAAAAGTTATTGCACTTCTTAAAATTATGTTCTGCCTCTGCAGTGCCCTGGAAAGGCCCAGATGGGCTATAGGGTACATGTTGCTAAAATGGATCTTCCAAAGATCCTGGCACCAGGTCTTTAACACTGCAGAGGTTGAACCTTGGGCAGCTAGATTTCCCAGTGCAGATTTTTGAAACTCTGCACAAAAAGTTTGAATTTTCTGTTTTACTTAGGCATTGCACCTATTTCCACACAGTAACTGCAATTAGTTTCTATAAAATGAAGTCATGTGGTCAAGAAAGATTTAAGGTAAAGTCCCTGAGTTTTGTTTACTTTTATCTGTGCCTAAATTCCTTCTTTAGAATATTTACTAAAACAAGGGTTAAGATTCTTGATACTTTTTGCTTACATTTATATTTAAAATACAATCCTGACTGACTAATGTGATACAAATAAAAGTTCTCAGTCAGTGACTCATTGCAAATAAAATCCAAACATACAGTTATCTACCTCTGCAAGTGTTGCTGTTATTGTTTCCAGATAACTTGAAAAAATATAAAACATTACACATGATGAATATATTGATACCACTTTTTAACAGTATTTCTGACCAACAGAAACAGAAAACAAGTCTGTATTGTTCATATTTTTCTAATTAAGTTGATATCAACAATTTCAGAAACTGAAGGTATAATTTTATTTTCATAGCTTGGGTTTTATACTTACAATGACACTGCATCCAGGGCATCAGATTCTGTTCTATTCATAAAAGATCCCACTAAATACTGCTTGAGAAAGAAAAATTGATATTATAGAGTACAGACAGTGCAATTCAATGCATAACATATGCTTATGATATGTTCAGTAATGTAAAAAATGCAAAATAGAGTATTTGCAAAATTTTTCAATGCTAGGAAAAATGGAGACATTCCTCTTAGTGGATAAAAAATAGATGTGCCAGTGGTAGTTCTGACCTACAATTCTAAGAAAAAACTACTAGTGTAACATAAATAAAGATTAAGTTGCCATACTAAGCCTCCAGCTAAATCACTGCAATAACTACTGTGTGTAAAGAGAGGATATTTGAATAGGAGTTGAAAGACATGAGGCCAAGTACCATCTCCAGCAGTGGTCAGTTGAGATGGCTTCAGGAAAGTAATTTCTTTGTGAATCTATTTCCTATTCTTTTCCAAAACCATAATTTTAAACTAACTAGGGCAGTATTCACTGGGTGAACCTTTACCCAGAACTTTATTATTTAGACTCTTCTAAATTTCTAAATTAGACTCTTCTGCAGAGAAAATAGTAGCTTTTAGAATATGATTCATCTGAGCAAAGGATATATCTTTCAAATTGATAAATTGCACTTTTGAAGTCATTATTTCCTTCTAATCGTTGCAGCTGCACGGATCATATATATACACACAAGACATCTAAAGTTACATGAAAACAGTTACATTCCACTTGGTCTTACAATAACAGGTGGTATGGTCCAGAAGGAGGAGCTCTGCAGAGGAAAACACTTGTTGCTGAGGGTCCAACATCCATGCGAAAGGTGCTTCATGGATTTTATTTCAGGTGAGAGGTAAAGAACATTAAAGGAGCACATCTTTGGGTTTCATTTCACCCCAGAAAAATGCATTTTATAATCTCCAAGGCAGATCCATGGTGAGAGCCAAAGTGCAGTATGTGAGGACAAGTAGAATGTGCTCTTCTAAGTTCCCATCTTCTCTGAACTGAAATACTAGCATAGGCAGGCCCATTGTCTCTTACTTTCTAACTATACCCAGAAGAATATAAAGTCAGCGTTCAGAATTATTTCACAGCATTGCAATAACAAAAAATAATAATCATATTGATCCTCCAAAAATTTTTTCCCCAGCTTGAGCTGATTCTCATGAGGAGTCTGATACTAATGAACCTATCTCCTTCCCACATAAACTATTTTGTTTTATTTTGTTCAGCCTGCATAGTATCTTCTATCTATCGTACCACAAACTCACTTGATTTTTACTAATTGACTTTCTCAAGGGTGGGGATGAAGGAGGAGCATTTGAAGATCACTCTCCAAATTACTCATGCAAGCCTATGAATTTTTGCACTCTTTGATGCTATTGGTCAGACTCAGCATCTTAAGTTCTTTTCTTGCAGCAATGAAAAGGACATGAACTTGATGTTTTATCACCTCTCACTCAACACTGTTTAATATGCTTGTGTGAATTCATCTGTCTTTCAATCACTGTTTTATTCGTAACTTTTTAACTTACATTTGGCCACGTCAGTTGTCTAGGAATATTTTCCATCATTTCAAAAACCTTATTTGAGATTTTTTTCCCTCTGTATCATGTTATGGGGCTGGTGAAACTCAGATTTTCTTTTCTTTATTTTTCCTTAGGGCCATAGTTCCAAAAGTAACTGAAGGATTTAAGCATTGCCGTGAAGTGACTGACTTTATGCATTATAAAGTGTGTATGTAAAAAATAAATAATAACCTTCCCACCCCATCCCATTTTCAATACAGACTAGTTAACATTTTTTTTTCCTTTGTGGACCTAGTTGGTGCTCATTATCTGCATGGCTTTGCCAGGACTGATCCCTAGCTAAAGGTATAAAGTTGCTGAATTCCTGAAGTTGTTTGGATTGTTTGTGATACTATCAACATTTTTAAGTTAATCAGTGAACTCTAGATTCAAGTTGTGGCAAGAATGGTACAAGATGGATTGATTTTCATGTGTGGTGGGATTTTCTTTTTCAGTTAATTATTTTTACGTCCTCTTCAAGTCTGCACGTAGCCTGAGCTGCAATAACTGCGGCCCAGGGCATTGTTGGTGAGGCAATCAGCACCTTATCTGGGGAGCTTTCATTTCCTGTTGAAAGAGGTTGCTGAGGTATGCACTGAATCCACATCTCCCCCCACAAACTACTTCATTCTCTGTTCTATCTCCACAGTGATCTTCCTTCCCACAGCAGAGGAAGAAGGCTGGGCCTCCTCACACTGCTGCAGACACCTTCCTTTTCAATCCTCGCTGTTTGGATTCACTGTGAGCTTGAGGCTGAGGGGATCCTGACCTCCCAAAGGGCAATTCAGGGTCCTCCCAAAGAGCTCCACCAGCTTTGGAGGCACCAGGATATGGCCTTCATGACACAGAAAAGCACAGAAATTTTCTTATTGTCTTCCACTTTTTCTTAAAAGTTTCAGTTTCTATTTTTAAGGAACTGACTTAAACTGTGTGTTGCAGTCCCCCAAAAGCCATGGTTTCATAACAAAAGTATTGACATGTGATATGCAAGTAATTTCATGCTTAATAAAACAAAATAACTTAATAGTATGATAGCCAGCCAGTTTCAGTCTTCCTTCCCTCTTCTTGCTGATGAGGTTAAGTGCCAAACTGATGAGAGGCAAATTATTTTTAATACTATAAAATTGTATTTTTAGATTATAAAGCTTGACCTAAGATTAGATTCATATATAGTTAGAATAGGTTAATAAAGGGTTAAAGGTTCCTGCACGGGCTTTTAGACTTTCTTGTTTGCTTGTGAATTTTTCTCTTTTGGGTACAGCAGACTAGATTTATCTAGGCCAATAGAAAATAATGTGCCCTGTAAAATTTACCCTCCCTGAAGCAATGCAGCAAACTCAGCAAGATTGTTTTCTCTTCAGAGAAAACTTAGAAAGGTCTGGGTGGGTTGGAAAACCAGCTCCTATTCAAGTAAGACTGGAAAGCAGCAGAATAATATGTTTAGATAACAATCTGGGACCAAATTCATCATTAGTGATATCATCAAGACCTCTGTGCTATATTTCAGTGTAGGTGAGAGACATAAAACTAATATAATATAGCAAATTTTTTAACATTCACTAACACATCAAGGAACGCAAAAGTTGGAAAATTCTCTTTCCCTCTAAATCTTCCATATCCCCTAACAAAACCAAATAGAAAATACTGTCAAGAAAAAAAAAAAAAAAAAAAAGAGAAAAAGAGAAAACCCCAGAACCCCTCCCCTCAAATCCATGGCACTTGAAAAGTCGGAGGTAATACCCGAATGTACACAAAAAGTCATAATGCCCACTATGAATTCTGATTTATTCTGATTTCTTCCAGTTAGGTCAACTCAATAGGTCAGATTGCTACTGGAAACCAAAAATGAAAATCATCTTGAAGCTGGATATGACAGGGTCTTTTAATTGTAACACTGACCCTGTTAAAGTCATGCTACATCTTTGCTCTCAGCTCTAGCTGCAGCATTTGGCCATGGACTGCTTTTACTAACAGTTATTTCATTTCCAGGTTTTCATTTGCTATTACCACAGCTGAAACTATAGTCTTCCCTGGAAATGGCAAAATGGTAACAGGGCATTGCCTCGAACTGTTGTTTGCAAATAAGGTGGAAATTTTCACCACTCCCATCAATTTCAACAAAGAGCAGGTGTGCCCAGTGTACAGTACACTTGTGTACAGCACACTTGTGTACAGCACTCTTGTGTACAGCTAAGCTTTACAAAAGTTACTCCTTACTGCTTTTGTCTTCTTGTAAGAATACTTCTACATAAATTATTCACAAGTATCATTAATTCACAGTCTCAGCTGAATAGATATGGAGGGCACAAGGGACCATTTTGGTCATGTATCCTGCTTAATAGACACCACAGGACCTCCCACAACAAGCAATTCCTGACGTGCATGCACACCTTCCGGTTTACTAAAGGAACTTTGCCAAGAGACATGTTCTGCACTGCTTTGCTCTTCGTGAGCTGCTCTTTTCCAAAGTGCAGATATTGCAGCTCAAATTGCATATAATCATAGAATGCTAGTGGGAAGAGGACTTCAAAGACCATCTAGTTCAACACCCTTGCCCTGGGCAGGGATACCTTGTATTGGACCAGGTTGCTCAAAGCCCCATCTAACCTGACTTTGAACACTGCCAGGGATGGGGCATCCACAACAACTCTGGACAACCTGGTCCAGAGCCTCACTACCACTATTGCAAAAAATTTTCTTCCTTGTATCAAATCTAAATCAACATTTTTTTCAGTTTCTTTGTTCTGGCTGGGTAATTAAGTCAGCCACATGCTATGACTTCCTTCCCTTTGAAGTATGAGTCAATTAAGTAACCAATAAAGGACTATGCAACTTAATACACAGGCAAGATCCTCTGAAATCCTCAAGATCCTTAGTCACTGAAATCATATTCAAGTCTAACAGTTTGCCATTGTAGATGGGGAATCTGTCCCCAAGGGAGTAGAAATAATATGATGTGGCTTTTATGTTGATAATCAGGAAGCACATGAACTAGATCACAAATTAGGTTTTAATAAACCCACCTAAACAATTTCATTAGGATTTGCAATAGGAGAATAAAGGGCACTGGCTTATTAATAGACAATGGTTATTGAAGGGTATTTAATGTGGCTAAAACATAAATGATTTTGAGTTCAAACACGGAGGAAATTGAGATGGTTTGGCTTCAGTTTTGATTTTTCTTAAAACGTAAGTGACAAATGTTGAATGTAATGTCTGCAGAGAAGAGTTGGCATGAATAGGAAGGAGTGCCTTGTTGTCAGTGCATCCTATGAAATAGGATTTGCTGGTTACAATGTAGTCTTTTTGCTGACCAGATCAAGAGCAGCCTGATAGACTACTGGTGAATCTGACATAAAAAGCAGAGGTTTATCACAACTTCGAATAAGCTTTGAAATTTTCTATCCAAGTGTTTGCTGCTTGTCCATGTGAACTCTATAATCTCTAGCACTACTATTGACACCATGTGTAACTTCCTGCAACTAGCATCACTTCTCTGCATCAGATGACACCTTTGTAAAGGCAGTGGTACCATATACAATGAAGATGGTGAAGGGTCATGAGGAGCAGCTGAGGGAGTTGAGGCTAAGAGTTCTCCGGGCTAAGTGAGCCTGGAGAAGAGGAGGCTCAGGGGTGACCTTATTACTCTGTACAGCTACTGGAAAGGAGGTTGTGGCCAGAAGGGGGTCAGCCTTTTCTCTGTGGCAACTAGCAGCAGTGTGAGCAGACACAGTCTTGAGCTACATCAGAAGAGGTTTAGGTTGGACGTTGGGAGGAATTTCTTCACAGAAAGGATGATTAAATATTGAAATGGACTGCCCAGGAAGGTGATGAAGTCACTGTCCCTGGAGGTGTTTAAGAAAAGACTGGATGTGGCACTTGGTGCCATGATCTAGTTGACATGGTGGTGTTCCATCATAGGTTGGACTTGAAGATCTCAGAGGTCTTTTCCAATCTAATTCATTCTGTGATTCTGTGTGATATACAGTGGCATTAACTGGTCAATGTTGCTCTGGTGCAAGGGCACCACATCCTTATTACCACACCCTTTTAAAGTGGGGGTTTTATCAGCATGAAGGTCCAAACAGAAATCCTCTGCTTAATTAAGCTGTAACTTCAGAGAGGATTATTAAGGAAAAGAAAACAATGTTTAATCAAGTATTTAGATGTGTTTAAATTATGAGCTTTGTGAGGCAATTTACTGTGCCTGTTGGTAGACAACCAGTTTAGCAGGGCAGAGCTGTGAATTGTAACAATGATCATAATTATGTAGCACATTTTGCACAATCACAATCTTAGTCATAACATTAACACTTTGCTCTTTGCAATGCTGTGGCTAATTCTATAAACCCTAAATTGCTAATGGGCTAATTCTATAAACCCTAAATTGCTAATACTTCTTGTGCATTCTACCTTAAGTCTAATTCTTGAAATAATAGAAAATAACAGTTCAAACCTGTTTACCAAACTTACTACTATTACCAGAAGATCAGTAATTTTTTATTTGTTTATTTCTTATGTTGTCACTTCTAAATGTTTTGTGTTTTTTTGGAACAACTTATTTTGCTTGTAACTTAACATTCCTAAACACTAACATAATGAAAACAATGAAATTAATCTTAATTCTTTGTTCCTATGTATTAAAGAGCAGGTTTTATCCTAATAGGATATCTGTAACCTAAATTTGAACCTCTATCTGGTAACTGCCATTGTCCATAATTCAGCAGATTTCTCAGCTTTCTCACAACACCAGAAATACTGTCTTTCTGTAGAGCACAGCAGGTTGCCGAAACAGTTTTGTCATTTTTTTGGCTATGTTTACTGAGAGGTCTTCTTTAAATGCATACATTTTGCTCTTTTCAGCCACCTAGCTATTAAAAGATGAAGAGATCTCACATTTAAGTGACTTTCTCTTGTATTTCTTCAGTGTGGCGCACACCTTTACCTACTTTCTCAATTCTGGAAGTGTAACCTGCTCACACGCATCTAGGCTGTAACTCTACTCAGCTTTGTTAACAATTCTCTCACTCATGGCAAAATTGTGTTAGATACACAGATTGATTCACATTAATAATCACACAGTCACAGAATGACAGAAAATAGGGCTTCAAGGGGTGCCACAAGAGTACACCATTCACTGAGAGCTGACTGTTGTCCCGAAGACCACTTGTGTCTCTAGCAAAGCATCCCCCACTTCCTACAGATAATCTCCTCCACTGCTGCACAATCCTGATGACAGAGAAAATGTAAGGAGCAAGGAATGAGTAATACTCTAAAAAGTCAAGGATCTGGAAAAATGTGCCTGGTCTTGAGTAACAGCTACCTGACCATCTCAGCTGTAACATATACCTTGTGTTAATCCAGCTCTTTCAAACACCCTGCTGACAAGGTAGGTAGCTGATAAGGCTTTTTAAAGGTAGCTGGTCCTGGGAAGGAGGTGTTAACTCAGTAAACTCTGTTTTGCCTGCACTGACGTTTTTAATGAAGCTGAAAAATGAACACAGAAATCAATCCAAGCTGTCTTGGCTGTGTTGCATGTGAGAAAAAAAAAAGTAGCAGGTACAAGCGAGAGAGAAATATGTTTTTCACCAAATGCAAGACTTCTAACCAAAAGATGTAATTTATTGAATATGCAATGTTATTTTCAGGGTGCTTTTTCAAATGGAATTTGTTTAAAAAGTGAATCAATAATGAAAATACCTGCTTCAAAAATTAGATTTCTTGAGCCCTCATTGAATTGAAACAAATATATAAATACTGTTGTTCTTTTAAAATTGATTTTTTTTTTAATTTTCTGTCTTTCACATCCCATTTGTGTGCCAAATAGGTTCAACCTGCATAGTCTTGGTAGCTATTAAAAGAAATACAAGTCAGTATTATTTTTTTACTTCAGCATTAACTCATTATCCAAACATTTTAGAACTAAATATAAAGCAAAAACTTCTACTGCATAAAAACCTAAAACTTCTTTTGAGGGATTTTAATGGAAAATAGAGCATTTGAAATTCCCTCAAGGATAGCTTCATGTTATAGTAAATTAAAATACTTTCCCTCTTTATTGGGCTTTTGGGAATATCTTCTCATTATCTTGCGTGAGACTGTCTTCTGAAGTATATTTCCAGAGTAGAAAAAAACAAAAAAAGGATCCAATAAAAATAAATAGGAAGAATTGATTACTTTTTTGCTAATGAAAATGTCCCTGCATGGGTATTTTGTAAGACATTTGTATGAGCGTGACAAAATTCTTCAGGGTTTGACTAAAACCAAAAAATATACCAGTATATTTAGGAACCTTCAGTGACAAATAAAAATATAAGGCAAAAATTTTTTCTACCAAATATTTTACCAGTCAGAAAATAGCTAATACTTATCTGCAGTTTTTTGCTGAGAAAATGTAGTTGCACAGGGCCTGTTTTCTTCCCTTGAGTAATGAGAGATAATTTATAAATACCTTCAGTTTTCTATTTTATTCATCTCTTATACACTAATAAGCTGCTATCAAAGCTCTGCAAATATTTTTTGCTGCTTCCCAAAGCTGTGTCTACTCTCCTCACCACCTCATTTGTTAGTGGTGTTTATCCTGGCCTTGATAGTTTGATGGTTATTTTTTTCCTGCTGATTTTATTGTGTTATCAAGCTTATCAAGGACTGTGCTGCCAGTGAGATACACAACATCCCATGGATCTTGATATCGGGTGTCTGAAAAAAAAGTGATCAAACCACATTGATTTGCAGCTGAAGTGGGAATTTCTACAATGTCTCTGATATCTCATGAAATTTATGCAATTCTGGCTTAGGGCAAAATTTGTAAAGGGCTTTTTTCTGTTCTCTGAAGTCCTCTCTTTCATGGCGTGGGACACAACCTTTTCTCCAGCCATTCCTGTGATGCAATAGGTACAGAACCTAAAATATCCTGGTTCGTTTATTTATTTTGTGGTTTTGTAACAGGATGGATCCTTGAGATACTGTATCTCCTCATCAGAGCTGTCCCGGGAAGCAGCCAAAGCAGTGAAATCATCACTACCCTTAGTCCAGAGCTGGCACAGCAGATCCCACTGGACCAGGACCTGCAACAAAACACATCTGTCACTGTGCTTACACCACTTGTCACATCACCCATCTCAATGTGTCTCCTGGGAATGGCCTCCCAGGGTAGCCACACTGGAAAGAGAGGTACTTGAGCAATGCTTGGCTTGGCTTACCACAAGCTTTAAATAACGGGACCAAGCTGGGAATCCTTCTACTTTGGAAACAGACCGTTATTCAGTTTATAATATATCCATGTTCAAGAGGATGTTACTGCTTTCCTAAAAATCAGTTTTATTGCAAGTGTCAAATAACCAAATCACAGACAGTGTTGCTGCCAGGGTGGAATTTAGAGTGGGGACTGGAAGCACGCACAGAGCAGGAAACACAGAGAGTGTGTTCTCAATCCTGTCAAAGTGCTATGGTCTTCCCCGCTTGAAGCATCTCAGCAATGCCAGCCCTTCTTGTCTCTGAACTAGAGCTGCCAACTGGGCTAAATCGCATGGTGACTTTGTGAGGCTGACAAATGTAGGTTAAAATGCACCCGCCAAGCTCTTTTCCATTTGGATTTTACCCAAAATCTCAAATAAAGGGCCTGAGCAATAATTTGATGCACTAATTAGCCCATTAAAAAAGATTGTCCTTTTTAGGTGCCTGAAGTTTTGTTTCAGATGAGAAAAAATCTTTGGTATATTTTGAAGAATTTTGTGCAGAAGCCTGTTGCAAGTAAGAATAAACAAACAAGTTCTTTCAAATTCCTGGAAAGGACTGAGAGACTTGTTGTAAATTCTTTGAATTAGTAAAATAGACTGCAAGTGACCAAACGTTTAAATGCAGGGTTAACATGTCACAGAGGACCACAGTTGGTTAAGGGGACTACTGCATTTTAACTTTATTTTTTTTATAAATATACTTTATAATTTAATATTTCATTCCTAACACAGTATAACAAAGGACCAGTATAGTTTTTATTATAAAAAGCCTACACTGAAAGAATACTAAAAGTGCAGAATAAAGTGGTGAAAACATTAGCTGTCCAAATTCAATTTACTTCCATTTTAAGAACATTTAAGAACATTTTTACAAATACTATCCTTTGATACTCATTCCATGTGTGATCTCACACCTTGTTTACTGCACATCATCCAAATTTGCACTGAATAGTTGATTGTTAATTCTGAATAATTAATATTGTTACTGGATGTTTTCCAAAGTTTTCTGGAATAATTTCCTGCAGTTAGGTTTCCAAGCACTTATCAATTAATTGCACTTATCTATTACAAGGAGTAACTTGGCTTCAGTCTATGCAATAAAACTGCTGTCAAAACAGCATATGGGGAGAACTCATTTGAGGACAGGTAAGAAAACAGAAAATATGCTTACTGTAGCATGCAAGGACCTTATTGATTATCTATATAGTATGAGCAGTACCTCATAAGTTTTGGGGGTTTTGTCTAACTTTTTTGTACTAGTAGCAGTTTACCCCTAAGAAGTGCACAAGGAGCTGCTTAATCTTGTACATTCAGGAGCAGCTATGGGAGTTCCATCTACTACAGAGACACTGAAACAGTCACTAGCTACTTACTATGTATTACTGATTTGTCTTCAACTGTGACCCTGGTTTATCTTGACTCTTCTCCTGTATAGGAGGGTGAAAAAAAAAAAAATACTTTCCACTATTTTGACTCCAGTGACTGCAAGGACACACAGTAAGAGCCACAGAAAAGGGCATGGCATTCCCTGGCTGCATCCTATCTAACCAGAGATTTGTCTTTCCCAGTCTTTGAAAGAGACTTGGAATAAAAACCAAACAAACAAAAGAAGGAAAAAAGGAAACATTTCAATTATCTTTTACTTCATTCTTTTCTCGTAAACACAGTGAAATAAGACTTTATTAGACATTAATTTTGTTGCCACTGCTTGCATGACTGAAGCACCTGCAGATCCCAAGTGAGATAGGAGTCAAGTGTGCTAGGTGCTGTACAGATAAAAATCTCTTGAAAGTGTTTGCTCCAAGTGTTCATCAGCTGACTAGACATGAGATATAGGAGGGAAGCAGGCAGCAAAGAGGCAGAGGTTCTTGGTCAGAGTCACTCAGCAGAGCAGTGGCATAGCTGGGAATAAACTCCAGGTATGCAAATGCTCAGAACTCTGCTCAGGCCAATATACTGAGCAGCCTTGCCAGCTAAAACAAACATATATTTTTTTCATCTGTTGGCAATCTGCCAACTACAGTGAAATGTGTTAATAAGATGTACAAAAGCAGGCTTCACTCTTGAAATCCTCTTGAAAACAAATCAAAACACAAAGCCCTTGTTTCTCATTGCTCAGTGTCACTTATAAATATTTCAGAATTTTAGGATGTTGAGCAAATTCATTTGAAAAACAAAAGGAAGCAATTCATTACTTTTTATTAACAGCTGGCCTCTGGAAAGAGAATTCTTCTCAAGGAAGAATTGTCTCTGTCACTTCTTTAAAGTTCACATAAACTAACTCTGCTCTTCAAATGGTCAATTTTAATAATTAGTGTGGATGTCTTGAAAGAACCCTGTACCAAATAAGTTCTTTGTTCAAGGGGGAAGCATCTTGTTCAAATAATATGCCTAACAATACCTAACTAGTTTATTGTGGCAGCTACCTTCTGACATTCATCAAGTTTTACACCAGCTGTAAAGCATATTGCAAAACTTCCTTGTATTAAATCCTGTCAGCAAGACTGTTTCAGCTCCAAATCTGCTGGGCAGAAAAAAAAAAAAAACAAAAAACAAACTTCCTTGAACAAAACTGAAAAAAAAAATCAAACTAAAACCCGAAAGGAAAACAGAAGAAAAATAAAAGAATAAAGCCAGAAGCTCTTTTATAATATTTCTAATTGTAGCTTCAAGAACAGAATAGAGAACCACCTTAAGACTCTGAGTAGGAGTGCGGATGGGGGGTTATGTCAGTGCTTTAAAGCCTTAAATCATCAGGACCATTGGATGTTGATTCACAGCTATAAACTACTTCCAGTGTTTACACTAGGGTTCTGAAAGAAATGCATATCTCAGGCCAGCAGATCAAATACATCACTGTCTACAGGAACCGAAGTAAGGCAAGTATACATTGTATCCAAATGAGGCCTTCAGGAATCCAAGGCAAGAAAAACTTTGATAAATTGCAGCTAAAAAAAACTGCATACAAAGACAACAATGAGGATGGAGATAAGATATATAGTGAGATTTCTGTACACAGAAATCAATGTGACAGGACTACAGGACTACGTCTGCCTGTCTTTATGAAAGGGAAGGTCCACTTCATGGTGGGAAGGAAGGGTATTTTTGTTTTCTGCTCATTAAGCTACATAGAACACAAGTGCATTTCAGAATTGTGTGAGCTGAGACAGGAGGTGAAGTCAGATTTTCTCAAGAGAAGAACTCTGGGATACTACTAGTGTGATAGTCCTATGCTTGCTACTGAACTCAAATATCAGCCAGTGTCCAGACTCAGTCCTTGTGGGGGTTTCAGGGCAGGAGGGCACAGAGCCAAGAGAAGTGAGCTTCTCTCCCAGGATGGCAGCAATTTCCTGTTGCATACCAGCAGGTGAAATAACCTGCATGCTCTCATAGGTGGAAAGACTTTTGCACCACTCCTCAGGTTCTGCTCCCCTGCTTTTTGTGTCATTTATGTGCACCTCTTGCTCAAATAACTTCCTGCTTCCACCACCAAATGACGCTCATTCCATAGCAAATGGTCCCTTTGAAGTCGCAGAGGAGGGGCCTGGAATTTATCCATGGCAGAGGATCCTACCAAAATTTTGACCTTTTTTTGTTTGTTTGTTTGTTTGTTTTTTGTTTTTTGGGGGGAGCGGGGAAGAGAAGAAGCAGCAATTACTGAAAACAAAAGGAAGAAAAAAAATACAAAAATACAATTTTCCAATCTTCAGTCATCAATTAACACATTGATAAAGGGCTTCCAGAAAACAAAACGTAGCCACTGCATCTTCTCGTGCTTGTATACAATTGTCTCATCAACTCGAGATTTTCACACCTATGTTACCATTTAGTCAAGGGCTCTTGCTCTCAAGGTCAATTAGGCTATGGTCATGTCACAAAGGAACTCCTTTGGTCTGACACCTACATTTCATGCCTACCTATGCAGGAAAGGGAAGTGAAATTGTTAATTGGTTGTCAAGGAGGAAGAAAGCATTATTCCTTTGGTTTTCTAGATGTTTGCAGATAGGAAAGCTTAAATGTTGCTGTTTGGATTTTTTTTTTTTTAGTTTAACAAATTAAAAAAAAAGTTCTTGTGGCATCCCTTGCAGTCCAGAAAATGAGAGCATCTTGGTTTGGGTTTAAGGCTATATTTCTTTTCCAGCAGCAATAAATAAAATGAAATGCTTTGCTGAAATGACAAATCATTCCAGTTCTCAACTGGCAACATATAATTTAAAAAAATGTGTCAAAGTTAGTCACAGGGAATTTTTGGAATGTTTACATTTGTTAAGGAAAGATTTGGCAAAACGCATTCTTGAAATGTTTTGATTTCACTAAATCTGCCTCTTTACACAAAATTTAAAAAAAGAAAAAGGAAAAGATTGGTGAAAGAAACTTTCACCGAGCTCAGATTATAGATGACTCTTGGTCTGTGCAGTTTACATTAAAGGAAAAAAAGCCCTTAAACCATAGTTCAGGTCACTGCTTAGTCTACATGTCTGTTGGTGTTCTTTTAACTCCTGCCACATTTCTCAGTTTCATAAGAGAGGACTCTTCCATTCAAAGCTCAGCACAAATTCTACCTCAGGTCCAGGTTTTCAACTGCAAACTGGAATCATAACATATCTGCCCCTAACATGTCTCTTTTAACATATATAAATGTTTTAATGTACATAAAGTGGCTCACTGGGACTGTACAAGAGTTCTTTGCAAAGACCATTGCACACAACCTATAAATCCATAATCAGCAATTAGCACTGTGAAGGTGCAGGTTAGTATATTCTTATAATAGCAGATATATTATTGCTGAGAGGCTATTAAAAAAACCCAAAACCAACCAAAAAAACCAAACCAAATAAACACCAAACACCAAGTATGAATAAAACATGAAAACCAAGGAAATATTGAAAAATTACAATATATAGTACTAGAGACCTGTTTTTCAAGTCCTGAGAAAACCAAATAAAATGCATTATGAGCCTCCTTAAGAAAATACATTACGTACTCTCATAAGTACAGTAAAAGCTGTATAAAACAAACTCTCCCCAGTGTGTTACACTTTTGAGTCCCTTGGGATTTCTCTTATAGTTTCATACAGTTTATTTCTAATAAAGTAATCTACTACTCCCTCTTCCAACATAGAAAAAATGTTTCATTGATATACTATTTGGTTTAGCAATGACAACATGCCATAGACAACACTCTAGTAAGTACACAAAGAAAATTTAATATTTTCGTATCCAAAATAAAAAAATTGTACTAGGATCCACACATGGTCGTTTTTCACATGAACTTACCTTCCTGAATATCACTGTCCTTTCACAGTGGTATAGTCTCATTTCTTTTAATCAGAAGCACAATCAATTGTGTCTGCAATCTGTTTGTTACACACTCATACTCTATGCACAACTTGGTAGGTTATTTTCTTATCTATGTGGCCTAAGTAAACTATTTCAGGCATGTCAAAAGATCATTAAGGAGCTAGTGACAATGCTAACTATTTTTTTGTTTGCTCCAGCTCTTTGGACTAGATTGGAATGCTAACCCCTCCCTCAGTGGGTACTGCACATAGAGGAAGTTCAGCAAAGGTAGGGAACACGTAGTATAGCAAACAGCAATGGCACAAGGACATAACAAGGATAAAACCAGGACTGTCAGAAGGAAGGTGGCAGAAAGCTTTAGCACAAAATCATATTGCCACAATGGTGTTTTGGGAATCCCCTAAGTCAGGATTTTAGAACCAACTGTAGTATTAAAATACTCCAGTGCATAAATCCATGAGACCCAGTGAGATGCAGCACAAAGTCCTGAGGGAATCAGCTGGTGTAGCTGCCAAGTCACTCTACATAATATTTGAAAAGTCATGGCAGTCAGGTGTAGTCTCAAGTGACTGGAAAAGAGAAACATTGTACACATCTTTAAAAAGGGTAGAAAGGAGGACCCTGGGAACTAATGATCTGTGTCAGACTCCTCTGTGTGCCTGGGAAGACCATGGAACAGATCCTTCTGGAAGCCATGCTAAGGCACATGAAGAACCAGGAGGTGATTTGGGACAGCCAGCATGGCTTTACCAAAGACAAGTCCTGACCAACCAACATAGTGGCTTTCCAGTGGGCTGACTACATCAGTGGACAGGAGTTACATATGACATTTATCTGGACTTCTGTAAAGCCTTTCACACAGTCCCCCACAACGTCCTTCTCTACAGTTTGGAGAGAGATGGATTTGATGGTTAGAAAGTGGTTGGATGGCCACATCCGGAGGGTAGTGGTCAACAGCTCCGGGTCCCAGATGACATCAGTGACAATTGGTGTTCCTCAGGGAACCAGTGTTATTTAATTATCTTAATTAAGGATGTAGACAGAAGGATTGAGTGCACTCTTTGCAAATTTGCTAATGACACCTGAGCTGAGAGGTATGGTTGACACACCTGACGGATGGGATGCCATCCAGAGAGACCTGGAAAAACTAGAGAAGTGGGCCTACGGGAATCTCATGAGGTTTAAAAAGACCAAGTGTAAGGTGCAAGCCCTGGTATGAATACAGGCTGGGGGATGAACAGATCAAGAGCAGTCCAGCTGAGAAGGACTTGGGGGTGCTGGTGGATGACAGGCAGAACATGACCCAGAAATGTGCACTTAAAGCCCAGAAAGCCAATTGTGTCCTGGGCTGCATCAAAAGCAGCGTGGCCAGCAGGTTGCAGGAGGTGATTCTGCGCCTCTAAACTGCCCTGGTGAGATCCCACCTGGAGTATTTTGTTCACTTCTGGAGACCTCAGCAAAGTAGGGATATTGACCTGTTGGATTGAGTCCAGAGCAGGGTCACCAAAATGATTAGAAGGATGAAGCACCTCTCCTACTTGGAAAGGTTGAGAGAATTTGGCTTATTCAGCTTGGAAAAGAGGTGATTTAGGGGTGATCTAGTTGTAGCCTTTAACTACCTGAAGGGAGCCTACAGGAAAGACAGAAAGGGACTTTTTACAAGAGCATGCAGTGGCAAGACAAGAGGGAGTGTGTTCAAACTAAAAGAAAGGAGATTTAGACTAGATATTAGGAGAAAGTCCTTTGCTGTGAGGGCATTGAGACACTGGAACAGAGTGTCCAGAGAAGCTGTGAGTGATCCATTCCTGACAGGGTTCAAGACCAGCCTGTACAGATCTCTGAGCAGGTGAAAGGTGTCCCTATCCATGGCAGTGGAGTTGGAACTTGATAATCTTTAAAGTCACTTCCAAGCATACTATGATTCTATGATTCTAATTTTAATGTGAAAAATAAATACAAAATACTCATTGTAGAGAATCATAGTATGGATCAGAAAACAGCATAGCCTAAGTATTTAGGCACTCTCATTTCTTTGAGAACTAAAATAGTTCAATGGTAAAATATGGTAAATGGCTAAAAAGTGAAGGAAACCTTACTATTTTGACTTTATCTGCTTACTGAGATATGAATCTTTCAGACATGATGTTCAGCTTGGAATTCAGGATTGCAAGTAACTTAAGTGCCAGTCTGAGAAACCTAATGCAGAAATTGAAGCTTTTCATTTAAGAACCAGTGGCTCGATAATTTCTTTAAGCTGCACAGTTAACCAGAGAATTTAACCATCCTGCTTAATATTTTTAACAACGTTTTAACATTTAACTGAAAGTTAAATATTAATTTAGTATTTTGCCTAATGTTGTACTAGATATTAATTTCTACTGTGGGTGTTTCATTAGAGATTTAAGATGTTTGGCACAGGAAATCCTGGTTTTGGTAAGACTTTCCAATTGGTATGATGATATGCAATAAATATTGTTATTACATTTTTCAACATCCATTTTTCTGTTTCCTTGAGGAAAGAAATTATAGATGGATGAAGAAAGAAAAGTCTCACTCGAGTTTGTAATCATTCATTTTCATAGTGTGTTTTTGATTTATTGATGTGGCATCATGTTCTCCTTCCATTAATTTTCACCTCATCACTTAGGTTAACAACTGGTATATTGAAATTTGGAGAAATCTTAGTGACTGAGAAAATTCAAGTGTTACTAAAGAAGAACTGCTTCAGTTTGTGCAAGTACTCACTTTAAAATTTAACTAGAGGGGATGAAACCTCTAGGTTCGGATTTTGTCAGGGCTAATGATCTATCCCTGCGTATCAGAAGTGAGGACCTCTAATCTCACTAAGGAAATGTTTGTTTGTTGAAAAGCTAAAGATTTAGCATAACTGACCACAATATTTACAGTGAGGTGAATTTGTGTTTAATTTGGAAAACTCACAGACAGCTTTTCTGGCAACATAGTCAATTTAAGCCTTTAATCTCCAACAAGCACGTTTTCAACACACTAACCTATAAACTGTGGTGTTTAAGAGCCCTTGTGTTTGTTTACATGTCCAGAACTATACAGTTCTAGACATGCAAGTCTGTGTGCTCAGGGGAGGTGTCAGCCTGGTGTCAGAGGAAGAGGAAGGTTGCAGAATAGGTTTCCAGCAGAGGCAGAGGCAGAGGATGTTTACCCTCCCCTGGCCTGCCTAAATGTCCTGTTCTTGCCCTGCAGGGATTGATCAGATCCCTAGCCATAACAAGCAGTTCACACTGCCCACCCATCCAGCAATCTTGTAGGTACTCCCACAGATGATAGGTTTTGTACAGGATGTTAGCAACTTCTGTTTCCATACCAAAAAAAAGGCCATTTCAAATCAGTAGCCTAGAGACACTGGTATCCTCCAACTGGGAAACCTCTCAGCCCTTCACACCCCAAATTCTTAGTTACATTCTTTAGCTGAGGAGTTTGTATGAAAGCTCTTCAGAGTGAAATTGTCATGACCTGTCATGCATCGTAGGCAGGAATAACCATGCAGAATGTGTCAGGTGTTGCACTAATGATTGTATTCAATTATCTAAGGGGTCTTTTCTAATAACACTATGATATTTTATATTTATGATATTTTATATTTTTCTGTGATTATGACAGCACCATAGAACGGTTTGGGTTGGAAGGGACCTTAAAGACCATCTAGTTCCAATCCCTCTGCCATGGGCAAGGACACCTTACAATAGACCAAGTTGCTCAATGCCCCATCCAGCCTGGCCTTGAACACTTATGCAGACTTGCTTTAACATTCAGAGCTGAGGTAAGAGCTGGTTTCTCTTTCTTTTGGCCTGACTATTTCTGTGCTAACATTCTTGGTTTCCTGATAGGAAATAGTTACCATATCCTCACTGTAATGTGGGATATAGTTCATGTCCTATGTCCTATCTTCTGTGTGCTAAGACTTGCAGAATTTTGGCAATATGTGTAAGGCTAAAGACAAAAAACAATGTTGGAATGTTTATTTTCAAACAATGCATGTCTATGCATAAACATGCATCTCCCTCTGTATTTAATCCTTCATTATTTATTAATCATATAATAGAGTCCTCAACATTAATTTTGTCTGCAGCTAATAAAAAAATTTACTTTATTAAATGGATCAATTACTCTAAAAGTGCTTTTACAAAATAAAAGCCAAAGGAAACTTGTGCTATTCTACAAACCAAGTTCTGCACACTTGAGATTCAAAAATGAGAAGCCATTCGGTATAGATTATGCAATTAGTTCTGATAAAGGAAATCTTCTAATTTCTTGTGCTCTTAAACCAAAAGAAAATAATTTGATGGCTCTCTGAGCTGAATCATGAAGAGATTCCTGTAGCTCCAAATTTTCTTCTAAACTTTCAAGAAATTTGGTCAGGCATCAGCTACATTAAACTTCATTTGTAGAGGTGTTGTAGCCCAGAGAAATAAGCCACTTTCAGAAATATTCCCATTTAGATCTCAAATTTTCGGAGGTGGGGGGGAAGCATTAGCTTTCCATTTCTCCTTATTCAAACAGGGAAAAAATTAGTATGACTTTCAATTGTGATTCCAAGTGACAAGAAAAACTACCACCAGCCAAGTGAAAGACCACTGAATGTTATTTTATTGTTGCCTCTTTACTAAAATGTTCACAGAATTTGAGCCATTTAGACATGAAATGCAGCTTTCAAGGTCCCCAGCCATGAACAAGGAGCCTTCAAACCCTAACACATTTAGTGTAAAAACTGTGCACAGAGCACAGCCTGACAAGGGGATTGAGGTTCTCTCTGAATGCAGGTGTGAATGCTCACTGCAACACTTCATCATTTCAAGGTGAGTTAAGTAAACTGCCTTATGTCAGAAGAGGTTAGCTGTAATTCATTGTCACAGATTTTTTTTGGTTTGTTTGTCTGTTTGCGCAATTTGCTAGTTTTATACCAGGAAATTGGTATGGGTCCACAGTAACCTTTTTTCTGGAGAGTGAAGTCTGCTCACAGCTGTTCCTTCTGCCCACTGTAACTGGACAGTAGTGGAGACCCCACTAGTGCACAGAGGTCCCCAGCTGGTGGATTAGACAGAGGCACATCTCAGGCACTGTGACTGTCTGGCCCCAACCCTGCAGAAAACAGCCCTCCCTCAGTGAGAGGGGCTCACACCAGGTTTGGGGGAAAATCCTCACGAAGAGAAACTGTCTTTCTCAGGGCCTTGGGTGAGAACCTGAAAGCAAGGCTGATTCACTGATTTAAACCTGATTTTGAGTGTCAGGAGTTCACACTGCTTTGAGAGGAAAGAAATTTTATTTCATATTTGAGGACATGCAATCTATGTTGGTTCTTTGTGAAAGTACTTCATTTAAAAATAAACAGATCAGAATGGTTTGAGAAATAAGGTGAGAACATGCTTTCTCAATAAATAAACAGAGCAGTAGGGATATGACTTGATGTGACTTTTCCTAATGAAATGTGATTTTGACTCTAAACAGCAAATCAGACTTGTCAGATGATAAAAATTAGCTTTGCTGTTAAATACTATTGGTATTTTGACTAAAGTTAAATATATGTGCTGCATCAAGCAAACTATGTAGTACAGATAAAAAGTGTCGAGACTACTCTCAAGCTATCTTTCCATATTTTTAGGAACCCGAATACCTCCAAGCACTCCACTGTGATGTGGAAACAAAGAGCCAGTCTTTGTGGCAACATTAAATCTTCATGGGGTTTTGAGTCTTGTGAATCTTAAATAAGTTGAGTAAGAGAGTGAACCTTTTGCATGTCAATATTTTAAGTAATAGTTCTGAGACTACTGCCAAACACACCTTTCAAAAAATGAGTCACTAAGTACACCAGAGGCTGGTTCCTGCAGAACAAAAGGGGAGCTGTGACATTTTAACTGAGTTTTACTTCTTCCTTTGGGCTAGACCCATGCCTGATCACAAAACACTTTCACATCTAGCATTCAGGTTTTCTTTCTCACCATGATTCCAAGCAATATAAATTATGGTTGTTTACATCAAGCTTCCACACTCTTTTGAACACTGGGGTTCTCTTGACTTGGCTAGCAGAGAGACCACAATGTAACCAATAAACTTCATTCCTTAAGCTGTACTGACATCATCCTAGCTAAAAAAAAAAAAAAAAAAAAACCAAGGAAGTAAGCTAATCAGAGATCTCCTGATTTATATTCTGTAATGAATACAAAGGGGCAGAAACCAAGGTCTTTTAAATGGAAACTGTCAGCAAAAAAGAAAACAGAAGAGAATTATTTTGGGAGGTGGCCAGAAAGAGCAAAAGGGTCATGGGGGAAGAGGGGATACTAGAAACTGAGGGAGTGGTGTGGGAGATAATATATACTGCTGCAACACTGTCTCACCTGGTCATGTTATGAACTCAACATATCTTACCAGTCAGACTTGTGAAATGAACAGTGAAAAAGCATAAATAACTGATTTTTGATTATGGGTTCAAATTTTGAAACATTTTGTTTTGGCCCCTAAGAATATTCACTTACAGAAAATATTAACCAAATTGAAAAAAAAAAAGAATTAGTAGCTTTATGTTAAAAAAGACTCTTTCATCTATTGGGCATTCTTTTTCAAACTCTGCAATATATTTATGAGTAATTTCAAAATTAATTTCAAAAGTCCAGAATCTTATATACTTTCAAATTTTTTGCACTTTAGTTTTGTTTTGGGGTTTTGTTTCTTTCTTTGTGTGTTTTTTCTGTTGTTGTTGTTGTTGTTTGGGGTTTTTTTTGTTTTGTGGAGTTTTGTGGTTTTGGTTGGTTCGTTGGTTGGCTTGTTTTACTTTCTATTTTCAGAAAAATATTTCAGCTGAATCACCTTGAAACCTCAGCTCAACATCCTAGTGTTTCCTAACTTTTTCCTCCTTAAAAGGGTCACATCCATACTCAATAAGGGTAGGATTTATCTAAAGGAAAATTGAAATCCTTTGTTTCTAATGGGGGTTGAAACTCTCAGCTTGGGAATAACCCCACTCTGACTCTGGCCCAGAGCTGAGTGCAGGAGCTCAGCTCAGGGGTCCTCTTCTCCCACTAGGACACTTTACTGCTCCTCACACCTCTGTTTCAGGATCCTGCTGGACCATTTTCTTTTCCTGTTCAGGTGCAAACCTTGAAGAGGTGTGGTGTACTGCGGCTGAAGCCATCTTTTCTCAGTTGTGAAGGAGGACGTTATTTCTTGTGAGAGGTATTTCTGTGTGACCAGCGCTGTGTCTGGGGGAGCATGAGGTGGGAGAAATAAACTTGCTCTTGTGACTCACTGTGTGGTGGTTTAATTTTCTTGGTTTTGGTTTAGGCCTTCCCTGGTAACAGGGTTATAACTAAGGAAGTATTTCACACCATTCCTTTATGTAATCAGGTGTATACAAGATGAGGAGGAAGGTTTCCTCCCTCTCTTCCTTTTGTGTGCTTGGGGGACATCAGGTCTCAGTGTGTTGGCTTAGCTCTTATCTGTGTGAGCTGAGAAACTACCTGAGAAACTGTCATCCCACCTGGGCTGGAGGGCTTCTCATGAGGAAGGTTTGGTGAGAATTTACTGTGTTAGTTACTTTATTGAGCTTTTCCCTGAGTTTACAAGTGTGTGTATCTGTTTTGTTTGGTTTTTACCCATTTTTGTCCGTCTTCCCTTTCCCTTTCCCCCCTTTTCGGGTTGTTTGGAATTCTTGTTCTGTATATTCATAGTGTTTAATTGCATATAACTGTAATATATGTGAATATATATATATACTTTTACTACAATTTTCTTTTGGTACTTTTTTTCTCTGTGTGGTCGACAGCTGGGTTTGGCAGGGAGCCAACCCAAACCTCCACACACTGCCACCGACATTTCTCTGGGAAGAGAATCACAGAATCACAGAATAGGCAAGGTTGAAAGGGACCACAGTGGATCATCTGTTCCAACCTTCCTGCTCAAGCAGAATCATCCTAGAACTCATTGCACAGGATTGCATCCAGGCAGTTCTTGACTATCTCCAGTGAGAAAGACTCTACAACCTCTCTGGGCAATCTGTTCCAGTGCATGGTCACCTGCACAGTAAAGAAATTCTTCTTCATATTCAGGTGGATCTTCCTATGCATCAGTTTCCGCCCACTGCCTCTTGTCTCATTGCTGGGCAGCACCAAGCAGAGCCTGGCTGCATTCTCTTGACACCCTCTCTTCCGATACTTTTATATATTAATGAGGTACCCCCTCAGTCACTTCAGGTTGAACAGGTCCAACTCTCTCAGATTTTCCTTATAGGAGAGATGCTCCAGTCCCTAAATCGTCTTTGCTACTCTTCAGTAGACCCACTTCAGGAGTTCTATCTCTCTATTTTACCTGAGTACCCCAGAACCAGACACAGAACTCCAGATGTGGCCTCACTAGGGCTTAGCAGAGGGGCAGGATCATGTCTCTTGATCAGCTTGCTGTCTACCAGGGCCCTCAGGTCCTTCTCCAAGGGAAGATACCTTCCTTTTTCCCAGGATTTCAGAGATGCTGAAGGTGGTATCAGTTCCAGGGTCACAGCATTTAGACGGACCAGATCTTTAATCTCAGACTTGTTCAAGCTCAGAAAAATTGTAAAAAGACAACTGCAATCACATGGATCCAGGAGTTAGGATTTACAAAACTTTTTCTTGATAAAATAAAGAGAACTTCCTCTTCATCCTGATAGCTTTTGCAATGTTTGTCTCCTGATGTCAGCTGTACTAGCTGGCCTACCGTATAGTCTCCCATCCCTTTCCTTCATGTCCTTGACAAACTGGAAAGAAAAAGGCTTTGCTATTCTTTCTTAGACATACTCCTTTCACAGTGATACTTCCCAAAATGAAAACAGTGGATCAAACACCATACTTTCCTTTGCAAGTAATTGGTACAGGTCCTAACTAGCCCTTTTGTTGGACTATTTTTTTTGTTATCTTACCTTTGGCATGACACAGGAAGTTCAAAACAAATTTGAGAGCCTCAACACCCTCTTTGAAGAACAAAGGATTTTTCAGCAAGGTGAGCAGATTTACCAGCACTGAGACCAATTCTGCTGAGCCTTCTCAAGCCAGTAGGTGAGTTGAGCTGCTGAAGGAAAACTGGCATGTACCAGGGTATAGACTGGTAAGCCTGTGCCCATAACTAGAAGGATTGCCATTTCTGACAGTATGTGAAGCAAGAAAAAGGAAGAATTGGTCATATACATCCTTAAACACATCACATACACTTTTGGCATTGAATCTGGGAAAGAGCGTCCTGGGGTGAACTGCCAATACAGGAGTACAAAGAAGAATTCTACTTTCAAAAGAAAAGGGAAAGGCAAGGGAAGAAAAAGCAAGCTAAATTAGCTGTGGGAAGACACAAACCGAAACATCAAACCAATTTTTTTTTTTTTAATCACAAAATTATATTTGAGACAGAAAACAGTGTCACCAATTATAAGTGTTCAACCTTAATGGAAATAAAATACTAAAGCAAATCAGCTGATCCAACAAACAGCAGTAAAAAAAATGAGCGTAGGGAGTTTTAATATATTTTGTTTTGGCCTGAAATCAATAATCATTTGTGGAGGAGGGTTATTTCCGACCTGGCTCGTTCAAAGTATTAAGTTTATAAGGCAGCTCTGCAAACAGTTGTAACAGCTGAAAGGCTAAGCATTTTGCAACATGCTATGGAAGATGTAAATGTACACTTAAACATAGATGTTCAACAACTGGAAGTGCAGTTTCAAACCAAACCAATGCTAATGGTGGATTGTAGTAGAGAAAATTACTGGACAGTGAGGTTGCATGTGCAGTAATGATGCAAAGTGCTAAATGACTCATTTTTATAATAGTTCCACCCACAGGAGTTACTGATTTAAGCCTGATAAAAACCCTCTTTCACACTTGTGCTATGTTGCAGTGAGTGTAGTGGTATGCTCCAGGAAGTGCAATCATTGCTAAGATACCCACACACTATCTGCCAAGAAGATATGTGACCCGACTTCCAAAAGTGCAAGCAAATTCAGAGGACTGATTTGAGGAGAACTCTAGTAAACCATCACATCTTCATATGCAATTGTTAATTGGATCATGTTTCCTAAACTGCTTTGCCTGTTTTACTGGTGGAAACATTTGTTTAGTTTTACAGGCAGTCTTCAGTTCTTATTTCCTAGCATTTAGCAGCATTATGTTTGATGTTTATGTCTCTTCAGTGTTATGTTAAAAAAAATCTCAGACTCAGCTGCTTAGAGTGAGTAGGAAATAAATGCACCTCAAAGCACTGCCTTTCATGAAAACACCGTCCAGCCAAACAGTGACCAATACCAGTTCAAATGTTCTATGAAAGAATTAGATTCCTGACTTATGCTCTAGCACAAAATAATAATAATAATAATAATAATATTAAAACCAGTAACCACTGGAAAGCTGAATTGTTAGTTTAATGTTCCCTTTATACCTTCTCCAGATTGAACTCTCCTAACAAATCCTTTCTCATAATTCAATTGTCACTAGCAAAATTTCCTTACAGTGATAAACTTTGCTCAGGCAAAGCCTTTCTGCCTTGTTACAAACTTGTTTTAATTCATCTGTCATGGAGAAACAGAAATCTTATTCAGAAGTCTTTAAATGTCTTTCCATTTTTGTGACTTCTTTATTGTCTCCAAATTTCCTCAATGCTGCAATCTGCAGGTGCTATTGTGATAGACTTTTGTCTAAGGAAGACATAGCCAGAGAGAGGGCTTTTCTGTACTCACTGACACACTTGCTGTCTTGCTCTGTGGGGTTTGTGCACGGAGGGCTTCTAGCTCAACTCACATTTACAGTCACCCTTTCATCTACTGTATAAACCCACTGAATGCAGCTATACCAGACATCTATGATTTATGTGGAATTTTTGCTTTCTACTTACACAAAAAGATATAACAATGGCCAAAATCAAATGCACAAATAAAGAAAAAACAGGCTATTTCTAATAAATAACATCTGGATGGACCTGCATTATAGAATTTTAATAATAAAATTGGCAGCCTGTCGAATGGCGTCAGTCAGACTCTTATCACTCTTTCAAAAAATAATACGTAAGTCATAAAGCAACATTTTGGTCTAGTTATGGCATTACTGACGTATAGCTGATGGAACTTTTATGTGTTGCATCAAATCAGACAATGAACTCAAAATGTCAGCTTGCAACATTGCATTATGCATGGCAGTCCTTCATTCTGAATAGTCAGAAAGAGGTAAATGGATTGCAGTAACATTTGCTGCACTGCTGGGTGGTTCAAAAGAAGTGGCATATGAAGAGATTGGCTCTGATGGGACATACCAAGGCTGAGAAGATCTTTATTTTCCAAATCCCACAAGTCAGACTTATTTGTCAGTACTGAAATTGTGTTCCCTGTGCCTCACTTCTTTCTGTTTGGTTTGACATCTTGCTTGTGTCAGTTGGAGACCTCATGATTTGTTGAATGTTAATATTATTCTTGTATGTTGACCACCTTCATTCCACATCAAAAGATCATAAATGTGATGATCTGTCCAACTGAGACCTTCAAGACCTGAACAGTTGGGTGCTTGGGTATTGCAGTACTTAGAATATGCAAACAATGCCAATTTTTCAGTGTTTTTCAAGCTGGGTTTGCACCTGCTCTTGCTTTATATACAAAACTAAAAATGCTGCTGTGTAAGTCCTTCTTCCCAACTGTTTCTTGGAGGATTGTTTGGATTTACAGCCCCTCTGTATTAATTCCTTACCTTTTTGGTGCAAGCAAGATTACTCTTTTTCCAATCCATGTCACTGGTAGCCCAGTTGTACCAACAATGCCTCATTTGTGCCATTCAGAAAAGAGCAACCATTTATTTCTCAGTGATTGTGGTTTTGGGGGAGGGAGACAGCTGGATGTACTGTACACTTTGTGAAGAATTCTGTATATAGCCATCAGATATTTATGTTGCCACATAAAAATGATGCCTGTAAAGGTCTTATCTGATTTTGTTTCATTTATGTGGAAATGCATCTTAGCAATTTCCCATTTTCTAGTATCATACTGCCCCTGTCCTTCCATGTTATTTATTTGACACCCAATCTTGTGGCACCATGTTCGGTGACCTGATCTTCAGCTGAGCACCTTGAAACTTCAGGTCCATTTTTAAGCTGGGCCAAGGATAAGAATCGCATAGGATAAGATAGTTTGCTTCCTTTGAATCTTAGCTGACTATGCTAATAGAATGCCTTTACACTTTCTGCTCTTTCCTTTAAGTCTCATTTTTCTTGTATGCTTCTTGTTCACATAACCCTAATAAAACATGATTATTTTTGAGAGCAATCTGAGGCACTTCAATAGTAAGTTCTCAGCAGGGATCAGTAACTTCTGAGTAATTCCTTGCAGCTTTGGCTGACATGACAGAGCTAGGACTAGCAGAAAATTAATGCAGTTGCTAGATAAGTAAATAACTAGATAAATAAAAGAAGAGAAGATGGGTTCTTTTTGGACTGGAAATTGAGATGTCTGTAGTCCTGTCAAAAAAAAAAAGAAAAAAGAAAACAAAAAAACCCCACACAAACAAAACCAAAACCACCACCACCAATAACAACAAAACAGAAAAAAAAATAAAAAAACAACCAGATAATCTCATAAGTTCCATTCCACAAGGAAAATATGCGCACATGAATGATGAAGATGGTCCTCTGATTGGCTAGTATGTGACACTCTTTCATCACTGCATTGCAATTCCAGTAAATGTTCCCTCATCTTTCTCTTGTATCTCATCATTTACATCAGTTCTGACGTACGGAAGGTTTCTGCTATGTGGCTTCTTAATATACAAGTTCTTCATCCCTACCACCCATCATTTATGGGTGATCTCTGGTTTGGTTTTTTTTTTTTTTTTTTATATTTAACTCTCATTCATTTTAATTAGACTAAGACTAAGCTCAAATCCTTCAGCACAATTTGTAAGAAAAAGGAAAAGAAACATAGCATGCCTGCCAGATGAATTTTCCCAGAGCTCTCTCAGCTCTAATTTACACTACAGACACACCAGGATGTGGTTGGAAGAAGCCTTGCGTTTCCTGCTTGTGCATGCTTTGGATGCATGACCTCAAGATGTCAAAAAGTCAGTGGGTCATGGGGACAGCTCTGGCTTTGTGGGTTATGCTTACTGGCTCGTAGAGATGAAGCACGTAAACAACTTTTGAAGATACAAGATTTAGTTTAAACAGCTCAAGAGAAGTCACTGGATTAGCTTTTCTTCTCTGAAAAATATATATTGCAGCCTAAAACTTCTTGATTTGTTCAGCTTTTCATTATGCAAATTTACCAACAGGGAAAGTGTATTATGAAATGACATATTAAAATTTGGAAAAAAAAAATAATTAGCATTTAATTTTTTTAAGAATATGCCTGGCTGGTGAACAGCCCCCATGCCTAATTTTTTTTAGATTTTTCCTTACTCTCCATTATATATCATAAGAAACTGACTTCTGTACAGTTTCTAATATGCAATGAACTCTTCAGTGGTTAGGATCCTTGATCACATTTAGACTTGGTAGCCTGCTATCTGGAATAGAAAGAGCAATGTTAATGGGTTGCATGTGCAGCTAAACTGCATCATTGATGTGGTGGAAAAGACCCTCAGGGGCTCCTAAAAGTCAGTTATGAAAATCCACTATCATATTAAAAGACTGAGATGATTTCCTTGCTTTGTGGAATCGCTTTTACAGTGACTAGAGATGTTTCACTGCAATACTTCTGGAAAGCAGGGTCCTTTGTGCTTATTAATGACTTGAGAAAATGTCATACACAGTTTCTTTGCAACTGTTGGAATCAAAGAATCATTTCAGTTGGAAAAGACCTTTAAGATTGTCTAGTCAAATCATTATGTAGGAACATTTCCATAGGAGCATGTCTGTAGCCCCATCAAAACAACATAATCTCCTACACATCAGAACTGATGTAAGCAATAAGATGTGAGAGAAAGATTAGGGAACGTTTATTAGAATTGCAATCCAGTGATGTAAAAGTAACAAATACTAGTAAATGAGTTGATCATCTTTGCTGTTCAGGTTAAGATAAACACAATGTTCTTGCTTGCAGAATGGGACTTATGTGTCTTGACAGGACTACAGCTATCTTCCTATGGAAATGTCCCAATGAAGCAGGACATTTCTGTCTTTCCTTAGCCTGCCTTAGAAGTTATATCATACTGAAATATGACTCCAAAAATAACCCACCCAGTAGATAAATGTATTACATGAGAAGAGACCTATGAGGAGGTCTATGAGGAGACAAAACATGTGGCCTCTTAGATCCCAAGTATAATTCAAAACATCCATTTTTTTCTCTTATATAGAAACTAAATTAAATCTCTTTTCTATGTTTTCACCATTTGCTGCAGTTTGTAGTTTGGAGACTAAAATAGAAATTGTCAGAGAGATGCAGTTTTTGAAATGGTGACAGCCTGTCACACTTGATGACCTAATCTCATCTAGTAGTGACCTGGTATCTTTTTCTTAGTAAGTGGGAAATTACCAAATGGAATTTTGAAAAGATTGAGGTCTGCTGAATCTCACAGTCTGTTACTCTTTTGACTTCTTGCATCAGTTGCTATAATCAGGTAGCCCTGAAAAATGTACTGCAGACTTGATTGTGTCAATTATCCTCTTTCATACACAGATTCCTTTTATCCATGCCTGGTGTATAGGTAAATATTTACCTTACTAAGTGATCTTTCACCCAAAGGTGAAGACCACTGGCTGCATTCACATTCGATAGCACTTGGCCTTGGACCTCTCCCATGATATCCTCAGGCCCCTAGACAATTATTATTTTCTGTGTATTTTATATTCAGTTCAAAGGGTCTGAAATAGTGTTAGGACTGTGATGGAGCATATCAGCATTATGATTTTAATGTGTTAAGCCCTGTATGTCCTGGAGATGACCGAGAGTGCAAAGTCTCCTGGAAGACTGTGCAAGTTCAGGACTGTGCAGTCTTCGTCACGGTGCTTACTTGTAGTGGTCCCTGAAGATTCCCCCAGAACTGCACCTTGGGTTTTGTTGTAGAAGAGATGCAACTGATTGACTCTAAATGGAAGCTCAAGAATGAGCAAGATTTCTGTAATGCAGGCAGGCAGCTATTAGGACCAGGGAACAAACTGCAGACCTAAGCACTACCTGGCAGTATACACACACACACACACACACACACACACACACATTGAAGCCCTGATACTGACTGGACTTTTTAACACTCATCAAAGTTATGCACTGTTTAGGCTCTTGAATGCTAATCAAAAAGTTACAAAGGAAACCCTTAGGGACAAAATCTGTTCTCCTCACAAATCTCAGGGATATTGGACAGCTGCATTGGGCTTATTTTTCAGTGAACAACACTGTCATTGACTTGAATGCAAAGGATAAACTTGAGCCAATTTTTCGGAGAAGCTATTTTCCTCATAGGCAGGCTAGTCAATGGCTCATTGCTGATAATGGGCTAAGTTGCTTCTTAATATTCCATTTGGAAAATATTATGAGAGTTAGTACATGCATGAATTGGAAAAAAAAAACCCATCACCTAGAATCAGCAATTAACACCACTCAATCCGGCCTTATTTTTTATCTCTTCTTATACTTTTTTTGTTTAAAACCAACAAAAATATGGTTGCCTGAATGACTACTGAATTTTATTTCTTTTTTCTCCAAAATGTTCAGTTTCATTTGATTTAAAAAGGAGAGTGAGAGCAAGGTAGATATTTATTTAGTTTTCCATCTAAGTGGCTACTGGCAGGAAAAAACCTTCTATTTGTTGCTAGTATTCTCATGCACATAGATTTCTCCTCCAGCTGCACTCGTGTTTAGGTTGTGTGGGTGGGCAGCACTTTTATTGCTGCATACTCACCTCAGCCATCAGGAACACCAGGATGATGATGTCAGTCAATAATGGTAATGGGACTGTTCAGAGTTAACTTTGCACCCATCAGAGCAAATTCACTTCATCACCACTGCCTGGGTCCTCTCACCACTGAGGTCTCCAGGAGTTTTGCCACTCACATCAACAGCAGAGTGAGAACCAATATAAGCTGCCTGGTTTAAAACACCTGTAGATGTATTATTTTGCAGTACTGGCAAGGCATTAGTAACCCTCCCATTGCTTTAAGGCCTTTCACATCAATGCTGCCTCAAAGTCTTTAAGCTGTTTGGGCTCTTTATGCACTGCCAATGTTACATATGGTTTCATAAAGAGTCACATATTATTTATAAAAGAGCCTGGCAGACACCACATAGATCCAGTGCCACCTTTTATTTTTAAATTCCTTTTTCTCCAGTTTGGGTCTTGCCTGTTTCAAACTGAAGTGGACTATAATGTGGTAGCCAACATGACTGCCAAAATCAGAGCATGGGATCTTATCTAAAATTCAGTGTAGTCAAGAACAAGTTTGTCAATAATTCAGTAGGATTTAGACCAGGCATTCTTGAATCTCCTCTCTCATCCTCAAGTTTTTCATCCCTGTAAAGCATTTGGCCTTTTTGGAAGGTACCCTGATCTGCAGGAGGGAGAAGAGAAAAATGTTTTCTTTTGTATTTATTTTCTTTAAACATTTTCTTTTACATTGTTACAAATCCTTTTGATTTACAGATCAGCACACACCCAAAAACAGTCCCTGGAAGCGACTAGGATTCAGAGGCTTGTTTGCACAGCTTTAGACCAAAGTCTGCTTAACTGCGAAAAATAACATTTTTGTAGGCTGTTACTTCTTAAAGAGCTGCTGGTGCCTTCTGGAAATCTTTGAGGAATAGTTTGTTTAGGAGTGAATCTGCTTAGATCAATATACAACCTTATTTTTCTGGTCTCTATCTGTTAAAAGTCTCAAACAAAGCAAGCAGAAAAGGTATGCAAAACCACAATGAAAAAAACAAAGAAAAAATCTTATTTAATTATTAGAATCCATTCATGGAGCAGAGCCAAATATTCATACAAATGAGGTGGGTTTAGTGATCTGCTTTTAGAAAGAAAGCAAATCTGAGAGTTTTTCTGCTGGAATGGAAAACTATTCAGATTGTTTTTTAATGTAAAGAAACACAGTTTACTGTTCATGTAAATAGTGTATACACAGGTATCAACAAATGGCATATAGACCAGCAGAAAATTAGGCAAAGACGCCCTATTTCTTCTAGCAGCATTCTCCTTAGGATACTCAGACTTCATATTACCCTTAATCAGAATTAAGATGTAACAGGGGCATAATATGGGGAACTAACTCTGCAAGCCAGCGAAGCACTTCCATATGTGAGGAAACATTTCTTAATGTAAAATCTTGCTGCCAGTGCTTTTATTGCTGCCCTGACACTACTACAAGCGGCTTGGTAGGGACAGCAGAATACTTCATTGCTGTCAGCTGCCATTTGATGAGTTGGGAACACATGCACGTGCAATAGAGGAGAATATTCTTGAAACTGCCTTACCCTAAACTTCAGAGCAGTCTGGCATTCAGATTCTGCTTATCAGGTTTTTTACCACAGCTACTCTTATGCTAAGTCCATTTCAGTATAGAAATAGGTCGATATTCTTAGCAGTGGAATTTCTTTTCCATTTCACTCACTCCCAAATGAATTTAAAATACAACCCTGTCTAACCTTTTCCTTGTTTCCTTCCTCATACGTAATCATTGAATTACAAATGGCATCAAGACAATAAGCACAACTCTGAGAATCACACTGATTAACCACTTTCATGCTCTCTCTCCACCTGCTCGGATCAAGACACCCTCAGTGTACCGAGAATTTTACAAATTCCCTGACAATAATTTAACCTGTCACAGTTTTGCAGTCATAAGTGGACGTCCAAAAGCTATGCAGGGAAACAGCCTCTTACTATGCTTTTTAGAAACTGAAAGCAAGTTAGCTAATGCATCTATGTAACTTTCCATTTACCATTACTCAATAATACATCTACTTTTAGCATTACATTTTATGAGAGTTAATGAACTCCAGCGTACTGAGCTCTAAGGACGTGGGAGAAGTCAGTATCTTAGCTGGGTCCTGATGTTTCTACTTAGTTTAATTCAGCTCTTACCAAACAAAGCTCTCGTTGAAGTCAATGAATATTTAACTCAAAAAAACACAATTGAATAAAGACAGAGAACTAAATTCAACATTCATTTGATTAAATGTCTTTTGGCATAAGAACAGCAGAATTTGGCCTTAAGCAACATTTTCAGGATTAGCCCCAGAAAAAAAAAAATAAAAGAAAAGAAAAAGAAAAAGAAAAAAAGACCTGAAAAAAACTCAATAGCAGAATTCACAAATATTCTATATTAACCAAATAATGTATTTTTATTGTTGTCATTTTCCTATGGGAAAGTTTGCACTGCTCTGCATAGGAGGGGACACTGTGCAAAGTCACATACATCCAATACAATCTACATGTTTGTTCCCATGTTTTTCCTTAACATCTGGTAAATTAAACTGTGAAAGAGAACAATTTTGTAAAAGCTTTCTGTCAGTTTTATCTGTTTTCAGAATCCCTTGTCAGAACACAGCCCTGGCTGACCTTGTGTCAATCAGGCACATCTGCCTCATTTTAACATCCACATCAATATGCTACTATAGGACAAATCTTTAAGTTGATCACTGCCTTCAGGCTCAGCTTAGCCTCCAAATTATGTAAATACTTCCTATTCAAAGCCTGACTTTATTTCCCTGAGAAAAGCTGAAGTTAACAGTAGTGATACTCAATCTGCTCTTTTTATCCAGATGTGAATAACAATAACAAAAATACCCCACACCCTGAGGAAACAAAATGCCAGCCATAGGCTTGTTTACCTTAAAATGACTTAGTCATTTTTGACTCCTAAAGATGAACGTGTTTTGTCTGCTTGACAGGAAACAGTTAACTTAAAGATGGAGTCCACTCCCAGTGTTTTTCAGATGAGCAAAGCTCAGAGCAAAGTCCATATGGTATTCACCCATAAACACAGACACACGACAGGAAAAACGCATTTTAAGTCTGTGTGCTGTGTGTTTTGGAAGAAGTTTGTCAAACAATTATGAAAAGAATTCAGCTTCCTCATAGCACCCTCAGAATGTACTCAGCCACTGGATTGGTTCTCATTTCGCTTCAAAGAAACACTTGAATAGGCCCCATTTTTACAGAATAATGTTTATAATGTAATTTTACTTCTCATTAGGGATGTCTTTCATTGCCAATGTTACTTTTAAATAGGATGATTAATATTTAAAGTCACTTAATTATCACTTGTTAACCCACTTCCAGAACTGGTTACAGCTACCCTTTGATGTATAAAGGAATCAAACACACCACTGCAGCATTCTCCTTAAATGAAGATGTTTGGAACGTGAAAAGGAAAGTTTTCTTCTCTCTTACTCTCCCCTATTTGAATAAGCATCTTAAATTCCTTAGCATTGTTAGATTCATGTCCAAGCACCTAGTTTTTGAAGTACTTAATTTCACTTTGTCTGAGCTACTTTTTTTCCAGCAAGGTGTCAGCTATGCTAAACTTTTGAATCGGTCATGCTGGGAATTTCCACATGTAGGGAACAATATTGTGCAGAGGCTGCTTGCCATTTGCCAAACTAAACTTCCAGTTGTTTGCAAAAGTCATGTTACATAATGCTTCCCACTATTAACATCTAAAAAATCACTAAGCAAACAGGTGCATTTCTCCTCTTGGTTTCACACCTAGCTCCCAAAAGCATTAGCGTATAGGTGAGAAGGTGTCAAATGGAAAGGCTTGTTATGGGAAAGAGGATTTTACTAAGGCACTCTGGATGAAATGACAGCATCATCCTGTCTCTCTCTGGGTGCAAATGGATTAAGTGGCTGTAGATTGCCAGTCCCACTGTTGTCCAGTTCTTCACTGTGATGAAGGATTGAGAAAAAAAAAATTGGAAGTAGGCCACGCCAATATCACTGAATTAAAAAATTTGTATGTAATGAGGTGGGCAGATTGGATTAAAAGGTTTTCTAATTGCCTGCAAGCTACAGATCTGAAAAATTCAGTTAATATAATGGGCAGGGCTAGCTTTAGTTTTCTGACACTCTCTGTTCCTCTATTCACACATCTACAAAAGGCAGACAGTTGCAACACAACTCTAGCTGGTATGAAATGCTTTAGTTATCATGAATGGAAACATCTGAAGAAAAATATTCCCAAAAACATTCTTTGCAATACCAGAAGAGATAAGGTCGAAGAGTAGTCTAAGACAACCTACCTAAGCCTTCTAAGATAGGCTATAATTTACTGGTGTTCACTGCCTATATTCAAGTACTTTAATGGGCTGATGTCATACAACCAAGGAATTTTTTAGATACCAAATTATATCTAAAAATGTGGTTTCTAGAGCATACATACTGACTACTATGACGCATTAGCAACGCAGTCAAAAATTTGGGGGAAGCAAGTCTCTCAGTCTTTCAAACACAAGAGTTTGGTATCAAGGCACTTAAGTGCCATTCTTAAATCAGGCACCAGACCCTCATATCCATCTCTTATGCTGTGACATGACATTCTTTCTAGATTTATGACTAAGTACTCAGATAATCTCCACACTAGAATATTAAAAAGGACTTGACTAACCTTCCTGGGTCTTGACACAGGTTTGGTCACTAGCACAAAATGATGTTTTACTCTCAAACTGGGAGAGTAGGCATAAGGATGAACTAGAGCTCTTCCAGATAGTGCCCAAGTACAAGGCAGGTGACAGCAGTCCTGTAGAGTCCAGGGCCCATATGGCATGCCAGACATCCTGCTCTCCTGCAATCCTATCCAAATAGACTTTTCACCTGCTAATCCTGCTAATTCTCCCCAGTACTCCCACATAGCCTACATATCATCCCACATGCTAGGTAGTGGATGCACAGCAGTTTCTTCCTATAAAGACAACATTTTCCTGGGATGGAAGACTACCCATGTAATTTCAGATACTTTAAACTCAAACATGTGACACCCTGGATTTGTAAAGGCCACATCTTGTACAGGGCTGGGTGATAACTTGTGCACATAGTATTTCATCTGTGTTCAGCAGTATAAATGTACTCCAGGCGCAGAAGGTTGGGCTTCTAGATAGTTAGTCCAGACAATGCAAGAGTAATTTTTGTAAAAGGGATTAATAATTCTCGAGATACATAAAAAGTTTTTCTACAGATTATAACTTGTTTTGCCTGGACTATAACTTGACTGATACCTGTCAGGAGTTGAGAGGTTGGAGGAAAATAAGACAGTGCCAAATAAAATTTTCTCCAAAAATAGAAACGGAACCTGATTACAGTTCCTTGTTTCACACTCTGTCATCTTTTCTGTAAATAAATTATTACATTTGAAAAAATGCTGTACTTTGTGTCTTACAACTACTAGAAGAAAACATCCATAGCATATCTGAAACTTTATTAACACAAATGAAAAGGAATGGCATTTCATGCTTCTTTAACATTTGCTGAGGCTTAATTGCACCTATCTGGGGGAAAAAATAGAAAGATACAGGAGTATTGGACCTCTTTGCTTGTAGCCTGACTTGTCATAAGCAAATCCCATTATAGTGATTGCAAAGCAGAAATTCTTTTGCACTGCTTCAGTGAAAAAGGATAGTGCTAGCAAATACCTGCTTTTTGTACTTTTGAGTGCTGTAGCACTATGAGACTGTAAATCAAGTGTGAAACCACACAGCAGTTTTTAAAAGCATCTGAAAACTAGCATCAAGTACAAAACTTCAGGGTTGCGTAGCATTCCACCAGTAGAAACTCAGTCTACCACTTGACTCAGACAACACTAAACAGGTAGACTTGTCCTAGTAGACCTGACATTCTCTCAGGTATTGTCTGTATGTGTTGTTTTCTGTTTATACTGGGTTAAAAATGTTCTGCTGTCCTCTACTCAGTGTAAACCAGCCTAAAAGAATAAAGCCCCCATATACATCACATTCTCCAGTTAACTTTGCAGAGTCAAGACCACACATCTATGCATGATCTGGATTAAATTTGCACAATCTGGTCAACTGTATTAGGAACACAGATTGTTCAACAAATTAATTTGACTGAAAGACATTAGAGCCTGCTCATGGGGACAAAGAGCTATGAGGAGCAGAGAGAAAAAGCTGATGGGTACCAAGCTGTTTTCTTATTTCTCTGTACCTGAAGTGCTCTAAAATTCATCTGTTTCTTTGAATTTTGATGGACTCACTAGAGGCAAGGCTCTGACTTCTGAGTTACAGTCACGGTTTGGGATCACTGTAAATCCTTCCCATGCCCACTTGTCAACCCCTCCTTTACCCATGGCTGCCCCCCTCCCCACAGGGTGAGGTCCGGCTCTTATGAGCAGCAGTAGAACACAGAAGTGTGTTTATCATTCATTGGGGAGGGGATACCACAAGATCAGCTAAACTAGATCTGCAGTCAGAGAAAGGTCCATGAAAGTAGTAAGTGACAAACAGATATGCAAAGTTTCATAGTTGTTTCATTTTAGCCTTGAACTTGTGGATCAGGACTCTTAGTAATTCAAATCCATGATTGTTTCTGGTAAGGGTTTCCATCACATGTTCTCCTGAACATACCAAGTTGAAGTTGAAAACAGACTTCTTTAAAGATGACAATTTTTTATTAACTTTCATGTTTTACTTTCTCAGTGAGTTCCACAGTGTTTTAAGTCCCAAATGTTCATTCATCTGGTTCCTAACATTTACTAACCCTTATACAGAAATAATAGAATAAGGCTCACGATGAAGAGTTAAGGTCTGCAGATGGGAGATCAGTAACGTCAGTAGCTAAGGAATATGAGCTATACCTTAAGGTAAGTAATGAATCTCTGATGAGTCTCTCTAAGGAGTATCTGATATCCATGTTTGGCTCAGATGGAGCAGGAATGGGAAGAAAAGCTACCTCTAAATGGCAGTGGGCAGTGTAGTTGGTGACCCTTTCTATAACTCCTTCTTTTCCCTTTCTAACTCTTCAGCCTTCTTTTGAATTTGAGCCCCTGGGATAGTCTTGTTCTTTCTCTCTTCCTGAAAAGAGAGAAGACATACAATTTTAAATTGAAAAACAACTTCAGATCTTTGAAAACAATAAGAATAATAAATTAAGGTGAAGACAGTCTGAAGACAGTCCCTTATGTATGATGGAAGGAGGTTGAATTGTAGGAGAAGGCATGATAACTAGTTCACTAACCTGGAACATGTCAAGGTGGAGAAGTGGCTCTGGTTTATGCAACAGAAGTAGCCCTTGTCAGGTGGGTGTAATACAGGTGGAAGGCTTAGTTTGAAACATACAAAAGTGTGCAGAAGTTCAGCAGTGGTTTCCGTCATAATTTTCATACCAGACAGGACAGCAAAGAGCAATTTTTTAATATACAGTGACTTAATGGGATGAGATGGGAAATTTAGATATGAACATGGAGTGAAATGCTCTCTTTCTCAAAAGCATTAAGCCTAGTGTAGCCACTACAATATAGCAGTAGTTTTGAGATAGAGAATGTCTCCATCTTTTCTCAACCCTGTAAGCCATCACACAGTTCAACCACTCTGAAGAGCAACCTGCAACTGTCCTCCCTTAGATCACCACCTACAGAATAAGATATGATGGCTTCATCCTTTAGAAGCATTCTTTTTAAAGCATAAAAGAATTAACTACAAAACTGAAATTAACAAGATGTTAAAGTCTATTCTCTGCCTTCTCTTCTTGCAGTGAGCTCTGTATGCTCACAACATACGTATCTCCACTCTGCCTGCAAACTACACTGAACAGATGGTCCTTATGCTAGCCCAAAAAATTAAACCTGCAGCTTAATCCCTAGAAAGAATCTGAGATACCACAGCTCTGAGCTGACTGATGTTGCTCTTAGAAAGGAGAAACCACAGAGGCAGAAACACTTACAAAAATATCCACAACAAAAAGAGGCAGTATTCAGTGGACTGCAGAGCCTTGCTACTAAAGTTTAGTTTTTCCTTCTTCTTCTTTGGACTCTTTGCCATTAACACATGATGTCATCTCTTGCTGTCCTTCTCTTGCCTAGCATTAAACTAGCAGATCACGCTCATCTTCACATGGCTTCTGACAGTCCCGATGGCAAAAATCCCACATCACAGCTTTGAAATGAGGCATGCTGGAGAGACCTACATTTCATTGCTTTAAAATACACATGTTCGTGAAAGCATCAGGTGGATGGATGTGTCTTACCCAGATGACCTCATCTGCAACCAGAGCTCTAGCAGTTTGCTGCAACTAAACTGCTCTCTACAGCCAGAAAGAAGGAAGGTAATGCAACCAGAGGGCTTGCCAGTGCTTTGCTGGCACTACTGGGAGCATGTAGGCAAGATGAAAGTTACCTAGAGGGGTTCATAACAATTGGATTCTGTGTTTGCTCTTCAGTGAATGCTGGATTGAACCCACATGCATTTTCAAATCTAAAAGTAAGTAAGTTACCTTTTATCAGACTATTTTCAGATAGGGACCAAGCCGATTTGCTTTGGTTAACAGTTTAAAATTGAGATTTATTAGGATAAGACAAAACAATAAGAATATGTTGAGAATGTTAAAGGCTGAAGAAAGCTGAAGCATTAGCTGAGGTATTTTTAGACTTTAAGCTGTCCAGGGCAGTGGTTGTCTGCTGTTGAGTGTTGTACAAACCTGAGCATACTGCTAGCTCTAAACAGGGACATCTCTATCACTGAATATCTTCACATTGGATAAAACTAGAGAATATTGATACAAATATGAAGACACAAATGCTTTGCTCAGAGAGAACATCTGTATATCAAACTATGCAAAAGGATTCCCTTTGCAAAATCTGAAATAAACAGGCAGCTTGATCACGTATTTCGACAACAATCAGTTTGTTGTACATACTGTCTACTTCGTGCAGACCAAATCAAGAAAACTTCCAGGAAATAACTGCCAAAGTGTATGAGTTTCTGACTTAAATCAGGCTACACTAAATTACATCAACTAGAGAATGCCATAATTGAAACAAAAAAAGAAGTTATCAGCTGAAATGTCTTTTGAAAAGGCAAAGAATTCTTAATCAAGAGCATGATTTTCCATTCCTTTGCACCCCAGGACATCACAATTGTGAAAACTGTGCAGCTTGGAAGATACTACAATTATACACCATCATTCTCTACTCATTTAAATTAAAATTCCATTTTTCACTTGCCATATGTAAATATGTATAATTTCACAAGAGGTAATCATGCTCCTGGTGTTTTCTAAGATAATAATACTCCATTCTATAGTAGTTTAAAACCCCAGGCATTGCCAAACCCAAATGGGATAGGAGAATGTATTGTTCAAACTAAGAAAACAAAGGAAGTTAATCAAGATCCTTACTCAACTACAGCTGCCTTCAGACTTCAGCCTTGAGAGGTATTTCTTAACCACTGATTTATGAGAAGACACGTGAAAAAAAGACTGCCAAACTTGTTTGTTTGAACAGCACAAAAGTCATTGTATAAAAAGAAGCTATTATATTGTAATTACGCAAAATGACAGCTCGTCAAGAGAGCAAATCTGCTTCTCTCTTTTAATCCTGCAGACAAGACAGTTAGAAAAGTATTGGTCAGAAAAAACATTCGGGTGTACTACAGGATAAATAATGACAGGGCTTGAGTTCTAAAGGCATCTAAAATATGTATTTGTACTTTCAGCAATTTTTAAGGCACTTAAAAATAATTTCAATGAAAAATACAAGAAAGGAAAAATCAACAGTTATGAGATACAGGATTTACAGGACAAATATGGAGATCATCAGAAAACAGAAGTACTCCCTGAAGTAGATGGGGAGATGCTAGAACTCAGAGAGCTTAGTGGTTTTACTCAGATCACCATGCATCTTCTTGTGGAGCATAAACAGAATGACCCATTTCTGAGATCTAACCCACTTTGTGAAGAAATATCATCCCATTGAGTTCATTCCAAAGATTCTGAGGTTTGCTTGGGGAGAAAAAGGGGGGAAATGGGTGATTTCTCCACTCTCTTCAGCAGCTTGTTAGGTTCAGGCTGTGTCACATACATGTGCACACAAACACAAACAAATCTGCTTTGGACAGACACCTCAAGAAAGTCCATTAGCTGCAAAAAAACCCAAGACCACTTTCATCTGTGTTGTCACAGAGCACAGAGAGGAGCAGAAACCTTGAGCTGAAGAGTGCTTCAAAGCTTGAGATGACTTGTGCATGGCAGCATGAAGTGCAAGTCTCCCCTATTCTCTAGAAATGCAGTAGGGGCCATTGCACTGCTTTTTGTGAGAGGGAACAAGTAGCATTGCAACAGTGCTTAGCATGTCTAAACAATTGCTCTAGCACTGCTGATTACAGGCAATACTATCTCATAAAGAAGAAATCAATATTCTGTTTGCTATCAGAAAAAGAAAGAAAAGCCAGGAGAAAATTGAAGTGATTTGCATTGCCACAGATACTTGTGGTATTCACTACCACCTGAGTGTCTATAACAGGACCTACTAAAAAGGATCTAGCAAGTCTGGATGTGAAAGAGGAAAAGTGATGTTACTGACCATTCAAGAAAAATGCCCTTAACTTGAAATGAGCTAATTCTTTTAGATCACAGTCTAACAGTTAATTCTTCAGAGGTTACAATTTAAGTACCTTTTCCTTCACAATCTGTGTTTGCAAGTCCCTTGGAGAGGATGCAGAAAAAGGCTGGTAAAAGACAGACTCGGAAACTGAAGTTTGATTTCTTCAGGAGACCCTTCCCTTTCGTGTGCCTGAACAGTCATTAATCGAAAAGACAGAAAAGCTAGCTAACGGTGAAAACTGGCACCTTTTGGAGACAACTTAAAATTCAAGTGATAAAGAATGATACGGTAGTTATTAAAAAATAAAATAAAATAAAATAAAATAAAATAAAATAAAATAAAATAAAATAAAATAAAATAAAATAAAATAA
>JAWWMO010000121.1:67378794-67418300 GCA_035047845.1 Dendrocincla fuliginosa | reverse complement strand
AAGAAAAGAAAAGAAAAGAAAAGAAAAGAAAAGAAAAGAAAAGAAAATAAAAGAAAAGAAAAGAAAAGAAAAGAAAACACATTCCCCCCCCCAAAAAAAAAAAAAAAACAAAAAAAAGACAACAACAAAAAAAAACCCAAGCAAACAAAAACACAACCAACTAACCAAACAAGCAAAAAACCACAAAACCCCCACAAAAGTGAAGATAAGAATTATCCAGCAGAA
This sequence comes from Dendrocincla fuliginosa, assembly GCA_035047845.1. NCBI lineage: Eukaryota > Metazoa > Chordata > Aves > Passeriformes > Dendrocolaptidae > Dendrocincla > Dendrocincla fuliginosa. The sequence goes on along the minus strand of JAWWMO010000121.1, from coordinate 67,418,075 downwards.
TCTGAGAAGGTAAAAATTGATGCAAGAGAGTGAAAATGAACAATCTCTGTATCTCTTACTTCTATGTTATAATATAAATCTATATTTTAAGATATTAGAAATGCAGTAGGCTGCAGACAGCACACAGAAACAGATTTATTACTCTTTATTATTCTTTCTTGCTTACCGCTTTGTTCTAGATGTGACTGAACAGTTAATTACTTGCCTTGCTGCCTTGGCAAGGAAACCAAGGAAAACAATAAACTTGAAGCTTCTCCAAATTCTTCTATTTAGCATGTGATTATTTGCTAGTGTAAAGAACCTTTGCCATGAGACTCAGGTATAGTTTTGTTAAGTATGTCACAGCTTGGTTTGTCTGATTTAGCATTGCATGCTGTGAAATTTCTCCTACAGATTTAATTACACTTGGCAGGAATACAATAAAAGCATGAGGAGCTACAGAATATTTCAAATTCATCCATGAAGCTTAAGATGATTTTACTTTAATGCTCTCTATCAGTCTTTGTGATCTGATGTAAATGCTGCCTGCTGCCAGAAAGGATGGTTCTGTGTTCCCCCAGCTTGCCTATTCCCACCACCATAAACTGTATCAGAACCAGCATTTGTAGGGTGAGTCAGATCACAGTGCAGCTGCACAAATGCTCATGCCTACCCAAAGAAGGAAGGAGAACACTCAACTGGGGGTGGCAGGCCATACTTATGTCAGATTAAAGTGACTAGTATCACCACAGGCTAGAAAAATGTGCAGGATATTGCACTCAGCCTGCAAGCAGAAACACCAAACAATAGAAAACTTCAGCTGAGAGCACTGTGTGACCTTTCAAGTTAGCATGCTGGCAATTAAGTGTTTTGAAATCTGACCATCTGTTTTTGAATAGATAACTGGAAATTCAATTTATCATTCCCAAGTTCCATGACTTATTAAGCACTAAGAAAGTCAGTGCTTGATCATTCCAAGATCATAAAGCGTATACCCTGCTATACCGTAATGTCCGTTGATTTTTGCCTGTAGCTAGGCACCACCTCTGATAGTGAAAGAATGTCTCAGCTACTACCTGCATTCCTGAACACCTAACCCAGCGCACAAGGAAGCACAGCAGATCAAAGGCCCCTATACAGACTTCACTCAATTTTCCTTATTTTTTCTTTAATTTTTGACCCACAACAAGATATGAAGACCACTGATGATCAACGCTGAGATCTGTTTCTGTATTTAAGTTCTTAATTATAAATGTTGATTTCTGGTGATGCTGGAATCCTAAAAAATCCTATTAATGTCAGAATTTCTATTTATAAAAATAGAAAATGCCCCTTTTTACCTGTCTATTGAAGTGTTGGGGTGTTTTTTTTCTACAGATAGAACGACCATGCTCCATATCCTCTGAAAGAATTAGTAACAATAATGCGTTACTATGGATCAGAAAATAAATTGAAACTAAAGAAAACTGTACAAAAGACAAGAGAAACCAAGGGACATCAGAGCTCAAAGGAGAGAAAAACATTAGGAAATAGCAAGATCATTATAAGAATTTTGTCAAAGTAAAACCAAAAGGATTTCCACCATGTAATTCAAAATTGAGTTTTATATGCAAGGATTAAACTTCTTAGAGCATTATTAAAATCTATAGCTCAAACTCTTCCTGTATCTATTATTTTCAACTGGAAACTGGAGATTTACGTAATTTCTCAAAATCACATCTACATACACTGTGTATGCAATTTTGCCTATTACTAGCAAGAATAATGAAAAAATCTGAAACACAAACTTCTATAATTTAATTATTATTTAGTTCCACATAATGACTTTTGTCAAATCAAGCCACTTTCTCTGATTCACACTCTCTCATGTGAATATGTCTATTAGTGCCCAAAATACAAATAATGTCAATTTTTCAGTGTTGAAGATCCACTCTTGACCTACTTCTGAATCTATCATCTTGGATTTGTTACTTGTCCTTCCTGTTGCTAATACTGGAGACTCAGCTAGGGCTGTTTGAAAGCTGGAGGATCCCCTAGCAGGTAGAATATTGCTGCAAGAGAGCAGGCAGGGAGTTTGGGAAGTAAGTAGGGGTAGGCTGAGGAAATATCCCAACAGTATGAATCCTCAGTAGTTGGAAAGTTTGCCAGTCCCATCCACCTCATCCTGTGTGATGAAGAGGTCATAAACAGAGCTCACTCCAGTTTCTTCCTCCTTGGAGCATTCCTTATGGGCTGTTATTACCAGAGCAGGATAAAAAACTCTGCATACAAAAGATCCAAGACAGAAAGGAAATATGTTTCAGACCTGAAAGGAGACAGTCCAGGCCTAAGGAACTGGCTTTCTATTTTGATTCCTTCTGCCATCTGAAATAGCCATTCCCATTAATTCTCTTCAAATTCCTTCCAGGAGTCATCTGCTCAGTAGGCAAAGCCTCTCCAACTGCCTAAAAAAAGTGTATTTTCATTGCATGAACTTCCCAGTTTTCCAGCACTCAATCATTCTCCTGAAACTTGGCCATTGTTTCCATCTTCACCCCTGCCCTGCAATATGCACAGATGCTTCCTGTAAAGCTAAGCACTTTAGTTCCACTATTGAGGAATGTGTAGATAAACTGGCTTTGAAGAATTTCATTATATGTTTGCATGAAAGATGATGCATAAAAATAAAGTGTTTTATGATGTGATCAACCCAGTTGGATCTAGTCTCTTCACTGGAGTAGACAAAAGTCTCCTATTAGTGATATTTGTTCATAAATAAGTATACACAAATCCACATATATTTGTATGTATCTATGTGTGTATAGGTGTGAGCTGAGAATTATTGTATTTGAATAGCATACTGGTGACTTTTCTGAAACAGCAGAGGGAGAACCCAGGACTTTGCTCCTTCTGTGTTGTCTTTTCTCGGGGAGGGAAGGAGGGAGTAGGAAGTAAAAGAAAGCATGGTTATACTGTCATCATTACCTCTTTTCCACAGCTATAGGATTTCTCAGAATAGGTTCAAATTGCTGGTAAATATTACATGGGTAATACTGGAAAATACTATAATTCTCTTCAGCACTATTTTTCTGGGTTTGATCACTGATCTGAGACCTCTGCTCATATGAATTCACCAAAGAATGATGCAAGTATGTTGCATAGCAGAGAAGAGTTGATGACATTTTAGAAATATGCCAAAAAACCATTTATTTTCCCATTTACAATATTTAAAAACTGGTTTTTAATACAAAGTATTGACTGTCTTGTCAGCTTCAGGAATGTCTCCAGAAAAACAGAAGAACCATTGTGAAAAAACAATTGAATGAAAGAATGAAGAAATGGATCATTCAAACTCTTAGACTGCCCTCATTGCAATAGTAGATCCCAGGCCTTGCAGCTTTGTTTTAAAACAAACACAGTTCAGTCGTGGTTTTTCACTTTTACAGAAGACCACAGTTTTCCTTTTCACATTTTACTGGAAAAATAATATCAATCAAGTCCACATTTCATCAAAGTAATCATTTTAAGAAGGAGGAGGATTCTTACCTATCTAACACAAACAAAGTGTTTACAAAGTAAGAATGATTTTGTAACGGAAAGAAAAAGAAAAGCACATTTTTGACAGTACATCGAAGTGACAGTGAGATGAGTTTTCAACTCAGTGAAGTAGCTACTGCACTGTAAAATCACTTATGTCAGGGTTAAATAAGTTTATGGAATGCAGAGTTCTCTCCAGGCTGATACAGGAAAGGTTGGTATCTAATAATTCCCTGCCATCAGTGGTATGATACTATTATGGATACACCCACAGCACCTGCATAAGCGCTAGCACAGCAGGATACCCTCTCACAGTGACCTTCTCATAATACTACACTGTATTTGCAGTCATTAACCATGTTAGTGTTGTTATGCAGCTGCTATGCTGCTATCATGCGTGGGTGGCTCTCTAATGCTGGCTTTTTTAAGGGTCCTTGAAATCATAACAGGATAAATCTTCTTCAGGGAGAAAGTTCAACCACATTCTTCCAGCAAAAAGCAAGCCTTTCCTATCATTCAGTCCTTGAACTCACAATTCCCTGTTCTCCCCCTGCCCTAGCTGGCCCTCAATAAGCACAAAAAGTGAAATCTTAGGTTTTCAGAACATTTCCTATGTGCAACAGGAAAAGTTTTAAACTCTTTTCCACATTCCCTACTTTCAACACTGCTGCAAGGAGAGGAGCTGCTTCAGCACAGCAGTGAGCGAATAGGCACACTGAGCCATGCTGAAGACACCCGTTTCATCCTGTGTGAACGGCCTGTGTGGCCAACAGGAATTTTACACCTGAAAAAACATCTGTGACACTGGCGCTCCCCAGATCTGGACTGGAAGCAGGCCTGTGACTCCTTCACAATAACAGGAAACACTGTTGTCAACAGAGAGCAGGCTGTGCCAGAGCAATCTTTTCTATACATGCTCAACAGGGAATGTAAAGAACATTCCCTTCCAAAGTTTATTTGGACAGCAAAGGGTGTGGGAAGGCTGTGACACACTCTGATGAAAAGCAAGGTGTTTTCAAAGATCATTGTTAAAGCCTGGAATTCTTTCTGTCTCTTTTAAAATGTTTGAGGAAAAAGAAGAAATAATTAAAAAGGTGCTGTGTTTAGCATTACATCCCTGCTTATTATGAAGCTGTGTTGGCCCATTATAAAGAATGTATCACATACCCCTTCCCTGCCAGCCCCCCACTATTATGGAGCTTTTATTTTCACTTCTTCCCCCATCCATCTGTCTCAGCATTCTGGCTCTGCAGATCAGAGCAAAGCAGCTGTACATTGATACAGCCTTTCCCCACACCATCTCTTTCGTGTAGTCCTTCAGGACAAGATGTATCATAAGCTGTCCCTCAACATGGTCCCAGAACAGCAGCACAATTGTCAGAGGAACTGTCTTCCCTGGGAGCTTGGGCTCTGTGTGGCCACAAAAATCTCAATAGATGTGTTTCCACAGGTAACATAGTTAAGAGTGTTCAATGCACTCTTCTCACCATATATAATAAAATAAAGATCTTGCTACAAAATATTTATAGAATTAATGCCTCTCTTCACTCTCTCTTCATACACCCATATCCTTCAATCTTATCAAAGGAGAAAAAAATGTAAGAATCTCTGTTAATGAAGATTAAGCACATTTTCTTTTGGGTAGTCTTTTTTTTTTTTAATTAAGGGACTTTCTTTAATTATTTACATTTATTAACATCACTAGGAAACATGAATTAGTATTTATTTTATGGCTTTTTATGAAGAAAGTAGTTTTCTGCCTTTTCTGCATGTGGTTTTGTATTGACAGTTAGAGGAAAATCATCAATGTACTATACAGCCTTGCTTCATATTTAAAATTCTTCAACAGAATTGCTGTAGGCAGGTGTGTAAGTGCCTAACTGTCTGCACAGTACGCCTGTCTCACTGAATCTTGGACTAACCTTTTATACAGGGGTATATTTGGCCACAGAAATCCTCACAATGAGATTACAGTCAAATTAAATAGGAAATAATAGTTTCTTTTTCCACAATCCTTGAAGTTCTATATCATTGGTTTGGCTACAAGGCAATGCAAAACATACTTTTGGAGTGTTCTGTAATAAGTGACATCTCTAATTGCTATTCCCTCCACATAGTCCTCAGTGGTGATAGCTTTTTCTGTAAAGAATCCTCTGCTGTCCAAGCAAAACTTGGATATGCTTTGGACCATAATGTAGAAGTCCATAATCAAAGAAGAGGTGAAGAATTGCTGGAGTGCAACTTTGCTCTTGCTATATCTATTTCCTACCAGGACTAGTCTAATTGCCCTCCATGTGTGCGTATTTGTGGACTTCCTCGATCTGACTGTGGATTTCTCCTTGCCATAGGAATAAATACACAAGCCAGTCTGTTCTCTCACTCCAGGTTTATGTAAAAGTTTAAGTTCATCTTCCCTGCAATTAAAAAAAAGAAAAAAATTGTCATTCTCTGTTAACTTCTCTATGGAAACTGAGTGTTACCACCCAGACAAATCCAGTTACTTTCTGTGAATATGAGATATTTAAGTACCTGAAAAGTCACTGCCTGCTGGCAGCAGCAGGGCAGTTGTTTTTTGTATTTCTCTGTGCAGAGCATGACCAGGATGAAGATTTGCTCAGACCTCAAGCCACAGCTCCTTTCTTAAATATATTATTCACACAGTAACAGAAGCACTGACAGAGCACCAAAATTCATGCTGTGAAGCCTGATTTTCACATATCTAGAAATATTCTTATGTCAAAACAAAGAAGTTTAAGGTGCTTTTTTATGTTAAAAGCACTGTGCTATGTTGTTTGCTAAGCTACATACTACTGAGAAACAGACAGCTGGAACACACTGATATCTCTTTCCTTTTTAAGCCCTCTCAAGCCTTTCTTGACCTAATGCTGCACATGAAAATTCCATGATGATGGAAATTACTGCAGGACAATTCAGAGGCTCCCCAGTTAGCTGGTCATCTTGGGGACCAAAGAAAATCTAAACACAAGAACCTGAAGCCTGGCACTCTTTGGTTTACCATCAAATATAGGCTACACTTGTTCACATAAAAGTTACTCTATTGTGAACCTATACACCAGGAAGTAATAAGAAAGTAATTTTTTTAAAAGCATTTAAAGTAACTTGTTGACAATCAGTAGTCACTCCAGTCTGAATGTTGACTCAACAAAATAGTGTAGAAAATACTAGCTATTAGACAATGAAAATGCCAACTGGGTTATTCTTTTTGTGTGCTAGCCAGAAGATATAAGGCTGAGTGTATAATTTCTGTTGGTCAACCTCAGCCTTACTGAAAATCACATACAGTTCAGCTGTGGCTCTAAGCCCCAGTATTTGAGATCAGTTTGAAATTGCTCTGCTGCAGTGAGTTCAGCTCAGGGCCTGTATCAGTTTTAGGGAGGATTAATAAGTAGTAAAAAAGCATACCACTAAAATGTGCAAAACATTTCGTCTGCTATGCTGGGTGCACCATAAGAGCCTTGGGTGGAGGTGAAAACCACTGAGATATAAAGTAAGAGAAAAATCTTGCTGTTCTTTTTCATCTCACTCTCCTGTGTTCAAGAATAGAGCAGATTTAAAGATGGGCTACCATCAGATGAGGAAAAATGTTTTGCTATATGTCATAAAATGGAAAGCCATACTCAGTTAGGTGGAAATTGTTCTTGTGTTACATATAACACCACAAACAGCTGGCCTAGACAGAAGTATTTTAAACCGATGGATGAAGTTTACCCAAGATCAAATGGGTATAAGCTAGCAATGAATAAATTTAAACTGAAAATTAAGTTCAAAACCAAACCAAAACAAAGTTGTTACAGTCATGAGTGTTGTGGACCCAGTTGGCCTTTTCCTAACTGGTGATCCGAACATCCTCTCCAACTTCACTTTCCATTCTCAGCCACAATCTCTCATCTCCATTCACATTCACCAAAATTGAGCAGCGATTAGCTGACTAACCTAAAGCCATGTTTCCATTTGGGAACAGTGCAGTGTTTTGCTTAACTTAAAATAGTTCATGTCAACATTGCCAAATATTTCTTTTTTTTTTTTTTTTCCCCTTACATCAAATATTTCAATGTTTGCTGCATTTTGGAGCATAGCAAATGGTAAAATTATGCTCTCTTCTTGTGAGTGGAAGTATGAGGGATCTTGCTTTCCATAGAACATATATTAACATTGTAAGATTTGTATGCTGTAATGATTCAGGGAGTATAATTCTTTAAGATGTTTCAGGGCATAATCACCTCACAGCTTTTGTGAACAAAAAAACACCCAAGAATGGTGCCGCTTAGTGCTAGAGACTAATGCTGAACTTCATTTTCATTGCACACTAATGAAAGCTCTTATAGTCTAGCTATCTTGGGTCCTTCATTCTGCAGCAATTGCACAAAATTAATTTCAAATTAAAAATAGAAAGTGCTGTTAAAAAGTCCAGGGATTTCCAGATATTAATTCTGCGTGGATTTTACCTTTCTATGATGAGGAAAAGTTTATAATATTATTGTCATTCCCAACTGACATCTGAAATGCTTAACAGAGAAGCATAGCTCTTCTGTAAAAAGTTTCTAGAAGCAGCAAAATATAGGTGTTATTCCCATGGCTACTTCTTGTATATTTCCTCTTTGGCAACACTGACACACTTTAACTGGTCTCAATTGCTAAGATGTCTCAAGTGAATTCATCTTCTTTAATGATGAATTAATTTCCTCTCTGTGATTCATCCCTGTGGTTGGTGTGTATCCTTTGCAGACTTCTAGAATACCAAGTCATATAAACCACAAGACAGGAAAACCCCCTGGTGTGTAGAATTTTATCTATACATCTTGGATTTGGGCAATCATACTAGAAATCTCTTAAAAAGAGTTTCTGGTGAAATGTCCTGTGCTTCCAACTTCCATGTAATAAAGAAAAATCTCTAAAAGGCTTTTTACAATTACAGTTCTGTCTTCTTTTGGCTTTTCTTGTTTTGTGTTTTGGTCTTCAGTTATTTAACTCTGGGAAGTATAGATGCCATTCCATTTATGTTTTTGCCACTTCATGTCAATTTTCTACCATACATCCCCATTAGAATTGAGAGTACATGTAAAATTTTGGCTTTTAAAAGCTAACTAGATAAATGCCCATGGAACTTATTTGCGCACATAGAATGTTTTCGTTCATTTTCAAATTTCCGCGCTATGAGCTGGGACATACTGGCAGATCACCCACCACAAACAAGGGCATCTGTTTCAGAATGTGAACACCTCCTTCCACTTATATTTTGGTTTCCTGATAGTATTTACCCAAAGCAAAATGTGATGATTTATACTGCTGTGTTAGAACATCTACCAAGCAAAAGATATTGAATATAGGAAACAGGCATTTTTAACAGCAGTCCTGATGTTCTCTGAAACTGTGTGAACGATGTTTTTCATTATGCTTTATCCATCCCTCCAGCACTTCTCAAATGAGGCAAAAAAGTTGCTTGACTATTCTCACACCAGGATAAAGCAAACTCTGGGACAGATTGGCAATATCATGCCCATTGGCAATAAAGCAAGTAACCAAAGCCAAAATATCTCTGTCTGCTCAGTCCCTACCAGTTACCTTTCAATTCAACTGCCAGATTTCTTTATATCCTACACCAGTCCTAGGCTAATCAGTGAGCTTAGCATGTTAGCACTGTGATTTACAGGGCCTGAGATCACCATATTGTTTGAACATTGTCAGGGTGTATTTTCAAAGATAGATAATGCACCACTTGCTCATGAAACTACCTGTTTACTGGGAAAGACAAATAATTGAAGAAGCTCATTCCCACGAGTAAAGACCACTCAGCATTAGCTGAATCTGATTCCAAGACCCATCAATAACAAGGATTCTAATGCCTATGAACTTCTGACTAAGTTTTGTAGATTTTTACCTCACTTGAAATGAAATTCTAGTAGAAGGTTTTCCTGAAGGCATTTTGTAAACAGAACAAATTTATTCTTTTGTATTTTCCATTATTTTGAAAGTGACACAAAATACAGAAACTAAGAAATAAAGCATAACAGAAACTTGGATGGGTGCATGCATGGATGGAGAGATAAGGTAGTTTGTATTTAAAAGGACTGGCAAATCTATTGTTACAAAGGACATACTGAATTTCCTGGGATTTTTATACTCATGAAATGGGTGACTGATCCATCATTAGTAGGAGAGAGGAAAGCAGTATTTCTACTATTCAAGTATGACAAATATGAGATATTAAAATGCTACCTTTTCCTGTCACTTCTATTTTCACAGACAGAAAGGAAAGTATGCTCATACGCAGATGGAGAAGGAGTCTTACTGGTTTTTTTTTCTGTCATAATAAAGTTAACTTTTTAATTGTATATACCAGGAAATATACCAGTATATGCTTAGCTGATAAAATACATATGAAGTAGGAGTATGCTATGTGTATCATATATTCTTTACTTTCTACATGAGCTTTCATAATCTACTTGTAATAATAGTAGATTGGGAAAACAACTTTTGGATCCATGATTCATGATATACCTCAGGAATGAAAACAAGAGCTAAGTCACGGACAATATCAGAAAAAATAAAATCTTTCTTGCCTTAAGATGCCTACAATTCTTAATCTGATCTTTTATTATATATTTAATATGTGAAAGATAACTGTAAAAATATAGAACTCTTTTATTTAATTGAGTAAAAATCAAAGCGAAAATGCTTTTTATTTTGTTTTGAAGTCAGTATATATTTTGGACAAAACTATTTTTTCTTTTTCTTAGACCAAACTCTGAATGCTATATGAACTATTGTAAATCAGTAACAGAGGATACAAGGAACAGAGGAGGGAGCAGTACCCATACCCAGTGGAATAAATGGGCTTTCAAAGATGGGAAAAGCTTTGTCTTTGCTTTCTGATTACTCTACCTCATTGTTTACAAACACCAGATGTCTTAGAAAGACCACACTTTTTGCCACATATTTTCTTTCCCAATGAATCATTCCATTCATTTTAAAAGAAAGAAAATGCCAGTTCTGTTCTATTTTAAGGTTACCTTTCAGTGAGCTTTATTTAATGTTCTGCTGTAGCTGAGAGGAAAGCTGTTGGGAACTTGGGAGTCTGCTGAATACCTATTTTCTAAAAATGAAAGAGAAAAAAGTTGCACTAACTTGATATTAACAACTTGAGAACTCAGTGTCTCTCAACTTTCTTTCCCTTTACACTGCACAGACTATTAACAGAGCCATTTTGGAGGTGCTGACAAAAACTTCAAGGTTTACAGCAGCTGGTATGTTTGGAGACAATATCCTAGTGCCATCTGTGCCTCTCCAGTTCTAGCCAAATTAGTCTCCTGCCCAGTTGCTGAGTGGAGAAGAGGAGTTGAGAGTGACAGAGAGCCTGGACAGGTGGGGAGTGGGTCACTGAGGACAGCAATAGAGTCAGATTGATGCCAAGGATTTCAGCTTTACTGTGTCCCAGCTGCTTTGATGGACAGGCAATCCCTTCAAATGACCTGATGGTTAGCTGACACAAAAATCTGCACCCTCACAATTTGCTTTGCCTGCAAATATGCTAGAAAACAAAGAGACTGGGGGACTGGTTGCTGGCTCATAGGGTCGGTGTTGTGCCATGGTTGCCATAGTCTCCCCTGCATCCCACTGCCCATTGGAAACATCCTTTGATGTTCATCCTGTTCATGCTTGAGCACTGCCTAGGAGCGTGCTGCTTGATAGAGATCAAAACTGCTTGGGAGAGTGCTTACGATTAAGCAGCACAGGCCATGAAGCCCTTCCATTAGCCCTGTATCTCTACATCTTTTATGCCTGCACACACTCCACAGCTGGTTTTATCCACAAACCTAAGCAATACTTTGTTGAGAATAAAAGTCTCATTGGTGGCAAAACTTGTTAAAGAGGTTTTTGCTTTACCCTTAAACTTTCAGTGATATTTCAGTAGCAATGTTTCTCAACATTAGTACTTGGAGACAGCCAAGTACTTGAGCATGTGGGGTAACTGTAAGCATGTGGAGAATCTTGAGAATGACCTGACAGATGCATTTTTGATTTCTCAATTTTTTTTTTTTTTTGAACAGCATAAAAATCTCTTTAGACTGCTATCACACATACTGCTGAATATAATTTAGTTCATTCCTCTTAGCATCATTGCTATTTGGGTGACTTCCAGCTTGTGGTGAGCTTAGCAGTTACACTGTATGTAGTTAAGTCATATTTGAGGACAAATAATGATCTGTACTAGACAAGTAGTGGCTTCCTTGCTCACCAACGAAAGCAAGTTAAAGCTTTTGGGCCTAAGATGAGACTCACCTGAGTTCCCACGCTTTTAGAGATAGGATCATAGCTGACATTGAATGGGTCAAGAGATCCATGCCTTCTGTAGTGATGACTCTTTCATTTGGCTAATCCAACAAGAATCAGTAAACTGGGCTAGGGAGTTTAAAAGTAAGATGTGTCTATTTGCATTGAAATAATGAAAGCACGACCATTCATCTAGAGTTTTCAATATTGTTTTCCAAGTTAAACTTATTTTTTCCCAGAGATAAGAGATTAGTTTTATAATTGCAAGTGATGCTGTAGAAAACTAACAAAAAGATACACTAATAAAAGTCTTGCTGATATAATCGGTATTCTTTGAGACTGACTGCTATACATGTTTCTCAAGACACAAAAGATCTTTCATCTGTGATAATCAAGACTGCAGATTAGTAGAAGAGCAATTTAGGGCCGTAAATACTAGAGGTATAAAATGTCATTGACATAAAACAGTGTAAGTGCAAATTATGAAAGTGCCTATAGCTATTTGGACAGAGTAACTGAGTTTTCTGTAGCTTTTAATTACTTCTATGATTAATCTGCTGAAAGTGTACGTGTGTCTGTGTGCATGTGTGGTTTGTGGGAGCGGCTGAATAATGTATTGAGAGGTGCAGACAGTAATAGAAAAATATTAGAGAATTGCTAAAAATCCTGTAGGAAGAAAGGAGAGTACCAGCTTTGCCGATACTCATGGAACAAGAAACTGCACAATATTCCTGCTAAGAGTGGTTAAAATAAATGCAGATGCAAACAAAAAGAGAGGAGGCAGTTTTGCTCCTCTTACTGTGTCACTTTGTTTAAGGAAAACTCAAAATGAGTTCCTCTCTACTGAAGTAAACTCTGAAGACTCCCCACTGAGCCAAAAGAGGGAGTTTTACAGTCCCATTCACTTCTCTTCTGCTTTCCCAGCATTGTGTCAACCTTTGCACTGTGTCACACATCCGCAGTGCAAGGCACAATACAGCTGCCATGCTCAGACTGGAGACAGAACAGAAGAATCAAGTAGTTTTTCTCAAAAAACTGAAGTCTGTACTTGTGCTGCTGCACATCTCTCATTTGGCTCTGCTATCCAGATGCACTTTGCTGCTAATGTCTGACTATGGAACTTAGTTTGTTTGAAAGCTCTTACATTTTAAATGAGAATCTGGTATGGTAATTAACTGTTCCAAAATGAATACATTCAGAGAAACACAGCAGGCTAAAGGAAAAGGGATCACAGATCAGCGATAGAATGAGGCTATTTATGTATGTTTTAAGTCTAATAGGCATGTTTTTTCATATTTGAAATTTCAGTAGTCATTCTTCAGTCAAGGTTGCTATAAAAATAATAAAAGGAGGAGGAAGAAATTGACAGATATAAACCACAAAAAAATAAAAGGAAAAAGAAACATTGGAGATCAAGATTAGTTTTTCGCATGTGAAAAAAAATTCAGAATAGTCACAGAAAAAAAAGTGACTTTTCAGAATATTTTGTTAAGAACACCATACATAATTCCTTAACATAATTAAAATAAATGCTAATTGAATATGATTACAATCATGGATCATTTTTCAAATGATATAAAAAAAGACACCCACCTGTATTGCACTCCAGAGAGAATACATGACACTCTGTGAGTGGAAATCACTGTAAATGTTGGGGGGGAGGGGGGAAAACAAAATAAAAAAGTCCATAACCATTTCCCCTTTGTGACTTGCAGGTCAGACAACATGGGACCTGCCTGAAATACATCTTTATTCAAAAATAATTGTAATGAAAAATGTTGTATAAAAAAAGAAAATTATTTTTTAATAGAGAACCCAGCAGCAGAGAATATCTTTAAACGAAAGATCTTATGTTTACTGAAGTCTGGACATGTTTATATGTACATTAAAATCTATACATGTTTATTAAAAATATTTGTTAGTAGAACAAATGTAATTTATAAAGTTAAAATTTTAAGCAATTATTAAGAAATAAACATATGCAGTATAATTTAGAAAAAATATGACATCTTGAAATTTTCAGAATAATAATAGATTTACTCACTCAAGATGCCATGCCATTATCAGAATAGTCAGTAACCATAGTAGCTTGATTTAAAAAATAAAAAAAAAAAGCTATCTGAAGAACTTCTGTTATCTCACAGACAGTTTACTGATGAAAAAAAAAAAAAAATCTCCAGAGAAAAGTAAATGGAATTAATCAAGAAAAATTAAACAAAATCAAAGCCGTGTATTTCCAACATTTATCTTATAATTCCTTTTCCATCTTTTGTGATAGCTGCATAAAGAGCAAGTAATGACATCTACAGTTAAGACAACAAATTCTTCTGCAAACCTTATATAATCCATTGGGACTGAGACTTCCTGTGATGGGTACAGCACTGCTCATCCAGCTCTGCTGCAAACACTTGCATCCTCCTGTTTCCATTTTCCTTTCTTGTTCTCCAATCCTCCCAATCTTGCAAAGTCCTCTGAATAGGAGCATTCTAAAAGCAGTTGGAGTCTAGTCAGGTTTTATCCTTCAGCATAAGGGAAGAAGGCACTCAGTGATACCAGGGCTGGATCCCTCTGTGCTGCTTGACCATCTCATGGGCTGTGATGGGCAGTGTGCTCCCTGAGGTGCCCTTTCGTCCCAGACTCAGATCTGGGTCCATCGTTTACAGGTTTCCTTTTCGAGGACATGAATTCAGAATGAAGCCAGCATGCTCCAAGTTCTCACAGTTCAACTGCAGCCAAAATTTCACATCTGCTTCAAGTCATTGAAATGGAGTTGGGCTGGACCATGGGCAGTTCAGAGAAAACCTTTGCTCTATCAATAATATCGGTCAGCTAAACAAGCAGAGCATTAAGAATTGCAAAGCACAGAATGGATAAAAAGCAATGAGAAAACCAGATTTTGCTGCATTAAGATGTGGTGCTACTTCAATTAGACTTGACTCTCTAACTGGTTTCCTCAGTCCAGAAATCACTGCATCGGTAGACAAGTCATGATCATGATTAACCAAGATGTGAAAGTCAGGACTCTCTGAGAAGAAATAAAAATATAAAACCCCATGATAGTAGACAGAGGCTGAGGTAGAAGAGATCAGAAAAGCAATAAGAATTTCCCTCTCCTTAACACATACAGTGAAATGTGCCCTTGCACTGAGCAGTAAAACATTCGTAAATAATTAATAGTGAGCCAGGCATGGATGGTCTTGCTACATTTTTGTTCCTGTTAAAGCAAATAATGTCCAAAAATAAAGAATGTTTATTGCATAAATATTAGAAGATATAGAATATCTAGAATTACAGTAGTGAACAGTAATATGTAAAGTTGCAGAAAAGATTTTTTCTAAGTACAGAGAGTAAAGAAGAACATTTTCCTGGAAACAAGTTGCTTTCTGACCGTTTATGTAAAACATCTTTCCTCTTTATTTTAGGTGCAGATAGTATTAACCAATAAGTGCTCTGGAGGCAGAGTACTTGGGAGACAGAAATATGAGTGTGCCATTTTGATGAAGTATAGAAAGAGCATCCCTCTTATCACGAAAAAAAAATAGAGAAAGAGGAAAAGAAAAAAAAATTAAAAAGACCAAAAAATAAAAGCCAACACTCAAAAAACTGTCCACTATTCTTGAACAAGAACTACAGGTTGTACAGAAATGGATAGGTATCCCCTAGGAGAGGAGACAAGAAAGATTTGTTACACAGAGACTGATCAGCTGCTCACATTACTGAACTGATTCCTGGATACCTTTTCACATGCATAAATCTCATCCACCAACACACCAACACACTCATTTGTTGCGTTGCAGCAGTCACTTCTATAGCAAAGGCACCAAAACAACTTCTGCTACAGCTCTTATTTTTCAGTCCTTGAAAACTGACTATTTCGTGATACACTGCTTCATTTTGTCTTATTCTAGTGCATCTTGGATGCCCTTTGAACTACGCCTTCTCAAATGACAAAGCCTACTACTTTCTGGCCTTCTTATCACATGCTTTAAAACTGCCTGTCCTTTCACACTGAAGTCACTGTCTACCATTCTGATGGATATTTCTGTTTTCTGCAACCTGCAGGCAGGGAAGAAGCTCCTCATGCCAAAAATCCCATGTACTTAAGTAGAAAGAAAGTACTTAGGGGGTTATGGTAATTTTGGTGTGTGTTTTTTGGGAAGATTGGTAGGGGGGAGACGTTATGTCCATTGTTTCTCTCTTTTTTGATTAGTTTTTGCTTTATGAGAAACTGTACTGAAAACACACTGAAAACAGTGACCAACAATGAATGTCTGTGGAAGCAAATAGCAACGGGGCAAGCATGTGGCAACAACCCCCTGAAACTATGACAGATTCTTACCTCAAGGACTTCCTAGCCCATTCCCAGTTTGGTGATCTCCTTAGCTAAAAGCCTCACTGGGATTTTTTCTCTCATGGATTAATTTGACTGATTCTTGAGGTCATGAAAACTGTTCTCTTCACAGCAGTCTGTGGGAAGGACTCCCTCAGAACCTATAGATGTGTCGTGGAGAAATGCTTGAGTTGTTTGGTAGGAGTTGACCACTTGCTCATTTGGTGTGCAGCACTGCCAGGGTCAGTTCAACTACTTCTCCAACACAATAAAAGGAATTCTTGCATATTTATACTCATTTGGTCTTGTGCCACCACTCTCATTTACCTTAAATTGTTCTTTTTCCCTCATTGTGTTTTACCCACTTTGACTTACTGATGAGGTTTCATTTAAAGAAGCCATGTTATTTTAGACTTTCATTATAACAGGGGTTTTCCACTTGCCTGATAAATTATCTCCTCTTTTCACGCACTCCTAATTTAACTTATTCTGCTGGAGCTTGGCTGACTAAAACTTATTATGATTATGGCTTCCTCAGGGTCTTGCACAGTCCAGTCATACTTTTGCACCACTACTGGAAAAGCTTTCTCAAGTTTTCATTATAACATTGCCTTTCCTTCTTTCCAGTGCTATTTTACAGCCATTCTGCATCTGACTCATTCACTCAGTTTCTCTTCTTCCCTTATTTACTATTGGTGATGTACCAGAGCCTTAATAATCCTGCTTTGCATGACCCTGTCTACCATAATGTTAATTTCCATCTCACTATCCAGGTTACCCAAATTTTCCTTCATGGTGTTCCCATCTCCCTGTTATTGAGACTGTTTCCCAGGTTTGAAGAACCATCTAAACAGCCTAAATGCACATGCTTTAAAAGGTGGTTCTTTCACAAACCTGTGCCTTTAACCTAACCCTCCCTGAGGCCTCTCTTGTGGGAGGCGCTTTGCCACAGCAGCTCCATTTGAAGAGATAGAGGTAAGCTTCCTTGAGGGCAGCACATCACACTCAGTATTACAGAAATGAAAGTGTTTGAAGGAAATGTGGTCTATTTAGCACAGCAAGCCACATGTCAGGTTCCTGTGAGGCTGAACTATATTAAGGAACAAATGTCAAGATATATTACACTTCTGGCATCCACAATGCCTCTGGTGGGCATGAGGAAGAGTGCTGAAACAGGCTTACTACACCCATGAGAGAAAGGAGCAAATGGTCATCCCTGATCCTCAGAGAAGGACATGGGCTTCTTACAAACTGCCCATGAAGGTTAACAACAGGTCCGGGGAGTGCTGAAAACACAGCTACAAGGGCTTGTTTGGCACACTTCTCTCTTTTGCAGGAATATGAGCATATGACTGCATATAAACTTCCCCAGCCATACAAAGGTTACTTAAAGTATGCATACATACTCAGATATACACAAAGCAGACATTAATTAGACTAATACTTGCTGACTGAATGCTGTCAATAAAAAAATCTAATCTGACATCTTCCATTTAAAAAGATACATAATAAAAATCCTTCTGGAAAATGGAAGTTGTTTTTTTGTAGGTCTTAATTACCAATGTAAGATGACTTAACAGTACATGGAAAGTGACCAATGACAAATAACTTCAAAATACACAAAATTTAACTCAAAACTCTATATTGCAATCAGGGAATTATAACTAGCAGATTATAGCAGACCTTCGTCTCCAGATAAACCAGAGAAACCAAATTACTGCAAAATAAGACAACATACTTTGGAAAAGGTTCAAAGAATAATTATCAAGGTAAATTGTTATTATATAGGTAAATTTACAAGGTAAAGACCTGTCTTTCAATTCATGGGAGATAAACACACCAATAAAATGTTAAAATAGGGCTAGGATTATGTTTACATTTTCTGTTGGCTATTATTTTGCACTTTAGGGAAGATTCCAGGTAGCATTAAACACAGTAATTAATACTTTCTTATCAGGGAATAGCTTTCCTGAATATTAGAAAGGCCTGGTGGTGGAGTCACTTTAACTTAAGCTAGACAAATCTCTTAAGGATATAGTCAATTTCAAATGCTATTCATCAAGGTGAGGTACAAAACCAGGATTTGCCCACTTTGAGTAATAGGTTTCTGTACTTGGTTGGCATACAGGTAAAGTGAAACCTGCCAAAACCCTCCTGTTCCATCCAGGCAAACTTTCAATAAACCTCTTTGTGGTTGAAGGTTTGCTTCTAGTTCTGGGTGTCTGGTAGCTGGTCCCTTTCTGTCTTCCACCCTCACAGAGTCAGCCTAACTGGTTATGGCAATTACATACAATTATGTATTACATAACTCCTTACTGACATTATTCAGGGTTCTAGGTGTTTACCCTCTGCAATCCAGTCCAAATCCCATTAAAATAAGTTTTAAAAAACCTGCTGACTTCAGTGGAGGCTGAGTTGGCTATGATCAAATTCTCACAGTTCTCTTCACTTTCTTTAGTTTCTTTCTTTTCATGTTCACTTATTGTATTTTGTTGTGGTTTAATCCTAGCTGGCAACACCACACAGTCTCTCACTCAGACCCTTAGCAGCGGGATCAGGGAGAGAACTGGAAGAGTAAAAGTGAAAAATATTTGTGTGTTCACATAAAGACAGTTTAACAGGTGAAGAAAAAGCTGTGCACACAAGCAAAGCAAAACAGAATTCATTCACCACTTCCCATGAGCAACCAAGTGTTCAACCATTCCCAGGAAACCAGGGGTCTATCACATGTAACAGATATAACAGACTTGGAAAGACAAACACCATAACTTTGCACATCCCCCTTCCCTGTTTTTCCCCCAGCTTTATATACTGGCCATGATGTCACATGGTATGGAATATCCCTGTGGTCAGTTGGGGTCAGCTGTCCTGGCTGTGTCTCCTCCCAACTCTTTGTGCATCCCCATCTTCCTCAGTGGTGAAGTGGTGTGAGAAGAGAAAAAAGCCTTGTCTCTGTGTAAGCACTGCGCAGCAATAATAGAAACATCTTTATATTATCAGCATTGTTTTCAGCACAAATGCAAAACATAACCTCATACTAGTTACCATGAACAAAATTAACTCTATCCCAGACAAAATTAGCACATATTTTTATTTTTGTTTTGTTCCATTTGAAACTCTAGCTTTAGTGCTACAAAGAAGCTGTCAATTTCCACAGAGCTGCTCACCAGGTCTTCCCACCTATTGGCAATCAGAATAATGGATCACCTCAAAACTGAAATTTCTCCTGCATTGTCTGCTTGACAGTTTCAGTGCCAGGGACTGTGAAAAGATGTGAATATATGTTAAAACAGATTATATGTAAAATCTGGCAACACGCTTCTTCTAACAGAATCCCCTCCATTCCAATCTGTAGAACGAGCTGGGATTGTATTTTATAATGGCCCTCTTCCAAAACCTCTTTCTCCAAAGGACAGATCATTAAAAGGTAGTAATGAAACTCTAAGCTTCCATTTCTAAAAGAGATGTGTAATGGTTGGGCTTTTTTCAGGTTCCAGAAATAGATATAAGAGATAGGAAATAATCCACAGGGAACTTCTCTGTCATGACATGTGTACTAGAGAGATCAATTCCAAGAGCGTAAAAATGTAAAACCTTGTCATTAAAAGAGTGTTATTCAGAGCCGTGAAAATGCTGGAAGAAAAAGGGTCTGCAATGTATTAATTTGAATTTAATATCAATTGGCTTTCTTATGCTCATGCCTCTTTTTCCAAACACTGCTTGCATGAACATTCACAGGAAACTAGTTTCCTCTCATATACTCAGTGAACAATGTCAGTATTACAACATTGTTATGAAGAGTCAGAGCTAATTTCATAGATTTCTCTATAAGTCTTAGCAACAGCCACACCACATTTGCTGGCAAGGTGTATTTTTTTATCCACCAGCATAGCAAACTCAGGCAGGGACCTGAGATACAAACCAGGTTTTTTTTCTCATATTTACAATTATTGCCTCCAACTGTGACACATTTGCTGGTGATACCAGCACCAGTGTGCAAGACAACAAAAAGACCTGTGCCTCAAAAGTCTCACAATATTGGTGTTAATGTAACCTGATTTTTGTCAGGAATGTACAAGAGATGACTTGACAATTGGTTTACATACTGATGGTAAACTTACAAAAAACTGGTGAAATGGTGAAATGTGCTCACACCTTGCAAATATTAACCAGGCAAATTCTATTTCTTTTCATTACAGAATTAACTGGAATTCACAATCAGAGACAACTGGGTTAAAATACAGCAATGAGGTTTCTATTTTCTGTGCTTTGCCTTTTTACCCATTCAGTCCTTGAAATATTAAGGGAAAAATGGAAGCAACTATGTTTTTAGAATCAGCCATGATTTTAAACAGGTCAGGAATTCATCCTAGGAAAGTCAGTGCCAAAGGACTCTAGGAGCAAATTTCCATATGCCTGTTCTAGGATATGGTCTCTAGAATTGTCTGTGCCAAAAGATGCTTTCAAGAGGACATTATGATGGCCCTCATGCGGTAGAGCATTTAGACACATTCTTAACATTGAGTGGCTTAAAATTCCTACCTAAAGAGAAATATTTTCATGACTAGAGTTAAAGAAGTGCCCATTTCATTATTAAATGAAGTACCATGTGAAAAGAACATCCAGTTCTGTGAAAACATAGATACAAGGCTGCATCTTTGGGCACAGGGTTTTTTTTTGTTTGCGGGGTTTTGATTTGGGGGGAGGTGTTTGTTTGTTTTGTGTTGTTTTTACTTGGTTGGTTTTTGGTTGGTTGGTTGGTTTGGTTTGGTTTTTGTGTTGGTTGGTTGGTTGGTTTTGGGATTTTTTTTGTTGTTTTGGGGTTTTTTGTTATTTAATCCTCCTTTTTATCTTTTTTTTTCCTCTTTATTAGACTACTGTTTCACAGAATACTATGTCGATGAAATTTAGATATGCACACAAAATTGACATCAGCACATTGATTTCAACTTTTATCTACATCTGAATGTTGGGAAAAAAACAACAAAGAACAAGGTTAATTTACCTGAGCAACAAATCCTCCCGAAGCCCTTGCTTTAACACCAGATTTAATAGGGGTTTTGAATACTGGCCCAAGATGCCTACAGACATAGTACATTTAAAACATTAAATAAAAATACACAGCTTAAGGGAGAAAAATGAGTAAGTTTTTACTTCTATTAGCCGGAAAATACAATTATCTAATAGGGTGTTTTTTAAGTCTTTCAAACTAACATTTCTAGGTCAATAGACAGATTTTGGCTAGAGAGCACTCATTCAAAAATGGAACAGGATAGTATTTCCAACCGCATTGCCTGTAAAAATGGTTACAAAGCATTTTTATGACCTTTTGTCTCTTTGCCCTGGTATCCAAGGTACAGTGACACACAGGGTCTCAAATAACTCACACAAAAGGGTTCAAAGCCAAAGTGTTTTCAACCTTTAGCAGTCATGGCAGAGCACCCATGAGTACTTCTCTCACTCTTTATCTTTCACCTGGTCCAACGGGTATTGCTTTTCTGGTTTAAAAACAAAGCGTAAAGCATGCTTTAATATGCCACATTCAGTGTAATAGGGGTGTTGTTTACAGCAATTTTTTCAGTGTCTTAATGGGGGTTCGGTTTGTATTTTTTGCACTGTGTTACTTAAGAAAATTACTTTTTGGTATCACAGTAGAATTATTTTAATAATTTTTATCATCATGAACAACATCCCTTTGAATCAACAGCTGGTCTCTCAACTTCTGATGTGAGCAGATTGGATTTTCTTTTCTGGACAGGGGTGTTGTTGTCTTAAAAAGTATCTGGTTCTGCTTCTTTAATGTTAGTGTCTCATGTTTCCCCATATGACAGAATGTCTGATGGCAATCTCCCTCATAAAGTAAGTAGAAACTAACTATTATAATACTTGAATAGGAATAGTTTTACTTCTCTTTTTCTCTTAATTCTTCTTTTATGACCTTTGGCTAAATGCTTCTTAGTTTTGTCTTTTCCCCATAGGGGTGGATTTTCCCTTCTCCTCTTCATAGAATCATAGAATTATTAAATTGGAAAAACCTTTTAAGAACATCAAATTCAGCCATTAACCAAGTGCTACAAAACTCATTGTGTCCCTAAGGGCCACAGCTACAAGCCTTTTAAATGCTTACAGGGATGGTGACTCCATCACTTTTCTGGGAAATCTGTCCCAGTGCTTGACAAACCTTTCCATGAATAAATTTTTCTGAATATTCAATCTAAACCTTCTCTGGCACAACTTGAGGCTGTTTCCTCTTGTCATATCACTTGTTATGTGGGAAAAAAAACCTGATCCCACCTTACGACAACCTTTTTTCAGATACTCCTAGAGAGTGATATAGTTCTCCTGAGCCTCCTTTCCTCCAGACAAATCAATCCCAGCACCTTCAAAAGTTTTGCATCAGATTTGTGCTCCAGACCATTCCCTATCTCCATTGCCCTTCCCTGGACATGTTCCAGTACCTCAAGGTTTTCCTTGTACTGAGATGCCCAAAACTGAACACAAGGTTCAATAAACTGCTTCACACATTATCTCTTTCTCTTAGTCTAACAAAATTCCTTTTAAAATTAAATTGAGACATCTTCCATTTTCAGGAGGAAGCTGTTCTTCCTGTCAACTATACTGTGACATTTCTATATACAGTTTGGACTGAGTGCCAAGCACTTAAGGAAGGTGCCTCACAGACTTAAGAGACAACCATTGTGAGCTAGCTGGATGAGCAATAAGAAAACCACAACTCTACTAGACTAGAGAAAGGATTTAGTAAAATCAAGTTGGTATGATGCTTTATGGTTTTACTGAACAGAATCCAGTGAAAAATATGTCTTGTAAATGCAGCATTTCTTGACCTTTTGCCATAATCTTTAGCATATTTTAATATAATCCATTATCTTCTTAAAATTAAATTTTCTTCTGATATAATTATTTCTTTCAGTGATTAGAAATACCTTATGGACTCAGTTCTGTAGCATTCCCTTGCTGCAGGTTATTCTGGACACTGACAGAGAAACTCTGCTCTGAACAGTACGACAGAATGAGACAGTACTTACCACTAGTAAAAGAGGCAAAGCCCAGATATGTAGCTCATTACTACCACAAACAAACAAACAAACAAACCCAAAACATTTTGTACATTTGCCAATCACGTGAAAGAAAATAAGCAATGGACAGAACACCTCACTCCCCTTATTTATTTTCAAAAGGATCCTCTCACTTTCCTTCCTTTCTGACTCATGCTTCCAGCCCAGTGCAGAAGACAAGGAGTTTCTTACACAGAACATCCTCCCAATGAAGTTTGATTTATTTAAAACTTTTTTGCCATTATTTGCCTTTTACATAGAGAATATAAAAGTATAAATGAACAGTTGCATTTTAGGTGCAGAGAGATTTCTTGTGCCATTTAGCAACATCTAAATCCTACTCATTGTTAATGTTTGAGCAAGTAGACAAAAGCTGGGCTGAGAGAAACATTCTGCTTCTTCTAGGCCCTGACTAAAGTAGATTATATGTATAATATGAACTATATGTATATATCCACAATCTTTAAAAAATAACAAGGAAAACCACCGGGTACTTTATCTAATTTCTGTCCTAACTAAAGCTGTATAAACCAGTTATCATGACCAATTTAGCCTGATCTCCATTTAAAGAATTAATGCATCAAATTCATAACATAAATGTGCAACCACTTTCATTAGGAAAGCATTTAAAAGTAATCAAAATCAATTTCTTATTGCTTTAGCTGGCTGAAAGCAATAAGAAATTGATCTCCATTAAGTGAAAATGACATTACAAACTAAACAGAAGTGTTTGCAAACCAGTGGTTCTAGTTCCACTAAATGTATACCTATGTCTTATCCATTGATTCAGCACAATTTTCTCACCTCAGGCACAGTTGCTATTTTGAAATGCTGAAAGCATTTCCACACTGGGTGGAAAAGTATATTCTTACTGTAATCTGAATGTGGTTCAATCAGAGTCAGTCTGGCTTTAGGACTTATACCACATCAAAAACATCATAACCACATGGTGCAAATCAGCCTAGTGTCAGCTTATTCTGCTGGGTCAACCTTGTCCAAAGTATTTGAGATTCATTTTGCAGTACTAGGACTTGGAAACATCTGTACAAGTGAATTCAAAGAGTCAAGGACAATTTCTGGCACTGAGGCGAAATAGCATAGAGCAGTGTGCATCCACAGTGTGAAACTCTCTTACCCACCAAAATAAAGTGGTGACATCCAAATACTTATTCGAATTGCTTCCAGCTACTAGTAATTGCCAAATGTTGCCCAAGTTTTAGTTCAGGAATGTTAGCAAGTATGAGCCAAAACCATGGCTGTGGCAAGATTGTAGCAGCACAGAAGACTGAACTTCAGTGCCTAGGTATGTTCTCTGACAGTCTTTGATTTTTTTTCAACAGAATGTATTGAAAAGTAAGTCATCTAGTTCTGTCTGACACTCACTGTGCTGTTTCAAAGATGGTTTGCCAGAAGTTGCATGCAACCTGAAAAGAAACTATATGCTTTTGGGCCAAGAAATAGAAGGATATAATTCCCTGCAACCTTTAGCATCCCCAGTGACATTAAGTACCTTTCTTTGTCCAGGGACTTGAACTAAGACTTTTATATTCATATCCAGTTACCATAGACCAGACATGGTCTGACTGGTTTTACCATATCCATCACACTTTCATGAAAACTCTATCAAGTCCACTTTGTTTCATAAGGTCCATTTAACCCAGCAGAAATATAATCTACTCCCATGGAATGAAGTGAAAGTCTGGAATTAAAGTGTTTCGTAACATGACAGTGCTACTGATGGAGGAGCAGTAATCTTCTATTAAATTGCAGTAAAATATTTTGGACATTCTGTTTTAACTTAGCAGTTTAACTAAGCAGTTTAAGTCCAAATCTACTAGGAAATCACAGGCAGAGGAATACATAATAAATGAGAACATTTTTTTTTTTGCATATTTATGTCTGAATTCTTCACAAATTCCAACTCATCATTTCTGCTTTTGTATTTCAGAAAGTTTTTGGGGAAATCCACTAAATGACATGAGAAAAGGAAGAGAGAAAAAGTGGAATTTCCACAAGCTACTGTTCAAACTTTAACTTCCTTGAAGGAAAAAACCTACAATATTTTACAGTTAGCCATCAGCCTCAAAGTTTTTTGCATCTCCAGTTTCCTTCTGGTGTAATTTTTTACATTGAATTCTTCAATATCTTCAGATCCCCTGTCATTAATAAGAGGTTTCAGAGGCATTCAAAGAGAAGGGTCAGGGAAAGGGAGAGAATTCAGACTCTGAAGAAGCCGAGTGCAGAAAGTGGAAGACTGAACAGCTAAAGAGACTTTTCTTAAGTTTAAAGAAAATTTGAGAGTGAGCAGAAAAATTACTCAGGGAAATGTAGAAAGCTTTATGGTTTGACTAAATCTACACTTTTTTTTTCTTAAAAAATAGAATTAGAAATTATCCTGAAAACTTTATAAAACATAGACTTTTTTTGTTTACACTACTTCACAAAACAAAAGACAACTTGAGTGGAAAGGAGACATCAGAAAGGGTGAGCTCAGGTTATCAACACATGCAAGGGTGGCTGGGTGCTGAGAGCCCTGGACTTTGTGCTTTTAGAGTGCTATGTGATCAACATTCTATAAAGGGCTAAAAGACTGGAAAGAATTTACATCCAGAACAAAAAAAGACACAATCACAGAAATATGAGCAAAAGAGTATGCTGGTACTTATTTACATGACTCATATGAAAACTTAAGAGCATATTAGTATGAGGATAGTCAAGATTTAAATAAACTAGTTAAATTTGAGAAATAAATCTACAGTGGGAATCATCCTTCCTTGGTAATGGAACTTTGTTATTCACAAAACTGTTCTTTATAATTTCAGCCTTGCTTTTCAACTCTTTCTTTTCTCTTTTTGCCTGGATTCTGCATAGCTGAGCCTGAAGTTTTCAAAAGAATTTATCAATGAACCTGAATCTAATGCTACACTGGCTTTGATTTAGAAGCTTGGAACTCATTAATTGAGAGTTTGATTTACACAGTAGTTAACCTGAAATTGTGAAACTTAGGAAAATTTTCTACACCAATGTTTTTCATCAACTGGCATGTAATTTTAAATTTCATAGATATTGTTAGTCATCTGAGAGCAAAATGATAAAGTGGGTGGGTTTTTTGTAATACTCTTCTGGTATATCATTTTGTTGGAAACTCATGCTAGTGAAGTCACAGCATTATTTCAAGCAGAGAATATATCATCATATTCATTAGCAAAATTTTTCCATGTTGTATTTTTTTTTTAAACTTTACTAGATTTCTTAAAATAAAATGTGGTGGTGAAAACCTGTGATATGCTTAGAGGAAAAGAAAATCTTTAGAAACAAGATTAGCAAGACCACCTGTAATCACCAGTTCAGTGTATCACTGCATTGTGATGCTTTCAAAACTAAGTAGTACAAAAATAGTGTCATCACAGAGCAAAGAGAAGGGTTGCTCTTTTAATTTCATCTTAAATTCTTTTTGTACTTTGCATGACCTCTCACTTCAAAGATTTCTGTTTTGCTTTATTCCAAGCCAGGCTTGAATAGAACTTACATTTCTCCTGCAGTCAATAGTAGCAACACTTACACTAGCCTGTCCCATGGGCTATTACATGTCTGGCATTATCACTTTACATGACACTACATAGTTTGCTGCTTCATCTTCATGGGAAAGCACAATCTCTAAAACAGTAATTTGTTGTTCTGCAAACAACCGGGCTTGATATTTCATATCTCTGTTTGCTCAGATGACAAACTCTTTTTTGGACCAACAGATAAGTACATGTAGTCTGCAATTAAACACTGATTTCACATAACATCAGTCCTATATAGCCATAATCCTGCTTACATAATTTATATGCGAGGTCTTTCTGAGACTGCAACCAGTCATGAGGAAACAGCATTTGGCTGTTAAACCTGTTCTTTTATGTCTCCCATGTCTGTTGTTGATCTCGAAGTTTGATCAGACCAGCATTAACCACTTAGTACCTACACATTTACCATAGATGTAGTTTTGTGTGGAAAGAAACCTAGAGTGAAAATTGGAGTAATGAAATCCTGGCACTAACTGTAGAGTGAGTTAACTCTGCCTGAGTTAAAACAAAGCCCTTCCTTTGACAGGCTGCCATCAGATACCTTTCTGAAGAGCAAGTCTCTGCCGTTATTCCTGCAGACATAGTGAATATGTCCTGATCCTCTGCTGCTGCATCTTTTGTTTCCAGGCCTTCATTTTCAATCGTTGCCATAGTATCTGTCATTATCATATGAAAAGCCTCTCACACACACACAGACACAGACACACACACACAAAAAAAAAAGTCACACCACCACACAACCAAAAGCCTGTTGCTAGAGCCATGAACGCTTCTCAATTTTCATGTAAAAGGAAAAAGAAATCTCTGGAAGTGAAACGGTCGCCAAGGCTTAAGTTGTCTTCTGCTCTCCTCCGGTCTTTCTCCTTAGAGATAACTTGATTCCTGTTTCTAACTACATAAACTCTTTACTGGATCTTCTTCCTAATGCCATAACAATTACAGGCTATTTATGCACCAAAGTGGTTTTAATTGCCTCTTAACTCAAGGGATAGTCATGTATTTTTCTTGCCGAATTTGTTATGCAGACTGTCCTGTTTTGGCATGTGTTTGACTTGTTGAAGATTTCTGTGCCCAATTCCCAGGGTCTGTCTTCAAAAAAGGAGGTAAAGAACCACTGAAAACTGAAGATGAATACTTCTTGGTATACACACATCTTCTTTTTACAGGACTGCTAATTAGGTATAAATAAAAGTGTTTGTTGTTTGGGATGAGACCCCTGGAAAAGATATATTTTTTTTAACAATGAAGTCCAACTCCATTTATGCAGCTATTGTGCTGTAGAAATCACACTCCAAATAATGGAGCTACAGAAGTAATTTCTGCTGTTTCACTGTTCACTTCAGCGTAAAAGTGGTAAAGACAAGAAATTTTTTAGTCTCGGGGCTTTAATATAAAATAGAAGCTTTGTTTTGAAACACCAGCCATGATGTATATCTATAATACCTCCACAAACTGATGAGGCAACATAATCCAGACACCTCACTGTATCATCATGTAAGTGACGGAATTTCTAATTCCTTGAAGTCTACTAACTTCAGGAAGGTCAGGATTTTTCAAAAGGAAACTGGAACAGTTCCCCATATCCCTGCAGCTTGTTTTGAACATATGTGATACTGTCATGTGCATACAGCATAGATGTAACATGCCCTTCTCTCCTCAGAGGGGAGCACGTAAAAACAATTTTGCACCCCCTTCCCTACTGTCTGGCCAGGGACTGGTGATGAAAATTTGGCATAACGTAAAAGTGTTAAGAAAATTCTCACTTTTCTGACATAACTACTCTGATGAACAGCTATTTAATAACATAAAGACATTTAATATTTGATATACATTTAATCTCTCTGAAATTGGCTTCAGAGAGGCACCCAAAATACATAATCTTTTTTCCCAAACTTTACTAAATCCCCTTTTCTTCTAGTGCAGCCACATTTTATGCTTCTGTTGCATTGCTTTCATGCTACTTCAAATAATACCACAAGTACAGAGCAACAAACAAATAAACTTTACTTTCTGGCTAAAAATTGAAACTGACATTACATGCGAATTATGTACACATCAGGATTTTGTAGTTTCTGATTTTTTTTCTTCTTTTCTGATGACAATTTCAATGTCTTGCTTGTTTATTACTCTCTGAGCATGACTGAAAAAGAGAGAAGTGACTTGGCCTGTGTGCGTCTCCAGCACCCAAAGTCAGAAGCTCTTTGCTTCAAATATCATTGCCTGTGCCTTCACTAGTAAAGAGCTGGAGACAAAATGTTTCATAAGAAACATAAAATGACACTGTGAAAACCACGAAACAGGAACAGAGAAATTATCTGAAAAGACAGAACTTCAGTGAATGGCTGAGGGACAGAGGGCACCCTTATGAATTGGGATCAGAGGCAAGGTTGACATGTGGATTTGAAGGTGGGCATCTGCTATACAGTGCTCAGTAAAAACCAGGAAATGGGAAAATGCTTCTTTAAGCTGAAAGGAAGCCCAAGGATTGCATGTGTTAGTTCTCATGGAAGACACTTGAAGTTAGTTTTACTTTGAACAGGGTCTAGTCCAGAAGGCCTTCTGAGATCCATTCAAACAAAAATTATTCTATGATTTATTATCCATGAAGTTGAAAAAAAATAAAATCATCCTTTTATACCCTTTTCTGTGCTAAGTAGAATTTAAGAAGATAGCTCACTAGAAACCAAATATCATTAAACTGCAGTCATTTCTAGAGACCAGACCTCTAACCTCAGAATAATTGCTGCAAAGAACATACTAGAACACTGTAATTGAGATCAGATTATTCAGAGCATGGCACATCTTCACTTTAGAAGGCATGCCTAGATTGCTTCAGACTACAGTCAGCAATACTATTATCTGGAGCTTGTCATACATGCTCTGTATACATGACAACTTTGTTATACCTACAGTGGGATGGAATTTTCTTAACTGAGCTTTAAGAATAATTGACAAAAACTGAACTTCTCAGCCTCTTGTGTCATGTGAAACAAATTTTCTGCTGCTCAGTAGAATGCGATAAACCTACATTAAATGTTAGTGCATTTTTTAAAGGCATCTGCTTGTTCGTCCTGAGTTAAAATGAACTTTTGCTTGTATCATGGCAGTCTCGGAGTATCTGAACAAAATTTGGGTTTGTAGGAGCTAGAACAAAAGGTTTTCTTCAGGATTTCCTCTCTTGCTTTCTAAATTACAGTTAAGGTTGATCCATAGGACTCGGCAGAGCTCTTTCAAAGTTGCTCCCACTGCAAAAATGCGTGGTACCAACACCTGGTGCTCACATTCCGGTTCATTCCACACACCCATTTAGACTGAGCTGTACACGTGCTAATATGGACATAAGCTTTATCAAAAGCTAAATGTCTACTTATTAGTGAACAAATTCTTGCAGTTTTAAGCACCACAATTATATATGCTTGAGTTTAAAACCTCTAAAGATGGCATGATGAAGAAATACACTCACAGCGGTCAAATAATATTATCATAAAATGTTGATATCTTTCACTGTAGGTATATGAAAATAATTTTCATGTTTATGTTCTTCTATTTTTATCACAAATATTTTTCCTTCAAATATTTCTGCTACTAGAAAGCACTGGACAGAACTATAACTATGAAACCAAAATCTTTTTCACTGTTCACTCAGCACAGCTCCATCTGATTTACAGGAGCCTATTATCTCCAATATTGATCTTATTTGACCAGACCATTTATTCTGACCATTACCTGTTCAGAATATTGAAAGTTAAAACTATCTATATCTTTGCTGTTTCACTATAAAAACATATCACAAGATATGTTATATCACATATAGGGGTTATATCACAAGATCTAAAAAGCTTTATATAGTATCATATCCTTCACCTGTAAAATCAGAAGCATTTATTTGACCATAGATAGTTTCCTTCAACACAAAAGGTAAACTGTAACATCCATTATGTTGGTAGTTTACAATCCTATGAATATTATGGTGCAACTCTGGGAAAATGGAAATCATCTTTCTAGTTGAATGTCAAGACTCATTTTTCACTGGTATTCAGTATTTAGCAGTACATTCAGTGGTGTTGAATGTGGAAAAGTATGTATCCCACAAAGGGCTAATCAGTGAGCAGACATTCTTGAACTCTTAAATTCTTTTGCATTTCCTTCATCAACTCTAACTGGACCCCAGAAAAAAAATATCTTTGCTTCATTTCATTCTACTTCACAAAGCCTGGTTTGGTATTGCCATTCTTTTCACTTCAGTTATCCTCTGTATTCCCTGTCCTTGCCTTTACAAAGTCCATCCTTCTTTCATTCAATATTTTTTGTCACTCAAAGTACCCTTGTTGTTGCACCTATTACATGAAGAACAGAGAGACTTAAAAATAAGAATGTGCTACTGAGATTTAATCAAACAATTGCTGGAGCACCTGCATAGACCGAAAGCTGCTCAAAGGAGTTGTGCACTTCTGCCTTCTAAGCCAAGCAGAATCACTCTTACTGCCACCAGTAGCTCAGAGCTGGGCAAAAAGCAGAGTATGTCACAATCTCCATATCTCATATTTTC
The DNA here is from genome assembly GCA_035047845.1 of Dendrocincla fuliginosa. Classification (NCBI taxonomy): domain Eukaryota; kingdom Metazoa; phylum Chordata; class Aves; order Passeriformes; family Dendrocolaptidae; genus Dendrocincla; species Dendrocincla fuliginosa. The sequence continues at coordinate 67,386,764 of JAWWMO010000121.1, read as the reverse complement.
TCAGGATTTTATTTTTTTTAAGTTCCTGCTAGATTACTATTAACCTAGAGAACTACTATTTCTACGTGATTTTAAATGTACCTGATTACAGTCCTACCTACTGTAAAATGACTTTTGGAAAAATGAGTGGGTATGAATAGAAATAAACCAGGAATCATTCATTAATTAAACTGAAATATAAAAATACATAGTTTAAATTATTATTCAAGTACAAAATGTTTCTCTTCATCCTGCGTGACAGCACAGTTTGGGATGGAATTAAAGGCTTGCTATTGCTCTATCTCTTTCCTACACTGATGTGTATCATATGGCCCCAGAGGCAGATGACATTCCTAAGCAGAGCCAGCAGCTGCATGTTCATCCAAAGCAGAGGCAGCTGCACATCTTCATAAACACTGGACACTAGTGCTGTTTTCCAAATCTGGCTTCACTTTTCCCAGCTGAGGAACTTCCTACTCATGCTCTTGAGACCTGTATTTCCATCCCCTCCCACTTCTCTCACAAGTTCTCTTCATTACTTCTTGCTATATTCTCCTTTACATGTTTCCATCTCTTTCCACAGCTCTCTAGTACTTTCTGGATTTTTCTAATTAACTAAACCATTTCTATTCTGGTTCCAGCCACCATTTGCTTATCTGTAGCTATGAATTTAGAATAAAACAAAAAACAAACCAAACAAACCAAAAGAACCAACTATCCTTCACCAGGACAGAGAAATGCAAAACTTAATTTGTATGTTCTTCAACATTACCTAGAGCCTCTAGATGCTTTGGCAACATGCAAAATAGTAAGTTAGATACACTGGCTTCTAAAAATGTGTTGGAAGGATGATGAGTAGGAAGAGGGAGGTTTAATTAAAAGACTGTGCCAGATCAAAGGTGATGCATGCTGGGGAATGCAGGTTGCAGCCATTGTCTGTGGTGTGTGAAAATACTAAAATTAGGATCCATAAATTACCATTGGTGGTAGTTTATGGCTGTTGTGGTTTAATCCCAGCCAGCAACCAAGTACCATGCAGCCACTCGCTTTCTCACCCAGCAGCAGCATTTGTGAGAGCATCAGAAGGGTAAAAGCCAGAAAATTCATGGGTTGAGATAAAGGCAGTTTAATAGGGAAAACAAAAGCTGCACACACAAGCAAAGAAAAACAAGGAATTAATTCACTGCTTCCCATGGGCAGGCAGGTGTTCAGCCATCTCCAGGAGAGCAGGGCCCCATTGCACATAACAGTTACTTAGGAAGACAAACACCAGAACTTCAAAGATTCTCCCCTTCCTCCTTCTTCCACCTACTGTATATACTGAGCATGATGTCATATGGTATGGAATACCCCTTTGGTTAGCTGGTAATCATGGTCCCTGAGAAATTATAGAAAATTAAAGAAAAGACAACATTTAGGCCTGTAAAAATATAATTTTTGGGTGGTTTGCAAGGTGCTTCACAGTTACAAAGCCTACAGTGCCAAGGCCCAATGAAATTTGACTTACACTATTATACCTGTTCTTTCTTTAAAATTCATATTTGGCAAATTGTACCTTTGATGGTTCTTCACCTTGTAAGCAGTCTAATAGTTCCCATGATTAAGAACATTAGAGTCCTGGGAAGCAGTAAAGAAATGATCAGTTCACTGAGTTGAGTCCATCCACAAGACTAATTAATGAGTTATTATGAAATAACTGAAGGGCGTATGGCAGTGGACATGTGAGAAAGAATATCTCTCACTTTACACATAACAGGTTTTTAATTCTTCAGGAAGCCCAGAAAAGTATGCTCAGGCCCAATGTTCAGAAAATAGAATTGATCAGGATAAATACAGGTTTTTTTGTCTCTGTACCTTTGAGAAGCTAAGTCTTGCCTGCACCAAAACCCACATCTACATCCTCTACATAAGGACTATCAGACGACTTTCAGTCCAAATGAGTGAAAATTGTGCCAAATACCCAGACGCTGAGGTGAGTGGGTACTAGCTATTAAGGGGTTTCTTTGCAACTTACTTTTTTGTTTTCTCTGTGGAGGGATTGTCAATAAAGTATAAGTTCTGAGGTGGTTGGATGTTTTTAAGGGGTTAAAAGACATCAGCAATGTGATTTATTAAAAACTTTTGACAAGGAGTCTGCAACTTTCTGAATGTAATAGACCTTGATGCATACCTCTTTTCCTCTCTCCCCTCTCCAGATGCAGTTCAAGGCATTGGCCATCAGCCGTATAAGAAATCTTACCCTTGTATGAGAAAAGGTGCTCAGCTATCAACTGATATTTGAGAACTGCTCAAATATCTACATTCCTGGAGATAGGGGCAGTTCTGAAAGAGGAATGTCAAGAGATACGTTTTGCAATTTCATTTTGGCACCTTGTATTTTATTTTGACAGTCTTACCATAGTACTTACATAGTACCACTTTCATATCTTGTTTTACCAGCCAGCTAGGAGAGATATGGAACTTGAGCCTTATACAATACCAGTAGTGCTGATTACCAAAAGATGAACCCACTTACCAGTTTTTTGAAGCTAAAAATGATTGAAACAATGCAACCAGGAGTTGTCTGTCTACAGCAGAAGCAAACCTAACCCAAACCAATCATGCAGGGGAGCATTGCCAAAAGCAAACTCAAGAATTTTGTGACTTGTGAATATCAGGGACTCTCTGCATGAGTGTCAAAACAAATTCCCAAACAATTTTGCAAAATGAAGTGCATCTCTGATATCTGTCACCCTGGAAGCCTGTCTGTGCCTTTCCCTGCATCCATGAGGGCAGAAACAATCACAGATGGGCTTGGGAGGTGTTGAACAAAATTCCTCTGGCTGGCTAGTAAAAAGGCTCAGGTGTTTAAGAGTATCTCAAAAATATGTGAAACATGTAGGGAAAAAACAATTTCTTTCATAACACTTCTAAATTTCTTGTGATTTTGCACATTTTTGCATATTCCTACATCTGCATACATATCTCCAAGCTTAGCAAAAATGAAGTGTTTCCTCAACAACATTAAAAAAAAAGGACAGTCTTGAAAAATCATCAACATCTGATTTTCTCAAATCTCACCACCATTATTCATAGTGTTTTGGGTTATCTTTTTCTGTTTTTTTTCTCAGTCATAATCCAAATCACAGATTCACTGAGTTGGAAAGTACCCACAAGGATCATCGAGGCCAACTCTTAGCCCTGCATGGGACAACTCCAAGAGCCACACCATGTCCCTGAGAGCATTCTCCAAACACTTCTTGCACTCTGGTAGTCTTGGTGGTGTGACCAGTCCCTTGGGGTGACTCCCAGTACCCAACCACCCTCTGGGTGAAGAACCTTTTTCTAATATCCAACCTAAATCTCCCCTGCCACAACTTCAGACCATTCCCTCTGGTTCTGTCACTGCTCACCACAGAGAAGATACCAGTGCCTGCCCCTCCTCTTACCCTCATGAAGAAGTTGTAGACTGCAGCAAGGTCTCCCCTCAGTCTCCTCTTCTCCATGCAGACCAAGTGCCTTCAGCTACTCCTCTTACGGCTTCCCCTCAAGGCCCTTCACCATCCTTGTGGCCTTCCTTTGGACACTCTCTAACAGCTTAATATTGTGGGGCCCAAAACTGCACACAATATTGAAGCTGAGGCCACCCCAGTGCAGAGCAGAGTGGGGCAATACCCTCCCTTGACTAGCTGGCAGTTCTTTGCCTGATGCCCCCCAGATTATTATATCTATAAAAGACTAATTTAATGTCTGAGAAGAGCTGCCTCTAAACCACCTCCTCCTGTTTCTAACTCATATACCCATGTAAACACACAAATGTATGGACAACAGCTAGCATACCATAGTGAAAGCAGATTTATTCCTGAACATCTGAATGCATTTACTCATGTGTTATCAAAAAAATCAAAAACATAGGACATGATGAAATATACTTATGGAAGAAAAACGGGCAGGGTATTGGGAGTAGGGTGTTGCGGATGGATGAGGGAAAATCTGGAATGAGACATTTGGGGCAAGGGAAGTATCTGACTAATTTTTCCAAGAAAAGAAAATAAGTCAAAAACATTCATCAGAATAAGTAATGTATTAGAAGTACATAAGTAATACCTCGCCTAAATCTTTTCCCAGCTTCCAGGGCTGTTGGAAAGCATCAGCTCTTCTTCGTCATGTCTGCTAAGCACATTCTTGGGGAGGAGAAGGGGGGAGAGAAAAAAAAAAGAGCAGAGAGTGAACTTAATCTTGGAATCCTGAAAAAGTCGCCTGTGTGCTTTTTCTAGCCTCTGGTACAGCAAACCAGGTTGCTATGGTAAAATGGGTCAGAGCAGTAAGCAAGTTAGCTTGTGCAACAAAATCAGACTCCTGGTGCAGCGATGGGAGGCAGAGGCCAAAGCAGACAGTAATCTAGAGCTGAATCTAGGTCACTGGGGTGCTTTGTAGCTGCAGCTGTCCGTGTGGGACTGTGATCTCCAGCAGGGCTCACAAAACCATCCTGACGGCTGGGCTCCTGTTCAACGGCTGCGGGTATACTGGGGGAGCTGTTGCTTTTCTCCTTCAAAAACAAATTATAATTTTAGATTTTAAATTATGGATGCATATGCAGGCAGCATGTGTCTGTGTGTGTATTATGTATGCACATTTATTTTAAAATAAGACATACTCAGCAGGCACATGGCCCATATTTTGGGAACCCATTACACAAATTAACATTCACACTCCAAATGATCATTATCACATATTTATGGGAACTGTGCATCCCACTCCATGAAGGCTATAAAGATCTTCAAGCAAACATAAGAAATCTCTTCTCCAACATACCTAATGAATTCCCCCCCTCAGACAAACGCCCTCCCAAAAAGCCTGGGAAAAGAAAGAAAGCTTTGGAGAATGTCAGGGAGGTTGTCCCACAGTTCAGTCTCTCACATCCCCCTACAAACATATGCTGATACACCCATCCATGCAGCAATCTATTATTATCATTTACTATTCTGTGACTGTTAAAAAACAACTGGGAAAAAAAAAAAAAAAAAACAACAAAACCAACAAAAAAACAAAACCCAAAACAACCAGCCACAATCAATTAATAAAAAGCCAGAGAATGGGGCCAAATCAGGAGCAGCAGTGTACCATCCAATCCCCCACTGATGCTGGTGCAACTACACAGGCTCAGAGTTCAGCCTTACACACAGACATGGTCCTTGCCCAAGGAGGGATGGAAAATGACCCATAATGGAGAGTCATACAGAATGCAAGAAAAGCGTACTTCTACATGATGAGCTGGGTAGTCTCTTTTGAGTACAATGTCATTGTTTTTTTCTCTCTTTTTCTTTCTTATGTTTAGAACTTCTGCCAGCAAGAATTTGCTATATTTGTCCTGGTTATACATCAGAGATTCTGGATATGTCCTCTGCACACTTATACATCACCCTTCAGTGCATACAGAACAAGCCCAGAGTCCCCAGGGTACGCTGGATTCACTGTGTGTGCAGTGATTGACAATATAACAAGCACACCATGGGTCTGAAGCTCCCCAAGAGCCTACCTGGCACATGGCATATTTGCTGACTAGTTCTTATCCCATATACAACAAAAGTGTGGTACACTGAATGTCAAACGTGTCACTGTCATATCTAATTTTCTGTCTGTCTTGTATAAAAATCTGGCATAAGCATATAGTAACACTAGAGATATTCATGAAATTATCAAATTAAATAGGCACCTTTTGATTTACATTTGGGACAGTATTGGACAGATGAATTTCCCCTCTCACAACCACAAGACATTAGACATTTCCACTTGAGAAAACTACACTGGACAAAACATCTGTCAGTACTGTTTGGTTTGATTCATGGTCACATCGCTCATACTATTTCATGACTTTTTGCCCATTTCCAGTGAGCATGAGGGCAGAGGAAGTACAAGGGACAACAATAACTTGGAGCCTCAGAGTCAGTGTCCACATACATAAATCATGCATGACAATGAAGTTCCTGCCCTCCAAATCCCACATTTTAACATGGATGACAGATAGAAATGTATTAGGAATAACTAAAAAATTGGGCCAGGAGTAATCTATAGCAAGGTCAGCATTCAAAGACAGAGGAGGCACTAGAGCTTATTCAATTAACTAAACAGTTAAAATCAATATTTTTTCTCTTGAAAAAAAAAAAAAACCTGCATATTTTTATTGGGGATGGCATTTCAGCTCTTATACGAGGTATAGAGCTGATGGTCAATGCCTTGAACTGCCTCTGACAAGAAGCTGGTAGCTTGGCTCCTCATGTGAGAAACACCCCTAAGGACATGAGCAGAAGAACTAATCAGCACAGACCCTGGAACAGTGTGTGTTTCCAAGCTCTTAGACATGCCATGAGCATGGCTTGTGTGCATGCCTTTACAGATGTCTAAAAAAAACAAGATGAAAAATATAAGGACCATATGTCAAATGTCAGTTTGTAAAGAAAGCAAAATCTCATTTCCTCATACAGAACTGTTTGCATTATGCAAACACACTGGGCAACTGCCCATTCTACTGCACAGTAGCAGACATAAATAGCTTGCAAATGCTGAAGGTAGACATGCACATTGTACACAAGCAATGTGACATTCCTTCAAGAGGAAAGTTGCAGAAAGTAAGAGGGAAAAGGGAAAAAAAAAATCAAGACAGGTTTAAGGATGGTCTTCTCTCTTGAAAGTCACTCACAAATTCACTTTTCTTAGCAATAATGAAGACTTTATACATTAAAAAGTGTTTGACTCATTTCATCTATCACATATAGTTCATCTCTTCTCTAATTTCCGCAGCAACTTCTCTTTAACCCTTCAGCATTCTTATCTTTAATTCTTCAATGATACTTACATAGTTCTGATAACTCATTTGATACAGCCAAATGACAGAAATATTTGCCTATCAGGCATTGTCTCTGTAAAGCAAACAAATACCACTTCATTCAAAGAGGACAGTCAAATAGATCATTGGTGAAGCATTCTACATATAACGTTTCTGTGTAATGATCACCAGAACAGACTCATTTAGAGATATCCCTAGTGATATAAAGATCTGCCATTGTGTTGATAAAATTCTTTTCATGCCACTGATACTTTAATAGTCAGCTACAGAATGACAAGCACGGAGACCAGGCTGCCTGGGAGACTTACCTGGACAGACAAGAAGAGGGTTGTGATTTTCATTTGATACCAGAACTGTATAACCTGGCACAAAATTTGTCATTTAATTTTGATCATATGTGCTCTGAAGGTATCTTACCAATACAAGGTATATATATATATATATTGAAGACCAGCAAGTCTTCAAAAATCTGCACATAAACCAGAGGAAAACAACAACAACAAAAACAAACAAAAAACCAACCAACCAAACAAAAAAACCAAACCAAAACCAACAAAAAAAAACCACACCAAAACTAAACAAAACAAAAAAAAACAGATCGGTCCCAAAAAAAAAGATTTCATTTCCTAACTGATATGAATATAATTTTATACTTGAAAATAGCTTTAGTTTTCCTGTTTCCAAAAGAGGTAATAAATCAGAGACTCAGGGGACTACACAGACATGTACTGAGTGAAGGGATGGCAGGGTGTGGGGAGGGAGGAACTGCTTTATAAGCAGAAAAGAAACATTCCATGGAAGTAGCACTGCCAGATAAATCCCCTGTTGCAGAGTCCGCCTGCACATTCCATTGCTAAAAGGCCATGAATTGTCGATAAGGGGTCATTTTCTTACACGTGGACAAACAGGCAGTTCACAGAAAAGAGCTAATGAACTCTGCCGCATTTGGAAAGATCTGAAGTACCTGACACACTTTTGTCACGCTCCCTTCTCTGGGCAGGGTGGAGTGGGTGTTGACTGACAGAGGGAAGCAGAAAAGGCTATATGATAAAAATCGTCCTTTTTCACTTATTTTTTTCTTACTTTATAATTTGAAAAATGTTTTCAAAGGAGGAAGGGAAGGGAAGGGAAGGGAAGGGAAGGGAAGGGAAGGGAAGGGAAGGGA
>JAWWMO010000121.1:67362790-67378694 GCA_035047845.1 Dendrocincla fuliginosa | reverse complement strand
GAAGGGAAGGGAAGGGAAGGGAAGGGAAGGGAAGGGAAGGGAAGGGAAGGGAAGGGAAGGGAAGGGACCTAGATGACTAAATAACTACCTGTGAAAAACTTTTATTCAGACTTTATTTAAAATACAGTTTGAACTTGTATAAATGTGTCTACTGATAACACATTGAGCGGTACTCAGGTGCTGATGAAAAGGCACATCTTGTATCCTGAAAGACCATCATCACCACAGCAGTATCACAGCAGTATGTGCTGTTCTTAAATGGAAGAAAAGTAGAAACTCCAAACATTTGTAATTTACAGGGAAACTTTAGAGTTCATCTCCTGGTCATTTAGTACATATAGCATTCCTCCACATTTTGTTGCCCAGAAAGAATAAAAAGGAGGTTATTTTTTACTACTTTTAAAATTGATCTCTCTCTGATGGATGCAAGCACACACATCAATACTTTCTAGACTGAAGTTTATGACTGCTCATCTGTACAACATATATTGCCTCAACCATGACCTTACACAAACAAGTGTTGGCAGCTTCCCACTTCACTTCATGTAACTGTGGACTTTTCTCTTCCTTAGTGACATCAGAATATGCCTTATCAGAGCACTTATTGCCTCATACCTCTTCAAATACTGATGGGTGTGGAAAATGGCAGTCATCTGAGGCTGACTTGTCTCCCTGGCATATGCTGGGGAAAGACTATTACCTCAGTCACTAAAAAGGATTAAATCCCTTTTCTAAAAAAAGGAGCTTCTTGAAGCAACTTTAGAGCTCTTCACAGCACAGGCAAATGCCATTTCAAGAGATTTCTCAGGAAATAGTCTAGAGGTGAGTATATTAAAAAGTATACTAATTCAGCCATGGAGTAAATATGTCAATTAAGGCAATGACAGCTGTTATGTTAATTGTTTTGACTTAGTAGATGAACTCAAGGTCTAATGGAGGCAGATCCCTTCTACTTGAGTATGATTTCTGGTTTCCCCAAACTTCTTGCTTTTGAACTCTTCAAAGGCTATGATTCAAAGCAGTAACCTGTTGTTAAAGCATTTGAGATGAGAAATTACTAAAACACACTGGCCCTGGTATGCAGAATTTTAGTTTGAACTGTGTAAGATAAAATAATGAATATTTTAAATAGAAATACTTGAGGCAAAACATAATGTCTGGCAAGGTAACTGCTGAGGAAGTATCTCATATCATCCATGTGGAAGTCTCCAGCCATAAAACAAACTTCCTTAGCTACTCAGTAAGTGACTAAAGTTATAAACATTTATATCACAGTTAATTTACTTTCAACTGTAGTTTGGAAAGCTCCTCTTGCTCTCTTAAATTATGTTGCTCAATGTTAAATTCACGATTTTGGAAATTTATTGTCAACATTTTGTTATAAGTGATATTAATTAATACTAAATTGCAATGGCTTCCATAAAACTTCAATGGATGTCAAAAGGAAATAAAAAAAAACCCTTCATCTTCTATGTTACTACAATAAATAACAAAAGAAAAAGGAATGGTTTTTCACTTACAAAATAAAATGTTGCCAAGAGCTACATTCAGCTAGTAGCCATTTGTTTCAAGCGGATACTGACTCCTGTCATATGATGAGGGAATATGACATTTGGTAATCTTATTGGCACATGTCAGGTGAGCGTGGCCAAGAAACACAGAACTGTCTCCTAGCAATAGCCCTTTTCATTGTAACAGTGGTGCCTAAGAAAATTAAACATCTAAAGAGAACAATTATAGGGACAAATCTCTCTGACAGTCTCATGAGGGAGGAATGTGGTGGAGAGTGGTAGAGATGTCTGTTACACTTCCCACTTCCAGAATTTCCTGGAAGCACATTTTATTGATCAGAAGCTGGAGTCAACAAGATTACTAGAGATCTGAAAGTGCTAAACAAAGTCACTGAAAAGAATGAAAAGTACCATAATCAGCCCCATGTATTTATTGATTCAAGAGATAGGAGTAACATCTGACTATCAAAAGACAATTGTGGCTTCAGCCACTCTTTCATAAAAGCAAATGGGAAAGTGCAAGAAAGCAAGAATTGCAACATGAAAGAATGACACAAAGAGTCAATTATAACATAGGATATCAAAGACAGCCAAAAGAAAGGCTGGTGGAGCAGATTAACAAGACTGAAACTTTAAAAGACTGTGTTAAACCAGAGAGAGACTATCAGAGATAAGATAAGGAGAGCTGATGAAGAGACTATAAATATCATTCACAATGTGATGTGATCAATAGGGTAGGAAAATGACCCAGAGGGAACATGCATCAAAGACCAGATGTGTTCAGAATTTAAGTTCATTTTCTGTTGGGACACTTGATTAAACAACAACAACAAAAAACCCATCAGAAAACAAACAACAAAACAAACAAACAAAAACAAAAGAGAGTCAAAAGACTTAAAACAGAAAAACAATATTCATGTGTCATGGTAGAGGAGACAAAAGGTTTAATAATTGAAAACACTTCTTGAAAGACAACTATATGGGGAAAAAAAGTATCAGATTGACAGCAAGAAAGAATAAAAATAAAGCTTTTTGTTTCTTAGATTATAATTATGGACTGATTTAATGAGACAGGAACAAAAACAAAAAAATAAAAGCACAGTCAATCTTCAGAGAGAGGTTTTATCTCTGTTAGACTCAGACAGTGACAGTAGATGGAATATAATCAAAAAGGTCAACAACAATATACTAAGAACTATTAATTCTCTTCTTGAATATTTATTTAAAGAAAGAAATGAATGATCTAATCCAAAAACATGAGAAACTAAATCATAGGAGGAAAAATAGACCTGAAAAAACTCCAAAGAGAAGAGGGTTGTCAAATATTAAATCGATCATTGATAATCTACTGTAGATTTAGATTTAGATTTCACTAATACTGTGTTAAGAAGTATCAAGAAATACAGATTTTGGACCATGTGTATAAAATCAAATGCACGGATCTAAATGAATTTGAAGATCTGTGAAATGGTCATCATAGATATCAACACATTATTACTGGGACTATCTAGAAATCTTAGGTAATAACTAATAAATTTTATGAAGCAAGAAATTAAGGTACAGGAAAGAGTAGGAAAGCTTGCCATGTTTTGCTAGGCCCAGTGCCTATCTTTAAAAAGCTATGAAAGTTGCAGTTTCATGTTTCATTTGATCCTTCTCAGTAATTTCCCACTATTACAGGCAGACTCACACATTTGCCACCATTTTCTGCCTCTTCATTTTCTCTGGATCTAGTATTCATCTGGTAATTCAGCTTGGCAATTAAAACCATAAAGGCCAAAGAAAGTCAAACTGGAAAAATAATTTTTTTTTCAGCTTATTTAATCAGTTGAACCCATTAATCAAGTAGAAAACAAGAAACAACAGGCACAGACAATCCAGAGAAGGTAAAGAGAAACTCTGGGTTTTGTTGACAGGAGCCACACTCTGAGAAAAACTAAGGTATAGAAAATTTGAGACAATAAAAGTATAATATTTTATGAAGACTTAAAAACTGTTCACAGAAATACATAAAATTAGATGGAATAAATGCAATGCAATTAAAACTAAGGTATTACAGAAAGACAAAGAACTTAAATAGCATGTGAAATAACCTAAAAATAATTTACATGAAATCTATGAGAAATCAAATATAGGGTGTAACAAAGTTTTGGTGTCTTTAGGGTGGGGCTCAGAGTTAAAATGACAGTCACTAAGAATCTCTAGAAAAATTATACCTGCAGTTTAGCCTGATTCAAGGGACAGTGAAGAAATCATGGGGAGCATTATCCAACTGCTCAAACCAAGAACCATAAGAAGATTGAAGAAATATCCCCTTGGTTAGAAAAGATAACAGCAAATTTTGAGAGAGACTTCACATCTAGGGTGCACAATACTATGAAAGGATGAAAATAGCAGTTCAACAAGGCAAGTCATATTTTTGTTAAAAGTAAAAAGCAGGAAGCTGTTACTGTTGACCGTTATATTGCAAATCTAACCAATTGAACTAAGCAGTGTGAACAAAATGGTTGACAGAAAGCTTAATTAGAGACATTTCTGGGGAAGCAGCAGTGTCAAAGGGAATGTCACTGAGTGAAATTGACCTGATTTTTTTTAAAAATGAGTTAATGTTTTCAGTGAAATGGAACTGAAAACCAAAGTGCTTGCAAACAGTTCAAGGACTGAGAATTATCTGATACAAAGTGGATGCAAGGTCAGAAAGACTGAATGCAAGGATAAATAAACTGTAGAGACAGCAACAGCAAACACAATAAATGTGGAGGCAGTCACAACACAAGGGCATCAGGCTACGAGGTACCCTGTCTTGTAAAGAAAGCAAATGTCTTGCAGCATCTATATGATTTTCTGAAGAAATAACAGATCAAAGTCAGAATCTGTCCAAGAATAGAAACTGGAGAATACAGCTCTGATTGTGAGGCAGAGATAAACCACTGTCTTACTTCATTCTCTAGATAAATGTTCCAGGATTCTATAAAATTTTTTTGGCTTTTATTTTTTCTTAGTGATGCAAACAAATGAAGAATGAACTTCAAAATAAATAGTGGAACTGATGTAAGTTCTGGAAGCAGATACAAATATATGGTGACACACAAATAAACGGTGACTCAACCAGGCTCAAAATCAAAACGAGTCTTAATTTACATAGTAAGCATAAAATGAACCCATGTGGTGAAGTCATACAAGCACTCCTGTGTAAGGAAAAATACAATCAAAACACCTCAGAATAATGAAATGGGATTTTTTGTGCAAGCTTGTTTTGAAGAACAGTCTGCAAATATAGATGATCAAAGGATAACCCAAACCTAGGAAGATTTTTAGGTCCTCAGAGGGGGCCTCCTTCTGAGGATGACTCAGCAGCTGGTGGAGCTGCTGAAACACAAGACAGCACATCTTATTCCTTCATTGTATAGAGAACTGAGCCTTTTGAAGATAAAATTGTACCTTATGGATAATATTTGAGTCAGATTGTCTTATCCCTACAGCTTTTTATCCCATATCAACAAAAAATATTTGAATAAAGAAAATAGGAGTTAATAGTCTTTTCTAACAATTACATATTGACCTGATATAAGGCCTCAGCTCCCTGACATAACTTTGAAGTTAGTCCTGCTTCATGCAGGAGATGAGTCTACGTAGCCCCCTGAGGTCAATTATGACCTAAATTATTTTGTGAATAAGCGATTTTGTCTGGAATGGGAATATGTGAAGAAGAGATTTTAAACTCATTGATCTCAGGAAAATTGAATCACAGAATAATGCTGTTTGGAAAGAATAAAAAGTTTGTTTCTGTAATAAAGGTTTTATTCACCTTTTCAACTAAGATAACATACTGTAATTCAGATTAAAAAAGAAAATAAAAGAGAGAAAAAAAAGGACTCTACTCTGAAAGATATTGTAGGAGATAGCTTGTAGCAACTAGGTTTTATTCATGAATTTTTCTTTTAGGAAAGTGTCTTGGCCACCAGGCTGTAGAACATTTTGCTCTTACTTCTTCTGTTAGTTTTTCCATTGTCAGTAAGTGCATTTTGGACCTCAGAAACAGAGGTATTGCATCTTCCCAGAAAATAAAGTAGCCCATTATTATTTTTAAATTTTTTCTACTTTTTTCTAGGCTTTTGAAGAATTTTACAAAATGTAACAATGCTGTCAAAGGAGTGGGGTAATTTCAAGATGAGTTTATTACAGTATTTAAGTTCTAGAGCCTGTATCATGATAGCTCAAGGGGAGACATAGGGGCTTAACAGCTCTGTGCCTTATTGTCTTGATTTGAAAGAGTGTTGAGAATAGCGCTTTAATTCATGGCTCATTCAGTAAACAGAAGCACTCACTAAAACATTTTAATTATGAACTGAATCTGGTCATTAGCAATCTCATTGTATATTCTGATTTCTAAATAGAGATTCCTGTTATGGCAAGAAAACTACCTAAGAAATTGGTGTGAATTGAGGTAATCTGTGTCACTTCCCTCACAAGTAGCAAAGATAATTCGGTGTCAAAATGTATTTGTACATTTCTATGGTCAGGGTGTGTATTAGTGTGGTCAGTCACTGGAACAGGCTTCCCACAAGAGTAATCACAGCACCAAACCTGTCAGAGTTACAGGTGGGTCTGGACAGTGTTCCTGGTCATATGGTTTCGTTGTAGGCATCCCTGTGAGGAGCAAAGAGTTGGACTCAATGATTCTTATTGAACCCTTCCAACTTGAGGTATTCTATGATTGTTAGGACTCTATGATTTGCATGTGTGAAAATGCCTTGGATGTTATTCTGAAGAAATTTTCTTTGATGACTTTATTTGAACATGATCAGTGTCCTCTTATTTTCAGGTGAAGGAGGGCCACAATTTCAGCAGTTTGTCACATTCTGTCTTTGATCTTACATCAACCTGTATGATTGACTGTTCTTTTTCAAACAGTCTTATTTTCCCTTCATTCACTTGGAACCTAATTCAATTATAGACAACAGTAAAACATTTACACATTTTTGACATGCATATATTTGCTCAGTGTTGCTCCTCTCAGAGGAATGATTTCTGTCATTTCCTCAGATTAATTCCTTTCAATACCACAGGAATGCTGACTTTAAACTATAGCTTTATGTTGGTCCTTTGATGCTATGTATCTATAATATTTTTCATTCTCAGCATGATTCCCAGAGATACTTTCAAGGATGTTTAGCCTCAGAAATTATGGTTCCCATTCTTGTGAAATTAACCACATGCAAAGTGAAAGACTATGCTTCTTATGGACAATTTATCACTTCCAAATAAAAACACACTGGGCCAAACCAATACTGAAGTTAATTGAATCATAGAATCACAGAATGGTTTGCATTGGAAGGGGCCTTAAAGTTCATCTAGTTCCAACCTCCCTGCCATGGGCAGGGATATCTTCCACTAGAAGTATTTAATTAGATTTAATGGAGTTACTCCAGGACTGACTTCAGCTGACTCTGTAAAACTACAAAGATAAAGAAAGCTTAGTGAAACCGCATTCTCTGCCATGTGAACTGGAGTGATAACAGAACTTACTTTAAAAAAAGAATAAAATAAATAAATAAAAAAGTTTTAGTTAGGTTAAGTTTATAATGTGTCCTGATCATATTTTCCCATACACACTGTACAGAAGTAAATGCATACAAAGGACAACTGGACAACAAATCACATTTGAAGCTCCTAAACATAATCTAAATTCCAAAACACAGATCATATAGATAGATATTTAGAGTTTAGTGCTGCATTATAAGAAAAATAGATTGGTAATAATCAATCTAGTAAAATAAAAATCAAACTTTGATTAAAGACAGATATACTTTATGTTTGTGTCTAGCTGTCCTTGAACTTTGAATGAAACAGGCATTGGAGAAGATTCTTGGTGTTCAGAATAGAACTCGAGATTCCAGCTTTCCCCAGCCAAATACATCAATTGGAGTAAAATTAGCCTTTCTCCCATTCTGCCTTCTGCCTTCTCTCTCCTTCATTGAATGAAGTAATAAAGCATTTTTATCTTTCTGATTACCAGGAAATGCCGATGCAGGAAGGTCATATCAGGCTGAGTATCTTCAACACTGAGCTGTTTGAACGCACTGAGGTCTCCTAGGCCAGAAGTCTCAAGATGACTGTCATGAAGACTATGGAAGGCAAACAGCAATACCCAGCCAAAGGAGGTATCCTCTCTTATAATTTGAATTTATGTCAACACTATACTCTCTGACCATCAAAGAAGGAAGTTTGCCTCAGTTTCCCACTTCCTTGTTGTGTGCTCTGACTGCAATGTAATACTAAATTGTGAAAAGGAGAACAAGTGTGCAAATATCATTTGAAGCTTATGACCATCTATGCCCTGGTTTCTGTAAATATTTGCCAGAAAAAGCTCCACAGTAAATCTCAGCAGTAGAATGTGGTAGGATGCAAAGAGGAGACTGGTATCACTGCTCAGGCACCCTGGGAGAGGCAGTTCCCAGCAAGGGCAGCAAATGCACTTGCAGAATAAAACAGAGATGCCTAAAACTTGAGTCATTCTCTTTCACAATTGGATTCAACCTTAACTATTCAATTCTATCTCCCTAACAGTGAAGAAACTCAGTGGATATTTCACAGGGGAAAGGAAAGGAGATGAGGATGCTTGGAAGCCTCTGATTCTTTGAGTCATAGAACTGACTTTGTCTAGACTGTGTCTTCACTGCAGAGAAATTCTGTATCAACACGTGCAATAAGCAATCTAAGTATGCCTAGTGAAACTATCAATCACTAAGCACTACTCTCTGAGGAACTTGAAGGTCAGTGTGAGCTACAACTCCAGCATCAGATTCTCTAGTGGATTTTTTACTCTATCACAATGTCCTGAGAAGTTCAGGTTATGTCATTAGTAGTAATTAATTATCTTTAGACAGCTTTAAGCTCTGATGGTGACATCAGTGTACCTTTGAACTGTCAGTCCACTAAAAAATAGCTGCACAAAATTCTGTAATATTCAGTTAATTATTCCTGTAAGCATAATTTTAGTTCATTTATACACGTCTAAAAAAAACAGAACAAGAATGTTACTTCTATTTGAATGAATTGTTCCAAAATAGGTGGATTCTTGAGCCTTGCTTAGCTGACTGAAGGACTCATTCTCGTAAGTGTGAAGGAGAAAAAAAAATGCTTAGCACTTTTCAAAAAGTATGTGAGTCAATGAAAAAACAGTTCAAGTAGGGGGAGGCCTGGCAACAATGCAGGCAAAGGTGACTGGAGAAGGAATGGCAAAGGCAGAGACAGCAGCAGTGTCTCTGATGTGAGACATTCAGCCTGTGCTTTGTTGCTGGCTGCTGCCACTGACATGCCTCCCTCTCTCATCTGCTGTAAGCTATCCCTGTGCAGTGTACAGCCTCTGTTTCTCCATGTGAGGAAAAAGGGAAAATGTAAAAGGAAGAAAAAAGGACTCTTTTGTGACTTTCCCTTTTTCAGTTTTGTGGGAGATTGAGACTGAGCTTTGTCACAGACTAGTGGCCTGTGACTGTGGTCCAGGGAGAGGAGCGCTCTCCAGGCAACAAAACACAAAGAGAGAGAAAGAGTGGTTGAAATCAAAAGCATAAGGGGATGAAATATCTGCCTTGACAGGGAAACATGCTCCTTAATCAGGATGACTATCTGTCTGTGATGGGTTATTTTAATGTAAAAAAAAAGATTTTG
Organism: Dendrocincla fuliginosa; assembly: GCA_035047845.1. Classification (NCBI taxonomy): domain Eukaryota; kingdom Metazoa; phylum Chordata; class Aves; order Passeriformes; family Dendrocolaptidae; genus Dendrocincla; species Dendrocincla fuliginosa. Next base: position 67,369,512 of record JAWWMO010000121.1, on the reverse strand, counting down.
CAGGACTTTTGAATTTAATTTGACCCCTCTCCTGGATTCTATCTTACCTCTGGCACTTTCAGCATGCTTTGCCTAAACTGTCTCTACACATCACCCACTGCAGAAGTTTCCTAGGTGGAAACCCTGCCACTGTTTACAGCTCACAGTGTGATAGTTTAGGACAGGAAGTCAAAAATGTCACTAAGCCACATGAAATTAGAAGGGTGTTTATGTGGGAAGAAACTAAAGAGTCAGACCAATATTTTGGGAGAGTTACTCATCTAAGAACTGTTAGATGAGTCTCTTAAGAAAGCAAGCTTAATACTGCTGTGTTTTGAGTTCAAATATGTTGATGACAGTGGGTAATCTTGCCATCCTTTTTAGGAGTAAATATGAGAACCTGTTGAAATCCTTTTGGAGAAATGTTGGTTAAAAAAACCCACATGCATTCCCCAAGAGACAGGAATGGACCACTGCCCAAAAGGAAGACAACATGAGAGCAGATCTTTTGTTGCAACTACTTTTATATATGTTCAACTGTCTGTAAAATAAAGGAGAAAAGAGTATAAAAGCCAGCCCAGAAGATGGAGAAGGACTGAGCAGTGGGAATGTCCTGAAGGCACCACCTGAATGTGGTCTTACAGGACTGTGAGAGTGTGTGCCAAGAAGCATCATGCTGTGATGTCCTGTAGCTGGAGAAGCATGTAAATACATCTCCACCAGTGGGGTCTACTTCCACCATCACTTTTACCTTTTGAGAGAAAAAAAAAATGAAAAAGTGATTTGTTTAACTATTAGAGACAAAATGACAACAATTCTGCTATGATTTTTAAAAAATGCCCTGATGTATTTTCATTATGTCTAGTATTTGGTGTTTCTACTACATTTACGTAATAGTCTTTACACTATATTTGATCCAAGATATGAAAACATGCAGCAGGTATTGCATCTTGTTAATATGTTACATTATATATGTGGCATTGTACCATAACACAGGTTTTTAAAGAGTCTTGAGTATGCTCACATTAAATCCATGGATGAAACTCACTTGACCTCCAGTTGGTTCTAAATCCAAAATCACACTGAAGCTCCTTAGAAGAAACACAAACAGTTATGGTTGTGTTTTACCCAAAATGTCATTTGGCCTGGAGATTCTTGTTTTTATCCACAACTGAATGTACAATCAAGAAAGGATAAGAGCTCATATGAATACATTCAAATAAAATTTCCTCTGAAAATATTAATTGACAAAATCAATCATTCTTCACAAGACTGTCTTTAGATGTAACTATTTTCTTCCAGATATCCAGCAATGACATGTGACAATATTTAAGACATCTTTGCAGCTCACAGTACTAACAAAATGCTCTAGTAAAATGGAAGTGACCTTTAACTATCTTAAAGTATTGTCACTCTTTTATTTGAAAATCCTGCAGTGATTAGCATATTAACAAACACCACAACACTGGTAAGAAAGTTTTGCTTTCATGTCATGCATAAACTTCAGAACAATCAAATTATTTTACTCATGGCAGGTATTCTAAATTCTGTGCTAAGTAGTTATTATACACAGTGTTACAATACCAAGACTATAATCCATCATTGCCATGTTAGTGGAACCCACTATGGAATCCCAACACAGCTGCTAGAATAATGCTATTATTCTCTTGAGTCTATTCATATTATGAGACATATCTATCGAAGATGGCCCTCATTTAGCATTCCTCCAAACTTGTTTTTGGTGCCTTAGTGGTATCAAGCTAATGGTATCTGTTTCGTGATAACACTCTCAAAACACAAAATCCAAAGTTAAGTGCCACATCATGCTAAAACCCCAAAGGATAGGAATCCCTGGGCAGCTTTTCAGCATTGTGTACATTTTCCTATCTATTTTGCACTCCTATATTATCTTCTCCATTCCAGAATCAGCTTTCTGTAGTTGGTACTACCATACTATGGACATGAGTACTTAGAGAAGTCTTGATAATTTGAAATAATCCAGACCTGGTAGTATTGAAATAAAGACAACAATAATAACAATAGCAGAAATAGGAATATATATATTTAAAAAAAAAAAAGAAAAAAAGAGAAAATTTGAAATTCAGCTATATAATTAGTTTATAGCTAATGGCAGACAGCCATGTTCTGTGATCATATCAGCCCAAATGCTTGCTGTTTACCTAAGAGAGGTGGTATGGGTGTAAAACAAGTAAAAACGTCAAATTTACACTTCAAAGCAAGATACTCTTGCACAACAGTCCTCAGATACAGAAAGCTGAGCACCTCAGGGCTCTCAGCAGTATCTTCAAGAGAGAAAAACCAGGCAAGTAGAGCTAATAATACTATACTGTATTGCTGGTGCTGTTTGTGTACAGAAAAATGGTAAACAAGAGTATGACCAAGGCCACATTACGAAAACAGAGTAACAACATGAGATGTGTCCATAACTTTTTTATTAGTGCCTCTGGCACACTTCAAAACAATAATCAAAAACTCTATTAGCCTCCAGAAATTCTCAGTTGCTTAAGTATTAATATTATGAAGACAATATCATATTATATGATACTGTAGATTGGAATGACACAATGCCATTGAACACAATAATTATTATCATTGGGGTATGCATCCAAAAACAATCCTGTGAGAGCTAATGGAATCACAAGAGCAAAAAGGCAATATGAAGGTTTTTACATACTGAAGGATGTCTTGTGTAGCCCATGCAATGACTTCCAGAGAGCTGGAACCAAAGGCATCAACAAGGTATTAATCAGATACTAAGGTATTAATTTCAGTGAGAAAACTCTTAAAAATATTAATCTTTTGCAAGATACTTGAATGTGAAGATATTCCCTGAAACATCTCAGGAATGATAAACCACAAGTGCATACATATTATGTCAAGCGTTAGTCATTTAATACTCTAGAGCAATGTGTCTTTAACAGCATAGTGTTGTCTCTCTAGGGCTTCACTGGTACCATTCGAGTATATCTATAATTGCAATTTTTCTATTAATTACCCAGGAAGACTTGGCCTAAGCTGAAGATTGACCCAGCAATACATCAGTAAAGACCAGGTATATTCTTCATGTCTATAACAAAAATTGTCAACTGACATTGTCCTAACATGAAAAAAGAGATTATTTGAGAGGAAGGTGTCTGGGGAGACACCTCCTGCAGATTCTTCCTGCAGTGTAACACAAAACAGACTTGTAACCATTTAAATTCAGGCTGATCTAAGGGGTCTTGAAAAATAGGAATTTTCTGGGCAAGTCATTTCTGTTCAGGTGACCTCTGTTAGATGGTGGGTCTACATGGGAGCTGTTACTTTACTCTCAATTTGTATTATGCAATTCAGCATATTGCACAAACTAGAGTCCTATAGCAAACTCTGCGACAGCAGCACCGCTACTTATAAATAACTGTAAGTCACTGTGTAGGACTAAGAATAAATTTTGGGAGTAGCTCTAAAAGATGGGTGTAGATAGCAAGAAAGCATCAGTTTGGCAACAGCTGGCTTAAAAAATGTAGGTGCCACTATCACCTTGAAAGCCCATTGTAGCTCTTTCTTCAACTTTTTTTTTTCCCCACATATTTTCTAACAAGGAATTTATTATATCTGCCCAGAACCAGGGCCTACAAGATCATCACAGGCCCCCAAAAATACATTTTATACTAAAAGTTGTTAGGTAACCTGAACCCAGCCTTTCACACTACCCTCCAGAGGCCCTGTCCCCTGAATCCAACTGAAAGCCATGAGGATGCAGTTGCACAGGGCTTAGTCATAGATCATTCAGTCTCTCAGTGCATCAGTAATCCACATCTCACACTTCAAAATACAGAACATGACTTATACAAAATCAAGCGTGGAAATGTAACAAACTACTGCTGAAAATGAACCTGCAATAGCACTTTCACATTTCACCATCTATGCATGCAGCTAGTTTTTCTTCTCTGTGATTAAAGACATGTTATGTCACGAGTATACTGCATTGTTAAAATGACCATTAATAAAATCTATGGCTATTGTGTGATCTTTTCAAACCATTAGACTTATTATTTTAGCTGATTACTTTTTCTGATCCACGTGTTTCTATTGTACTTAGTTTAAATAAACCTGTATTTTGGGAAAATACTTAGCCTTAAAATGAGTACTATCTGATATGAATGAAAAAGATAAAAAGACAAATATAAAGTAAGACGCATCTGTACGCCTTATTGTCACAAACACATATTCTTACTACATTTTCTTATACGGAAGAAAACTATTCTTACTATAGTCATTCAGAATTTTGTTATTTGCACCTACAAAACCACAGTTCCACTTCTTCATATTGTGTTTGTTTCTGCCATGGCATTCACCAAAACCGGAATATAAAAATAAGCAAGCACTGTTTATACATATCATTTAGTACTAACTTTGGGTCAATTTAGATGAGTACAAAGTGACAAGTTATACTGCTGAAGACACAAATTACAGATTAGCAGCAAATTACACTGACAGAGTATCATAGGGTAATCTTCAGCCACACCTGAATCTGAGCATTGTGAGCTCACATATTTGAACCATGATGAATTAAGATGACATAAAATCCTACTGTATAAAGCTGTGATCCACTCAAACAAATTAAGGGAGCAGAATAAGAAAATTCCAAAGAAAATCTGAAGTTGCAATATGGACACCTCTTTGCTCATACAAAATGTCCAACAGCCTTATTATAATTTATTTGATTATAAAAGTGTATATGCCATTAGGATAGCATAGTGAGAGAAGACTGAACCTCATAAAATATACACAGATTTCATCGTCTTCCTGCTGCTTAGAGAAAGACATGGATAGTTCTGAGCACTATAATGTGGCCCCAAGTTAAATAAAAAAACAGTGGGAATTCTCCTTGTCCTTTTGCCCTTGAGACAAAACAAAAGCTGCTTCTTAATGTTAGACTCAAGAAAAATTGCAGGACTTTCAATGAGAGTTTTGTCCTACTAGTGTGCACAGCATTGTTCCAAGAAGGATGGGGAGCACAAAGGTGAAGGCTACAAAGTGATATCATCCTCCTGCAGAATGGTGTATGCTGTAGAAGAGAAAAGGATCACAGGGTAACCATGTTGTTCCATCAACAGAGGGATCTGTGTTCTGGAGAAGCTGCTCCCATCGCCCATATACATAAAAATTAGTAATATATTTGAAAACATAAATGACAGTGGTTTAGTCAAGTGAACCTATTTATTACTGCTAGTGGAATAGGGCATCCCAGTTGGCCATCTGATGGAATACTGGTATGTTCTCCTGTGCCTTAGCTTCGCAGTCTAAAGTCAGGATAGCCTGTCAGCCTTTTTCCATGCATGTCTCTCTGCATTCCCACCTTCCCTTTGCCTCAGGAAATTTCCATTTAAAGTTAAGAGGAACAGAGAGGAATGGAATACACATCTTTTCTGCAGGCTTTGATTCTGTTTTCTGTTTTGTAATTATTATAAAAATACCTCAAAGCTCTGTTTTTCATATGGTATTGCTCATTTGATAAGATGAAGCACTGTATACAATGAGCTCTTGACTTTTTTGCCATCTGAGATTGAAAATACAATGCTATATATATTAAATATTCACAAAGGAAGTCAAATAGGGTCATGGAAAGTGCCATACATTAATCATACATGTATGGTATTCCCTTGTTAAATAATACAGTTCAGCTCTGCATTTTCTGACAAATGAGGTCAAAATGTTGTTTGCCATTAGAAACTAATTAGAGAAAATTCTTCAAGGTTTTTTAACGAAGAAAAGCAAACTTTTGGAAATGATAATGCAAAGAAAAGTCAGATCATGGTGAGCAAAACCAAGTGGGTTTTTTCCCCCAGAAAAGTATTTCTAAAGAAAAAGCATGATTAGTTATAAAGTTCACTTGGCTCACATTCTCATAATGTCACCAGTAAACAAGATTACATCATGGACAAGAATCATGTCTTATGGCAATGACAGAAAAGATGAAAACAATGAGCAAGTGATTACTATAGTCAAATTCTGCTGCTATTTGAAGGTAAGATTCAAAATAGAGGCAGGAATCATGCTAGTTTTATGGTGGTCTGGTCCATGTGGAGCTGGGCAGCTGAGGAGCATAAGCAGCTGGCACATTCCTTGTGAACCAGAGTCCAGCCCCAGAAGACGGAGACTGCCTCTTTCCATCACCTAAGAGAAGGTGACAGCTTGCAAAGGGGTTGGGAGAAAGACCTATGACCCATGCTTGTCCCTACATCTCAGGCCACTAAGGCAGCCAACCCTTCTCCAAAGTACTTTGATCTAATACCAATTACAGTCAAATTTCACAAAACTACCATTATGAAGACATTTCCTTTCACATAGGTTTTAGGGTTTTTTTGGTAATTTTATGGACAATTAAAATGATTAACAGTACATCTCTCTTTAGCAAGTCAAGAGAAGTTTAGTTGCACTGTCTAGACAACAACCTTAACCCAAAACGCAAGTAGAGGAGTGCCTTCAGAGAAAAGCTATTTTTTTAATGAAAATAACTGTGAATATTAACATTTTCTTGCATAAGTGAAACTCTTCTTATTTCCTTAAAAAAAAAATATTTAATATGGATCATTCGTGCAATCATAAAAATGACCTAAATTTCCATATCCTTTTGAAAAAGTTTTTAACATTTTTAAGAAAAAAAGGATAGTGTTTAATTTTATTTACCAAAAAAAAAATAAATAAATAAAAATTAAAAAAAAAAAAAAAAAAAAAAA
>JAWWMO010000121.1:67299537-67356729 GCA_035047845.1 Dendrocincla fuliginosa | reverse complement strand
GAACCTTTTTCTAATATCCAACCTAAACCTCCCCTGACACAACTTCAGACCATTCCCTGGGGTCCTGTCAGTGGTCATCACAGAGAAGAGATCAGTGTCTGCCTTTCCTCTAACCCTCACAAGGAAATTGAAACTGCAATGAGGTCTCCTCTCCATCTCTTCGTCTCCAGGCTGAACAGACCAAGTGACCTCCATATGGTTTCCCCTCAAGGCTCTTCACCATGTTCATTGTCCTTCTTTAGATATTAGTACCTTAATATATTTTTTACATTGCAGTGACCAAAACTGCACACAGTATTCAAGGTGAGTTCACCCCAGTACAGAGCAGAGCAGGACAATCCCCTCCCTCGACCAGCTGGAGCAGCAGTTCCTCCACAATTTCAGGGTCAACTGAAAGTTGATTATTCTTGCAGTCATGGTCCTCCAGCTCAGGGCACCAAAATCCCCTTGGTCCATCATCTGTGTTGAAGAGAGAGGCAAAGAAAGCATTAAACACCTCTGCCTTGTCTCTATCCTTGTTTTTGAGGTGACCATCCTCATCCTGGAATGGGGTGATATTTCTATACTGCCTATTGCCATTAATGTATTTGAAAGAACTCTTTGTATTGTCCCATTTCTTGCAACTTTAACTCCAACTGACCTTCAGCTGCACAAATCTTCTCCCTACAGTGGCAAGCAGCATCTCTGTATTCTTCCTGTGTCACTTGATCTTGCTTTCACTGGGCATACAGCTTTCTTTTCTGCCTTACTTCCAAGAGAAGATTCCTGTTCCGACATACCAGCCTTCTGCCTTGCCTGCTTGACTTCCAACTTTTGGCATTGGTCTGCTCCTGTGCCCTTAAGAGGTGATATTTGAAAAGTGACCAGCATCGATGGACCCCAGAACCTGCAAAAACATTTTCCCAGGGGACCTTAATTACTAATTCCCTGGGCAGCCTGAAGTCTGCTTTCCTCATGTCCAGAGATGAGACTTTGCCAATCCCCCACCCACCCTTCAAATACAACACAAACTCTTTCCAAAAGGCCTTTACAGACCTACTGATGTTTAACAGGAAATTGGGGTCCACACTCAAAAGAAAATTTTCCTATAATGACATTAAAAAGCTCAAGCAAGATACTCCTCTCTCAGCACACTTGAAGATGTACGTAAAAGGACACAAAACTAAATAGAAATAAGGAAGAAAAGTTTAGCAGAAAAATGAGAAAAGAAGATGGTGTGCAAAAAAGAACATGAAAAATATTGGAAGGAAATAATGAGAAAGTAGATAGTTCTCTGAGTTAACTGGTTGAATTGACTCAAGTAAAGGATGCAAAAAAGTAGTGGGGATGGGACACTGAAAGGGGAGAAAAAGAAGGAAAGGCACAGACTGGGGAGAAGGAGGGAGCTCCGTTGGCAGCAGGAGGCTGTTAGGTTGTTAGTACAGCCACTTTTTGGCTTGCAGCAATAAACTATCTTCACAGCACCAAACAACAAGTTATGCCAAATTGTTAGATGCAGAAGGAAGACAGGACCAAAACTGTTCTTCCCAGGCACTTAGAAAAGTGAGTTCTCTCTGAGAAGGAAAAGGCACATAGTTAATACTTGGAAAAATTTCGGCCTAATTCATTTTAGCTAAGGTAAGGGGGGGGGGGGGGGGGGGGAGCAGATTGTTTCTCCTAAGTGACTGCTAACAACATTCCTTCTGCTGAGAGGTTAAACTTTAGATGATTTATCACCAGCATCTGATGTTACTATTTGCAAACATAATCATTTCTAAACTAGAGATTAGCCTGATTCAGTTTAAGATCATAATTCTTTTGGAGTTGCACATTCCAAAATATTAGACTTTTCAATTTTTCTTTTGACTTATCCTCAGCATTTATCAAAGGAATTAACTTACTTGAAAAAAAGCAGTAGGAGCTTTTGGTAGAACATAACCTTATTATTCATTGTAGAAATCACTTGATTATAACATTTGCAAGACAGATCTCTTGATAAAACACTGTTTACTTACCCCTGCACTGAACAGATCTGGGTACCAATCACTGCAGGGTTGATTCAGCCATTCAGCCACCAAAGAAGGATAAATTAGCTTTGAGGTAATTTGGAAAAGTCATCCCCAAACTAGAGTTCTTTGAAATTCAGCAATCAACTTTTAGGGAGATAGAAACATTTGTGCTGTGATTGGTATGCATTTTGAAGTCACTGCTGAAATATTGCAGAGATAATTTTACATGAAGGCACCAGGGCAGTCTTGGCACCACCCACTCATTACTTGTAGACAAGATTAAACATTACTCATTACCAAGGCTCTTATACTTTCAGGGGTAAGGAAGTATGATTTTTTGAAAATATCGTAGAGCTAGTTAACTCTTAGGGCTCATTCAAGTCTTACCTCTGAACAAGAAATACGCCTGCCTAAATAATCAGGTGGGTGCTTTTCTTTCCATAGGCCCCCAAAGACAGCCTCTCCAGAGCCCCACTGAACTCCCACTGGCAGCACTAGTACCACACAGACTGCTCAGATGCTGCCAGGTTACTGGTGGCTTGGGTAATGTGGTGCTGAGCTGAGCAGCCAACCTGAGGCAGCTGTGCTGAGGTGATCAGGAACATGGAATGAGGTGGGAAGACACAGCTGGTTTAAATATTGTAAAATTATTCACCGTGTGACTCTGACACATTACTATTACTACTTTTATTGTTATTTTAATTTTATTATAGTTATAATTTTGATATTTATTGTCATTTATGTCCCTATGTTTTGAGATGAAATTCCAGTAACATTGTGCCTGTCAGGTGTGGGATGTGACAAATAGCACCACTCTGGAGAGCTTGAGACAGAACAGGTATCACTGTTTAAATCACAGCATCTAAAGGAAGTCTCAGAGGATATTGCTTTATGGATCCAAGATTTTCAACAAGGCTGTAAGAGCCAACAAGAGAGAAGGGCATAGGGCAGGATTTGTTTTCCCTCCCTCGCCCCCCCATTCCCCTGACCCATTCACAGAGAGCAGGAGAGGCTTTGCCTTCAACAGAGAGGAGTAGCACTCATGAAATCTTTGTTAGCAGATGCTGTTAAGGTTCCCTCTCCATCCCTGAGGCAGGTGCTTTCAGCGTAGGGTCTGGGGAGGAGGTATGCAATGGCTAAGGGAGCACCAGACATACATGATACTTTTGAAATTTTAGCTCAGTGGTATGTGCAAAGCTACAATGAATCAGCAGACTAACAATCCTGATTCCCAGGTCACTTTGATTCAAGGTTAAAGGCAGGGATACATAAAAGCTCACTATCAACCACGGAAAGTGATACAGAGGAGAAAAGTAATTGTCAGCTGGGGTTAGCTTTTAGCACTAATTCTCTGTGGCCATTGGCTTACTTTGACTCCTCATGTTTGTTCTTTCTATAAAAAGAGCAAAAAACATACATTCACAGAATTTTTACTGAGATGTTATCACTCTTTTTTTTTTTTTTTTTGATAGAAAGTGTTGGCAAGGTGACGTATTTCAGTCCCTCCAGACATGTTTCAGATGATATAAATCAGCATCATTCTGTTACACTGATAAAGCCATGAGGATCACATTGAACAACAGACTTCAGTCTTCTGATGGAAGTGCAGAAATGCTTCCCTTATGCCTCCTAAAAATACTTTCTTGTTGCTCAATTTAGTATTTTCCAGGTGACCAGATTGGGAAGAGTAAAAGTCTGTGATGTTTTCTAAGACAGCTTGCATATGAATATAGCTGATTTTTCCACATCATGTCAGCTGTTAGACATTTAATGTGGTAATTCAGAGGAATTTAGTGTTAAAACTGGCTAGCTGTAGCACTTCAGCTCCCAAATCACAGCTTAAAGGAGAGAAACTAAATGTGATGTGGATGTTGCAGACTTTAAGTATCAACCTGCATGATAAGACTTGGCTCATTTCTTCTGAGTTAGACTTTCTTATTCCTAGTATTAAAAGATGGACACCCATTGACACTTTCTTGTATTTATGTACTAAAATCTCACTACAGTCTTCTATCCTAATTCCCTTTATTCCCACTAGGCTCCTGGCAGCAAGTACTCCTTAAATAAAATCAGAAAGAGGAATTACTCATTAATCAGTACTCTAGTTATGTCAAGAGCAAAGGAATATTCAAATTCGTGTACTGCAACTAATGAGCAATTTGTTTAATTTGCCTGTGGCTTCAGACTTGCCAGGCACCCTCATCATCACCAGCAAAGGACACTTAAGGGTGCTAATGGACATTATTAAAACAATTACAAATTGACCATTATTCTGCCCAGAGAAGATCATCCACAAAAGGACCTGATCTTTCATACCCCAATTGACATTTGTTAAACCACTTTCAGGGACCAAAATTTGAAAGGAACTTTTTTATTTCCTTACATGAATCCCTATCCAAATATGAACCTGGCCTTCTTGAGTTGATTTGCAATAGATAAAACCAAGACCTTTCATTCAGAAACACAATGCATAATTAAAGCAATTTTGGAGTTACAGAAAAGCATCAGAATTGACAAACAAAAAAATGTACTTTCATATTGACTCAAATTATGTTAGATTAGTCTACATTATCTGTAATTTAATTACTCCTGAAAGAGATATGACACTTACTTCCACTGTAATAGGCTCTATTGAATGGTAGAGATTACCTAGACTTTGTTTAAACAAAATCAAACTATGCTAAATTTTCAAGTTGATTGTATATATAAATTATGATTACAACATAGTTTATTGCAGTTACTGAGAACTTCCCAAAGCACTAGGGAAAAAAAAATCATTTTCAGGGAACTTAGTGTCTTTGGAACAACCACAAACAGAGTCAAAAGGAGAGCTGTAAACTAAGATGCTTTGTCCAAGGTAACTCAACTACTCATAAAATCTTAATGCTTTTACTCTGGGCTAATGGGATTATATAAGAACTACTTAATATCACCATAGGACAAAGCACATACAGATACACAGTATTTACTCACTGCCAATAATACTTTCTTGTTTTCAACGATCTGATTTTTAAAAGGTAGCATTCCAAAAAATAAGACTGATATGTCCAGACCCAGGTGTTTTTGTTTTCTTTTTTATTGAGACAAGGAAACTTCCTTTGAAGGTAGCTGTCCAGTGAACCTGCAGGGCTTACTTTAAAAACTGCTCTAATTTTATCTTCTTTCAAAGATATAAAGATTGGGCAATAACCCCTTCATTTTCAAAGCGTTGCCCAAGGCCCAGGAACATAGGGTCCCACAATAATCACTGGAAATTATGCAGCTGAAACTCCATGTGGTATTTTCAGCCTTCTTTTAGCTAAGTGACCCATCTTAAAAGAACATATAATTTCACTGGGGCCTTCTCAGATGGGAGAGTGTTGCAAAAGCCAATGACAACAGCCAAAAATATCTGGTACCCAGAGTCCTCCTGAGATACATTGTGGGAAGAACGTGGTTAAATTACTTCTGTCATTTTTGCCTTAAGTATCTGCAACCAATAAGAGCAAACAGACCAGAATACTATCACTTCTTTTGTCATGGTGAGGATATAATTGGTACCAAGAGGTAAAATGCTTTGATCAAAGCCCATGAAAATTTCAATTCCCTAAGTGAAACAGTAGCTTTGGGTTGTTAGTCTTCTCTGGGTCTTCTAGCAAAGAAAGGGAGAATCAAATGAAAAGAATATGATAATGGATTTCCTATATTCATAGATAAAGTAAGTCAAAAATTATGTGGTCTGACCTTCTAGAGCAACATAGGCCAGATGATTTCTCTGAATTAATTTTTTTTTTTTTTTTTTTAACTAGAGCATATAGTTAAATAAACAACTAGACTTGGTTTACCCTTCAGTCCTTGTGATATATCAAAGCTGTTAAAAAGGGGGTCTTTATCAAATCTAACTACATTTAACTTGTTTTAAAGACTGGAAAAGTCCTCTACTATCAGCTTTACAATCATTCAAAATTTACAAAGTATACGGAAGATACTCAAAGACTGTTTTGGACATTCTACTTAGTTGAACTCCAGGAGCAATTCATATAAGGCAGTTTTTCCAGTCCTTTAATCTTATCTATGGCTTCAATGCATTTCCATACACCTATCACTCTAGCATGCAGTTTGGTGCTTCTCCACTCCAAGGCAAAAACATCCTGTTCATACATACAGAAATGGCATGCACCTTTTCGATGCAAAACTTCACTGACAGCTTTTGAAAGGTAGAAGTTGCATTTTTTCTGTATCTCTGCAGAATCACAGAGTCCTTGCTGAAAGCAGGTATTCTGAGGTACTCTATTAAACAGAAGTTATAACCTTAATACTAGCAAAACAAAATATCATAACTTCCTTGTTCTTTTCAGGTTCTTCTTATAGATGCAATGTATCAGCTTTCTCGCTTCCATTTTTTCCTATTTGACTTAGCTAATTCACATACTGGCTTATTTTTCTAAAAAAGTAACTGATTCTTTTTTCACTTTATCATTCTTTCCTTAATTTTGGTACTTTTGTAAGCTTAGTCAGTAATTGTTTTTTCCTTCCAGGTTCTTTATAAAAACATTAAATATTGAAGAAAAACAGCTACCTCTTCAGAACTCTGCATTTGTTCATTGTAGTTCACTGTTTACAGTTATATTTTGAGATTTGGTATGCCTCCAAATTTTAGTTGCTCTAATACTGATTTTACTTTATCCAGGTTTTAAATCAAAAAGAAGTACAAGGTCAGATTTTACAGAAATCTATCTCATCAATACTATTGTCTTTATAAAATGAACTAGCCTAAGCAGTAACAATAAGATTTATTTTCCATGTCCCATGTACTAGTTTGTTTATTCTCCATTACATCCTTCTTAATGGTGATTCAGACTGTCCATTCAATTTTTGTGTCCCAGACTGACAGATGTCTAGAGCACCATAGATGTTCCCTTTACTTTTTTTCAAAAAGTTTCACACTTCCTGAGATGGTCCCTATGTCTTTTCCAAAGTGACACCAAATATAAAAAACTATTCCAAGAGCTTCTCTAACATCACCTTAGGGAAAAATTGATTTAAAATCTCCTGTGTTGCTAATAGCTACTCCTTAACACCTTCTGGTTACTGAAGTAGAAACCATTTTATTAATTTGCCTGGATAACACACGGCAGATATAACATTTGGTTGTGCTCATTGCAGAGACATCTGTGCTACAATTCAGTTTGAGTACCACCATCTCTGGGCTTCTGCTGGCACTGCATCCAATGGAGTGCCATATCACTGACCTGCACCTGTGCACTTCAGTAATACAACTGAAGAAAAGGTCTGAGTTGATGAATGCTTGTACTGACCAGGGAATTCTGGCAGGTCAGAAGCAGTAAGCTACAATTAATTGGCTTAATTGGAAACATCTTATGTCAGTGAATGGAGGAAAGACAAGCAAGGCAAAATTCCCTGCCACCAAGACATGATCTACCACACATACTAGAAATGATAAATGCCAAGAAAATGTGAAATGATAAAGAAAACCAGGAAATCCAGGTCTTTCACTAGTTGCAATATCACAAATGTTTGAATGTAGTAGTGTATGAAAATCTGTCATTATGAAGAATCACACTGTGATGAAAATGCTCAGGGTTATTCCAGCCACTATTGCTGTCCGCCATGGAGCTCTACCCTGGGTGTCAGACATGGGAACTGTCTGCAGGGATTGTATACTGCAAAATGCACTATATTTTTTTAAACTGATGTGAAGCCATTGTACAAGGTCCATGGGAACAATTAGTATCTCTATCCCCCAAAAGCACAGCTTGCCAAAAGCATCTAATGACTTGCTATGGAGGGTCTTGTGCATAGGAAGGATCTTTTTTATACAGTGTAGCCACTTTGTGAAGGTGAGTCAGGGACTCACCTTAACAAACAATGGAGGAGTTCACATTTCTTGCATTTGTAAGCATTTACAAGTGGAAATCACAGAAATTAGTCTTTCTTCTCTCAGTGGAGTGGTCTAGCCTATCTTGCAAAATCTGGTACAAAACATGGAAAGACACCGCTTCTTCTACTTCCACCCTGTGCAATGTAATCAAAATTATGCTTTGTTCCTTCATACCTTACTTATTTTCACTTTTTTTCTTCTTTCCCTTCCCTTCCTTTCCCTTCCCTTCCCTTTTCTCTCCTCCCAGTAATGACCCAGTACTTAGCTGAGGAAAGGCAGGACGTGTGGGGGCAGGACTGTGTTAATGCCCTAATTAAGTCTGTAGTTAGCTGATGGGAAAATCGTTGTCAGGAAAGCTGATAACAAGCATAAACATGACAAGCTTGTTTTGAAGAGTCATCCTGTCACTCTGTTTACTTATGCTACTGCATGCAGCTCCAAGCTACTGTCATACATGTTTATATTCATCCATCTGCATCACTTTCTCCTCCCTTTTTTTTTTTCTTTTTTTTTTAACCTTTAAGGAATACGGATAAAAGCTTCACACATCTTGCATTTACAGGGGTCAAGATGTCCCCAGAGTAGAAACACATATTCACTGATTTAAGGAATAATAGAGAATATGAAAGAGAAGGATTGAAAAGTGAGGAACTTCATGTATCATTTTCCATTTTCTGAATGACCTACAGATGCCCTTGTCTGTGATTAATTTTATTGAGACAATAAAGTAATTAATTAGATTAACATTAAATATGAGATGTTTATTTTACATATCTTTTCAACAGAAGCCTGAAAAGGTTGCAAAATACAAGGAAGAGCAGCAGTGTGCATAAAATACATCCCAGTCTTTCTGCCACAGCATACAGTGCAAGTGCAATCTGATTCCCACAGCTGGAATCACAGCACTGGATATGCTCCATTCCAGTGATGGCCAATAAGTCTTCACGAACTGTTCAAATTATGGTCTGTATAAAACTGTCATTCAAGCCACTCAAGATGTTTCATACAGTGTAAGTTTTCTGCTTTGGAGAAACCTGTCTTTGTTTCCCAGAGCTGAAGATTAGTTACAGCATGAAAATTGAGACAAATTATCAAGCCTTATATTCCTGAGGAGTTCAGCATCAACACGTTCTTTTCCTGACTTCGGATATTAGCAGAAGTGACAATGTAAGGCTGTATGCTTGGCTCCAAAACTGCAAAGCAGTCTGCATTACAGTGGCTTCATTTGATTTTATTTTGGCTTAGGCAAAAAGAGTCAAGTTTCCAATCAAGCCATGCATTGTCTTCTTGTTGCTGATGTTTTCTCACTTAACCACAAATGACTCATTTCAGGTAAGTAACATTTCACAAATCAGACTTTAATTATTTTGCTGACATAGGAGCAGTATGATTTGTCACTGACCATGGATGTGAAGTCCAAATATATTAACCTCTCTTCTATAGTGACTGAAGTTTTATCAGAAATCATTCTATTTAAGGCATGTAAAGAAACAATTCCAAGAACTAAGGAGTAAAGATTTATCACAGACTACCTAGTAAGAATGTTTTTTTTTAAAAAAGGTTTGCTTTTGCTTTTGTAATATCACTGTACCCTGTGGATCATGAAGAGAGATTAAACACTTGAACACTTCCTCAAGTATTTTCTGTCATCTGGAGGGAGACTCCACTGTTTAATTTAATTTTACATAGCCATCCAGCAGGTAAGTGCCTTGGCTGAGCTAGACCTCCAGAGACCCTCCTCATTAGCTTGTGGAAAAAAGAGAGTCCTCAAAGGGATTGTACTCAGTCCTCTCTATCTTAGACATTCATTTTAAGATTGTATGAACTGTCTCCTGGAAGGGCTTGGCCCCTTCACTGACTAGGCACAGAATCTGCAGCTTAGACAGGACAACTGTCAGTCAGCTGAGTCAAACGAGACAGATGTCATCCTGTTTACTACAAGCAGGACCAAGTTTTCTTCCTGTATATGGATCACCTGCCAGAAAACACAAAACATATATAACTGTTATTACAGAATGTCTACAACACTAAACAGATTTTCCATTTGAATCATTGTCTTTATCCACTTGTCTCAAGCACAGGTACCAGAGTACCTTATTTGCTCTGTGGCACTTGCTCTCATCACACTTCCTTGGTAGGGAGGAACTGCTTATGTTTTTACAAGCACCAGACACCAAGGGACAGATAGAGGTTCAAGCCTACAAAGCTTGCTTGAGTACTGCAGTAATTCCATGGCACAGTAACTCACTTTTAGGTACCTGGCTCCTGTCCAAAATCAACATCTTCAGGTTTTAATGTGCCTACAATCACCCAGGGAGCTTCTAGGAGAAGACAGAATTTAGGTCTTCCAAAACTTAGTGTCTAAAAACTTCCTAATTCTCAGATTTTCAGTGTTTCCTTTTTCAAACTGAGCATGCTAGCATGCAGTGGTATGAACGGACTTCAGCTCTACATTCACATTATGCTTAGCTATGTGCAGATAAATAGCTAAGTCCTGCCAGTCCAGAGCAAACCCATCCATACCTGAAGTAGCTATACCTCATTTGACAGTTCTTTTCCTCATCACAGCTGGAGCTCTTATTCCAGTAATCTTTCTTTTTTTACATTTAACTATAGCCCATCCACATTTTAAACTTCTTCAATCAGTGATTAAAAAAAGAGTGACCCATGTCCTCCCTAGCAATGTAGAAATACAGACAAAATTATACTGCATCATCACGGAAATGTCAGATGTGCAGTCACCTGCAGCAGTCACTACTGAAACAGCAAGTTCTTTATAACAATGAAAGGAAATAAACGGACATCACTAACATGTCCTGGCCAAATGCCAGCCTGGGCATTCTGAATGACCTAAATTTATTCTCTTTTTACTTCCAACTAGATAAGTTATTCTAAGGAGAGTAGGCAGAAAAAAATTATGTACAGTAGCTAGGGCTGTTGTTGGAGAACAGCTTTCATGCAGAAGATTCCCAAAGCATTTTGCCAACTGGACAATCAATTCAGCTCTGAGTTATGCCAGCCCTTACAGGCAGAGTAGAAGAAGTGAGATGTGACAGACAAGTCTGCAGCATTCTGTGGTGGAACAAGTACCTCTGAAATCCTCTCTTTGCTGGGAAGCCACGATGAGTTAAGGTACCTCAAGTGCTGATTAACCAGGAAAGCTGCCTAATGGACTCATTCAAATTCCAAAGAGTCCTGAGTAAATACTAAAGCTCTCTTCTTGTGGTTAGAAGACCTCATTGGTGCTTGAAAGATTTTCATGAAGTCTATTTGTCATGATGAGCACAGAAGATAACAGTCATTATAGTGGTAGAATCTGGAGCCAGAGGACAGACAATATATTCAAGAAAAGCAAATGTAGGAAAAAAGTATTTTCTTTTTATTCTATGTCAGTATGAAGACCAAGAAAGTTGTTCTTGACAGAACATATCCCAGATGTTTCATTATATTTTGGATGAGGCCCTACAGTTTCTTCTCCTACACAAGCCTTGAGTTAAGTTAAGAAAAAAAAGTTCTGCCTTGCTTATAACATGTTTGCTCACTGCTGCAGAAAACTGACAACTAGGGCTAAGTTAGCAAGACATTTTTTTCACTTTTATGTTTGCAAGCTGCACAGAACTATGATACAGAGAAAATGTTCATGAAATTCCCCTGGAGAATGGCATATAGATGGCACATACAGTTTCTAATGCACATGGGAAAATTGACAATGGAAAACACCTTCGTATATGCATGGAGCTATCCATGTTAGTGAAATTTCTAAAGAGACTGTATCTTCCACAGAAAATGTTTGCAGCTTCACAGATGGTCAAAACCCATTGGTTAAGTAATACATAGATCTAATTGTACATCTTTCTTCAATGGAACCTATCATGTGGCTAAATTCCCATCCACCTCTTTGAAGAGTGGTCTAGAGATGAAAAGGCTCTCTCTTCTGTTATCTGACTGGTCTCCAGTGATTCATGTTGAAAAGGAAAACTTCAGAAAAACAAACAGCCTTTTAGAAATATTTCTCAACACTAAATAGTCTTGTTTTTTAAAGATGCTTCTCTGCAGGCAGAGTTACAGACATTACCCCTGGGCATCTGTCTAATGTCTACTCTAACTTTGTACTGCTGGGAAAATGAAGCAGCTTTTCCTGAACAATTAGGTGGGATGAAGAGCTTTGTTAGGGAAGCAACAGAAATATCAAATCTCTTGCTAAATCATTCCATTTTTCCTCTTTTGCAAATCAGCTCTCCATGTCTTAACAGAGGTATACTCTAGAATGTTTTTATAAAAATTTGCACCTATATGGGATCAACCAAAGGGGGAGATCATAATCATTCATATATCACACTAAGAAATGGATAAACGGGGCGGGGTGGGGGCGGGGGGAAGAAAAGGAAAAAAAAATCCTCAGATGCTCTGTGACGTACTAATTTACTCAGTGAACTTACATCAACAAAAAAGAAAATCCTCAATACTTGTCTTTGTACACACATACTATTTACTGCACATGTTAAAACAATCTGACTAGGAACAGTTTTGAATTAATATACCAAAAAAGAAGTCTCTCCAGGAACATATTTTAAGTGCAAATGAGTCAATAAACAATACATGGAGTACAACAAAGAGCCATGCCCTAAGTGTTTTTGTTGGAAAAATAGCCTAAAAACTGACTGAGACCAAAGTACAGTGTGTTTGCAGGCAAAGCAAATACTTGCTGACAATACAGGCAACTGAAACAAACCATGGGGTAGGAATAAAAATTTGTTTCTTTTCCCAGGAGAGAGGAAGGACAGCAGATACAAAGATTATATCAGTTAAATGGTGTTTCCTTACAACATAAAGAAGAAATATGTTTTTTTACTCCTTTTTTTACAATGTCTGTTTGACTTAAGGGAAGCTTTTAGAGTACTACAGACTTTAAACATCTAAGAGAACATCTGAGGATATGCATACACATCCAAAAAATCAGGTGCCTTTTCACATCACACTGTTAGAACAATATAATCAGTGTCAGTAATATCTGCTTTGAATTCCTCTGGTTAGAACCCAGTAAACTTGTTAGACTCAGGTGCTGCCTATGTGATTACAATCTTACCTTTCTAGGCTAGAGAGTAAGAAACATATATTCAAGACAAAGAGAAAAGTTAGCACATATTTGTTACTGGAAGACAGATAATGATAGTTAATCCTGTTTTCTTATCATATATGTGTGTGCTTGTGTATATGTTGCAGCAATTGTTGTCCAGACTGGTAGAAGACAGAGATGAGACAAACTTAGAAAAAAAAATACTTTGACTGTTCAAGGTCTATTTTTCAGAGACAGTAACCATTGACTTCAGTGCTCTTTTAATGCTAACAATGGGATGGGGGAAAATGATTATTCACTATAGCTACCATAATTTCTCACTATTATGTACTCTCTTACAAACGTATCTCTGAGAACTTTTCTTTATTTTTTCTAAGTGCTTGCCTGCTTTCTTTTCAGATAGCATTGTCAAATCATGAGATTTAGTCATAAACCTCACAATAATTTGAAAATTGGGTGCTAGAAACACATGAATAATAGATATTCTCAAATTATTTCTTTTTTTTCTTTTTTCTTTTTTTTTAATTTAACAAACATCAGGGAGAGTCCAAATCCAACTGAAAAATAAGGTTTTAATATCACAATCTGTATTATTGTTAAAGCATTACCAGTTTAGAGGGCCTGGCTCATAGCTTTGTTGAATATTTGTGTAGGCCATGTAGAAATAACTTTCTGGGATAATGAAATTACTGGCTTTTTATATGGGATAGTTCTTCATCAGAGCACTGATCCTCTACGGAAGGCTGATGAATGAAAATAGAAGTAAAAAGCTCTCAGTCTGCTCCAAGCTTACCCTCTCTACAAACGGTGAAGCTATGTCTGCACTGGTCCTGCATGACACAGCACGAGAGGAACAGACCTGCAAAGCCAAAATGTTGGTGCTGAAGAACTAACATTCATGGCATGTGGATGCGGGAGAGTTGCTGGCTTTCATTAGTGGGAGGATTTTAGAATAGGCCTATTCCACTTATGTCAGCTGACCGTCCTTCCATAATTGCATAATTGCAGTGCATTAGGAGTACAACTATCAATTTTATCTAAATTGGATATAGCTTGGGCATAAAGACCACTCTGTAATGCAAATCAAAGCATCATAAATGGAACAAGACAAAAGGAATCTTGATCTAAACTACTGTGTTACTGTGAACACATCCTGAGCTGTAAGAGGTGAAGGCTGCACATTCCTGGCACTGTAAACCCATCTAAGCCAGAGCTGTTGTAGTCCTACCCCACAACACACTTTTTTTTCTTCTCCATTATTTGGCAAGGTGCTTGCCTGGCAAAACACCATGGTTTCAGATTGTTCAAAGACATAAAGCAAGCAAACAAACAAAACAAAAAAAAAAACAAAACAACAACAAAAAATCCTGTAGTCAGATGGCATGGAGTCAGATGAGCTTAAGTGCTTGAAGTGGATCACTCAGCTGGAGATAGAATTGGAGATGAGTTGAAAGACTTAAAGGGCGTGACCAGGGCAGATCTGACTGGATTACAATCAACAGATCCACAATTTTTAGACTGGAGTTCAAATTCACTAAAAAGCCAGCAACAGGACACACTCTGAAAATCTTTGACTGGTACCTCCATGGTTCAAACCAGCAAAATTTAAACATATCGATCCAGGTCCAAAAGCATACTTCACAGCTGAGATGCTCAGTAGCTTAACCTGCTTTGCGATCTCTCCACTGCATGCTTTAACTGAATCCCCAGTTCCTCCTTCTGGACTCAAGTTTTCTCCTACCTGAGTTATTGCTCTAAATTCCATTCTATGGCCTGGCAAAAAGGATTCTATGAGAAAGTCAATAGCTTTCAACATCACTTGACAGCATGATGTTTAATTCCTGCTGCTCTCCAAAGTAATGGGGGACAGGAATTCCTCCTTAATTTATGCTTTTACATAAAAATACTCTTATGCATAAAGTTTAGCCACATAAAGACTATGAAGATTGGGACAGTCCTCCTAGGTGCTACCCATGCTCATTCTAAGGTTTTCCTATGTCTCACTGGTGTAATTATTATATAAATTTTGCGCAGAATCATACAAAAATAATGGCTTTGCAAATAGTTAACAGAAATACAAGAATGCTATGTCTGCTTCTGCCAGACATTTGTTACCCATCAAATGTAGTCATGGTACCAAGGCCTTTGTAGAATAGTTGCAAATAAGATGACACCTATTTTTATCCCAAAAATTAGATTCCCATCACCACATTTACAGCTCATCAGACAGGACATCAGCGTTTTTGTTGACTCCTCAAAGTAGGGAACAGAATAATCATTGTAACAATTCTAATAGGCATTTTGACTCTGGTGTTAATTTTTTTTTTGCTTCCTTTATTTTACTAGTTTTGTGAGATGCAGCTTCGTCTGTCCCCATATTTCCTACTATGCAAGATTTTCCAATGTGCTTTATGTTAATGACAATCTAATATATGGAAGGAAAATCTTCCTAATTCTTTCTTCACTAATCCACAAAAACCAATTGCTCATGTTGAATTAAAGTAAAACCCAACAACACAACAATAACAACAACAAAACCAAACCAAGCAAAGTTTTCAAATAGTCCAATCTGTGACTGTGAACCATAGTTATAAAATACACCAACTTGCAGGCGAAATCTTGTCCAGGCTAAGTTGCATTAGTGATATCTATACATGGAGAATTTTAAATTTTTTATTAAACAATAGATTTGAGCACCCAACATCTCTGTACATAAACAACTTAGTAACTTTGGCTTCTATAGCTCATTACAAGTGTTCCAAAGAAAAAGGGTATGTTTTGAAATTGCAGTGACTCTCACTCTTAAACTGTATTGCCCTCATTAAATTTTTAATTGAGGAGTGGCTTCATAGAATCATAAAATATCCTGACTTAGACAGAACTCACAACATCAAAGTCCATCTCCTGGTTCTGCACAGGACCAAGCCCAGGAGTCACACCATGTCCCTGAGAGTATCAGCCAAAAACTTCTTGAACTCTCTCAGGCTTGGTGCTGTGACCACTTCCCTGGGGAGCCTGTTCCAGTGTCCAGTCATCCTCGGGGTGAAGAATCTTTTTCTAATATCCAACCTAAACCTCCCCTGACACAACTTCAGACCATTCCCTGGAGTCCTGTCAGTGGTCACTACAGAGAAGAGATCAGGGCCTGCCCCTCCACTTCCCCTCATGAGGAAGCTGTAAATGGTGATGATGTTTTCAATCAGTTTCCCCTTCTCCAGGCTGAAAAAAGTGACTTCTGCTGCTTCTATGGCTTCCCCTCTAGATGTTTCACCATCTTCATTGCCCTCCTTTGGCCACTCTAACAGCTGAATATCTTTCTTATATTGCAGCACCCCAAACTGCACACAATATTCAAGGTGAGGCTGCTCCAGTGCAGAGCAGAACGGGACAATCTGCTCCCTTGACCAGTTGGTGATACTTTGCCTGATGCCTCCCAGGACATGATTGGCCCTCCTGGCTGCCAGGGCACTACTGATTCAGATTCAACTTATCTACCAGGACCTCCAGGTCCCTTTCTGTGGCACTCCAGCCTCTTGTTTACCAGTCTTTACAAACAGAGTTGCCCCATCCCAAGTGCAGAATTCACCAGTCGAGTTCATGAAATTTCATATGGTTGGTGATTGTTCACCCCTGCTATTTTGTCCAGGTCTCTCTGCAGGGCCTCTCTACCCTTGTTTGCTTGATTGCTTACTTCTTGGTATGACTTTTCCCTACTCAGTATGGACCTTAACTCACTTGTGTGAATGAGAAAAAATAAGGTTTAAAATCTTGTGATTGTTCTCCTGAATGTCACAAGTTGTTTACAAATGTCACTGGCTGAAGACAAATGACATTTCAGAAGAATGTCAGGTGGCTGGGAGGGTCCTTGTGGTCAGCTGCTGCCTTCTCTCTTGCTGTCATGTTCAGAGCACCAGATGGATTCAAACAGCAGTGTAGTGGCTCTTCTGCTGTCCCCATTTTTCCAAGTACATTGTAATGTTCAATTTGACTTTTTGACCAGGACCAGCTCCTGAGCTGATTTACTTATGACATTTCCTGTTAAGGCTTAAGTTTCAATTCTTTAGTAGTAGGCAGCTCAGAGACCATCAGTTTGAAACAGAAAAGGATTTTTTTCCCATGAGCATCCTGTTGCATTTAGATGCATTTGGTATAATCTGCTATTGTATTTCCTAATCAATCAATATCAAGATGTGTTTGTGAAATACTCTGAATATAAATTTGGGGGCTTTTGCCTCTTCAACAGTCATCCACCCCTTTTCTCTAATCATTTATTGCTTTCTTGAACAACACAGGCCCAGGTAGAGATACCTATGGAATTTCAGTAGTGAATTCCTTTCACTTAAGAAAGAACTATATATTTCTACTCTGAAATTCCTTTATTTTAACCACTTTTATTCATATAAAAAACTTCCTTGTTTTCCCATTACCACTTCTTTAAGGTACTTTGGTGAGCAACTGTTTTAGAAAATTATCTAAACTAACATATAAGTCTTTTACATGGCACTTTAAAACTTTCTTCATGCCAATTCACAATATAGACATACTTGGCAATGCCATAATTCTCATAAGATTTAGGGGAATTTTGATCAGCTCTTGTTTCTACTGTTTCCCATAATTTATGGTACCCGTCACCATAAAGATGGTGATCTGGATAACAGTGTCTTTTACTGTTACAGTCTCTTTCCTTCAGACAAGTCAAAATATGCAAGACACCCAGCAATAAACCAGTTGATTTATTATGCTGTATGTTAATTACAGTATATTAATAGCTTTACACAGAAAACCTACATTATGTTGATGGGCTAAGCCTGCTTGAAACTATACTCAGAAAACCAAATAGTCACAGGGGTCAATCCAATTTCTGCGTTCCATTTGAAAATGGGAAAGAAGAACTATATTCACCCATCATAATTATGTATTTATTGTATATTATATCTACTGCTTTTAAAAATACATTAAAGATCATGTATGCCTCCTTTAATAGTGTTCTGCGTACATACCTATTGGTGGAGACATGCACTTTAGTTGAAGTAAATATAAATACATATTGCATTTTTGTAGGTGGAAGGGATTAAAGCTCAGTTAAAATACCAAGAGGAATGAACGAATCACACAATGAAAAATATAGCAACAATAGATTTGCTATCTTCTCTATGTTCTCCCCTGAAATCTTAGTTAAATGGTATTGTACCTGGACTTCC
Organism: Dendrocincla fuliginosa; assembly: GCA_035047845.1. Lineage (NCBI taxonomy): Eukaryota > Metazoa > Chordata > Aves > Passeriformes > Dendrocolaptidae > Dendrocincla > Dendrocincla fuliginosa. Next base: position 67,338,582 of record JAWWMO010000121.1, on the reverse strand, counting down.
TAAGTGTCAATTCCTTTCTCAGAAAACAATTACAAAACTTCTTCTGAAGATGGTCTTAAAAGATAAGGCTGAAAATTGTTAGTACTTACTGAACAGATGGAGAGGATATCACTGGAGAGATAAGAGGAAGAATGGAAGAATAGGCGTTCAGAATGGCCAGAGCTAAGGCAAACAACTAGCCTACCAACCCCCAAGGCCTAAAAGAACCAAAAGCAGAGGTGTAAAAAGGAAAAAAATTCAAAATGTAAGATCTCCCTTATAATGTCAAAAAGAAAATCAATCTTCCTGCTGAAAAACTTCCTAAACACTGGCTAAAACATCAAAAATTTCTCATACTGCAGTTTGGTTTAAACAGGTCAATCCTGTCCACATCGATATTAACCAAGCATAAATAATAACCAATTCACTGAGCCTTCACAAACATACAAGCACAGTACTAGAGCGCAACAAGCCATCTGAGACTAATTTTAGGTCTGTAGGGTGTAGGATTTGAAAGACTTGAAGTTTGTATCACTGGACCATAAAAACTTTGGACATGGCTCATGGTCATCATGGCTCCATGCCTTTAATACAATGGGCATTAAAATGTGCACATACTAAAGATGGGAAAGCTGTAACATTGAGATTTTAATGTTAGGTGAAGTGGTAGAATAAAATATGATGACAGACTTTTTTTCTTTTTTTTCCAGCACATCTCTTGTAGGAAGTTTTTAGGGCTGCTTTTGTTTTGTTTTTCTTTTTGCAAATGTCGGTTTATACAGCCATTCTTCAGTATATCTATCATTTGGGACAACTTGGAGTAATCTGTAGAATTGTACAGAGGAACACTTCAAGAAGACATTTTCTTGAAATACTTTTTCTTTATCACTTCTGTGGAAATTGAACTCTGAGACAGGTAAGGACATGTTCCTAGAACTCATCTGGTAATTAAGAACGGGATTGTCACTGTATGACTCCAACTAAGATATGTTTTAAAAATACACATTGCAAGCCTATGGGTTAGTATAAATCCTGAAACTGTTACTCAGATGGAAGGAAAAAATAGGTTTGCTCTTTTCAAGGATGGTTAGACAACTAGTCTGGAAAAGCCCAGTAATACAGGGGACTGCCTTAAATGAGTCATTAGGATTACCAACAGCATGGTAGCCTTAATAAGTTTTATTCTGTAAGTCTGTCATGTCAAGATACAGCCTTGGTCAGGGAAGCAGAAAAACAGGATCTTGAACCCTCATTTTCCTTCCCACCTCCTGCACTGAGTCTGTTTAAGGAGATGATTCTCTCCTATCTACTCTGCTCTTGTGACACCCCACCTGGAATACTGCATACAGTTCTGGTCCCTCCAACATAAGAAGGACATGAAACTGTTGGACCAAGTACAGAGGAGGACTACAGAGTTGCTAAAGGGACTAGAGTATCTCCACTACTGGGACAAGCTGAGAAAGTTGGGGCTGTTCAGCCAGCAGAAGAGAAGGTTGCTTGGAGACCTCACAATAACCTTCCAGTATCTGAAGGAGGCCTATTGGGAAGCCAGAGAGGGACCCTTTGGAAGGAACTGAAGTGATAGGACAAGGAGGAATGGGTGCAAATTGTAAGAGGAAAAATTTAGGTTAGATATCAGTAAGAAATTCTTTACTGTGAGAATGGTTGGACATTGGAACAGGTTGTCTAGAGAAGTTGTGGATGTCCCATTCATGTCAGCATTCAAGACCAGGTTGGGTGGGGCACTGGACAACCTAGTCTAGTGAAAGGTCTCTCTGCCAATGTAAATAGATAATATGTAAGGTCCCTTCCAACCCAACCTATTCTGTGATCCACTCAGTGGATCTTGTAGATCTACTGTAGGATGAGGAAAAATAGAATGACATCCTATGACAGACACTCCAGAGCTGGAAACATCTCCAAGACCATCAGCACAAGAGGTTAAATGTGCTGTACTGTATTGCACTTGAGCTGGTTCCTATAAATGCATAGTGAAAATATCACAAAATCACAGGATCACAGAATCAAAAAATATGCTTTTAGAAGTTTTAGAGTTAGAAGGGACCCACAAGGATCATCGAGTCCAACTCCTGGCCCCACAAAGGACCATTCCCAACAGTCACACCATGTCCCTGAGAGTATCAGCCAAAAACTTCTTGAACTCTCTCAGGCTTGGTGCTGTGACCACTTCCCTGGGGAGCCTGTTCCAGTGCCCAACCACCCTCTGGGTGAAGAACCTTTTTCTAATATCCAACCTAAACCTCCCCTGACACAACTTCAGACCATTCCCTGGGGTCCTGTCAGTGGTCACCACAGAGAAGAGATCAGGGCCTGCCCCTCCTCTTCCCCTCTTGCTTTCACTGGTCATACATCTTCCTTTTCTGCCTTACTTCCAAAAGAAGATTTCTGTTCAGACAAGCCAGCCTTCTGCCTTGCCTGCTTTGGCTTCCAGCATTTGGGAATTGCCTGCTTCTGTGCCCTTTGGAGGTGATGTTTGAAAAGCGACCAGCACTACTGGACCCCAGCACCTGCAAAAACGTTTTCCCAGGGGACCTTAATTACTAATTCCCTCAACAGCCTGAAGTCTTCTGTCCCCATGTCCAGAGTTGAGGTTTTGTTTGCACTTTTCCTCCTGTCAACAGAGATTCTAAATTTGATTGCTTTGTAGTGACTGTGGCTAAGACAGCCACCAATCTCCACTCATGAGATCCACTCTGCTGACAAGCGGCAGATCAAGGAGGGCATCTTTCCAAGTCAGACCCCTTAGGAACTGTTCCATTAAGTTGTCATCCAAGTTTTTAGGAGTCTTCTGTCCTGGCTTGTACCTGCTGTGTGATGCTTCCAGTTAATTTCTGACAACTTGAAGTACCCCATAATGAAAAGGGCAGTTTACTTGGCAATGTCCCTTAGTTTCTCAAAGAATAATTCACTGGTGTCATCGTCCTGGCTGGGACGTCTATAGTGGACTCCCATGATAACACCCACATTATTTGTTTGCTCTTTGATTCTTACCCAGAGGCTCTTAACTGTGCCATTGCCAACTGTGAGCTCCATACGTTCTAACCCTTCTAGTACATACACCGCAGCCCCTCTACTTCTTCTGTCCTGTCTTCATTCCTGTAGAGCCTGCAACTGTTCAACAGGGCATGCCAGTCACAGGACTTATCCCACCAGGTTTCACTTATGTCAGTGGTGTCAAATCTCAGGGAAAGCCAAAGCTTTGAGCTTCTCTTGTTTGCTAATGCTGTGTGCTTTTAGTGTAGGAATATTTCAGGTGTGGTATATACACATCATGAAGGAGTTTAAGGGGCCCTTTTAGGCCACTGGATTAACTCTTATTTGTATGCTTTACTCTGTAAAGTAATGTATATTATATTTAAGAGAGAACAGTGGAATTGATCATGCATATGTTGCTGATTAATACCATCAACTGACATGTTCAAGGGAAAAGATGTTGATACTAAAGATAACTATGCTTATTTAACACATTACCAGCCCTAGCAATGGCTAGGGGAGACTGTGCAAGTCTCTCTTGAAGGGACTATCTGCATGTAGGCTGAACTAAGTGAACTTTTTTTCACTTTATCCATTTGCCAGCTCAGCTGTGGGCTATGCCTTGGCTTGGGGACAGCAATCAGTTACCATCCAGAACAGACAATGTTTTTCTGTACAGCTTTAGAGTGTCCCATAGCTTAACTCACAGAATAGACAAGCTAAAGTTCATACCCAGAAGTAGATGTCATGAGCCAGACTGCGTGCTTTTGGAGCTAAGTGCAAATCAATCAGACATAAATCCATGGGCACTGAGTAAAATCTCAGTGTGGAATGAGCAATTATAGATTTAATGCAATCTAGCAGTTATAAAATCATAGAGCAATTTAGTTTGGAGGGCACCTCTAGAGTCCAAGCCCTCTTTCAAAGCAGGGCCAGCTTCAAAGTGAGATCATGTTGTTTTGTGCCTTGTCCAGCTGAGCTTTGAGTATCTCCAATGGCATTCAAAGTACATTGGCACCTATGGGAATGGCTGCGTTTACATCAAAAAGTTACTATACTAGTTAATACTTGTTTGCTAATATATGATTAAGGCATATTATTGTTATTGCTCTGAACTCACTCTACAGGATTATGAATATCAGAATTTAAAAGAAACACATCTTATCTTCTTTAAATTCCAACATGGTTTCCAATTTCCCTTCACTCACTTATGAACATTCATCTTACTCTCAAAGAGATTGAGTCAGTTCTGGGAGTTCTGGTATGAGATGCGAATGGACTTAAGCACCTACCAACATCAAAGTTGAAGAGGTATGTCTGTGGGAGATTGCACCTTGATTACATCAGGTAGGGGAAGAAATTCATCTCATACTAGATTAAAGATGTCAGCTGCAGAGCACTGGGTAAACAAGGCCACTGTCATGATCATTCCCCTTGCAGCCTCAGTCTGAGGGGAAACAGCCACTGTTCCTACATTGCGCTCTGCTGGAAATGACTATTTGCCACATCAGGCATAGCAGAACCTGACAAGCTTAGGCTGAAGAAAACACTGAACTGAAAAATTGACTTTGCAAACCTTAAGTGTTTCTTAGCATTGTGGCACAAAATTTTAACTTTTCAAGGTGCTGCCATAGGAAAAAATATTGGTTTTACTGGATGCTCCTACCATTCAGTAGAAGTTGCGTTGGAGAGTGGAAGATCTAAAATGTCATGTATTTATATGTCCTCTTAGTGTATTTTAATGCTTTTAAAAATTGTTTTCCACTTTCTTTTTACTTGTTTTAAACTTAAAAATCTTATTAGTCAAAATTTCCCCAGGTGCCCATATGTGAAATATATAAACACATTTTCAGACAGACTTACATGATATGGTGATAGAAAGGTCAGATAATATTTGCATGATATTTACAACAATTTAAAATGCAGAAGGCTTACCAAGGTGGGGGAAAAAACCCCAGGAGCTGGACAGGACTTCATTAAATGAATGCTTACACACTTCCCTCTTTGTTTCCAATGCAGGATTGTTAACTATAGGGTGGTTCCCTACGGATTAAACTGGGAGGGATGGATTAAAGAAAATAGGTGATAACAATTCACTCCTTGAATGTAATTTAAAGTTGTAAATTATTTCATTGGTCTACATTTAAAGTCAAAGCAAAATTTCTGTGGATTCTAAATGTCAAATGCAGAAAATGATTCTGTTTTTTTCAAAAGACTAAAAAGTTAGATCAAAGCTGTTAAATTGGGTTGTTATTTCAGTGGGCAAAACTGAAATGAGGTTAAGGTATTAACTGCGTATGGTATCTGTGCATTGCTAATTTATTATAAACAGCAATTTTCATATATCTAAATATATTTTTCCATCTGATCACATCCCTGATGAAGTTCCAGAAATTAACTGAAATTTGATCACAGTAACATTGCAGAAACATTAAGTTGTGTTCTGAACTTGGGTTTGTTTGTGGATTTTTACAGCTGTAATTGTTATGGACTTCTGATCTATATTTTTTTCCAGCTATTCTAATGTCCACATATCAGAGAATGCATTCCAAACATTTGAGGACAATTCTGACTATTTATTGGTGAGAATAATTCACTCAGTATAACTCCCTCACAGTTAAAAGATTTCTTCAAATAAGAATAGTTACATGTAATGTGTGAAGTTCCAAATAGTTCACAGCAGATGCGTTTTTACAATGAAGAAAAAGGCACTTAATTGTCATGTAACATGATGTCCAGGACAGACTTTGAAACTGGGGAATAAGATTCTTCAATTCTAGAACAGTTTATGCATGGATGATGCTGATTGCCTAATGTAAGGTTGTTATTATTTAGAAGAGCATCCCTTTATTCAGTAGGAAGAGGCTGTATTATTTTTAATTTTGTGGATTACAATGAATTAAAGAGCCCAAATGTTCCAAGATATAGCTTGAATTTGAAGCGCAAAGAATCAAAGCAGTACAATTCATTTATATATTTTAAAGACTTAAAGGAGGAAAACTTCAATTATTACTTTTTTTTTTTCAAACGAGCCTGTCTGACAGCTCATGGAAACTGTGCTTCATTATGCAACAGAAGAAACATAGCAAGGATTTTGTAATTTCTGCCAGCACAGTTAAGAGCAGTAATTGATAATAGCGTCATTGGTGGCTTTAATTATTTAGATATTTTTATGCTATAAATACAATTAGAACTTAAATTTTATTACAGAAAAAAGAGCACTAACAATTATTAGTAATCTAGAACAGCTCTGAAACATGATTTTACAACAGCAGTCTTCTTCTCAGTCTTCCAGTAGGCCCTGGGGTCCTTCTGAAGTTACACAAAGATGAAAATGGATGACTGTGACAGTCCAAAACAGTATCTCATTATTTTCTTTGTAAACTGAAATAAGAAAAAATATCTAAGCAAAATCTTTTCTGGTACTAAAAGATCAAGGACAGTAGATCTAAGCATAGCCCAAGATGACAGATACTCAGGAACTGAGATCTAGTCCTATAAACTGCGACTGTTTGAATTAAGATTTTTATTGAAACCCAAAGCCAAGACAATGTGTTCAGACATTTATCTTATCTAGTAGTCTCCTTCAGGAAAAGTTCAGCTCAAGGCGTAGTAGAGTGGATTAAGTCAGAAATGAGGGCCTAATTGAGGAATCTAAGAGTAAACTGGGCGGAGCATGCTGGAGTCAATAGGACAGCTGAGTAAAAAGGAGATGCACTCTCTGACTTTAGCATTGCTAGGAATATTTTAATCTACACTTGGTCCCTGAAGCAGTCTTGTTGTAGAAAATGGGCTTGAAAAAGCACCAAGTCCCTTTGCAAGACCCTTTTCATGAGCAGTCTCTCACTGTAGCTAAGAACAAAGACAACATTTTACAGAGACCTCCAAAATAATTGTGGGTGGCACAGAAGTTAGATTAGATACTTCTCCAACTAAAGATGATTACTGCTGCAAGAAAGCAGATTTTTTTCCAGGGCAGAAGCCCTCATATCTCTGATTTTCTTCTATTTCCCTTCTGAAATGAAAACTTCATTTCACCGGCCCTTCCTTCCTAGATCTCACAGTTACCCAATTCTACAAACACTGCCCCAAAATCAGCCTTTACTCATTCTTCATGTCTTCAAACTTTCCTCTCATTTTTCCAAACTCATTCCTGCTTAGTCCTTCCCTTTCACTTCAATAATCCCCTCCCTTCTTCTCTTTCACCTCAGAGTTAGACTTATTCATGGAAGCTAATTAAACTTAAAAGTGATTGCTTTCTTTTTATATTTAGGAAAGACTTAACATCCTCAAAAGCATACTTCTATGAGTAATATGCTGTCTCTTAACTGTCCCAGAAAGCTTTTAGTGTAAATACCCACCTACTCCAGATCCTCCCAGTTCACCCATTCCTCTCCCTTACTACCACTCTGCAAATAAAAACTTCCCAGGACAGGCTCTTCTTGCAGATTCTCTTTCTCCTCCAAACAGTGACCAGCACTGAGCTTGAATGTCTCTGAATTAGCTGTACAAGCTTACAGCCCCTTGGTCCCAGCAGCCACGAGCAATCCCTGCCCTTTTTTCCCAAGTGCTGTTCCTAAGTCAGCCTGCCCATTTGCCTTCTCCTGCAGCAGCCAAGTTCAGTTCCGGCATCTGGCTGGTTATTGAATGGGCACATTCAATAACAATCTGTCCAAACTGGCCTCTGGTAGTAGAAACAACAGAGCATGATAGAGGGGAAAAGAAAGAAGGACAAAAAAAAAATTGTAATCCTATATCAGCAGTTTGCCACTCTTTAACCAGTACCAAATAAGCTTATTACAACAGGAGTATGTATCTTGTTCTCTCCTGGCAACACTAAATTAAATCCAGACAACTCAAGGAGACCATTCAGGAGGGAATTTAAAGAAGGGGATTGCATTAGCTGAGCAGAGAACTGAGAAAGGTATAAACAAGTATTTCATCAAAGACAATGTCGAGGTGAGGGCAAATGCTGATGAGAGTCCAACTATAGAGATAAACCAGAGGGAGATGTTGGTGGAAGAAAAAGTTCAGGGTCAGGGATGACAATGAGATTTCTCGCCTGGGGAGAAAAGTAAAGGTCTAGAGATATGAGAAAATTTTAGCCTAATTAATGTCTGTCCTTGTGGAAAAATTGACACCAAAATAACATAGGTTAATTATTACCACCATCACTACAGGAACCCTTATATCTTTAACTTCCCATCTAGTTAGTGACACGGCCAGGCCCCACAGTGTTTCTGTGGGATTGCCTCCCTTCACGAAGGATGACACAGCAAAGTACCTCATGGTGGGCAGCTTGGAGACCTTCCACAGGCCGGGCAGCAGCTTCCCTCTCCTCTGGGAAAGGCAGTGGTGGGGTCAGGACATTGTCCTTTGCCTAGGAGATGCCACCTGGACATCACTCAGCCAAGTCATGAAATGTTGAGGTGAACAAGTGGAGCAGGTTTATTTGTTTAAGGTCGTGCCTGAAATGCTTTAAAGCTATGCATTTTCAGCGTGGTTTCAGCTCCCTGTACATTCAGTGGCAGAGATTAAGGTATCTCTGTACTTGGTAAGTCCTTTTAGAGAGCAAAGACCAGTGAAAGGCAAAACACTTTGAGTTTACAGAGCTCTGAATTGGGGAGTTAATTCAAACAGAGCCCTGTTTGACTGTCTTTACCTCACTGTTAAATGGGCATTTGCAGCTCAAAAGAGAAACGTGTAACCATTGCTGCATTCCAGTTAGGTTACCCAAGGAATAGGTACCACACTCTGAAAAAATATGGAAATCTGACACAAAGACTTCTTTAGTAGAAATTGGGTTACGGAGGAGTGCAGCTCAAAGAGTAGAGAAATGCAGAAATTAAGTGCAAACTAGTTTACAGACAGTGTGTGCCTTCCCCTCCTTTTTCTCAAGTAATTTCAAATTTTCAGCATTTTGGCAGTATTGATAAGGACTACCACTGCACCTTTAATTCCTGTCTTCTGGAGACCAAGGTGAATGAAAACCAAAAAGCTTTGGGCAATAGTTCTTCTGGTGGAACTGAGACCTGAATCTGGCCACATATAGCAGCCTGGTGATGTCTGATACAACCCATTAAAATGCCCTGAGTGGTCTATAAATTACAGCTGTGAAAATGGAACCAAATCCTTTTAATGTGCTTCCGTCAAGAACATATTTTTGTGTACATCTGTGTGTTTGTCTAAACCCATATGTTATTACTTAACCTCTGAATCTATCAGGTATATGGACAATAAAATCTACAAAAGTTAAAGCCTAATTTAGTAAAGATTGGTCTGGTTTCCCTGAATTTCCTGTACATTTTAAAGCAAGCATTAGCTTTGTTACCTGGAGTGCCTGCAATTGCTAATGTTCCTGAGCAGCTTACAGTGCTGCTAATAAAATTTGTTACAGAGTTTGAGTATAAAAATTCCTTTCCAATTAAGATCTGCTTTGGGAGAGTTTTATTTGTTACGTGTGAGACAGCTAAGTGCAGATCAGTGGCAATCAGGTGCACAGCACGGTACCTTTAGTACCTTATTCTGTTGGCCCTGTTTCTCCTGGGCAAAGCATCAGCTGAGATGGGTCTGGAGAGGCAAGGCCCATCCAGGGCAAGGGTAGGGGTGCTGAGCAAGGAGTGGCAGAGAGACACCATGTGTTATCATTCAAAAAAAAAAAAATTTTCTTTAACAAATGGGAAAAAAAGAAAGCTTGAACAGTCTTCTAATTGTATGTTTGATTTTGCAATTTTTTCCACTACTTAATAAATAGTGTACTTTAAAGATCAAATATTTTACCTTTTAAACCATTGGTGGCAGAGTGGCTGCCCAGAAAATTATTATAGCTACTGCTGGAGAAAGCGACAGGGAAGTGAAAAGAAAATAGAATGAACATCAACAAATTTTTTTGATAATGAAGATATTTTAAATTATTTTTGAAAACAAATTACTGCTGCACACAATATTTCCTGATGATTTAAGCAGATGAAACAATGGGAGAAATATCCAATGGTATAATTTCTTTAATTGTGCATATTCAAGTACAGTCTTGTAAAAAACTGAAAGCTGTAACTTTCAACAAGTAAAAAAAGTGAAATGCCTTCCAAAGACATTTCTCCTCACTCAAGGATCTTCAATGGTCATTAGAATTTTTAGAGGTGAAAAGAGGAAAACAGGTCTTCCTTCTTATTTTTGTTTTGTTTTCAATCTTTTTGTCACATTATAGTTTTTGATATTACTGAGGAATTGTATAAGGTCAAATTCGGAAGTGAAGCAAAATTTTATATAAGGGGCTTGACACCAAAACTTCATTTAGTTGTCATAGAAATCATTAGGAACTATATAATCTTCTTAAACTCACAGAACAGACTGAAATTTTTATACACATGCACAGGATGAACATGATGCTGGTGCACAGCCAGTGAATTTAAAGATGCTTTAAAGATTTACATTCTGAGAAGCCAAAGAGTAGAAATAAAAGTCTGTACTTGTCACTTTCAAGTACAGACCTACCTGTGACTTACATAACTGGAAGGTAATAATAGTGAATTCATTTGTATCTAAGAAAAAATCAGTTTACAGAATACCACTCTACATATCAAAGTAAGGCATTCCTTCTTCAATCATTTCCCAAAATATTGGCTCAGTAGTGCCTATCTCTAATTTAATTTCTTACCAGTGTTTGAGAAATATGCATGAAAGGAATAACTTGAGTTACCTGCTCAGGTGTGTAATGAATGGCAGATGTTACTAGCATCACATATCCAAGGAGGGTTTTATTTCACTCTTGTAAATGAAGTTCATCTGCAGAACAAAGTTCAAGGACACCCTAAAAACCAGCACAAGCTCTAATAACTGCTAGTTTTTCAAGTTTTATTCATTTCACTCACCATAACACTCATTTCCAGCACTGTTTGTTGTTCCAACACAATTAGTTTTTTATAGACTGGCATAGGGTTTGGCTTTTTATTAGACAAAAGCTTTTTTCAGAAACATTTTTCTCTCCCATCAACAATGTCAAAGAAGAATGGGAGCATCTCCTTCTTATCATTAATTTGAAATTGCACAGTGAGAACTGGATGTGAAAACCATTCCTTGGAAGTGGATAGCAAAACAGTTGTGTGGGTTAAAGGGGGAAATCGGAGCTATAGGGTCCATGTATTTTGTTTCTATCTAAATAAGGTTAAAAACTCCTTACTGTAAATTGAGAAGGAGCTGTCATTATTAAAAAAAAATAAAAATCAATGCAAGTGCTTCTTAAAAGAGTGATCGAACTTTAAACTACATAGACAAGTATGTAAGTATTACATTAGTTTGGTTCCTTAAGATTTAAAATTATACAAAATTTCCCAGAAAAAAATTGACCTTTTATTAAAGTACCCAGCATCCACATTTGCCACCTGAGAGCCAGAATTTTTCAGATTCTGGATGCTCCTGGATCCGAATAGGGATCCCAACTGGTCAAGGTTTGGCTTTTGAAAACTAGTTTGCAATAATTTTACCCTGAACAGAAGAAAGGTTGGAGTTTTGTCTGGCTTTGACAGATTTTAAAGGCTATTAAAAATGTATATACTCACTAAGGGCAAGATCCTAATTGTTATTTGATGATTCCAGTTCAGGCATTACAATGCCAAAACACAGCACCATTTGGATTACTCAGAGGGCCAGTATGAGGCTTTAAGCTCACTGTACACCTCCAAAACAAAATTCGCATATTCTAACATTTTTAGCTGCAATCTCTACAACAACAGGTCAGGGTTTCTGATGTCAAAGCACAGTGCAAGGACCCTACAGCTACTACTTAGGGGAAACACTAAGTGCAGGGTTCCTGAGCTGGATGTGTGTGTGCATACTTTGAGTCCTGAATGCCAAGCTCTTACATTTAGCCCTGTTTCAGGAAAACTCAGTTCCTTATTGATATTTGCTTTTTAAACTCTGAAAAACAAGGAATCAGGTAAAAGTCATGGATGTTGCATGCTATGGAGAGCATCAGTAAGAATCGAGATACAATTCTTTACACGATTATTCATTGCCAAATTTGCATTTATTTTTAAAATATGTCCAAAATCATTTTAGATGTATAATACAATAAACAAAGCTGCATTGGCAATAGGATACATGATATGACCTGAAAGGTTTCCTTTTTCTAATTCTAATTTACAGAGATGTGTATATGCAACCTGAAGTTTTAATTGTCATCCAGAGAACCTATTTATACCAAAATGACTACCATGACTTGAATCAAACTGAGTAGAGGGTACACTGTTTAAATTCTTGATGAATATATAAGATCACATTTATCCTCTGTTTAAGGATACATTAGAACTCATTCCTTAATGAAAGCATTCATGTCTATCCATTTGCTGTGGTCTGTGAACAACTTTAGAACAGATCACCCACAAAGCCTAGAACCATTATAAACTCCTTTTAAAACTGCCTACATGTTGTCCTCCTACCACAAGCCTATGTGAGGAAAGGAGACCAAAATTATTGCCCTCAGTGTTTGTCCCATCAGGAGGTATGTCCTTTTGTATATAATAACTGTTTGAGAAAAATATGTGCATCAAAAATTACCAAAGAAAATAATCAGTATAATATAAACTCTCTGTGTTATGTCAATGCATAAAAAGAGATCCTTAAAATGCTAGTCTAAAATAGTTTAAAGGTACCTCATAAAATTAACAGTCCTACCAAGTGTTTATGACATCAATCTCAGATTTAATAACACCGTGGTTAAAGGAGGCTGTATATTTAGGATATTATTTACAGAAAGAATAGACCAGTTATTATTTTTATGAGAAAGGCGTTTTTCTTCTTCAGGACAGAAACTGACTATCTTTCCACAACTTTTAGGCTGTGTCAGGCAATGAGAGAGGCCTGATGCTAGATTTGGTAAAACCCTGAAATAATTTGCATTTGTTTTGTAACTGCATTTCTATGCAAATGTATAGCATTCTACTTAACATCAGCAGTTTTAAATCCACTAAGTAGAGACACTTTCTGAGATTTTGTCAGACTGAAAGGATTAGAAGACTTAAATTTGACTGAAAGGCTGGTGGAGTATAACTCATTTGAAGAAGTTTCTGGAGTTTAAAAAGTCACTGTTTTAATTTTTTAAATTTTTTAACTTTTCCTTCTACTCAAAATAGTTTTTTTTTTTTTAAAAAAACCACAACACTCTTCCCTACCTTGTGAGTAGAAATGTTTTCCTTATGTTCCTTAATTCTTTCCAGGTAATTACTTATTTCTTTACATTATAATAGCTTACCATTAGTCTTTGTATACCTATACCTCACCCACTTGGATTCTCTTCCCAGATTTGCTTGTTTCATAACTCTGTTTAAATTCACTGTTCATTCATTGTCTTTTTATAAAACATATTTTTGTTTTCAAAAAATCTTGGCCATTGATGGCTTGCTTAACACAAATCAGGGTCAGCAAACACACAGGTACAATCCAACACAATTTTCTGTTAGCACAATAGGAACTTCACATTCTCCCTGGCCTCCAGCCACCAATGCCCATCTCTATCCATTTTATGGGGGGTCTTTAATCCAGATCATTTCATGTGAACAAAATCAGCTCAACTAAACAGACAGTAAACTGGAACACAAGTTTGGGAACATGTGACTATGGGAGAGGACTCCAGGAAAGCCAGTGGAGCTGTAGGAAGAAGAACATATACACACACACATACACACTAAATGGCCTGTCTAAGTACAGGGAGTGGGCACAATTTCTTGCTCTCCCCTTCCTACTACAAAATTTTGAAATGAATCCCAATAGCCACAAAAGTACATCAGGTGCTGATCTTCCTTAGCCTGGAACAGCACTAACTCCTAGTTATAAAAACAATAAGGGACAACAGTCATCACAGTCATAGGTGACACTAGCCACAGAATGTCACTTTGCAATTCTTACATTACATATTTGTTTTACCTTTAAATTCAGAAACCTAAGTAATAGAGAGTCCTTAAAATTACAGGGAAAATTTCTGCAAATGTTTCATAACTTTCACTACTAAAGTGTGAGCTTCATTTTTAGGCGATTAAATCTGATTTTCTTCTGTTGTTTTAAATGTTTTCATAAGAGAATGGCAACAGCACCTTCATAGCCGCCCAAATACCAATATCAAATCCCCCATGATTTCTTTTTTTTCCCCAGCAGTAAAATACTCAATGCAGGTCCCCCTTCCTCATGTCATATCTCCAAATCTAGTGCAGTAACTAACAGGGAAGGCAAAGTGTCACTTCATTAGAATAGAATAGAATAGAATAGAATAGAATAGAATAGAATAGAATAGAATAGAATAGAAATATGAAGTGATGGAAAGTCCAGTTGTTTCTCAAAGGGAAGACAAATTTGAGAAATTAGGATAACAGAAACCATTCTTCTGTGGCCTAGCCGTTTTTACATGTTATTTGCAGCTAACAACTCTGGTAAGTGGTGTGGGGTTGCCAGCAAAGATAGGGTTGGAGTTATTTAAATTTTCTCTCAGAATTACTGGCTTTGTAGATTTCCTGAGAGCTATTGAGCCACACTACAGGTTTTGCAAGGGCAGTGATATGTCCACAGAGTTATTATCTGATAGAGCTTGGTAATTGAGGATGGGTTTATCAGATGCTTTTGGCAGTGTCATAAAGAACTAGACTGTGCACCTTAAGCATTGCAGACCAGTATTTCATTTTGCCATTCGGGAGATGTATTGTGCTTGTAGTCTTTTGATTAAGACACACGTATGAACTGCAAAAGTGGCATTATCCCAGGATTCACTCCTCAGAGAAGAGAGGATGCAAGGCTGGGTTTTATTCTTCAGAACTGATGTCCCAGTTCAAGAGACAAGAATTTTAGAACAAGACACAAGGTATTATATTTTCTTTTTGGGACTTGCACTGTCCTTTCACTTGGCCATCCAGGACCTTTATTTTAAGTTGGGCACTGTTTAAGGTGAAAAAAGATATTACATTGCGGCAGTGAATATTGCAGCACTGCATCATAGCTAGAAACTAGGGTATACAGGAAGAAAAAGAAAAGCATTCCCAGATGTATTTTATTTGGAAAGTTGGAACATGGATCTCTCACGTGACAATTGAAAATTGTCTAATTTAGAGAGTTAAAAGCTAGTGTTTCAAAAAGGAAGCTTTTTTTATTATTATTCATCAGCTGAATCCTTTTCTTCATATCCAGTCTTCTGGATGCCCTCACATATACTAGTTGCAGCACAAAGGATATGGCATGAACATAAGTTTATGGCCTTGGGAAACCAAGAAGGAAGAAAGGATGAGGAAAAAAAAACAAAAAGATTCCTTTTAAATATAGTCTGTACTTTTGCCTGCATTAAACCACAGCCTCATATACTCAGGTTCTTCTCCATGCTTGGGGTGTAATTCTCTTTAGTCCAATATGCTTGCTCTGCATATTCACTTCTTGTCTTCAGGAATTTTTGGCAGCTATGAGCTGTGGTTTATTACTGGAGTTGAATTATCTAAGTGTCCACAAGGAGATGAAAGTGGAGGTGGGGATTTACTCACCTAATCCAGCTCTGCTTTCTGACAGGGAGAAGAGTGTTACAGTCAAAACTGGTCTCTACATTATTGTGATGACTAGAGCAAGTTATCCAGTGCAAGCACTCCATTACCCCATAGGAGGAACATCCAGCTGGCACAAGTGTTTGGTTATGAGAAATGATTCAAAACAGTTTGAGATCCAATTATGAGAGGATGAAAACACTTACGGGACATACAGAATGTTTGATTTAGAGAAATTATCTCCTCACAGGTAAAATGACCTGTGCTTGTTAATAGAGTGAATAATGTAATCTACATACTTTAATGAAATTGCTATTTCCCCATACACTTGCATTATATAATACAGAAGAAATATGTATTGATGGATTGCCTCACTCACCAAGGGCAGAGCACGTTCCTGGAGAGCAGGTGGCTAGCTCTCAGCTGTCCCTGGGAACCCACCCCATTAGAAAGCCCCTTCTAGCTCCTCGTTGACAAAATCCCAGCCGGCAGCGGCTGCATCAGTGAATTACAAGATGAACTTTGGATGACCGAAAAGCAAAACATGTTGGTCTTTTAATCCAGCTGCTAGAGTTGGATTGCTGCCTCCTGCCTAACCATACAGCTTTCAGCTTCATCCCTCTTCAGCTCAGTTCCTAGCCTGGATGCATTTAAAGCATGTAAATTATTTGTTCTCCATAACGCCACTGTAAGCACACTACTGTTTACTAGGCCTTAGCTGTGCTTTTTCCAGGCTTTGAACTTTAATGACTCATTCTGATATATGCGACATGATGAGTGCTCTCTATATTTAATTATGAAAAAGATTTTTCTGATACTCTGGTTGCAATTTTAGTTTTGGCGGTTGATAATCTTCCCAGGGTAGTCCAAGTGCTTTTGGGAGTGAAAAAGAAAGTACGTTTTTACCTTAAACTAATTTCTGAAAAGTGTTAAAAAGAAAAGTTGAATCCAAAAGTAGGGTTTTCCACCAAAATTCAGACAGCTACCCCTCTCTGGAAGGCCAAACACCTCAGCCTCAGATACAAGTTTTATGAAAAAGCAGAGAGATGTGTTTTCTTTCTCTTTCACTGCAGGAGAGGCAACGTAAAACCCAAGGGGGCATAAACAGTCCTATATGGAAACAATTGTAAGACTAGTGTCTTCACCACCACCTCAGACAGCAAATCTAAATCAGTCTAGGAGCATTTCAAATACGATAGAGCTGCTGCTCTCATGCTTGTTTCCTCAAGGCTTATGAATAAAATCCCTATAGAGCATGACTCATACTAACCTCACTTGCCATCTCTATCAGAATTCATGTCATGAGTTAAAACCACAGTCAGGATCTTCATCTGAAAGGTTATGCTTTTTTATTAGAAATCTAATGTTAGGAACCTAATCTATGTTTTAAATTTGTTTATCATCAAGTCATCTGACATTTGTGGATAGGAGGGAGGCAGGGTCGTTTAGCCCGGTGCAAAGGAGGCTGGGGGGATACCTTCCTGCTCTCTACAGCTACCTGAAAGGAGGTTGTAAAAAGTTGGAGGTCAGCCTCTTCTCACAGGCAACAAACAACAAGACAAGAGGAAATGGCTTCCAGCTGCTCCAGGGGACATTCCGTTTGGATAACAAGAAACATTTCTTCACTGAAAGGGTGGTTAAGCATTGGAAACGAATGGATATGGCACTTAGTGCTATGTTTTAGTTTGTATAGAGGTGTTTGGTCAAAGGTTGGGCTTGATCATCTTGGAGGTCATTTCCAACCTTGATGATCCTATTATTCTATATCATGAATAATATGGTCCTGCTTAATTCAACAGCATTGCAACATTCCACCTACTTTTCATTCAGTCACATATATTGTGTACTCATTCAGGTGTGTCCTCTGCAGACAACATTTAGCTATGATTGCTGGATTAATCATTTACAGGTCTCCAAGGTAGGCTTTGAAGAAAGAGTTGCTGGTATCTCAAAGGTCAACACAAGACAATGTTACAAATCCAAGGATAACGCTCTAACACTGTTACTACCCCACCCAGTATATCTAAACCAGACTATTCTCCCAATAATCAGGTATTTGTAGACTTCAATTAACTTTTGTTTTACTGGGTAATTCTTCAAACAGCAATCAGAAAAATTTGCCTGAGCTTGGTAGAAAAATATGGATCTAAAGACTAGGCTGCTGTGTCCAAGGCTACCAGCCTACTGGATGAAGCTGAGAGCTGGGCACAATGCTGACTGGAAGATGGCTTCTTAAAAACAGAAATGGAAAATCTGATCCAGGCCATTTACTGTGAAGGGTGATCTACACCTTTCTGTTGTCACAGATGAAAAATCAGAAAGATTGGATCAATGAGGAAAGACACTGCTTCTTAGAGAGATGCAAAACCAATCACAGCACAGGAATGCAGCAGCTCTATGTCATCACTATTCATCTTGGAGAATACCTGATCAGTGAATGGCATTATTCAAATGAATGAGTTGCAATGAATTTTGCAAATACAGGAAATAGATTTTGCATCTGCAAGCAGTGATTAATTTAGCTCTTTCAAACTGACGTGGCCCATTTAAAGCAGTATCACTGGGAAAAGTAAGAATTCCTCAGAAACAACCAGGAAAGAGCTGGAGGTGAAGAACAAGAGATCTGAAGCTCTACACAGGTCTTCAGGATCATGCAGGCTGTGTGCCACCTCCTCTCTAAACCAGAAGTCTGATTTTAGTTAGTCTCAGGACAAGCCTCAAGGGTTTCAGGGTTTCCAAAATGCCCTCTCTTCTTTCTTAAAGCCATGCAGCAATCCATATTCATCTCCAGTTCAGGAAAAACATCACCAATAAAAAACAATCCCAGTGATAGTGTTGCCTTTTGTCACTTCCATCAATGATGGGAGACAACGACTGGGAAATGGCATGTGCAACGTTAGCCTATACTTTTAATCTGCCATTGCTGTCCGGACAGAGAAAGTGCACAGGAAGGAAGCTTGTGCTGTCCTTCAGATGAATTTTAGCTAAAAAAAGTGACTAAATGTAAAACGCACATAATACCTTCTGCAACATATTTCATTTGTCTGTTAGTACTTTGGCCACACAAACAGCTTTTAGCAACTATTCTTTCTTCACAGACATTTCCCAAAAAGCCTTGAAGCATTCAACATCATACAATATGAATTGAGTTTTTAATATAATTTTAGCATTCTACTTCTATCTTTCTTCAAGGAGTTTATGATGTCGTCTGTTACACACCACTAGAAATCAGCGTTGTTTGACTATGGCAAACTGCACATATCCAAAGAATTTTTCCACATCCTTGGAAATGAGTAACTTTGATAAAGTCTTTAGAAAATATTCAAATGTGGCCTATTTTTGGCTCATGTCATATTCTGCTCACAGCTTGATTTTATCTTTACAAAACTTATGTATTGCTAACTGTAGACCATGAAACTGTTCATTCAAGTCCATTCATTCAAGCCCATCTGAAAAGACAGCCATTACTCATTTTTTCTACTAAGCTCTGCAGATCTTCATAACCCTTCTTATGAAGTGATTATATTTCAGTGAAGCAGTATTTTCTGTTTCTTGAAAAAAATGTCCTGTAAGAACCAGACAGCTCCATTAGATGACCTACATACTATCTGTTAGAGCTACACATACATGGAAGCCACCATTCAAATAAATGTAAATCATATATTTTCAGTTGTGAATGATAAATGAATTACTATCTTTGATGTGAAGACTGATAGAGACAATAGCTGGCTACCTTCTTACTAATTCAAAGATGTATTTCACAATGCATGCAAATCAAAACCTATTTTTGTTTGTGTAGAAGCCTTCCCATTTTTAAAATAGCTTTTATATTTGAATATATAACTCCAGCTCCTGTAACTTTTTATATAGGCTTTACCATTGACACAATACAAAAATGTCAAGAAGTCTATTACAAATTCAAGTAAAATGAACATTGCCATCATGATACTTTTACCACTAAAATGAACATTGCCATCATGATACTTTTACCACTACCATCTCCTTCTTCTTTACCTTTTAGCACAAATATGCATGTACTTGCACACATAAATGGACGAAAAGAAATAAGGTTCCTCACTCAAATCTGACAGAAAGGCATTTATGGTTCTCACAGCCAGTGTGAGTCTTTTCTTCTGTTGGTTTGCTTCTCCTATAATCCACGTAGTGTCAATGATGAGGGCAACATGGTCAAAACTCACTTGCTTTGTTCCATGCCAGCTCCCAAAGCCTGTCTGCAGAAACCATTGTCCATACTTGGGTTCTCCCAGATAAATACCACCCTGTTTCTAGAAGGTCAGTTCCAATACTCCCAAGATTTGTCATTTTACTTTAAATATTCAAATATTTATTCTGGAATCGCTTTAATATTTCATTAAGGGAGTGCAACAGTACATGCATTTAATTTTCTGAATCACAGCTAGATGCTATAGCGTGAAGGAGAAATAACCAACTCTTTGTAACCAAACTCCTATGTTAACAAAATTTAGTAAACAGTTGTAAATGCACTATATATACCCTAATTATATATATATATATATATGGAGAGAGAGAGAGAGAGAGAGAGAGAGAGAGAGAGAGATGAGGTCATCATCATGCAAAGCACAAGTAAACACAAACAATAAGAGGAAATTTATTATCTTCACCTCCTTAGAAATTAATCACATTTATCTATACTTACTGCCATAATCTCCCTTAATAGTTAGTTAAAGGAAAAAACCACATACATATGGTCATCACTATCATATTGCTTAGACACCTGTTCTAGGATGCGATGGCACACTGAGAGAAATAGGTTATATCCCTGTATTTCAGACCTTTGACTTAATTGGGATGAATCCCACTTTTAGTTGATATACTGCATATGAAGTAGCAGAAGACAGACCCTTCTCAGTGGTGCCCCGTGAAAAGATGAGAGGCAATGGACACAAACTGAAACACATGAAATTCTTTCTGAATGTAAGCAAGCACTTTTTTTACTGTTGAGGGTTCAAACACTGTCAAGGAGACATTGTGAAAAACCTGGGCAACCAATTCTAGATGATCTTGCTTGAGCAGGGAGGTGGACTAGGTGATCTAAAAAGATCTCTTCTGCCATCAGCAATTCTGTGCAACGCTGTGATATGTTGTAAAGCTTTATTAAACAGTGGTTGCATTTCACTTTGAAATCCGTTTTGTGTTACAAGCTTGACATATAGAATAATTAAAACTATATGAGTTTTCTGCTAGGTGTATGAATAAAGAGAAACCTCAGAAGAAATCTGCCTCAACAAATGTAAATAGCTTGACTAAGGCAATATGGAAAAAGGACCAAACTCTTTCAAGACTCATAAGAAGCAGGCTTGAAAATAGACTAGAAATAGTAGTAAACTCCTCTCAAAATCTAACACAATGGCAAAGTACAATGAAACTGCAATTTTTTTTATTTTTTATAAAGAAGAAAAATAAATTATGTAACAGACAAACTGACAAAACTATAATTTCTGTAATTTTTGCCATTTTATAACATTAAGAAAGGACAAAACCTGATGAGAATGAATGCAGAACTATTTCTCTTCATTCTGCTGACAATTTGAGTTATTCACTGTAGTCACAAATAACCTCTTTGCATTATATTGCCATGTCTGAAAAGTTTTTGAATGAAACACAACAATATTCTCAACTTACCTGTACCCAGATTTATTTTTCTTTTTATGACTCCATTTCCTAATTTATTTCTACCAAATGAAAGGCCTGAGTCATGGAAGGATCATTGGAATGTATTCATCCATGCTTTCTGGTATATAGTCACTGTAGCAAAATCAGTCACTAATTTCAGGTATGCTGTGCTTCAGCGTGTCCACTTTGACATCATCTCAAAATTTAAAATACACTCTTTTGCAAGTGGATTGAATAATTAAAAAATCTTTGATGCCAGCATGAATTTTGCCTACAGATTATACATATGGATGGTTTAGCCATTAGGAATCATTTCCCTGCAAACATCTACTCATGAATCTAGTCTAATAATTGCAGAAACACTCATAGGGCAATAATCATATTTATCTGAGGCACAGATTCCCACAGTCAAAGTGAGGGAGATATAATCAGCACAGAATCAATGAAAGAAAACAAACAAATAAACAACCCCCCTAAACATAGCCACTAAGGGACAAAAGAGGAAAAGAGGTGGAACCAGTTAACCAGCCAAATGAGCATAGAAAATAACCCCACAAAAACTGTTATCAAAGCCTCTCTTGTTGCCCATACCACAGACTGATTACTTCAGAAAAATGGACCATTTGGGGCCAATGGAGTTCACTGGGGGATTTCCTGAAGTCTCTTTTTGCCCTGTGGTTCTGTAACCTAAATCTAAATAATAATTAAGCAGCAGGCAACACTGAAGAGGCCTGAAGTCCTCCTCTGTTAGAACAAGGTGTTAAACAAGGAATAGCAGGAGAGTAACATTATGGGTATGGTCATTCAGATATAATCATGATGCAGCTTACTATTCCTTTTCTCCCCACCTGCAGTTCTGCAATGTGTTTTAACAAATACAAAAATCTTTATTCAAGCTTTATTCAAACTTGTATTATGAGGTTCATAACAGACAGTGCCCCTGTTTATCTAGAAGTGGCTTCAGATTGATACTAACCTGGTTTTCTGATGATTCAAACATTTGAATTTTACTGTTTTTAATGGGTAAATCCTTTGAGAAGACAAAACATAACCAAACTGAAAACATCTGCTTTGTCTGCTAACTAATTAGAGACTGGAAAGTCTTACTGAACACAACATAGGAAAATTAGTTGTTATTAATTATTATTTATTTCTTAATTATGGTTTACACCAACAGGGAGACACTTTCTATCATATTAAGACACATTTTTATGCTTGGATGTGTATTAAAGAATGATGGACCCGAGTGTTACAGCATTAAGTGCCTGCTCCTCTCTCCTTTCTCAGATGTCATTCTGGCCATGTATTCTCAGCTTTTCACATTTACTAATGAAGCATTTCATCTGACCCTCTAAGTGAAGTTGGGCGATTCTTTCTGAACATTTTGTAATTCTAATGGAGCCTTCTTGGTTTATGCTTTTCCATGTTCCTGAAAAGAAATTTAGATATTTCAAGTGCAATGGAACATCCCATGCAATGCAAAGTGACATTTTTGGGTGTTTTGCTTTGTCAAGTAAAAATTAATTTTTTAATTCCCTTTGATCTGTTCTACTTTTATTTTTAAGTTCTACTGTTGAACCAATAAAATCAATTACTCGTGGCCTACTTTCATCTACAAAGATTTTGCTTCCTCCTTCTATCAAAGAAAGGCTTCCCAAAGCACTGGAGCACTATCATTTATCAAAAGCTCAGAGATCATCGACATTTAACCTTATAGTTGGCAATACTCTAAAGTTGATATGATTTTATAGTCAGCTACGGTCTCACAAGGGGATAGTTTGGGAATAACCACTTCAAAGGTATATAGCACCATTTCTGAACATAGTTCCCAAAGCAGAGGACACACCTACCCAGTATCTGAGTAGGAAAAGCAGGAGCTTTGTGGCTATTGAATATTCTGGGCCAGATTCAAATACAGAGTAAATAAGAACAGTTTAATTTGGTACAAAATAGAGAGGTTTTGGAGCATTCTAGGCCTAACGTAAATGGGTGAAACTATGCTGAGTGTAAAAGGCTTGAAATTACCTTTAAGCTTTATGGGATAATCCAAACCTGGTTTTAATTTAGGAATTCTATATATCTCTATTTTAAAGATGAGATATTTAAGCCTACTTAGCCTGGAGATTTATTGCATAGAAGCACTCTTCTTCAGTTGATGGCTTATACCACCACAGCCAAGGTGTAATAAAGTCAGTGTTTCACCCAGCCATCAAAATTTACTCACATGCTGCTTAACCATACCAGAGGATATACAAAATATTTTGCTACCCAGCATCCACCTAACAGTCATATGCCTGGGACAAGTCACTGCAGAGAGACAGGTCAAAAAAGGACAGGTTCAATTGCATCCCAGGATAGAGTTGCACTGACAAAGGCCCTAGGTGCAGAGGGTATTTGAGGCTCCTTTCTCTAATCTAGTGGACAACAGATGTGCCTTAGTGAGGACAGGATTAATCTTCAAACATTCCCTACCCCCTGCTATAAGACACAATGGGAGTTGTTCATACAAGGAGTAGAGTGCCCTCCCCAAGCTGAATTTTCCAGGAATGGGATGGGATGTTTCTTCTGGCTGAGTGGAGAAGAGGTCATTGTGACTGCTTTTGAAGTGATGAATGGTGCATCTAACCAGCTGGAGAAGGCCACCTGCATGCCATACGCTGGGAGACGTGAAAGTACTTGGGAAGTAGTTAATACGTCCTTGAATTGACAGGGCCAGATTTTGCAGCCTTTTAGCAAATGGTGGCTTCAAACAGCAGATTTGCATTTACCCTCAATCCAGGACAAAAACAACTCCAACTTATGTGTGCATGTTTGTGTGTATGCATGCACGCGTGGACATTGCATTTTATAAACCCTCTTGTTGACCCATTCCAAAAATAAGGCAGGGGTGCTTCATTGTGCAGCTTGCGCCGTGTGCCAGCAGGACAGGATGAATTGAAGACAGTATTCCAAGTAGCCTAATACATTCTTGCTGTTGTAGTTAACTTTCAGTACAAAGCAGGAGGAAAACAAAGGGCTAAAGAAAGGAAAATTCAGAAAGATCTACAGTCCAGGGAACCTGAAAGGGATTAACTTGGTCTCCCAGGCATGATTCGTTATGCTGATCTGAGAGTAAGACAACGTGGGGCTGTGGTAGCTGCCGACCTGCTAAGCCCTTTGGAAATCTGAATTGTCAACTATCACATCCCTTCCTGAATGACTTGCCCCATCTGTGTTTGCCAGTGTCCACATTGACAGCTGCCTGCCATCTTGGCAAGAAAGTCAATGCAATTTGAGAATCTGCAGTGGATGTCTATCGCATGCATACACAAAAGCCCACAGCCTTCAGGCTAAAAAAGCCTGTTAGCTAGCCACTCCAGTAAATAAAGGAGTCCACACATCCCAGTACATAAACTAATTCCAAAATCATTAGAAGTGCTTGAATTCATTAACATAGTGGTGGCTGAACAGACATTTACTAAGATATGGTAGTGTTAAGAACTGAAGGGTTCTGTATGCATTAACTCCCAGTTGTGGATTCAGATCTGGAAGGTATGTGTTTCTTTAAAAAAAGGGAGCTACAGCAATCTATCTCACTGATATTCAATAGGGTTAATAAATAGCTTTCATTTTAGTAACTTTATCAAAACACAGAGGATATCTTGCTATGAATGCATATCACTGAATACAGAATGAGAGAAATATAATCAAAGAAGAGGTAAAGAATAAATCAGTGAACAAGGAAAGAATAAAGAATTGTGAATTCCACCCACAGTTACTCAACCATTAGAGTACTAAATAATCTGACAATGAGGAGTACAACAGCTAGTAACACTTCTATATTCATACATGTTCTTCAGAAAGACAGGAAAATATTAACATAATTTATAACATACTGCTTAATTGAATCAAACTACAAATCCCTGCCTATTTCTGATTAACCTATCCACCCTTTAAACAGAAATAAAGATAGAGGTTTAATAATTTAATCAGAGGTTTTATATGGAGATAATTTACTGTTTACTGAGTATTTACCATATATTTTCTTTTGTGTTTCTTTAGCTTTGCATGGTTACTGATTCATATATTAGGCCTGAGTTTTCTGATGGGATTTTAAAGAGGATACCTTATAAAACAACAAAAAACATCATAGTTTCATTTTGCCTTCAGGTTCATGCATTGAAACCAACTGAAGCCACAGGGTAGAGAAATTTAGGTCACATTTGTGAAAAACAGTTCTGCTTCCACAGTTACTAGTTACTCCTGCTTGCATAACTGATATTTTCAAGAAAGCAAAATAGTCCATTTCTTAAAGAATAATTTTTTCAGGAGACACAACAACAACAACAAAAAATTAAAAAGAACAGTTGAGCTCTATCAAGCAGATTGTCCCAAGAGGGTGCATTACAAACCAGCAAAGATGTTCAGGCAAGATGCCGACAGCATTATTCACTGGCCCTCTCACCCTTAACTGCTGTGTGGGATGAAGCACTGGCCTTGCTCTGTCCTGTGATGGAACAGCAGTCAGGTGACTTCTCCTGGAGGAACTGAGGACTGGAAGTAGAAGAAAAAGAACAAGTCTGAGCAAAATGTTTGCAACTATGCCCAGCTTTGGCACTACAGTGGCTTAGAGAAGCTGCTTACTCCCTCACACTCTGGACTACAGCTCATGAGGGTGGCAGTTCCAGCACTTGGAAAAACAAAAAAACCACGGAAATCGAACAAATTTGTTCAAATCACAAAGGCTGGATTCAAACTGTGCTCTTTACTCAGGGAGACTTCTGTAAAACCCACCAGTGAGTAGACTTCACCTTCCCATGTCTTCTGAACCCCTTCTCCATTGCAGGGAATATGTTTCTTGGCACAGTCATACAAAAAGAATAAGCTTCTGGTTTGAGAAGGATTATAGCTGAGTTGCTGGTGAATCATCAGAAACATCAGTTTCTGACAGCTTTTTGTGCTTCTTCCTGGACCAGAAGGCAGTGAATTTTGCCCATTAAAAATACTGCATGGTAGATTGGGATCATACAGCTGCAGTAGACCACTTTTATGGACCACCTATTAATAAATACTACTTCTCTAGTCATTTTTTTAATAGGTCAGCAGGCATTCACTGTCTTTCATCTCTGTCACTAGAACATATTTATTTATTTATTTGTTTGTTTGGGGGTTGTGTAATCCACTCCACACACTCCATCTACTCATGAAAAACTTTCAGACAATTTGCATAGTTAATTGACAAAATGTCGGCTTAGATAGTGTCTCATCCTTGAGCACTGTTTTGTTTAATATGTTTCCAATTCCTACAATTACCTCCCCTAGGCACAAAGTCGAGACTGGCCTTTCACCGTACCTTGAAGGTCAACTAATTCAGGGTCTGTCAAACCACTGGGTGATGTGGATGCTAAAGCCAAGGATCCTGCACCAGTACAGCTTTGCTTTCTGCCCTCAGACATTCTTTATGTCTCCATAAAAAGCCAAGTCTCAGGAGCTAGGCATAGAGAGGTTAATCCTTATTACTAGTGACACTGGAAAAAGCTTATGACAGATGCACAGTGGGTCCCCTTTGGAAGACTGTGCATAACTGAGAGCATGGGAAGGATGTTTTGCACAGAACTGCCAGGAGGCTTATAAACTGTATTAGAAAAAGACTGCTTTTTCACTGCATAGCTCATTTAATGAACCTCTGTGCCTCCGGGTAAGGGAATGTACAGTATTTGAGCAGATAATCTATGTGACGTAACAAATTAACCTCTGAAAAGAACCTCAATAGTTATGCAAAGCTGTATCTTGCTTTCTTTTGAATAAGTAAGCCCCACATCCAGAAAAAAAAAAAAAAAGAAAAAAGAAAAAAAGAAAACAAGTTCTTTCTGTAAGATAGATGGCTCGTGCTCTGTTTTTACACTTGGTAGCAAAAATAGCAATAGGAAGAAAAATAATGTTACCGTCTTAGTGGGACGCCATTGTGTAAGCAGCAAGAACAAATGGCAAGGGTGCCTCTTCAACCATCCTGCTTTCAAAAAGAAAATTTTTGTGGAACAAATTCCTCTTTTAGCATAGATTGGTGTTATTAGTAGGAAGCACACAGTAGCTGGATCTCATAGAATCCTAATTAGCAAGAATCACTAAGTTGCAGGTTTCTGCTGTGATCTAACTAAAACACTTGCAGAGATTTTTCACTGTCCCGCTGGGGCTGGACTGATGCCCTGAAGATTAGACAGGGCTGCATAATTCCTTAGTGTCTGCCTAGGCTGATGGTGAGCAGAGATTCTTTCCTCAGCAGCTACTCACAATGTGCCTGAACAGGCCCCTTCCAGACTTCTTGTCCCCAGGATCATTCCTCTTTGCTCCAAATAGTTTCCTCTGTTTCACCTACTGCATATCCCTGCATGGCAGAGAACAACACGAACCCTTCCTGCATTAGAGCCACCATGGTCATGCCACAACTTCTCTAACAAAAACCCAACACATGAAGTTTGTCTTGCTTTAAGTCAACTTCTCCCTTCCAAAAAGGCAAGATAATTTAAATGCCAAAATAGGATGCCCAGATTTTGTAAACAACCAAGCCCCAGTATTTCTAATAATAGTGAAATGCAAAATGAACTGGAGATGGTTCATTACATCTGAAGGCTTGCAGGGAAGCAGTTACATTCTCTATTTGCCAGCTCTTAGGACTACATTAAGACTTTCTTACATCCTAGGTAAGTGGTTTCATAAAGGGAGTTTTCTGAGTAGTAAGAAAAGTCTTACTACAGCTTTTGGTTCAGGCCAACACACCAAAAACAGGCAAGAAAGGAAAACAATGCTGAAAGCGGAATGAAAGTTTAGTGTAAAGTACAGAGCTGTTCTTGCTCAGCCCCTTTCTGTATCATTCAGAGTTTCCAAAAAGTAATTTTTTATGCTTAGTGAGGAGGCCTCATTTTGGTGTAACTGTGATTAAGGTATTCTATCAATTTCCAGAAACACATGAGTCTTTAGGAATTTCTTTTTGTTTGATGTATCAAACAAATTGACCATGTAATGGGTTTGTTTACCTTCTGAAAGTATTTCTGTGATAATCTCCTGATGAGGGCACAGACTAAAATGGTAGTTTAGTACCAAGCTAAGCAAAATAATGCAAAAGAATGAAATAAAGGCAAACCGATTCTAGTCTGCATATTTCTGAATGTGCTGTACTTGATTGCTGAAAAATATCAACTTTAGAACAATGTACCTTCTAGAGTACAGTGATTATATTTGGAATCAAAATCTCACAAAATGCAGAATGCTTTAGATCTGTGCTTCAGAGTATTATCTTATCCTGATTAATTACAAAGCTAAGGAGTGGTCTGAGTAGCAGGTCTAAAACATACAACAAAAATATGAAATTACTTAAAGTGAGGTCAGAAGGAGACATAGGTTTCAGTAATTAACCACTCAGCTTTCAGTTTTAGGCATATGTTTGTCTTTAGTATGTGAGCAACTCTAGAGAATGCAAGTCTTTGCAGAGCAGGCTATTAAAAGTCACAGAGCAGTAGTAAATAACAGCTGTGGGGAAGCTAAGGAGGGGGAGAGGAGTTGGACTTTAACCTTGTCAGTCCTTCAAGAGTCATTGTTCCCTGTCCTGACCTTGAAGTAGTGTGATTTTTCTGAAAGGAGAAATTCCAAGTTTGTGGATAAAAAGGAAACATTTCTCTGGCAGATTATTTTGTTAATAGCAGCTGTCTGAAACTTCTGGGATACTTGGAATGTCCCAGTAAGTCCCAACAGAGAACGCATAAAGGGCAAAGGACAGGTGAGGTTGTTAGATGTATGCAGCAATGACATTTCTGATGTGCCTGTCTTCTTTAGGCATTTGCATATTTGCTATCTCTCATCTCTAATTACATGTGGAACCAGAACTCGAAAAGTAAAAACGCCCCTGCTGGGAGCTAGAGTCTATATTTGGCCAGAAGAAAATGCTGCTTCTCAATCTTACCTCAAGCATGAACATACACATGCAAGTGCAATTACAATGTAGAACAAATCTCACTGGAAGGAGAACTTCTTAATTTGTCCTGCAGCCTAAACAATCACTGAGTCAACACACTAAGGTCTTTTCAGCTTAGTTGGAATCAACTTAGAGGGCAAGTAATGAATCTAATTGTTACACTAGTTTCCATGTCAGCAGAATAACAGATGTACAGTATAACGAAGGAGGGGAAACTTGGTTTTTGTTTGTTGAGCAGGTGCTACATTAACTATCACATGGAAGTTTCTCAAGTGCATTTGGAGCCAGTTGGAAAGGAGCCAAGAGCACAGCTTCCATTTCATCCTCTGGACATCCAGCTGTGCAGCTGCATAAGCCCCCAGAAGCAGCTGAGGCAGTGAAGACAGTGACACCTTGTCACTTCTTCAACCATTTCTAATGCCCTACCACAAATATCAAATAAATAAAACACCCAAGTACTGCCCTCTCCTAGCTGCATATACTATGACCCAGCTGCCAGATATGCCTGTCAGAGAGTGCTAAGCAGATGGGGGACAGTAAGTTACCCTTGCTCTCCAGCAATTATAGTGCTCAGCACGTCAGGGACTGGACTTAGGTTTGCACATGTGCTAAAAGGACTTTTGGGAATGATCAGTGGGGCTGTATAGGTGTCACAATGATAAGCTCAGTTGTAAAGAAATGATTTGACATGCTAGGCAACTGCAGAGAAAGCAGTGCCTGTTTAATAGCAGTGCATAGAAAACATAGCCTGCAATTAGGCTGAAGCTGTCATCAACAGGCGGAGAGAGGCTTAGCACTATTACAAGAGCTGAGGCGGCTGTTAAGTGCAGTTTGTCTTCACTGAATGATATTTCTAGGGCCAAATGACTGGAAACTTGTGCTGATACTGTGCAAAAACTCTTCACCTAAAAACAGTGCCGAAACTGGACAAGGCTGAGGCATCTTAACACAGATTCAAGTAAAATGTGATTGCAAAACAACATGGTTCCAGAGTTCCCAGAAATGTGAAATATTTAGGGTGTTTTTTAAGCTGCAGAAGAAGGGAAGGTATTAGATGCTCAAGACAGCAGCATTATTCACAAGTATGCCTTGAAGCAGTTAACTGGTTATCAACAACAGCTGAAAAAAATGCAGAATGTGAGTGTTTTCAAACAAATGCGAAGTTAAGTAAACTCAAACATCTGTTCCCATGTAATAGGCATTTAGAAACTTAATAGAAGTAAGACAACCTGTGTGACACTGATAATAATGATAATGCTGTACACAAATGATAAAATAATGTGTACTTGTGCAAAGTGCTGTATTCTAAGGGATGGAAGTCAATAAATTTAATGCATTGGGAAGTATAAGCAATACTTGTACATTACAGTTCTATACTGACATTGAAATATATATATCAGAGCTATGCTAATGACTGACCATGATGAGAGATAACAGAAGTAGACTTCAGATGTTATGACAGGATATGATGCAGAAATAAAATATTTGTAGTCTGCAAAAAATTGATTTTTGAAGTAACTAGCTGGTGATGTCATAAGAGAATAAAATACCCATATTTTAGTAGTGAATTTTGCCCAGGCTCTGTTTTGTTCTGCACAACAGTTTGGTGTGTTCAGTATTAAGCATGTTCAGAGTCAGAATTCACACTAGAACACAAAAATACCCCAAAACCAAAAAACAACCACCCAACACAAACAGCAAAAAAAACCAAAAAAAAATCCCACCAACTTCCAACCCTGTAAATGTAGTAGCTTACTTCCAGGAAGGAAAAAAAAAATCATTAAAAATTAAGAAGCTTGTTAAATTAGGAGAAGCAGCTACAAGGACAAAAATGCTTACAGTTGCCATGGAGACCGTTTATAAAATAAAAATAAGATGTTTAGAAGAAACTCATGCCACAATCAAAAGACTGTAGAAAACCTTAAGAAAAGATAGCATAATTAAAAGGGAGAATACAGGAAACTATGAAAGGCATCATGACATCTTCAAAAATAGAAGTTTGTGAAAGAAACAGAAACCTGAGAAGAATAAAAAGACAGGTAAATGCATAATACAGTGTCATAAGAGATTCTGAGAAAGAGTTTGTTAGACACATAGAAGCTGTACATTTGTCAAAAACACCTCCAGGTAGCAACAGTCTCTTCAGTGTTCAGAGGTGTCCGAAGTACAAGGGCACTCTAAAGAGCTGTATAATAAAAGATAAATGATGGATTTGCATCAATATTTTCTACAGAGCTGTTTGCAAGGTTTCTGCCAGGGGAAAGGGTTTAACAATAAAACATCAACTTTAAAAAAAAAAAAAATTAAGAAAAAATAATCACAGATAACATTGTCCCAGCTGTCTGAAAACAATCTCAACTATGAATACCCTGGCTATTAGCTGTGGTGCATAGCTTTGTCACTCAACTTGCCCTTCAAGCTTAAGGGGTTTTGTTTTAAGATTTTTGTTTCAAGACTTTGTGGGAGGCTTTAGAGAAAGAAATCTGACAAATGAGACTGATTTTCATACCAGCTAAATTGGTCATTTACAATAAGAATAGCATTTGCAGATAATTACATAATACAGTAAGAGCAGTCAACCCAGTCTTTGGAAGAGAAACTTCTACAGGACAGATTCGTGAAGCGACAAGTGCAGAGCAGTGCCCAGGGCTCCCCGGGGCAGGGTCTGGCTGCCAGGGTCTGTCCCACTGCTCCAGCCAGGAGCAGGGCAGCCAGCAGGGCTGGGCAGCTCCGATCCCCGGAAACAGGGTACCTCCCCAGGGGACACACAGAGCAGCTGAGGCTGGGCCAGGCTGGGACACAGCCCTGTGGGTGGGCCCATGGCAGGGCCAGGCAGGGCTGCGGGGGCATCGCTGGATGGGTCCCAGGGGCTGACATGGGGCCCTGGAGCCAGGGTGGAATGGGGAGTCCCAGGGGTCAGGCAGGGACAGCCAGTCCTGCGGGTGCCCTCAGGGCCTGGCAACTCTGCTAAAGGTTCCCTAAAGGATCCCCTTTAACAGATTCCTTCATCACAGGTTTAAAAAAAAAATAGTTTTCATAGGATAAAGATAATTCACTGAGAAGGGAAAGAAAGGATAGTAAATGGTAAGGGGTTTCATAGCAGATGGGGTCTACCAGGGATGGGGATTGCACACAGGGACTGCACTGGAAACTGTGTTCACATATGTTTTTGTAGTTCATAAACTACATAAAATGGTGAAAACAGATGTGGACAAGCTCATTAATGATAATGTTATCCATGGTATTAAAAATAAAACTGTGCATTTTTGTAACTGTACCTCACCACTGCACAGCTGTGACACAGAACTGCTGCTCGACAAGGCAGCAAAACAGCAAGTGAAATTCAGTGTTCATAAATGTATAGTGATTTGGCAGGGGACAAAAGCACACGGCCTGGACACAGCACCCAGGTCCACGCTCACTGCCCCTGCTTGGGGATGAAATCTGAGAGGCCCCACTGAGAGCTCTTCACATCATCAGTTCGGTGGTGAGCAGAAATTGGAATGGCACCCAGACTCTGTTCAATCTAGGTCATGTACAAAAACTGTCAGTGTGAAAACAAGATTCAGAAGTGGCATGTGGCTTCTGTCTGAGAAAAAGTGACACAGACTGAAAATCCTCAGCTTTGCAAGGAGAAGACTGAGGGAAGAAATGTCAGACTCCATAGAGATACAAATACTCTAGAGAAAATAAATTCAGAATGATTGCTCACAATTTTTCATAAAATAAGAACTAGAAGAAACACAGGGAAGTTGAGCAGCAAGTTTGAACAAGCAAAAGCCTTTTATTTTTACATACTAGAAGTTTACTTAATAGAACATATTGCTATGGTGTGTTCAGATGTCAGTAGTCTAGGACAAGCATTGGATGTTATTAAACAAATTAATGGAAAAGTAGTTTATTTAAAGTGAAAATAAAATATTATTTAGTACTTAGGAGGCCCAAAACATGGACTGGAGGAAGATCGGAGAATGTAACGAGTCATGGTGTGCAATAAACAATACAAATATAATCTGTATTGCTAAATCATTTCTCTGAGGTTGCCTTAAAGGGAACTGTGAGAGAATGGATCCAGATGAAACTGTAGCATGATCTGTAATAATGTTAATATTGTTTTTCCTAAGTTGATACAGTACTGTAGACCTGTAGTAGGTCCTGTAATAGGTAGTGATTCTACCTATTGTATCTTCTCATTCGCTACTGCTGAAAGGAGTTTCCTCCTTCCTCAGACACTGGTATTTTATTTCACATAAAGAGGTTCTGCCCCTGTGCTGGAGGCATTCCCAACATATTTTTTAATTAAACTACTGCTAGTATCACTTTGCATACCTGGAA
The DNA here is from genome assembly GCA_035047845.1 of Dendrocincla fuliginosa. NCBI lineage: Eukaryota > Metazoa > Chordata > Aves > Passeriformes > Dendrocolaptidae > Dendrocincla > Dendrocincla fuliginosa. The sequence continues at coordinate 67,305,162 of JAWWMO010000121.1, read as the reverse complement.
TTTAATAAATGCCTAGAAGTGAAAGGGGAAAAGCAATCATCTTTACTGTGAAATTGCACATTCCTGAATCCAATAAGGTGAGAGGTGTCAAATCAGAGCTCCCAAGGCTGCAGCTTCAAAAACATTTCCTTTTTTTAAAACAGATTAATTTTTGCTGGGGTCAGTTCCTTGACCCAGATCATGACTGAGCCACATTGTCATTAGCATTGCTAAAACTTTGTTTACAGAAATGCACAACCAGATCTGAAAGAAGGAGAAAAAAGGCCATCATTTAAGCAGCAACCTCCACTTAGTAGTAATTGAAAAAGCTTTGAGAGGAAAACAAGAAAATATATGCAAAGTCATTTTTTTCCTATACCAAGCAGAAAGGGATCTGCATCTTTCTAACCATGTCATCATACAACAGCATTAAATGGGCAGACATAAAGTTAGGCTTCCTGCTGCAGGAACAAAGAGGGAAACAGCTGCTTTTTGAAAGGCAGAGTGTCATCTTCCTGCACAAAACAATGCTACAAGATAACACACATTGTCACATGTGTTCTCCAAACAACACAGCCGGATGAACTTCGACAAGTATGGTTCATATGGTTAGACTTTATTGCCCCAGCTAGTCATAACCTGTGGTTCTTCTAATGACCTTAGCTGACAATACACTTGACATTTTACTACTCAAATTATTCAACCAAGCACCTTTTAATCTTAGTGCTTAGAAAGTTTAAATGAACAGCAATGAAAAACTGTTAGCTAATGAAAAAGGCTACTTTGTCCCACACAGTGTTAATTAAGCATTCCGAAAGATCCAGTTCCAGCTTTCATTATGCCACACTTGAAGAAAATTCTCTCATTTCAAAACCCCTGCTGAAGCAAGGAGCGAAATTACCTTACTTCCATCTACTCTTACATTCTGCCAAGTAGGGCTATAAAATAATAAATATAATGTAAAAAGATGCAAGCATCTTTGATCTCGTGTACATATCAATAAAATAGCCACAAAGCAAAGCAGATGGGCAGCTGTACTGTCAGTTTTGAAACCTCTAAAATGCTGTGATTACCTTCCCTTGACACACTGGCATACCTATCTGCCAAGCTGCTTGCATCCATCACTGAGCAATATGGTGCCTGTGTGGCAGAGTGGACTTTGCCTGTCACCTGGAACTTTGTTTTTGATAGCATGCTCAGACTGTATCACAGTGCTCTGCAAGGACTATTCTTCTAAAAATGTATGTCAGAAGCATAGATAGGCTTTCTGAAGATGGCCATCAAGAGTAACCTTTCAACATCAACGTATGGAAGTGCCTGTATTTACAGTGCACACTCTCAAGTGGGGCTATCAAAGCTGCAATAACTTCTGTCATCATCTTGGCTCTGTTTTTTGTTCTTCCTCACAGCCTTAAAGCAGACACACATACCTTTCTGTACCTCATCATTAAAGAATGCATGCTTACATTCCTCACACTGAGGTAGCCAGTGTTTACCTTTACATCTGTTTCTATGCCAGTGGAAGACCTAAATTTTTCTTTCTTTTTCATAGCATAGGAAAGGGTTGTCTTTGATGCAAAAAACAACCAACCCATCAGCTTTGTTTAATCATCTCACAGAAAGCTGCACTCTGCTGAATCTTCTCCCAGTTCAGAACTTGAGGCAGAATGTGACTCAGGGAGAATGCCTGATGATGGAGCTCAGAGCAACCTGGTCTGGTGAAAGGTGTTCCTGCCCATGGCAGGGGGCTTATAACTAGGTGATTTTTAATGTCCCTTCTAACACAGGCCATCCTGTGATTCTATGATATGATCCTATGAACTCTACAATTTACAATACACAGCATTCCCTGAACTCTCACTAACCCAGAATAAGAGAAAAGAGGGTAAATCACTTCTTTTCCCCAGCCTAATTTGTAGACAATGGTACCTAAGCAGGCAACTAGCTAGCAACTAGGCAACTGGCCCAAATGAAGGGGTTTGAGTGTCGCATTTTTGTTATGTTGGCCCCTTAGAGTCAAAAGAAAGAGAAGCAGGTGCCACAGGAACTGATTGAGAAGGACTAAATGCCCTTGCTTTGAAGGAAGTAGGTTGGTCACTGCAGATCACCCTAGTGAGCTAGAAGGCAGGCCAACTGCTCAGGCATTGAAGGTGTAACCTGTTTTAGTCTAACACATTTCCGAGGGAAATGCCAGTTTTATTTATGGTCTAAACAGTGGATGAAATAATTCTTAGTAACCTAACTATATGCCTATTGCCATGATGGAACCTCTTTCTCATTCATATGCTCCAACATCCCCTCTGTACAGAGGAATGATCTGCATTTGGACATCTAGTAGTAGAGGCTGTCATACATTAAAATTCATATGCACATTTCAGTCTGTGATGGTGAAGAGCTGCACACCCCAGTCACTAGAGGAAACTGCAAGCACAATGCAAAAGCTCACAAGATTTGGACTGACGAAATCTGGAGGATGCATTTGCCCTGCTTTCAAAAGCATCAGGAGATAACATGATCAAAGAAAGAATGCTCTTTAAGCTGTTTATCTTTGCAAAGAATGACCTGATGATATTTAATGGGACGATTAGGCATAGCTATGGTTTAACGCACATTTAAAAGATTATTTTCATGATTAACTGATTGTCAGAAAGAAAGTATCTAATGACAATGGAAAAGTAATTTCATCAGTGTCTTCAAAAAGATGGTTTGCATTCGTGGTCTTGATATGCAGCTCTTTAATTGGGTCATGTCTTAGTGGTGTCTCAGAAGCAGAATTGTGCGTTACTTTAAAATTGGATTTTAAAAATTACATTGAAAGGGTCTCTTTCTAGGTAGGCTAACAGAATCAGCTGTCAAATTATTTGAATCTAGATAATAGAAGTGCTATTGTTTCCTGCATCACATTACATATGCCTTTTTGGGGTCAGGAGAGAAGGGAGAGATGTAGAGGGCAAAAACATACTTGTGCTGAAGTTAAAATACAGTATATGGAGCTTTCAAATCTTAAGTCATGGCTTCAATGTTTGAATCCAGATTACTCAAATTACGATCTGCTACAGTTTATCTTATTAAAGGTCAGAAGATCGAAAAGACTAACTGACATGTGTTGGGTCTTATGCAAAAGAGCACGTTGTGGTACAAAACACATGATGAAGGCTTCAAAAACATGTACATTTAGAGGCTGAAATTGAGTCACTGCTACGCCACCAGGTAGAAGCTTTGCAGGAACATGTAAGTAAGTCTGATTAACCAGGCACTGTACTTCTAAAACTTTCTCCTTTCCCACCCCCCCCACCCCCCACCTCTTACATCTGACATACTGAAGTATCTTTGATCAAGAGGAAAAAACCTGAAGGACTCAGCTTCCATCTCAGTTCAAACCCACTGACTTTGCCATTATTCAGGATTTACATAACATAAATGAGCAGACTCATTGTGCAGGAAAAACCTAGCTGAGTAGCTCTAACAGAGCCACTTTCTTGAGTTTCAGGAAATAGAGTACTTAAGGTGTGCATGTCCATGTCTCCTTTAATAGTTCTCAAGTCTTGCTTAGCTGCAGATCTTGAATTCTCTCACATATTGAAGGGAAAGCAGTGGAATTATGCCCTCCCCAGAAAAACACCTCCTTTGTCCCTCTGTGCATGTTTTCCCACAAGAAAAGGAAAACCATCCCAGAATTTGGCTTCAAGGAATTGGCTTTCACAAGGGAACTCAAATAAATGAGCTTATAATGAACAACCTGCCAGCAAGCACTGCAAACATATTATTTACATGGAACCACACAGCAGAATACCTGCATAATCAAAAGTACACCTGCAGCTTTAATTATATAGAAATCAGGTTAACAAAGAGCAATAAAAGCACCATGTGTCCACCTTTTGATTTTAAATCTCATGTTTCATTTCAGTCTTTCAGAGCCTTTCAGATTCAGAAGTCAATTCTAAGATTGACTCTAGAGGTTGGACTGATTCTAGGCTCTAGGCTGACTGAGAAAGCAAAAAAAATATCTTTTCTCATCTGATGGTCTCTCAAAGTAGAGCACAAATATCTAAAAGTGTTCTTGACCTTTGACTTACCTGTGATTTTTTGCTGACCCTTATTTTAGGTGTTTAGCCTGAATATTGTGTTAAGTGTCAAAAGCGATACCAACTGTTACCTCAAAGGATAAAGATGTTTCAAGTTACTTTGCCACACAATATAGCTAAAACAACAGGAACAGAGTAACTATCTCCCAGCACCATTACAGAACTTCATTAAAACTGAAAATAGTTTTGTCATTGAAACTGTATTTTATCTTTGCTTTCAGCTTCCAGTGTCCTTAACCCTGATCCAGTCTTTGTGCCTTTTGGTGTCTATACATAGCTTGGAGGAGCTTATACAACATCTTGCCCAGAGAACAAATCTTCAGAAGTATTAAGTTCTAATAACATGCTACATATGCAGACAACTTATCAGCTTCAACATTCAGAGAGAATGCAACACCTATTGCACTTATTCATGTAACACATTTATTTAAAATAAAATATTTTCCATCTTCTTACACAGCTAACAGCCTTAGCTAAGTTTGCTGATGAAACATTTTTTTGCCTGAAAAAGTTTGCAAGATTTGAAAAAATAAATTCTAAATTGGAACCAAAAAGTCAAAACAAGTCTCACAAATTGATAATTTCCAAAAAAATATCAAAACAAATACTTGTTTAAACTAACTTGTTACCTTTAATTGACTTCTAATCAAAACTCTTCATGAACTGAGAAAATTAAAACCACGTCTTTTGCTCATGCCAACTTTTTGGCAATTTCATACTTTTGCAGGGAGAAAAATTATTTGAGGAAAAAAAGTCCAAATAGATATCTAGAAAAATATGTCTCAGCTGAAGGGACAAACCAGCTCATTTGTGCTTGCCTTTAGTGGACTCCAAACCAGCAATAGCCCAGGGCTTGAGTGAATGCAATCCACAAACAAGTACTCAAATTACTTTTCACTGTGTCCTCACTGGCTGTGAAGACCTGACACTGGTATGGAGCTGCAGCAACTGTGCAGTTGGAGAGTATGATGAGGCTGGTGAGCCACACACTGACCCGTATGAGAACACATTTATACATTGAGCTATACTACAGAGAGAGGAAAGAAACAGTCCAGGCATTTTAGTTCCCTGGTAGATCCACCTTTTCCCTGCCTATAATTTGGACTTGGCTTGCCACAACTCAGTCTTGTAATGTTTCCATTTTCTCTACCAATAGTCAGTTTTGAAAAATACAATATGAAGATAAAGTGACCACTGGCAGTTTAAAACTCATATTAAAGGTGTTTTTTAAGTCTTCAGAAATATGAATAAAAATATTTTTAGAAGGTGTTCCCCAGAATCCTATGAGTGCTGATGTTTTCAATCTTTGAGACTCACAACATAAAGTCCTCTACTTCACTTTTCTCTCTGCAAGGATAGTACTTGAAAGCCAAAGAACAAATGGTTGAAGGTATATGTTTACCAAAGCACATCACTCTTTGATAAGTTTTTCCTCATTACTCATGTTTAATGAAAATCTTTTGAGGGTTGGAAAATCCTTCTTTTCTCCTTTCTCCTTTCTTTCTCCTTTCCCTTTCCCCTTTTTCCTTTCCCTTCCCCTTTCCCCTTTCCCCTTTCCCCT
>JAWWMO010000121.1:67270021-67299437 GCA_035047845.1 Dendrocincla fuliginosa | reverse complement strand
TTCCCTTCCCTTCCCTTCCCTTCCCTTCCCTTCCCTTCCCTTCCCTTCCCTTCCCTTCCCTTCCCTTCCCTTCCCCTACTCTTCTCCTTCTCTCCTTCTTTCCACTGCTCCTTCCCTCTCCTCAAATGAAACAGAGTGAAATAGATAAATTTTGGAGATTTCTTTTTTTTCTCTTCTTTATCCTTGCAGAAGCGTTGTCTCTGGAGTCAGTGTGCTTGCTCCCTGTGCTTGGAAGAAGACATGGATCAGTATCAGAGTAGGAAGAATGGGCTATTCCCTTTACCTACACATTTCTGCCTAGGCACACGATGTCACAGTCAGCTCTAGACTTTGTGTCAGTTCACATGGACACAAGTTCCTGCTCCCAGAGCTGTGGCACTTGGTACAATTTTATGCCTCCTTAAGGCAGCTCTCAAAATGGACATACTGCTTGTCTTGTCTTTCCTATGGCTCTGCCATTCTGGACAGACTCAATAGGTGGATACAGAGGTTTTCAGGGTCATTTGTACTGGGAAAGGACTAGTTTGGGGAGCTGGAGGTAATTTTAATGCCCTCCTAATACCAATCACTTTGTTGAGGTGGGAGAGTCAGTACTTGGTATTGCCTGTGTCCATTTTTTTACTTTACCTTAGAAGGTTGTTTTATATGAGACTCAAGTTCAAAATCTGTCAACAAAGGAAGTCTTCTGCTCTTCTAAAATTATCTGACACCTTTTTTTAATTCTTCCTAGATGCCACCATGGTGTCCTTATTTGGGCAAAATTCTATTGTTGGTAAACAAGCAAGAGATCAGGACCAAGTCTTCTGCTAAAATGCTGACTTCCCCTAGGAATGGTAATTTTTGCATGACTAAGGCTATTCTTTTTCAGCTAGAGCTTCTGGCAGACTTGTGGTGGCATTTTAAAGTTGGATGGCTGAGCTGTTCATTCCCTGAGCTGCCTACCCCACTCCCATAGGGGACATTGCTAGACTCAGGACAGCATCATCTAAGCTGCTTACAACTCAGCCTCTGTTTTCAGATGGTCATGTAAGGTAAACTAGCTCTGATTTCAGTTTATCTTAGTGTGTTGCACAAATCACTGTGGCAGTTTAAACACTTCTTTACAGTAGATTCCTAACTTCTGGGCAATATCATCTAGAAGACAGGCAAGGCAGACAGCTAGAGGCTGTCTTCAGACATCTGATTTTAATTTACTGCAGTGAGTTGGGCAGAGTTCTGATTTCCATGTACTTGCCTTTGGGAGTAGGTTGGATTTCCAAAGACACTAAGTGGTTCAGGAGCATAACTACTGTAAAAAATTAATCAGACTAGTAAGTCTAAGTCATTTTGGGACACTAAGAATTTCACTGATCACAGTTAGAGTACTTTTAATATCCTTCTCTGTTTGCCTTCTAGCGTATGGATACTGTTTTATTTATGCTTCATTTATTATGAAGAAACACACAATATTTCACGTTGGCAAGATAGTGCTTGCATCTAGTGGGAAGTGACACGATGAAATCACTATTAGGACAACATTTTTGACTCTTTTAGAGGGGAAAGGCAGGATATCCCAAATAAGTAACACAAATTTATTCAACTTTCTCCTCATGATGAAAACTATCAGCTGACTTTTACACAGAGGCAAACTCAGCCTTCATGTAACCTTAGCAAAATTGGTGATAGTATCCTCAGGGTTAAATATGGTTGTATGTACCTTAATGCAAACATATTTACAGATTATGCCCACACTGCATAACCATAGACTTCCGCTTTTGTCAGTGACAAATAAGGTTGAACAAAAGACAAAAATCCCAAACAAATAAACAAATGAAAAAGCACCACAAAGAAGCTGCATTAAAACTCATCCTGTACTGACTAAAATCCAGAAATGCATTACAGTGTCAACTATAAAAATAGAAAGCGACCCACTTAAAGAGGTTAACTAATGAATTGATTTTTTTTCTCCCACCTCTGAGCACTTAAAGAAAGACAACAAAATTGTCAAAACACAGACACCACCAAAGCAATAAAGAATAACTTATTTTCCATGAATGTGCATTAGTTCCAAGCTCAAAGTCTTGCTGTGCTCTAGTGCAATACAGAACTCTTCTAAATACCCCAGCAGCTGCCTTGTAATCTTAGGTCTGAGTAGGGAGGAAAAAACACACTCTTATGTGGACCTCAGCATTAATGTTTTAAACCCTCCCTCTATCTTTCCACTACTTGCCTTGTTTCAAGTGTGTGGTCCATGACAGAAATTCACTTCATTGTTAGATCAAAGAAGGCATTTTAGCTTACACCCCACAGTCATGTAGTTCACAGACAAATTATTCCCAGTTTACACTTCTATACTTCAAATGTGTTAAGAGTACAACATGAAAGCTAAAAATAGTTCAGTGTGTATGCTGTATAAATACAAATAATGAGGGCTCCCTTCATTAACTCCTCTCCAAACCTCGAGCTTTTAATAGCAGAGGCAAATGGCTTGGTCTCCTCATGAAGTTTATCAGCCTTGATGAGACTGAAGAGAAATTCATTCTGATTAAATGTCTGTAAGTGATCCTTGTGAAAGTGAATCCAGTGGCATTCCATTCATTTCCTACTGAACTGTAGCTGACCTCTTTCTACCCCTTTGCAATGTGCAAAATTGGCAAACTTCAAAAAAAACTCAGTTCCCCTAACTCAATGCAGAGATTTGTCAAACAAACAGCCTGATCTACAGGAGAGATTTCAGTGTCAGGTCCTCTAACACTCTCGCAGGGAGAATGAGCATGTAGAGTGGAATTCTTCACCTTGCACAGCAAGAAGGAGAGAGGTCCTATTATTCAAACATAAGTCTTTGAATTCCATTGGTATTGTGACCTTTGTAGAAGACATTTGAAAGCTTCATTATCTTTAAAAAATCCTTATGATTCCCAAACTGCAGAAGAACTTAAGCATTCTGAGTCACATTCATGTAATGTAGAGGAGGTTTTCAGTGTTACCATCAACATCTAAGTGAGTCTTCTTTGGCTTCCTTCACAGTCAATGGAGAGAACATATTATTTCTAGTTTTGTATTTGTCTCATGCCAATTCAGAGGTGTGAAATAAATCATGTGGATCGTGACCAAAAAGTGACTTCTCTTCTTCTCACAGCCATAAAAGTCACCAAAGAGTGATGAGTTAGAGTGTAGATATACATCTGCAAATGTCCAAAGTTAATTTTTTCATCCCAAAACTGGATTTTATTCAGAGCCAGCAGTAGACTTCATATCTATGCTTCTTATCACCACAGTACAAGTGCCAGTAATGAATGGAAACATGCCAGCTCTTAGGTGAAAAGGTTATCCCAGGAAGTAAGGGGATTTTGCAATTCCATTTCCAAGGCCTATCCACAAAGGCTCTGTGTTGTTTGGTTTTCATTGCAACACCTACCAATGCCACCATTTCTTAAAAACAACAGACAGTAAAATAAGCAACATCAACCTTAAAGAGGTGATCATTTTCAGTCATTATCAATCGTTTAGGGATTCATGATGTGCTGGTTTGTTGCATCATTTTTCAGATCACTCTCAGGCAAGGATATAGCCCGGAGGGCTGGATATACAGCAATTCAAAAATCTACACAGAAAATGCAGGGTCACATTAACAAAGTCATAACATTTCTTTCTTCTTTTGTATCCTCCATATAATTTATTCAAGGAAACATTGACCACAAAAGGGACAGGGCGTGCTCAGTCTCTTGGCTTTGGGAGTTTTGCTTTATATTGCAGACAGCACAGTTTGCATCCAGCTCTCAATACAAAGTATGATCCTTCAGAATTTTTTCTTGTGAACGGATCTTAAAGACTGAGTTGTGACAACCAGAGTCAATAGAAATATTGCAGAAATAGGACTATAAAATCACTGTAATGACAGTAAGCAAGCTTCCCCCTTCTATGCCAGCTTATTTGTTGTTCCTTGCCAATCAGTCCAGAGGGATTTATGCATTGCTGATGAATAGCAGCCCTAGCTAGTAAATCTGGCATAATATGAATAAACATCTGTTTATAGCTAGAAAGAAAAGTCAAAACGTTTCCTAATGTCAGCCCCTTTAAAACATTCCTAATTAATTTTAAACCAGAGAGAACCTTAAATTTCTTCTTTATACCTAAAACTCTACTTCTAGATGATAGTTGTCCTAATGGCTTCCATTAGTTGGTACTCCTTTAGCATTACAGTTATATGATTTCTTGAAAGTTTGCTGAAATCATATTTTATACTTCCAAAACCATAAAGCAATCTAGGTCTCAAGCCTTGTCTGCAACAAGGTATGTGAAATGACAAAGTGTTATTCCTATGCTTTAGCTCCTGATTGTGACAACTTTCAGCAAAATCATTATGTAAAAGAAAATGTACTACAAAAGTCCACATGCAAGTTTATTGATAGGAATATATGCAAGTCCTTCCCCTGATTACACAATACTTTTCATATAATTTTCCCTGCACAGTGCACCTTTATCCACACTTTACAGATGAGAAAGCAAGGTGCAGTGAAGTGAAACAAAAGGACCGGCCCAAGGTCAAACAGGAAATGTGTGACAAAGCCAGGAACTGATCTGTTGATTCCTCTCTCCCAAGCTAGCACCTATCTTCAAGTCTAGCTCTGATTTCTCACAGTGCTGACAATACAATATTCAAGCCTTGATCCTTTAAATTCCTAGTGTGTGAAAAGCAATACATACCATTATTTCCATTTCTAAAATACAAGACTAGAAGAGGAAACATTGTGCAGACAGTAAACAGTTCACAGGTCTTACCATCATGCCTCTCCATCCCTGAAGAAATGATGAGGCTGGAACTTGGCATGATCTGTACTTTTGACAATGAAGAGGAAAAAACACCTCAAGAAGGACAGTAATTTGAAGTCTAGTGGGTTCTGATCCACATTTATCTGGCTAACGTCACTCAGCTCACTGACAAATACAAACAGGGTTCATCTGCTAACAGTTAGCTCTGTCTAGACATAGTGTGCTCCTCATTAGCTAATTGTTCACACCTCTTCCCATAGACTACAAGACAGCAAGAAAAATAGAGGCAGAATGTGTACCCCTGCAGCATAACTGACTTTATAAATGAAAGGCAGGCCTTTTGCACTGCACTGTTAACCTGACAGGTAACTCAGTAGTTGGGTAGCCTCCATCAGGATCTCTGAAAGTCACCACTTGAAAGCCTTACACAACTGTCTGTGTCACTCACTTCATGTATGAGGAATTTACTGTGCTTAGACACCTTAGCAGCCCTTCTTTCATTCAGGACTTGTCTGCTTTTGTGAGTAAAGGAAGGGAAAAGAGGAACAAAATTGTAAAGATGCTGTAGGACTCAATAGCTCAAGCTAAGTGGTATGAAATTGGCCTCATAGGTTTATAATTACCAAAATGCTGCATGGATACGATAATTCAGGTTTACTGTGCTTTCTTCTAGAAATTAAAGAAATACTGCATAAATCTAGCTCCTCTGAAGCACTGCAGATTCAGGAACACAAACTACAAAATTTTACAGGAGTTTAGTTGTATTGAATGGATTATTAGTCAGAAATTTCTCAGTGGAACAGTTCGTTTTGCTAGAACAAAAGCATTTCCTGGGAACACATCTGAGTGAAACAAGGGACTTGAATTTAAATCTCCTAAAGCCTAATAGGTACTCCTTACTCTGAAGAAGAATTTTCTTACAGGTACCTGGTAATTGTAAAAACTTACATTTAGATAATAAAAAAGACCTTTTGGTTATATATAATAAAGTGTGGAGAGGGCTCATTGCCCAGCTCATGTGACTGATGACCCTGACTTGCAGCCGATATTGGATTTAATTGGTGACTGTAGAGGTGACAATTGCTGCTGCCCATCTCGCTTCCAATCATGTCAGATTTCTGTCCTTCTCACAGAAACAGTAAGTACAATATATGCTGGCTGCTCAACCACTCTTATTTGCAGCCACATATGCCCACAATCACCCACCAAATTCCATTCACACTGGCCACCTTGGGAGTTAATACCAAGCCACAGAATGAGATGACACCCTCAAGTCTGATAGCAATGTGGGTAGCTGAAGGCAGCGGTTTGTCCCTAAAATCTCAGAATGGCCATAGGAGTTGATTAATAGAAGAGGGATGGAAAGTGACTTGAATATGTGTTTCAGGTATTCTGTCTGAATTGCCACTAGAGTTGTTTCCTGTCTGATATGAACAATTTTTAATCTCAGTATTTCACAAGAGAGAAGCTTTGTCTCCAAGATTTAATTCTGTTTGGTCAACATTAGTGCCACCAAAACCTGACGCAGACACAAAGTTCACTAAGTATTTCACTGAAATAATAAGGAAAAGGCTTGATAATACTGAAAGACTTCATAATATTAGCAGGAAGATAGGAAATTCCATTTTCATGGGTTGCGTCAAGTTAGGATACATAGAGGCTGCTTTGAAAGGAAAGCAACAGCAGCAACTGTTAGGGAAATAGAGTAAGACTCTTCACCAGCCCACAAAAAGTTACAGAACTAGGACCAGAAGCCATTTGGCTGGCTCACACAGCCACTGTCACAGGAATTGTCTGACTCCTGGCACTTTCACACCAATCTGATTGACTAGCCAGCACAATCCTATAGCACACCTTATATGCCTTGGAAATGTCTGTTCCAAGACTCATACTTTTCATGAGACTGTCATTTTAATGTAGAGTTAACTGATTCTCAGTCATGTCTGAAAGCCACTTCAAAGCTCTGTACCAATGTGGTTTTGCTGTTTCTGCACTCTCCATGCATGTGTCTTGAAGCATATCCTCCCCCAAAATGCAGCAAATGTATGGGCTTTTTTAATAAAAATAAAATACTGCATGAGCTTTAGGCCTTGCCTAGAATTAAGTATACATGCCATAGCTATCTTGCCCCTAGCCTTCTGCTCTGCCACCTAGATTGACCCCTTGTTCATCTATGGCTGTTACATCTTCTACTTGACAAGATTAACTTACTGTATTCTGTACATATGTGTGTACACAATATACTGCATATGCATTTTATACACACAATATACACTGTGGGCGTGTGTGGTTTAGATAGATACAGGGAAACGTGCATTACTTCTGATCTGGAAAACATCACATAGCAAGGTTATTTATCTGCTTTAACATTCCTATAATTAACTGAAGTGATTCACTGTATGGGAACCAAGAAACTTAAATTGTATATTATTTTCAGCAATTTGATGGCAGTGTGGATTTTACTGGCTAAATATTTTAAAGGTTATGCTCACTTTATCATAATTTCCATTTCATTTGATTTTTCTGTTAGGGTGTTTTCTCCTAAAAATAAAGGAAATATAAGAAAAATAAAGAGGAAAACCAATTATTTTAAAAAGGGGAAAGCAATGAGGCTTAAATAATACATCGGCATTTAAAGAAAATAAAATTTTATCCCATTTAAGCAGAACTATGCTTGTTCTGTGTTTGTTACAATGGGAAACTGCTTTTGGCATTCACACAAACCATATGAGAAACAGGTCTTTTATTACAGAGAAGGTAACTCCATTACATGCAATCTTACACAGTCAACATAAAAAAACCCCAACTTTTTATAGAAGCTGCTTTGCTTTAGCCAACCTGTGCACAAAGGAAATTCTTCATATGAAACTTTATTGAAAAGACTGTGGTCACAGTTCTTCACAGTATATATTTTGCTACTGCCCTAAAATACCTGGTAATAGAAAGAATATTTAAAATAGTTAGATGCAATGCAACACACCCAGAATACTGTTCTAACCTGCAGAAGTCAAACTGACTTCAAGAAACCCTATAATCAAGGAAGATGGCACTATCCAAAAAGTCACATGGCTATTTCTTCTAGATGCTGTAATCATTTCTCTCCAGTTATTTGTTGAGAGACAGCCTTTGCTTAAACACCAATCTCCTTTCAGAGCAGAAGCAAAACATTCCAAATACAAACTCCCTCTATATGGACAATCTCCTGAATGTGTCAGGAACATCACCCAATATGGACCTTCTCCTTCATTATTTGACTGTTTCCAAATCATCACCTGATCTGAAGCCAACTACTGTCCTGATTTGGCCTGGCTCTTAAAAAGAACAGCCTCTATCCCTCATTATACTAATTCTCAATTTCACAGGAGAAGCCAAATATCAGGATAAACATAACTTATGTTTTATCCATGCAAATCCCCTTTTTGACAGCTGGGTAACTAGGTGCATTTCATTTTTAATAAATTTAACAAAGATAAGCACAAAATGAATATCATTTGTAGGGCTGGCCTAAAACTGGCTAATTCAAGTGCCTGAAGTAAAACAACATTTTTGAGAATTTGAGATTAACGGCTGACAGCCTGTAGCTCATACTGAAGTCAAACCTGATCCTCATTCTTATAAGTAAATATTTCCCAGAGATGCATGCACTATCCTCAGAGGTTCCAGCATTGCATACCATTTGCTTAAGATGCAGTCTGCATCTCTCTCTCATCCTTTTCATATCTTGCATTTTTTAAAGCTCAGAAGATTAGTTTGTGCAAGGGAGATTTAATATTCAAACCTCCTGTCCAGTAACTTTAAGATTCAATGAGAATTACCTGCTAACGCCCAAATGTATCTTTTGCACTGGCAAGTTCTGCTTTTTATCAGTCAATGAACTTCTCTGCAAAATGCCTTAGGCTTCATTGGGTATTTCTCTTCAAAGTGTAAATTCTTCCTGCTGTATTTACCATTCTATGGCAAATTAATACTACAAATCCTTTATAATTAGGATTTGGTTTTAAGCCTAATTGCAAAAGAATGTATTTACTTTATCTTGAGAGATTATAGTATGCAGTTCATGTTTTGCCAGTAATAACAGAGGAACTTACCCGCTATTCTGACAATTGATCAAACAGCAGCCTACAATTTATTTATACACTGGGGATTTTAGCAGTTTTAGTGACTGCACTATAGAACCTGGTTCACTTAAATAACTGTATATAAATCCTATATGCTTACATTCTTAATAAAAACAAAAGTGGTCTGACCGGCTTATCATATGTTCAAAAACTGTCATATAATTAAATCAGTGTACAAGCAATATGAAGCAAGTACAAGCAACAGAAGAAGACAAAAACATATCTTAAATCTGTTCCCTGTAAATGCTTCAATTTTATCTGGACCAAAGTGCAGCTTCCCATTCTGTGAACACAACTTGTATATTCCAAACTCCACACTCAGCAAATTATATAGTCAGCTTGCCAAGTACTTGTAATCATCACGTTTTGGAATGTGCTTTTCTGTTTATTAATGGTCTTTAAAAAACAATCCTTGGCCTCAGCACCTTTCCACTTGAGCCACAGACAAATTTGCACTGTTTTCAGTAAGGTGTCTACCTTCTTATTTTTACCTCTGCATATGCATTTTCTAGAGCTGCTGAATTATAGAATGTATGGTATGCAAAATTATATTTATGTTCAATAAATTAGTTCCATATTACTCTAAGCTGCCTTTACGCATTGTCATTTTTATTGCATCCGCCACTTTTTATAGCATTGTGCTAACCATTCTGCTATGTGAGAGCCAGTCCCGGGAAATGTTTGACGCAGGAATAAGACGGAACTTTTACCAGAACTCAAAGTACATACGGCACACAACCTCACATCCCAAAAGCTTTTTATGTTAAGAAATTACAAGGGTCTTTCCAGCAGTTCTTGTTAACGAGATTTTTTTTTTTTTTTAACATTGACAGGCAGTTTTAAGCACCAAACATATTTGTGGGAGCTTGTCTGTTAAAGGATGGGAAAAAAGGGTTACGTATGAAAAATTCCTCATTTCAAATCATGCAAATAATTGGCTCCATGGGGTGCTTATTCTAGAGAGAATTTTCACAACCTACAAGAGGGTACTAATAGACTTAAATTGTGAGGTAAAACAGTGAGAAGGAATGAGAAAGTGAGTGCTATAGAAAACTGGAGAAATGTTAAGCCTGCATGTTTTGCAGCAAAACCTGTTGAAATTGCAATCGAACTTTGAAACCATTCAAAGCTTTTTTCGCATGACTTCTGTAACACATGATGCTCCCTTAGGCAACAATCTTCTTAGGGTTGCCATACTGCAAACCTTTCCAGCTTACTGCTGTCTCACTGAGATGGTTTGTAAAATCAAACTGGCTGAGCAATTATTAAACTAATCCATGATTTCACAAGGAAAGTGCTGGGACACATTCACTTGCTGCTTTGTGCTGCTGCAATAATGCAGAGCAGTAGATTGGGCAGCTGAATGTAGCATAATTTGAGTCACTAATATGAATTAAAGACCAAAAGATGGTGTAGTCCATGTTCTATTTTAGCCAAGGTTTGCTTCGCTAAAGATTAAAGGTGTACTGTTTGGGGATTCAGTCATATCTTGAGAATACTGTTCCCCATGGAGAAAAACTGCATCTTTTGTTGAGTTTCTAGGAGTGAGCACATGATCACTGCAGTGATACTGCAGAAGGGAGACCATGTGTTCGAAGGGATGTACACTCTTCCCCCTGAGGCCACCTCTTCTTTCAAGAAGAGTTGAGCAGAAGTTCCCCAAGTGTCACTGGACTGATGTGTAATACTGTCAATATTTCTGCTTTCCATTTATTTCTTCAAAAGGAAACCAAGACATAGGTGTGTATTTATTCTTCGTGAAACATGTTCCCATAAGAAAAACATAAAGTGCATTGACAGAGGGCATCCTGGAGTGAAGGCACAGACATTTGACCTACCTTCCCACCATGGTCTACAATTTTAATTTAAACATGAACCTTATGCCAAAGGAAAGATGGCCTCCTAATTGTCCTCTTAAGCCCGCTGAGTCTATCAAAGCTCAGAATCTTAGGTCATCTTGTCTGATTCACAGCCTGACTTCTTTTTGCACAAATGAGCCAATTTTCTACCTAAGGTGTGTAAAAATTTTAAAACAGACAAAACAAGCTGAAGTTTTAAAAAATAGTAACTGATAAAGGTTTTTCTGTTGTTTTTTATTTCACTAGGTCTGTCCCTGCTAAGAACAATCTGTTTTGGTTTTGGTTTTGGTTTTGATTTTGGTTTGGTTTATTTTTCCATAATTCAGACAAGGCACAAACAAGAAACATTCCTTTTAAGTCTTGATGATAAATCCCTTTCTCTAGAGAAAGTGCTTGAATACTGTGTTCATAACCCTGTTCAATTTGTAATGCTACATTCTTAACCCCTGATTAGGTTCTAGGGATCAGTGGTCAGATGGGCTTAACTGATCAACAAGAGTCGATTATTTATTTACCTCTTTTGTAAGAATACTTCACCATGTGTTCTTTTTAAATCAATTGGAAATCATCAATAGTCACTGTATAGTTCAGACACTGTTCCCTATACTGATCAAAGTGTATCTTTAAACTACAACTATACCATGAAGTGCCAAAGTATTGAATACTCTGGGAAGGGAAAGTGAGGCAAGGTCCAGAAAACACCAAGATAAAGCTGGGATGAAGAATCCTCCTCTCAGATTCACTCATGGATTTCTAATTCAGCTGCTCTTTGTATTTTATAATCCTAAAAGCTTCAGGGGCTTTCACGCAGTCTTTCACACTCAAGGACATAAGAGATGTGTTGATGACAATTCATCACCTGCTCATTGCAGAGGGAGTTGGACTAAATGACCTTTCAAGGTCCCTTCCAACTCAAGTCATTCTATGATTCTATGATCCTATCATTCTATGTTTAGTTAAAAAAAGCCATTACACTCACCCACTCTGCGTCACATTCCAGGACCCCTAAATGAACTTTATGAACTGGATTGATCAGACACCTTAGGCAGCCTATGGTAGATATGTTTGGCTTTTTGATTAGGTTACCTTCCAGGGAAATTTCCAGGTAATCTATGCAGAATTCCTATTTTACTTTCCCAACGTTCATTCTTGTGAGGACTTTTCCTAACATGGGGGTTCTTTATGGCATGCTCTAGTGCCCAAATTGTTTTCACTTTTCAAGAGACTTGTGACATTCATGAGATAAAACTGAAGGCCAGTTATCTTTCTGTAACAGCCAAGAAAGTACCTATCTTACTTAAGATGCATCTGCAAAGACAAATACTGAATGATGGTAATAATTTACCAGTACTGCAACTTAACAAAATGGGTAGATCAAGCCTGTTGAAAGTCAGCATCTTTAGGATTAATATAAATGTTCACGTCAACCAGTAGTATTTATTTTCTCCTTCCATGAAGAGAAAAGATGAAAGAGAGAAAATGAATATACAGAAAAGCCTAGATTTAAAATGAAGAAAAGCTCAAGGATTGTTCTTTAAAGTAACCCACAAATTCTTAAAGAACATTCCACTCTGTATGTAGAGGAATTTCAAAGCAAAACAAAATAAATCCTTTTTTATCATTTTCAGAAGTATAAAATGTGGTATCTGACCACATTCACAAGAGTTACATTCTTTTGTATTTTATGTTTCCAGTTTTGTGCATTATTCCTCTAAGAATCAATTTTAGCTGCACTGATGGTTTAAATTCAGCATAAAAATAAAATCCAACAAATGTCATGGCAGCATACCAAGCATTTAATGTCAGGTTCCCTTATGTTCAGCACTCTTTTGAAGCTTCCCATCCATCAATTAGAGAATTTTGGAATATTTTCCTTGTAATTAAAAATATATTTCTTGTGATAGGTATTGTTCTGTTGGAAGGATTGTTCTTTCATATACCAGCCTCAATATGTGTACTTGTATAAATTCATGTGTGTGTATTTTTTCAGTTTTCTGGTATTACTCACAATCTTCATGATTGAGCAGTTTCTTGCTATTAGGTCTTTGCACTTATACATAGTTCTGCATGTGGATCCATGCAGAGGGACAACCTATTTCCCAGGAATTCTACAAAACTCTCTAGAGTCAGCCTGCAAAGACTCTAATCACAGGAGTGAAACCTTAAATAAGTGTGAGAAGGCCACACCAATTAAGACAGGAAACAGAGTATTTAACATTACCCAGGGGCTCAGGAGGAAAAGCGGAATGACATGAAAAACAGAAGGAATCGGAATGCATGGGTGGAATGAGTTGAAGAAGCTGTCACGGCCGCTACAGGCTATGAGAAAACTGCAAGAAATAAAATACTCAAGTGCCATCATGACCTTTAATTCTGAGCTCATTGTAGAGTCCTCGCCTACACTGAAACCTGTCACCTCCATGATGAGAATCAGCCAGCCTTGTGTAAGTGACTCTCATGATAGACATCCTGAAATCAGTATGGCTGTGATTTTGACCTGTACTCAAAAAATCTTTAGAAACATAGCTTTAATCAGGCACATAAATGCAGCTGTACAACTGTAAATATCTATTAGACATGCTGCACATTTACCTACAGCTCACTATAACTCAATATATAGTATCTTATAGGCTGACAGCTGGCATCCAGGGCAAATAATTACACACTGCTTTCATTAAACTAGCCCTTTGCCAACATAAGCTGGTGAGCGTTATCTTCATTAAAATATTCACTCTTAGAAATCATGCTTTTAACTGCAACAATCTTCAGAGTTTGTTTGCTGTCATGACAATTTAATTTAAATTGGAATTAATTCATGGCTAAACAGCAGCAAAACCCTTTAAACCACTGAGGTCTAGAAAACACACCGCCACAATGATTTCTTTCAATATATATTTTTTATTTTAAGACAAAAGTTTTCCATAAGGTCCAATTGCTTCATCGAAACAGCATGATTTTGAGCTATCTGCCATCCTACACATTCTTGAAATTGCAGAATAATGAATGGTATTGCCACAGACTAAGGCAAGTATAATCTGTAAAACATTTTGGGGGGTGAAATACATTTATGACTCGTTAATGTTTACTGCCATACACTGTATACTTCAAAGCACAGAGCTGGTCCTGGAAAGTTTTACAGCATGAGGTGTGAAATCTGAAATACCACAAGGACAAACAGCTCAGCCTAGAGTTGTCTGAATCACTGTAAACAGAAAATATCGTCCATATGAAACTAAATAACAGCAAAAAAGACTGTCATGTCTTATTGCAGTGAATGGGATCTTTACCAATATAGTGTGCAGACAGCCTTCTGATTTTGTCATTTAATTCTATCTTGCCTTACTTGGGGTGTCTTGGTCTATGTGTAAACAAACACAGACTTTTTTCCTAAAACCATAAGGCAAGGACAGATTAAACAGTGGGCTAGGAAGCTGGCCAGGAAGCAGTGCTTTGCAGCTCTCTGTAAAATAGTCCCTGGTGCTGTTCAGCTTTCCCTGTGTAAATCATGATTGTAAGTCATTGCATCAGTGGGGAATGGGTGATATGAAATCATATTGTTGCTGGATCAGAGCCACTACACTCCATGATTTGCACCAGGTATAATTTCGGACTGCTTAAGTAATTTGTATATAGTTACAGCTTCTCCTTAGAAAGTGATTTTTCACGGTCTTCTTATTTTAAAAGTACATCACAGTTTCACTGGACTTCTTAACTGCTTGAGCTGTAAGGTTTAGGTGAGGATTTCTCTTCTCTAGCTTCAGCATTTTTCACTAATAACATTGATGCCTGGCAATCTCTTCCAGCCAGTGCAATGAAAACTGTCTGGATGTACAGCATACAAAGTATTCTTGTACAGAAACATCCTCCCAGTGCTCATCAGGCCAAAAACTATTTCCTTTCTGTTTACTCACACTCCATGGAAATGAATGAACACTGTAATGAAAGGAAAGCCTTCATCTTAAAGGGCAGCCTGTAATTAAATTTTATTTTAGGCTCTTTTTTCTTCTCTTAGTCCTCTATCCTAACTCTAAAATACAATTCCTTAAATTCCATAATTTCAGGAATACCTGCACGTATGCTGTAAACAAATGCTATTGTCTAAAACACCTTGGTAGGATTGTAATATGTGTGAACTGAAAGCTAAAACATGCACAATATAGCATATGCTGCTCATATCTCCAATAAGTACGTGTGAATATATAGATAATACTCGATATTCATCAAGTCTGAGACTGAAAATGCCAATCAGGCCAAATCAATTTGTTTTAAAAAGAGGCTCCAGTTTCTGTATCAATTTCCTGTTTCCACACAGAATGTTTTTCCAAAATCAAAACTTACTGTAATGTTCTGCTTCTGTCATTTTTCAGTCTTTATAAAGCTGATCATTGAAACACAAACAGCATCCTGATTTCTTCTGCATCTGAAAGGTATATGAAAAAGTGGTACCCATAGTGGAATCTCTCAGCTTCTATAGTTAAAGTCAGATGCTTAAGGCTATTTGACACAATTAGAGCCAGATGCTCTCAATCACGTACAAAATTCCTTTGATATCCACAAAGACTAAAAAAGAATCTTGTTTCCTTTTTATAAGGAATTTCAAAAGGTCTGCTTTCTAATGCTGACTTCTAAGATTCCAGTGGGTCTCACAAATAAAAATGTTCTCCTTCAGTGTCCATTAACATTTAACGTCTTTTTTTTTTCTTTGAAACAATGTAGAGCACAAATTGGCAAGGACAAATAAACAGGACTTTTCAACTTATTTATGCAGTCACAGGAAAAACACTAATATGGCAATGTTTTTGACACCATAATGGAAAGTATAGTTTCAGACAGAAAAGGCCATTGATGCAGGATGCTGCTATTTTTGTTGCTATAATAAGAATTTGTCTTACTTAATAAAAGATCTCCTCCAATTAAAACTATTAAGATAAATACAAGTGGAAACCACACATGTTCCAGGCTTTTTACTTTATCCTTCATAAGTCCATAATAATAGGAACTCAATAGAATCACGTCAGTGTAACTCTGTGTCAGAGAAGGCTCAGGTCCAATGTGCCTGCTGGGAAATAAGAGAATCATAATTAACTGGAAATAAAAATTGATAAAGAAGTATAAAGAACCTTCAGGTAACTAAGGGGGCATCTCTGGAAAACATATAGATTTCAAGCAGCTATCATGTGCCCAGGAGTTTGCTCCACTCTCCAAGGCCACTTCCCCCTGACAAAAAGCAGTCTATGTGGCTGCGTCACAGTCACTTTGTTGAAAGTTAAGCCTACATTTGATGGCAGGTTTATCTAAACCATGAGATTGGCAGTGCTGTGGCTGGGGTTCCCAGCTGCTGGCTCCCTGGTGAGGAAACAGGATCCAGCACAGGGGCCAACCAATAACCATGGGGCAAAAAATGTCCAAAACTGCCATGGGGAGAACAGACAAGTTCAACTGCCAGAGTCCTGTAAAGCAAAGATGAATATGAATACACAAAAACCTCTATCAAATTATGGTTTGCTTAAAGATGGGCTTGAGCTGCTGTGGCTCCCAACCTCCCAACCTCCATCTTTTAAGCAGGTTTTATTTAACTACAGATGTAATCCCTCTTTAGTTGCAAGCTAGAATCAGTTCTCATATTCGGTACCAAGGCACCAACCACACTACAGCAGATGTTATAAAATTATTTTAAAATCACAATATATTTATTTAAGAGTATTGTTTATGAATAACTAAGTTCATGCTGGTCTTGGAAACCTTTTTGGTAGGTGGATTCTGCAAGATGTCTAAGGTAATTGTCTCCAAATAATTGCACCAATTGTTCATCACCTGAGCTTCCTACTTGACTTTCATTTTAGAATTTCATCCTGAATTCCATTGTTTTATTTCTAGCTCTTCTATGGGAAATCCCAATTCAGCCCTTCCACATGGCAGCCCCATTCACATCCTGTCCTGGATGCATATCCACTGTGTGAGGTCCCATTGCTTTAGACTGATTTAGAGAAGTCACAACATGACCTACTGCAGGATCACTCTTTCACTCAAGGCTTCAAACAGATGCCTTCTTTCTTTGACAAGAGCTAAAAACACAGCACACTGAACATAAGTTCCCAGCACAGCAGACATATGCCAGCATATGCCATGCACTGTCATTTCTCGGTAAAGTCATTACCCCAGAAAAATATCTCTCCCCATTTTTACAAAATTAAGAAATATTTAAGTAAAGCAAGAGTTTAGAAAAGGAAATGTTCTTACATTACTGTGGGAGAGGGGGAACAAAATCTTGTCCTCTGTCTTCTACAACCACACACCACATCAAAGAGAAGGAACAAACAATGCCATGACATTGCCTGAAAGCTGTAGTTTTTCATTAAACAAGTCAAGGTTGGTTCATTTATATATTTTTTTCTGTAAAGAAATAAGAATAAAAGCTACTATTTTCTCAGGAGAGAAATAAAAATAACACTTCCACCTTTTGTTTTTAATAGTCAAATAAGAAAGCTCACTTCTTTTGTGCTCAGCTGAGAAATGACTGAGAAATTCTGTGGCTTAAAAATGCAGCACCTATAGAGGGAGGAAAGAAAGTCTCACAAGAAATTGGAGTGAACTCATCTCCCTTCAACAGCTGGAAAGAATACTTGCTCACAAGTTTCAGGAGGTGGCATTTGCATGTCTCCAAGTAATAATTCACAGGAAAACATGATTTATCATGTAAGGTGATTGCTCTTCACAGCTCCCAGAAAGATGAAACATTGCTCATTACTTTTGCACACCTTTACTCTACTACTGCCACCTTGAAAGCTGGAGAGTAGCCTTTGATACTGAAGTCCCAAAAGTGGTTTCAGGCAGGCAATCTTTTTTCACAGAGATACCTGTATTAACACTGAGTTAAAATTCTGAGGGACAGATCTTCAGAGGCAGAGCTGTCTCCAACATTTCCTCTATACAGTGTTCTGGCTTTTGCAAATCCTCCTCACAAACCACAGACTCTCCCTAATTCAAAGCATAGGGAATCCATCAACAAAACCCTCATCTTTGGAACCAGACATCCAATTTTTAAGCTAAACCATCATCACTTCATTGAAGTCTCTTTCTGGATCTGGCCCACTACATTCATATGCAAATACATTTCATAAAATTTTTCTATCAGAAAAATCGTTCCCTTTAAGATGTAGGCAACAGAACATTTTAATATTTCAAGAATGAGAACAACACACATAACTATGGGGAAGAAATTGCATCATGTTCTTGACATAACCCTTTGAGCCACCTAAGGCACTCAATATGTCTGATTTGAGTCAGGATGAGTGCTTTATACAGAAGTTTATTTTGCACTTGAATATGTGTTGTTTCATCAGCATTCACTTCTGTACTTCTTTTTGATCTCTTTGCCAAAATATGAGTGACTACATAGGGTGGAAGCAGTGAAGAATCAAAGACCTACTGAAGCATTGTAGCAAACAAGACTAAAATGCACGGAAAGGTCCAGGGGAGCTTAAGAATTTCTTGACATGAAAACCAAACACCACACTGTAATTCAAACCTTTCAGAGAAGGAGACTGATCCTTTACTGAGAATGACATGGAAACAATTCACACCTTGAGACCTTTAAGACATTTAAACAAGAATTGCATTATTTGAGTTTACCCTTCTTTTGGGATCACCTATCAGAGAGCTTGCACATAATCACCTCTGCTTCCAAAGCACAGTGCCCATTCATTCAGTGGTACCAGAACACCAGGTTGAACTTATGTCAACATAAATTGCACTGAGTTGAGAGGACTACCTACCTGTAGCTCAAGGGGGACTAGTCTCATATATTTAAATCAGATGTCCATGAAAATACAGCAATAAACCCTATCTACATGAATGTGCTATTAGGTCTGTGGTACCTTTGCAGCTTATATGATGTCATTTCCTTTGTAAAGAAATTATCTTTAAAATAGCTGATAATAACTCATAAAAATAGGTTTAGGATGCTGGAGTTGCAGTTCTGGAAAAGTTTTGTGTTTGCAGCTTACTTGCTTCAGTCTCTATTAAATGCTATGCTCTTTTTAAATCCTTTTGACTTTGTCTCTCTGTGCAGTTCTCACAGGCTGCATGTCTCTGGGGGTGAATCAATACACTCAGCTCAGAGAACTTTCCTGTAAAATTCTGACGCAGGTGAGAGGGAAGCAATTGCATCCAGTAGTTTTATGTAGATACTCTAAAATTTGCCAGGCACTGTAGTCAGCAGTGGGCAAGGGAAAGATCCCACACGTTCTAAACTTGGATGAAATGTATGTCTATTCAACATTCAAATTCACATCTGAGCTCTATTGAGCAAGTGTCAGGTGGACAAATAAGGAGTAATCTCTTGTTGCTTGGATTTTATTTTTTTTTAATGAGTAAAAACATTGCAGTGTACTTTATAAGACTACTAAGGACAATATGAATATTTAAGTCTCCAATAACCCTTCAAGTTCATTCTGGCCTACTGCCTAAATCATGATTCAAGAGAAGGCACACCTAATATACATTTGGTTCAGTGTACCTTGCAGCATAAAACTTAGTTTGCTGTATGTAATTTAAATAAGATAGACCCAGATTGCACTCTGGGATTTGTGTTGGGGAACACTGATACTGTTCTGACAAAGGTCCTGGAAACAGTGATTAAGGCATAAGAGTTAAGTGGTATTTGGGGGGCTTTTGCTGCCACATCATCTGTGAATGCAGAGTTGAGTAACACAGACCCAAGCACTGATCCTAACATGTTAGGAAAGGAGCATCTGACCGTGCCCATTTTCCTGGCAATAACTTCTGCCAGTACCCGTAAAGTCACAAGAAGAGATTAAAGTTGTGATACATCTGCAGTCCCTGTCAACTATCCCTCAAGTATAAAAGCCTTCATCAGAAGCTAGGAGGTCACCACAACAGCAGCAAAAAGTCTGAATAGCAACATGTTTTGAGGGGGTTTTGCTTACATATTTTGAACTGGAACTGTTAAAATTCTCCCTGTTCTCCTAAGTAGCAAAATATTAGCGATGTAGGATAACCTTATGAGTCACACAGAAAATGACTCATCTACGAAAAGCACTGTTATGAGGATGACAGGTATCCTGGAATGTGACGAGATGCCTTGACTTGGTGACCATATACCCACTGTGATCAGAGAAGCACCCTCAGCTGGCAAGTGCACCCACGCTCATCACCACGGCTGCAGTCTTATAAGGAGAATGCAGAAAACCACCATTCAGGCATGCTGCTGGAGCAGCTTTACTCTCTGTAATGATGAGAGTAAGGCAATTAATTTCTTTAAAATATTTAAAAACAGTACAAAAATCACCGTGCTTTTCCCTCTTTTAAAGGGGCTTTTTGTTGCTATGGTTTACAGCACTGAAATAGCAGAGAATACAAAGAAAAGTTATGTAGGAATACATGCAGTAGATTTTAGTCCTGGAAAAGGAACAGAAAATCATAAAAAATTCTATCCTTAACTGAGAGGGTTTTGCTCTGTTTCTTGTGGAAACTATTTTGCAGCTGCTGACCATTTGTCTGAATTAACAACAGACCTTTATTTCTTCTTGGTCTGACAGATTGTGTATGCTGGACTGCTCCATAGGATTTTTTCCTATGCATCGTGGCAGTGCATGTGCACATTAAATTTTTTTAAGGGGGAGGGGAAGAACCAGTCAGATATCATTTGCTGAATATTGTATTCAAGGAATTTTGAAGATTTCGAGCATTATGCTACATTTATAAACCAGCTCCACTGACTGAAAATTTTATTTTGCATTTAACTACTCTATGAACATACCGGGGAAACAACTGGCAGCCCATGGAGTGTCAGATTAAATGACTGGTATTTAAACCTTAAAAATGGTTATTAGACTTTCCCATTAGCCTTTTCTATTAGTTAAGCTGCACCAGGCCTAGAAGCATAGGGAATCCTGGGGTAGGCAAGTTGCCATAGCATCATATTTAGCAACACAATAATTAAATCTGCTGAAAATCAGAGAGTCTACTAATTGACACAGACCAATAGTAAAAAATTGAGCAGGGCTCCCAGCATTGGTAACTGTAATTCAGAAGTGGGTATTTTTATGTGTATGTAGTGCAGATAAAGAATTTGTCACACCACCACCCTGACTCATCCCCAGGACATATCAGTGGCAGGCTCCTTATCTGTACTGGTCAAAACAAAAAGCTGTATTCAGTATTGAATTTATGTGCTGAAGTAAAACAACCATTCTGTTTTACGCGTCTCACAATGACAGAGATACTACAGTGCACAAATGCTTCTACAGTCTACCAAAGCTCTAACTTCTGTAAAATAGCATAAACATTACTCACACCCTTTGCTCAGATCTACTTTGCAGTGTTTCCTCACTTCCAAGACTCCTCGTCTCCTTGGTCTTGCTATACTTCCCCTTATTTTGTACGCATCCATTGGCAGAGCTGTTAAAAACCATTGTTAGCAAAAAGACTTGTACTTTGTATGTTTTACTGTGCTTGCTTTAATAGCCCAGCCTGGGTCCCAGTCTGTGTCCCACACCATTGGGTCCAGCACCAAAAAAAATAAATTAGTAAGGCAGAGGAGATTTGGCCCCTAGACTTCTGGCCCTAAATAAGGAGTACAACATTAAACTACCCCTCAAGGCAAAACAGTCAGTTAACTTCTGTTCTCAGAGGAAGGCTTATCCTTGTTCAGAGCTCAGAAAATACATCCACTTTTTCATCAAATGATACACATTGAGGTTTCGGCTGGGTTAAAAAGTAGCAACTTTTAGTGGGGCCCACTTGGTCAGAGGATGAGGGACACAGAGCAAGTTCACATCTACGCGCAGCAGATCTCATGGATACAGCCTCACCCCTATTTACATTTGCTGCCTTCATTTTTCTCTCTTTTTTCTTTTTTTTCCTTTTTTTTTCTTTTTTTTTTTTCTTCTCCTGCTCCTTTACACTGGCCTCTAGTATAGTTTTCTCATGCTGATCCTTTCCTATTTCACTATACCATTTTCCCATTTCAAGATACCAGAAGTCCTATTAGTGACAATTTAATTAGTAGAGTAAACAATCATCTTGTGCTTTTTACCATAAACCTAGGTGACCCTGTAAAACATCTAAGGGTTCTCACTCATGTGGCAGAGGATTAAAGTCAGATGGTTCAAAGATGCATTATGCGCAGTCATTTGTCTCACCCTCCCTTAGAGGAGGGGGGTGCTGCCCTCATAGGGGTAGCTGGAAAACTGAGCAGACCTGGAGCTGCTGTAGTGTTTATAGCCAATTTATTAAAGCAAATTACAAGACCAGCTTCAAGAGTACTTCAGACAACTCTACTATGGGGAGCAACCTCCAACTGGCAGACTGGGCAGATGAGGTTGTTGCTTTGGCCATCCCATTTATAACCCCTCACTGTGTTTAAGCTACAATCCTTAGTTAAGTACTGTGGAAAAGATGGAACCCAGCATCAGTCACACATTCAGGTTAAAAGCAGCAGAATAACACCTCTCTGTGTGCATTATGATATTGCACAGGTAGTACCAACAATGACATAAGGAGAGTGTACACATTGCAAATGAAGGAGATGATGGTATTTCCAGACCATAAATCACGTTTTACATAAAAGCATGCAAGAACTCTGTGTCGGTGTGGAAGATTCAATTACACAAACAAATAACTGGGAGGAGACAGGACGTAGAGAGCCACATCCTGCCCATATGGGAAAACATGCTGAAGCCCAAAAGAGAGGTGTGGTTGCCTTATGCCAGCTACATGAACTATTCTGCTGGGGCAGCAAAATATTTCAAAGCAGGAAATTCAGAGCCAGTCTCAGAGGCTTTAGCAGGCAACTGTAAAGCATGCTCCATGGAGCCATTTCCCTCTGCTTCTTTGATGAATAGTGAGCAGCTTGTGCCACTGGCTGAGACATATTTCTGGCAGTAGCGTATGCATTTGATAACAAGAGCTTTACCATTCAAGCAGGGAGAAAGGAGTTTTTTCCAAAACAGGAAAATCAAGACAATATTTGTTTCTGTCCCTTTTCAGATGAACGCAGAACTTTTCTAGATCTCTAAAGTGGTGGGAAGTATGAGAAGGAAATAAAAATATCTTCTCTCCTGAAACAGGTAAAAGTTAATAGGTAGGACACTCACCTGGAATGCTACCTTAGTTGTCAAGGCCCCCACTACATATGGCACCTAAATCTCAGGTGAGAGTCATCTTATCAATCAATATAAGGCAAGCAGGTATATTATGGGGCCTCTTGTGTACACCCCTTGAGAGACATGGTGAAAGACATAACTTGGTGATGAAAGAATAGTGGGGAGGATGTGAGAGAAGCAAGATTTTATGTATAAAGATCCCAAAAAGAGACATATAAAACAGATGAAAAGCATGGCAGAATGGCCCTTTCTAGCTCCCTCCCATTACATTTTGCCTCCTTCCCCTAGGACAGAGTCTGGCACAGTGACTGAACGCCTGACAGTATGTTCTGCAGGAATACAGTTAATTACTTAGACATGAGTAGCCTCATTTTTGAGGCTGAGCAGGGAACACTTCTGAGTCCACATGCATTAATACTGCTGCACGTATTTCTGCAAGACAGGAAGCCAAGGTGGCTGAGCTCGTCACATTCCTGAGTACCAAAAAATTCTGAGCAGAATCCCAATGGGCCTGCAAGGCAATCTCCTTTTAGAGTGAAAAAGTTATCAAAGCAAACCAGTCCTTGTGTCACCAGTGGCTCCAATGACCCATCAGTAAACTAACTGACAAAACCAAGACATGACTTTAGGGTTGCAAACACTGTTTCAGAAGCCTGTGCCAGTAAGCCAGATGTTGCAGGGAAAACATCTGGAATTCTTGATTTCCTTTAAGAAGGAGTAGGAGGAGAATTGTGATGTGGTATGAAAAATAGCCTGCTGCATAGTTTTTGGATTAATGTCAAAATTATCTCCTTTAAAATACTACAAAATGTAAGAATTTAAACTCATATAGGATGGCTTAGCAGTAAAAAAAAAAAAAAAATATACATTGTACAGAAGTATGGAGCACTCTGAAAAGTTTCCAAATATGACACACCTCAAATATAGAACCTGAAAGAGTTTCATAAGGGTATTTAAAAAAGAAAACTTTTCTTTCTATCCCTAAGCAAATAACATGCTTTCACAGGGAGGAAGGGGAAAAGGGAGGAAGGGAAAATGGGGACAGCTTCAAATGAAGCAGCCCATTACAGTTAGAAACAAACTTTAACATATACATCTCCCCTTGATGCTAATACTGAAGGTGTAAATCAGGAGTAGACCTGGCCAGGGAGCATTTTACTGCTCTAAGACATTTTTTTAGATCTGCAAAACACTCTATTATGTGCACACCAGGACAAAACAGAGACCTCTGAAGAGAAAGGCAGTAAAAATTTCCTCTCCACTCTTGCATTAAGCTGGTGCTAGTGAAAGCATGTGTACTTTGGAGAAAGGCAGCAAACCTGGAGTTTCCTGTGGTCCTCCCACCATCCTGGGCTGTTCTTAGGGAAGAGTTTTGCCCGGTGACAGTCCCAGCCTGGCCAGAACGAGTACCAGGGATCTGATTTAGAAAAATGCCATGTCTTGTGGTTTAAGTTAGTGGAAGCTGCAGTTTGAACATAGAAAGTTTTTTAATATACTGTGAAAAATCAGTTCCTTGGGTACTCCATTTGTGCACTAAAAATTCAGTGCATACTTTCAGTTTAATTTTTCTGTGCTTTAGCAAAAATAAACCACCCAGACCCACAAGCCTGTGCAAAGAAAACAGTCACAGATCAGTGAGGGAAGCCCAAATGGAAATAAGAAATTCTGCCTTTAAAGGAGGGTTACGAGGCATGCAGCCACACATAGAATAGCCAGCAGACAGCAAGCCACGGGCTCCCTGCCTGTGCCATGAGAACTGCCCATCCTGCTCCAGGAGTGATGGAGAAGCCCTTTGTTAGAAAAGAGAGCCTTTAAGCCATTAATTGCTCTGCAATAATGTTTGTATGTAAGAGAACTGACTCCAGTAACCGTGGCCTGCTATATCATCCATGTGTTCTGCACAATAACTACAAAGAATTACATGAAGTAGAAAATAGCAGCTTTTCAACTGTGGGGAAAATGTCTCCTTCAAAAAATTAACTATAGAACATTTTGTGTTTATAAACAGTTTTTACTTCTTCCACCTACTTGGTGCAGTTAATGTTCAGTAAAACATGTTTTACCCACCACACTCAAACCAAAACCATCTTTTTAATAAGAATCACATTTCTTTAGCAATGAATATAGACTGTATTTTTCTAGTATTCTGGGAATAGCTCTCCTTGCTGTGGCAAAAATCTTTTCTTCTCTACAAAACTTTTTCACAGAAATTTAAATAAATACATTTTCTCATTTAACTGTGCTCTCCAGTTTTTAGTTACAGTATCTGCTCCAGGTATTGTCCCATCTAGCATTTGTCTGAGGGAAACATGCTCCTCTTCAAGATTTTGAAACACATTTTGGTATCTAAAGATGCAGACAAGAATTCAGACAGACTTAATATGTCCTAGAGCCTAAGTAGAATGATGATGATGATGAAATCATCTAATAATACAAAGTCAGGGACAAGAGCAAAACACAAGAGGATGAAGAGATCAAGCAGAAATAACTGTAGAGTTTTGAGAACTACAGTAATAAAACAGGGCACATATAAACAGCAGTAAATACAAGGCCACGGGTTTAAGAGCAAGTAACAGAAACTCATGGTAAATTGAAAGAGTACCTCCTGAAAATATTAAAAGAAGGGGAAAACTTGAGAATACTCACTGAATACAAGGTGTCTCAAGAGCTGCTATTGGCCCGGCTGTGAACAAGACAATTATGAATCCTATTACATATACCTGCAGTCAGAAAAATACTCATGTCAGCGTACAGATGGTCCACCAGCACATTCTGCATAGCTCAGGGTTGATTTGTTCATGGGAAGGGCATGAAGGTGAGAACTTCTTGCATAGATAGTCAGAAGACTAGAAATCCAATCTGCCAAGAGACACCAAAAGGCTTGGCTAGCTTAGTCCAGTGAAGAAAGGCTGAGAATGATGATGGCTGATGTCTATAAATATAGCCAAAGGAAAAGATAAATTATTATGCAATTTAAAAACAGTGTTCTCACAAAAGCAAATGGATAAGCAAATTTGTCTGATAACAAATTCGATCAGAAAGCTAGGTTGCAACCACATGCAATCTGAGCTTCCTAAATAGTCCCACAAAAAAGGTAACAGATGAAAAAATCCTAACATTTTTTAAATAGAATTTGAATACTTTCTGGAAAGAATCACATGGTGTTATTTGTGACATTTTGCAACTGCAGAAGAATAACTCACTACATGGACCTTTGGTGGAATTTCACTCATGATATATTTCAGCTACTGAAAAAATAAGTATGATCCAGATCCTTACCTGTGATCAGTGTAATTCTTTTAATTCCACTAAACCTGGGCCATTTTATGACCACTGAGAATTCAGCCATTTCTATGTATTGTCTCCATCTGTATTTTAACAACAAATATACTGGTAAAATAAAAAATTGCTCTTTTTGCAAATCCTGCCTGTTACAATATAGTTTGGATAACTTGTTTTAGTAGCTTAAAGCATGGCAAGCTTTAGCAGACCATTTAGACTACTGTTTTACTACCTCCAGAAAGATGGGGTTAGCTCGTGTGTTAACACAAAGCAGCTACATTCTACCTGAAAGAAAAGAAAAAAAAAAAAAAGAAAAAGATGCTACATTTAGTTGCTTACACAGTGCAGACAGGATCTAACTGTCTCCTCAGGTAGTGTCTGTGCTCAGAGAGTAGGAATCTAGATGACAAACTCCTAGTGAATAAAATTCAATGTCAAAAAAATGTATTCTTCAAGCAGCTACTGTCCTGCCCTCTCTGGAACACAGACACTGGCAGCACAGCACCTTCCCAGAGGACCTGATGTAGCATTATGTATACCTCTGCCTGCTCCCATTGTACAAAACCACTGTTAATCAGCTGTGCAGCTTGCAACAAGTGAGTTGTGAGAGCTCCTTCTGAGCTCATTCATATTTACTTGTGCAGGTACAGATGTAGCAACAAATCCAAAGTAAACGCTCCTCCCTACCATGGGTGCAACCAGAGCAGGTGTTAGATAAGAATTACTCCTCCCTTTACACCTAACTTGAAGAAGGAATGCGTTTGCATTTTCACATACAGTTACATTATATAGGGTGAGCAAACACCATCATGTGTCAACAGTTAAAAAGGGAGGGGATGTCCCAATGTTATAGCCACACACAGACTCACGTCCCTTTCCTTGTGCTGGCTTTGCTGACCACTGGTTCTGTGAGTTGACCTAACTGTGTTGAAAAGCTAACCTATCAAAAATATATAGTATGATACGTCAGGGAATAAGAGACACAGAAAAAAAAAATGATGAGGATGGGAGAAAGAATTACAAACTTGATTCACTTTTCAGCAGAAGTGAGCAAAATGCTACAGACCTCAGCTGAAGGTAGAACCATGGCCTTCAAAAGACTACCTGCACCTTCGCTCATGAGTGAATGTTAAAGGTCCTGGTGACTTTTGTTGTTCTGATAAGTGTAATTTAGGAAAGCCTCAAAAGAGTTTGCCACTCCATAATAACAAACTTAGTGACCAATCACTTTTAGCAGCTTAGATCCAAAACAGATCTGTAAAATAAATGATCTCTCTAGATTCAGGTAACCATTTCCAAAGACTTTAATGCTACTACTGCTCCTTTGATCCAAAGCTCTAGATATTTGTAGGTGTTTCCAGCTGAGAAGATAAAGTGTTCGCAAAATGAGGTTTCCTTTAATGCAACGTTGTTTAGAGGTAATTCACAATGCTTCATTTCCCTCAGTGTGGACAATCTGTCAGATCAGAACATGATCGTACTGTATCTTGAAGCTTTTAGCCAGAGCCTTACTCTAAGTGTTCATATTTGCCCCACTCCCCCTCACCTTACCTGTCTCTCATGCCTTGCTGCCTTTTGCTTCTCCGTGCAAGCTGGTATGCACATAGACACACCCCAGCAAAGACTCCCCAGAACCTCCCCCAGCCGTATGAACTCCTAAGCAGCTTTTCATTTCCCTTCATTTGGAACAGAAATTATGAGCTTAACTGACTCTTGGAGATCCTTTAAGCAATAATTAAACCTCCTGATACTTCAGGACATATTTTTGAAAACAGCAGTGTGATCTCAGACAGAAATGTTCTTTTGCTATTTGCATGAAGGGGAAGGGATAACAGGTTTTAATTATTTTGTGAAAGGAAAAGCAGGGCTATTGACATCCTGAAACTTCCTGGTTCATATTCAGAAGCATGTCTGTGACAACATACTCCTGTAACATTTTGGACACCTGGGTGCTTGTTAAAGGGAAAGAATTCAAAAGGTTGTTGTGCTCTTAGAAAACAGAACTAAAGCAAATCTGTTATTTATTAATGTCTGTGCCAGCACTGAAATGAGTACTGAAGGTTTTGACATTTCCAGTTTAAAGTCTTTCCTATTTTCCCACACTATTATTTCTATTAACACTAAACATCTGGAATATTCTCCTTAACCAAACCTTAGAACCGAATTCAATTTTTCAGACTAATAGTAACTCCTCTGGCAATCCCGTTTATCCTACAAACCCACCTCAAATTGTATTATAGTTTTTATCATGCCCTCACTTCCCAAAATCTTGCATCCTCCATACATTTAATAACTCCATCTCTCTAACTTGGCATCCTTATCTATCAATCGATGCCCATGTTAATAGTGTCTCTAAAATAGTCATAACAGGAATTCTTCTGTAGCAGTTACTTTTGCAGAAAGCTTCAGCCAGCAAGAAATGGTCAATGAGAACTTTTGGGAGGATGTAGGACATAAGGTCATAGGAAAGTCCTTGCACCCTCTCTCTGCATTTAGGATGCAAAGGATCCTAAGCAGCAGGATGCTAGCAGGAAAATTATTTTTAACCGTGCAGTATGATTTTTCTTGTAAAGGCACACAATCAGTGATTGAGTTCCTGTTTACACTCAAACAAAATGTAGCAGCAGGTACTCTCAGTGAGATATTTCACATCAGTCCTGAGGACTAGTTCCCCCAAGGGGTGAGATACATTGCCCTCACCAGAGCAACACCTCCTTGTCAGTTCCTAGGACAATTAGGCCCTGAATACAGTACCAGTAGTTAGTTCAAGAAAAAAATCAACTGCCACATAAGAAGATTGAGGTTCACTAGCTAGAAAAGCAAGAAACTGCCAAATCTAGTCAATAGGAACTCACATGTGGGATGGATTTGTCTCAAATCCCACCCTTCTGAGTGTTTTATAGATCCTTAGCCTTGACCATCATCCAAGGCCCATGGAAGACTGGAATTAACAACCCTGCACTTTCTCCTTTTTAAATATGATGTACATTAAAATGGGGCACATATCCTATCTTAGCCCAGGGGACAGAGGAGTGTAGAAGAAACCTATGCCTCTTTTTATAAGAGTAAATCTCTAAACATGAGGCTGCAAGGAGGAGAGAAGGGAATGTTCCTAACTCCTGTTTGAACTGTAGTCATTGTAAAGAAAAAGAGAAGGAGAGAAAAAAGGAAAGAAGGAGAGGAGGAGAGAAAGAAGGAAAGAAGGAGAGGAGGAGAGAAAGAAGGAAAGAAGGAGAGGAGGAGAGAAAGAAGGAGAGGAGGAGAGGAGGAAAGGAGG
>JAWWMO010000121.1:67247011-67269959 GCA_035047845.1 Dendrocincla fuliginosa | reverse complement strand
GAGGGGAGGGGAGGGGAGGGGAGGGGAGGGGAGGGGAGAAATCATCATAGAAAGAAGACAGGGAAAGTGTGAGACCTGTGCAAGTGAGTAGGGCACTTATGTGAGCTTTGTGGCATTAGATAATTTCTACTCTGAAAAGCATTAAACAGTGGGTGTATAAAACGCATAAGTAGATCTCTGAACCTACAGTATGTCTAAAACCCTTTTCAGTGTAGAAACCTGTGAGCAAAACTCTGAACACGCTTTTTCACTGTTGAGCAATTAGCTTTTCATTGCTACAGGCAAGATGCATAGCCACCTGGATCCACTGGTATCTCATTACCCCACAGTAACTTTGCCTTCAGGCATTCACAGTTTCAAAAACAAGTATCCTAATGGCACACACAAAAATCAGTCTCTGTGTAGGCCCAAAGTCTGTCCCTGGCCATAGCAATAATCCACATATTTAGGTTTATTTAGGTTTAATATTGTTTGTACACACCACAACCAGCCCATAAAACCAGCGTTAGTATTTAAGCACTGAAACATAGTCGCTGCAACAGTCTTACATAATAAAGGAAAACAAAAATGAATATTGTTTACAGGAAAGAAGAGAACGTGCTTGAGACAGTTATACTTGTGTGTTGTCAATATGAGAAGTCTGAATAGCACATTTGATGAATAAGAACTATATTTAAAAACAGTATATTCCAGCTTACTAATCTGTGTGAAAGTGAAATTGTGGGAACAAAAATATTATGCTAATGTAAAACCACTTCAAGAAAGAAATCAGAAAATATGTGTAGTTAATCTTCCACCCAGGAAAATGAAAGCATGAGAAACAAGCACTAACTTTTAGCAGAGACAGCTGATGTTGGTGTAAATCACTCATACATTAGTATGTTATTTTCATTTAGAATCATGTACTGAGCTGTTTTTGTAGTCTATGATTCCTGCTCAAATCTATTTAACAGTAATAGCCATGATCTTTGCTCCTATTCAGAAATACAGTACAATGGAATTATTCTAGTGCTGCAAAATGGCTCATTCTTACTATATAAATGACTTCTACGTGCACTAAATCACGCTGCATTAAAAAGAGCTGATGAAAAGAGCAACATCTCTTCCTCTTCTCTATTCTGCCCCAAAAGGAAGAGGAGAGGGGAAGGGAAGGGGTGGAGATGTTAAGTAAAGTTGTGGTTTTCAAGACTTGCACCTGCATTCCAGGCTATATATTCTACCCACAAGATCTTAGCAGGAATAACTAACTATACCTGTGTGATTGTGGGAAAGAAAAAGTCTGACATTTTTAAGCAGACTTTAAGTGCTCAGGAGAAAAATTTATTCCATTGCTTTGGTAGACTCCAATAAAGTTCCCAGGGAGTTAGGAAGAAGATTCTGGAGTAGCAGAAAATAAAATATTAGTCTTGAACTTTGTACAATTTGGTTGAGACAACAAACTTTACCCACATTTATAGCAGAGATAGTTACAACAATCCGGGTCAAAAATGCTTGCTACAAATATAAGTATTTTCCATTTTTATATGAATTTTTAAGTTGCTGTTAAATTTAACAAGGTACTGCAGACAGAGGAGATGTAGAGTGGAAGGCAAAAAAGTTAATTTTAATTTTTTTTTAATCCTCTTAATCTAGTTTATTAATCTTCATTGAAATAGTTTTCAGGTGTACGTGTTACCTCTGGGGGAAAAAAAAAAGGTTTTTTTAAAACACTCACCATACTGTCTTATCCCTTGGAGACAGAAAAGATGTCTCCAGAAGTTCTCCCAGTGACCGAGGACAGGGAAGAGACCTGGCAGATAGAGCAGAGGAACCTGTAGAGTTCCTGGCCCCACTACAGGGTCCCCCTCTCCCTTCAGTATCTGGATCAAAAGGAACTGTGGTCTTTCTCCCAGCTGTGCCTAGTCCATGATATCATGAAGAGGAAAGGAGATTGCACAGCTCAAAAAATTATAAAAGCTTCAGCCCAGGATGGTGGCAGCCCTCATCCTCTGTATGCCCTGTGCAGAGCAGCCCCCCTGACTGTGTAGCTCAGTCTGTCACTGTCACTCAGACCAGAAAGGCAGCTGCTTCAGAGGTGGAGAAGAGCAGAGTAGATGGGTGATTTAGGTACAGATACACTTATCCCAGTTTCTGTGGCTACTTCTGGGCGGAAAATACAAGACAAGTGTTGTCTTCTTTATTGGTGCTATGATGTACAAAGTAGGGTTAAGCAGAGTGGTTTGACAATGATCAGGGGATTCAGCTGCTGTGCACAGCAGCCTGACAGCTCTCAGCTTGTGGAAGATGGCACAAAGCAGAACAAAGGTTTTCCTAAGTTTTAAAAAAGGTAAAGCTAGATGCATAGGGAAGGTACATGAGGGATTCAGAGCTATGAATTAGCTATTTCTGAGCCAATCCATGTAATTTATCTTAAATATGTACCACAAGATGGGAAAAGTTGTACTCAAAATCAGCCTATTTTTCTCAGCTGATAAGTAATACCACAAAAGGATCATTTACATTAAGCCCAACCACAAAATGTCATTCTAAATAACTTTTTGGAGCTGGGAAATGAAAGGATTTAAGATGAAATTTTCAAAGTCTCAAAAGCAATTTTTTAACCTTACTTCATGTCCACTCCCTTTGGTAATGTGATCTCTTTGGTCCATTTGGAAACATCAGTGCCTGAGCAATCCCTTTTGCCTCCCTGAGGAGATGGTCTGAAATGAAGGAGGTGCTCACTGCATGCACCACCATGGAGGAAACACTGAGTGACCATGGCAAGTACAATGGGTGCTCCTCCATACTGGGGAACTCCAGGAGCTCGGACATGGATCTAGAAGGTTCCCCAGAAAAGGAGGAATAAAGCATATAGGTTGCCACAGAGAAGTGATCCACAGAGGCCAAGTTGAGCCTTATAATTGGTCATCTAAAGACCAGACATATCCCCTCTAGCAGAAGCACACCACAAAGAAGGACCATGAAGTAAAATAAGCAGCAAGGAGTTTTTTCAAGGATCATGTTCAAAGGAGGAAGATAGCTAAAGTTTCCACTTTCAGGCTTCATGACGCCCCAAAAAACAGTATATGCATATGTGCATAATATGTTTCTGTGTATTTATATATATGTATATTAAAGCGAGCAAAGTAATGTCAGGTACTTATGATTTCTTGTGTAAGTTGTAATGAAATTTATCAGGAGCAGCAAACAAGTAGATAACAAGAAAGATAAGGGCTTGCCCTTGACCAAGTAAGGTAAATGAGACTGTATATACATTTTACACATAGACTCACAGAATGGTTAGGGCTGGAGGGGACCTTAAAGGTCATTCAGTTCCCTCATCATGACCCAGGAACACCTCCCACTAGACCAGATTGCTCAAAGGCCCATTCAACCTGGCCTTGAACAGTGCCAAGGATGAGGCAACCACAACTTCTCTGAGCAACCTGTTCCAGTGTCTCACCACTCTTACAGTAAAGAATTTCTTCTTAATACCTAATCTAAGATTAGATATTCCCCCTTCTCTAGAGAACTTGCATCTTCCTACCCCAACTTACCATATCGAGAAATTGTCAGTCAGAACATTTGCTACTGTGTAATCTAACCTTCTCCAAGGAAACTTGCAAAGTACTTTGAGAAGAAAGTGGCAGTGTATTACTAAATCTGATTCTACCACCTGCCTTTAATTTTAGTATAATGAAAGTTTAACTTTCTAGAATATAAATTACATTTTCTTGCACAATAAATCTACCTTGGGGGAAAAAAAAAAAGACTTTAGAAACTTTCCTGATTACTAACTTTTGAACCTATTTCCAATCCTTTACTTCAGGTGTTACTACACATAATTGATTCTCAAGTAGCAAAGGTGTGTCCTGCTTTCCTACAGTTCTCATTTTCCTCTCAAATTAATTTCTCTCTCCATACAATGTTTTACTGTCCCTTCATCTGTAGTAGCATGTTACAGGGCTACACTGACAGAATGGCCTATGAAACAGTCTGAATTAGATTACTTTTTTTAAGCTTCCACAGAGGTAGGTTATGTTGCCGTGGCTGTTCTGTTCTTTTGGTAATTAAATTGTTTCATTAAGAGATTCCCACTTTCTCCTATCCTTCAACAAACACTGTTTGTTT
The DNA here is from genome assembly GCA_035047845.1 of Dendrocincla fuliginosa. Lineage (NCBI taxonomy): Eukaryota > Metazoa > Chordata > Aves > Passeriformes > Dendrocolaptidae > Dendrocincla > Dendrocincla fuliginosa. The sequence continues at coordinate 67,265,849 of JAWWMO010000121.1, read as the reverse complement.
CTGTATAAATGGATCATTTCACTAATGTGGTTCATTGCCCAGACCTATGAAGAGAACCATAACAGCAAAAAAGTGGAGGCTGAGAACAGAAATAAGCAGTTAGGGCTGGGGAGTTCTTATAACTGGGAATTTCTTAGATTAACTCTGTTGCCTGAGAGAACGGTGTATGGAACAACTTCCTTGCTTTTTTGGCGGCTGAGAGAAAGTAAACTTTGGCTCTGGATATGTCTAAACTTTGTGAAAAGTTGGACTGAAATCTGTATTTCCAGCAAGTTTAATTGGAGTGGCACTTCAAATGCTAGGAGTCTTGCTCTGTTAGTAGTCTGAAGTTATTCAAACTTGGCATGTGTTCTGTTTAGATCACTGGAGGTTGAAATTTCAAAACCAGATTGTAATTGACCTACAGTTTGGACTGAAATTCCATAAACAAGTTGAAATAAGTGGTCACGGTCACCAAAACTACATTTTCACAGCCTAGTTGAGCTGATCCAAATGCTGTGGTTGAGCAGCAGTCACACACATATCAGTCCTCTGCTGCTTGGTCTGGAGATGTAGTCCTGCTCCTTCACGTGCACTAGTTCTGGCATATGCCTGACTCTGTAGTATGTCCACACTTTAGGGACTAAAGCAGAGAGGAACCTGTTTGGTCTCCCACAGAGAGACCAGTTTCTGTAAATTCAAGGTTCTAAATGCCTCACTGAAGAGTCGCCACAGCCAATGTGAGTGTTCTGGAAAGACCAGACAGACATCCAGGCTTGACTATGAGACATCATCAAGCAGAAAGCCATCTTCTCTTTGACTATGTTTTCTGGTGGTCAGTGTCCCTACCTGAAGAATTGTGTCCTATTCCCAGATTCCCCCCTCCATCCTGCCTCATGGCCACTGATTTGCACTGTGATGATGTCAGAACATACTATAAATTAAGCTATCCTGCCTTTTATATGTTTTGTAGTGAGAAACTTCAGAAATCCAATCTACTTAGTTTATCAAAGATCAAGAGGTACAATGAATAAGTTTCTTCATGAGGAGCTAATAAGATGTTTAATCTACTGGAGAGAAGTGTACCAAGAATCAGTGGCTCAAAGCCAAACAAATGTAACCTGGAAAGGAAAGATCCGTTGGTTTGGTTGGTTTGGGGTTTTTTGTTAGTTTTTTTCTTTACCACTGTGAAAATAATTAATTAGTGAGAGGAGGAAAAGTGTCAAGGGAATAGTGGATTTTCTTTACTTGATGTCTCCAAATCAAGATTGAATAACTTTTTAAGGAAGTGCTTTTACCAAACCCCAGTTAATGAGCACAGTATGAGGGTAACAGGGTGAAATTTACTGCTCTGAAATGTACAGGAGGTCAGAGTAGATGATCTAACCATCCCTCCTGGCCTTAATTTTCATACATCTATGAATTATCCTAGATTTGTTGGCACGCAGTAGAATTTGAAAAGCAAGACTTTGAGGGAAAAAAAAACTATTTCTGATTTGCCTCAGGAAAGTAATCTTTTGGTTCACGCAAAGGAAAACCAGATTGATCTGTATTAATGGTGTCTGGCAGAACATTTTCTTATTTGCTTGCCAAAGTCTTGGTGAGGGTTTTGCCAACTGTAGGAAGTGATACGCATTGATATAAAATATACAAACAACTCAGTAATCTTCTCATGGGAGTGAAGTATATACAATGAACATAATTTCTTTAGTTTTCTTCCCTTCAGACAATTCAGGAATTTGGCTCTTCCCAAAGTGTAGCAATCATGCCTAAGCGTTTTATAGACTTCTAGTGAGAAACTGCCAAGCCTTAGAGACTTGTCAGGGGCAGAGGTTGGCTATTAATCTTCACCACTGTCATTTCAACTACATCTGAGCTCCCTCTTCTGACATTTAGATTTCTTTTTAACCCCTTAGAGGGACTGTAAAATAACCCCACCAGGTATAGTCACTGCAACAGGTACTGCAAATAAGAGTACTACGGACAGTAACACCTGAATAGCAACACCATTGCCTGCAGGTCCATATCTTATCATTTCAAGTAGGAATGAATGTGATTTTTTTTTTCTCACTTATGTAAATACTTGCCTTTAAAAAAAAAAAAAAATAAAAATCCCTACAACATTTTTCTGCCACTATCTTCTTTATAAAGTCTTTCAGGGTAAGTATTTCAAATACAATTATACTAGAAATAAAAGTCCCCAGGCATTTTAGCCACTTCTCCCTAATTTACTGTAGCTGGATAGCTTCCTAGGATGCTGTCCAGAGCAGACACTGATTTTAAACCTTGCACAATGTTTAAGGGAGTCAGTTCTTTATTATCCTCGGAGGTATGCACTCTTGTTTAATCACATCACAACTCCTATTGTACTTTATGTCCAAGCTGTCACCCTCAGAGGGGAATATTTTACGTTTTTTTAAATACATAGACCCATATGAAAAAAACATTTCCTATCTTTTTGGCTACCAGGGCATTAAGAGCATTCTAGTACTTCTTTTTTTGTATTTTTTTTTCTTTTTTTTACATTTGTGGTAATATTTATCTCTTTGGTTACAATTGGGTTTTTTAATATATAAAGATTAAAGGTACATTTCTTCATGTATCTCCACCCACAGCCACATATCACAATCCCCTCCCAGTCTCTTCAGTGTACTTGAAGTTTCATCTTTGCCAGACTTTTTTGGCAAGAAAATAACTCCATGGTGGCTACTTTAGCAAGAGAACAAAAAAGGGAAGACTACAGTCTGTTATCAGCATTTTTGCTGAAAATTTGTGTAATGCTGCGGTTCCTAGTTTATGCTTAGGAGTTTTAGTGAAACCATTTTTGGTCCAGGTAACTGGTTTTCTAGAATGGTAGGAATTCTCCACCCTGAAAGTACTAATTTTATTCATTAGATCTTGGACATGTCTATCACACTCCAAGGTATGCTTGTCCCTTCGGGAAGGCGAAGGGAGAAGAAATCTCACATCATAGCTGATTGCCATGTTTTAGGATGCATCTTCTAAAAAATATAATGATGATGGACTAGGCCATGTGGTGATGGCTTCATTTCTGCCAGTACAACCAGATATTAAAATCCCACTTGATCCCTAGGCTAATAATGAAGACCTCATGAAAAAGCAGCAACTTATTTATCAATTTCCTCAATTCTTTTTCTACCACACTATAGTCCTCTGGCCACCTCACCTTCTCTTAGCAGTTGCTTGATACTATCCGCTTTCTATAATGGATACCAGCAAAAGACATGAACTAGTAACAGAACAGCAAAATTCACACGAGAAAATGTTGAAAACAGATGAAGAAAAACATATTAAGTAATAGCCTATACAATTGAAAGGATGATTTTAGAAGTTTATTGGTGCACATTGGATTGAGTTTCACATATACTGACCATTCACATAGCACTAACAGGTAACTTGTGCACATTTTCAGTAAAAACTAAGCATTAAATTATTGTTGCTATTCAGACTGATAAAAGATTTCAACTATTTGTCTTTTTCTACCTAAAAATACTTATTCTTTCCTATACTTATTATTTCTACCTATAAACACTTTTTAATGATAATGTGGGATACTCACAAAAGGAAAGACTGAGAGAAAGAAGAAGGTTTTCCACAACAGCTTAGCATGCAGAAGTCTAATTTTTCATTGTGAAGTCTCTAAGTTATGATGCTGCAGGCTACAGAGGATAAGGTTCTCCTCTGACAAAAAGTCTGTCTTTGTTGGTACCACAGAGTCATCCTAAACAATATGAATTTCCATCCTCATCCTCTTTTTCTCAATTTCATCCTGATGATAAATTTCATCCATAACTGGAAAGTTTTTCCATTTGAAGTCAAAACCAGTATGTTAATGGGAAAAAGTTTTGGTTTCAAAATTAATTTTCAAATGAAAAAATAATTCTTACCAAAATCTGCAACCATCTCTATTCAAGTGTAATAGCTGTTAATGACAACTATGCTGCAACATTATACATTACATATCCATAAGAATTGGTGATTTGCATTTTGTGTTTGTCTTGGACACATCAGTCTTGTCTTCCTTGTGACTCTTCATATCTGTACTGCAGTTCCACTGGGCACAAAGAAGTTCAGACAAGACTTATACAGGCTCACCATTCTGCCACTATATTTTCTAACCCCAAGGTTAGTAGGGTGAGATAGTCAGTGCTGAAAACAATGGCTTAATTGAAAACAATTCCCTACTCTGTAAAGCAGCTTCTGTGAATGCTGTCACAACTAGAGACTCAAAACTCTGAGGGTAGACACCGACTCTCCCCCAGCCATTTGCTTTGCAGCTGGTATTTTCAAGAATTAGCATGACCTCTTTATGCCTTTCCCTCGATACATTTTTATTCTTGAGGGTAGACATAAATATATTATTATGTAGTCCTTTCTGTGGTAACAACACTGATTATGCTGGAGTGTACTATATCAGTTACAATGGCAGAAAAGGTTATGAATAGATGTTATTTGAAGGTAAATACTGTTCTGACAAGAAGGTTGTGATTAGTTGCTCTCATTTCTATGTAAGATTCTGTGACCCTGAAAAGAAACTAATACCAAAGCCTGTCTCTTCTGATGATGGAAGCACATATCTGAGAGCCTACCATGTTCATTCTCTTGCCAGGGATCACCAGATCATCAGACCAATGACATGAGAAAAAAAAAACCCAAAATATTCGAATATGGCAGATTGTGCTTTATGGAGCAGAGAATCAGCGAAATGTGATAGATAATTTGGAAGGCTCTTGAAAAACCAATAAACTAGGTGACAATAAAAAATAAGAAGTTTTAACATCCAGAAGATTTGAGCTAAACAGAAAAAAATGAAATTATCTATTAAACCAAAACCAAAATGAACAAACAAAGCAAAAACGACAAAAAACCCTCTCAAAAAACCCAAGAGAATGTTTCTTTGATAGAGCATCTTAGAAAAAATTCTTGCGTATAAGATCCAATTACAACATCCAGATGGGAGTTTCAAGTCCTTCTAGGTTATGTTGACTGTTTATGTGCAGACACATGTTTAAAAAAAACTTATTGTGAAAAATGGCAATAATTCTTGTATAAACAAGCTGTAGGAGAATATTCATTATGTTGGACACTCGAGTCTAGCATTACAAAAACAAAGCCACTGTGGTGGCTAAGAGGACACAACACGATCCTGCAGTGATAAGGCAGATAGAATTTGCAGCGTTTAGCATGACAGGATACTCTTTCTAATGTGGCAATAAGCACAATGTGTGCTTGTCTATGCGAACTGAGCAACTGATGATAGAAGTTCAGACCTGGAGACAATGCTCAAAGTATTAGTAAGGAAATACACATAACTGGCCTGTTTAATGTCCATACAATATCTCATCTTTTTTTTCAGATTGTCACAGATTTTTGCTGACATCTAAGTCTGCAGTGCCCAAATGAGTATCAGCTGTAGGCTCTCTTACAGATCTATCAGATGTAAACTAGGCATAAGAATAGACATAGAAGGGATTCACATGAATTTCTTTTAGGTTAATGGATGCATTAGTAACGACCTAGACTCCATCTTGGGAAATGCAGATCTAAGCCTTGAAATGCCTTGCTGACTGAGGCCTCGAGAAAACTGCATTCATAAGCAGCAGGAACCGTATGCAGGGATTTGCTTTGTTCTGGAGTCAAGGAGGAGGAGATAGGGGGCAAATTGAATAGATCTTCTGTGACTCAGTATGAGAGGAAAACGTAATAATAAACAAGATTTCAAGAGCATATAACAATCAGTACATTCAAAGACAGAAAACGCATCCTAAATTCTTTCCTGGGACAAATTGCAAGGTAAATCTGTGGGAGAGGCTTGAAATTTCTTCCAAATGAGATACGAGAGGACTGTGGAAGAGATTACAGGATCACAACCTTTACATCAGTCCCCTGATTCATGGGCTCCCAAGGACAATTGCTAGAGCCACAGAGAGAGTACTTCAGGATGACATCCAGGAGAAAGTGGAGGCAGAAGTGTTTTGGGGAGCAATCATGTCTACCACCCATCAGATCCATTGCCCAGAGTGAAAAGTTTAAGAGTTGCTTCTTGCATCTCTCCTTCCCAATACTCATTCTTCCAGTACCAAATGTGCATTCCTTCACCTCCTCACAGCTTTCCAAGGTTACTCATATGGCCAAATACTCCTAAGGTCAGGGAGAAAATGAAATTCTTCCTTCAATTTCACTGTTCTCAGGCTCTCTAATTCTGTAGCAGACCCATGCCTTTCTTCATGATCCTATTAGAAAGGCCTCAAACAAACTCCCCAAGGAAAATCCAGCAAGGGTGCAGGAGCCATATATCTCTCTCAGAGAGCAATATAAACACAGACTGTGCAGCAGACTTCAGATTAATAAAAAAAAACCTTAGAAAATATATTTAAGGGATTTAAGAATATAGATTGAAACTTATAAATCCTTTACAGCTGAATCCAGTCTCACTCTTTCATGGGACCCCAAGATTTTTGTCAGTTGTCTGGCTAAATTCTGCCTTCCCAAGAAAGGCATAAACCCTTTCTCTCTCACTATGATTTTGTAAGAGTAAAATCCACTGATGATCAGAAGTCACTCAGATAAAGTGATACAGACCCTAAAAAGAGAACATAAACATAAAATATACTCCCAGACTACACTTCTGCCAATATTTTCATTTCAGATTTGAATTTCACACCATTTCCAGTGCTCCGGTGTAAAATTAAGCCACTGTGTATGAGCAGTTGTGAGCCAGGGTGTCCTGCCTTCTCTAATTCTTTTTACTCTTTCTTTACCTTCCCTTTTGCCTCTATCAGAGCTGAAGGGGTTTTAGACTTGAAGTGTAGTGCTGGGCTCAGAAAAAGTAAGCTTTGTTTTCCCCTTTCTGCTGACATTTTGTGTGACCTCAGGGAAATCATTTAACCCCTTTGTTTCCCATGCACAAAAAGAGAGCAAGGATGTTTTCTTTGTCCCATCTGCCAGTAGGATACAACAAATTCCCCCAGCTGCTCCTGAGTACATTTGCAGACAGTGAACCTTGTCTGCATCTTGTCTGAGGCCATTGAACACCACCATGGCCATAATACAGAAGAGGAGTAGTTAACAGATGGCAGCAGTAATGCCAGGCCCCAAGCCTTCCAAGGAGATCCCCTGGCTTTGAGGTTATGAGGAGAAAGGTAGTGCTTTCCACCCACCTTAATCCTACTTCCATATGGCTTTGGGGAAGGGTTGCAAAGAAAGAGGAAGGCAGCTGACAGATAACCAAAATAACAGGAGCCAAATCAGGAAGCCCTGGACATTTGCACCTTTGTGCAATATATATACAATATACTTTGTGCAAAAATACCTAAAGTATTTTTTAAATCTGTGCAAATTGGAGGCTAGCTCTGCTCCTAGCTGATCTCCCCAGCTTCACAGAGCACCTTATCCTTTCCCTGCCTCCTCCCAGCCTTCCTCCTGATGCTTTTCCATTCCCCTGGGGCGTCCTCCTCCCTGACAAGCTGCCCTTTTCTCACCCCCTGTGAAGGGGAATGTTTTGTGGCTGTTTCTGCTTCTGCTGCTATACTCTCTTCCCCATTCCTGTGTTTGTCTTTTCTATCTGTAAACCTTAGGCTCAAGGGGAGTTACCTAATGCTCAGCATTTGACTAGCACCCTGACAAACCTTACTTCATTGGCCTTGCTACTTTGATAAACATGTTTATTATAATATTTAATATTTGCAGCAAGGTAAGGCAATCAGCACAGGGGATGGCAAATCTTCCACAGGGCTGTTGGACCTGGTTACAAAACAGTTTTCAGAAAAACAAACCTATACAATTTCCATGGAGTCTTCATTTTCAATTACCACTAAAATTAGTCAGAAAACAAAGTGCTTCAGGTACTAGGAAAGCGATGTATCTACCTAATAAAATTGAGATAATAAAACCTCAGTGTGATCAGCAAGTGCAGTCATCAAGGAGGCTTTCAATAACTTCTTTGGAAACCAGAGCTGATTTGATTTTCTGTTTCAGAAATATCCAAATATAGAGGTGATTTAAGTACTACAACACTTTGCCTTTCACATTTTCTCCTAATCCTATACATCTGCTGCTTCAGTGGTTAAGATGTAGTAAATACCAAACCATGACTTTGTTAATGAAGTGTAAGAGTAACTTAAAATGTGTACTGATTTTCCCAAGGATGCCTTTCAGAAATCTCATCTACAGCTGACATATGTAAACACACATGTTAAATAAAGCAGAATTAAATCGAGAACTTGAGTTACTCTTTTGTTCATTTAACTGCAGCGTACTGATACTTGTAAAGGTTTTTTTTTATGATGAATTGATAAGTGAGCCAATGCCAATGTATATGTGTGCATAGATGTACTTGCACTGTACACAGATTTTGAAATATAAGATTTAAGGGGAAAAAACATTGCATTTGGAAGATTTTCTGCACATCTAATTGAACACACAGTCTATCATCAGTTACTAAAAATAAAACTATAAGTACTGGTCAGAATGCTTCCCTTGATTTATATTTTGTTACCTTTTCTGAAGACTCTGATAACTGCTCAAGAGCAACTGTGAGAGTACCACATTTGTACAGTGTTTCTGCAGAGCTAGAGATGAATTTCACCCAAGGAAAAAAATTGCTTTTCCAAGTATTTTTATATAAAGAGATTCCAGGTAAATAAAAAAGAATACAGGTATAAAAATAAAACTACCACATTTTCTTCATTCCCTCATAAAAAATGGTGATGTTTTTGTGGGGCCTCTCATGAAGATTTGAGGAAAAGAAAGAAGCAGGATGATTTGCCCCAGACCTCATCTTGAGGCATCAGAAGGGAAACAACTCCCTACATTATGATACATCCAAAGATGCAGCCTGTGAGAAGCCCACTTTTTGTTCTGAGGCTCAGGGACCTTGTGCTGTGCTAATCATTTACTTGATGACCCTTCTCTCCTACCTATGGGCACAGGGCTGAACTTCCTGGAAGTGAGCTGGAGTTCCTCTGGCCAGGGTTTTACAACAGCACTGCTAGAAACACCTCGGGAAGGACCTAACCCCTCACAATGTGAGTAGGAATGTCCTGTCCCAAGCACTTCTTCAATTCTACAATTGCTGGAAAACACAAATTTATGTCACTAGTCTGCATCAAAACCCAAGCAAATACAAATTTTGTTTCCTGCCTTGTCTTGGCAGAAAACGATCACAGAAGCCCACAGCTTGGAGAAAAGGTCTGGTCAGCCATCCTTCTCTTTCCACCCTTTTGTTGGTCAGGCAGCTAGGTTCAATGTGTATCTCTGATGATAAACAGGTAGATAACACAATCACTTCTGTTGCATGTGCTGTGGTGCCAAAATCTCCCACCACAGTTTTCCAGACCACTCATGATTGCATCACAAATGCTATCATATGTACAACCTCCATAATGCTTAAGAATACAAAAAGTTCCTGTGATTATGTTTCAGAAAATTCAGATTTAAAGAAAAGCATTTCCGTATTTTTTAGTAATATGAATTCAATATTAGGCTCATAAGCATTTAAATGAGTCAGATGCTTTATTAGTTGATTGCAGAAATTTTTCTTTGTACATGAATGAAAAATTTAAATGGAATTGATTCTGAAAGAAATAGTGCTGAACACAGCCATATGAAAAGCAATCTAAAAATCCTGACAGAGGTAAAGAAAAAGAAATGAAAGTGTCCACGATCTATATGAGTCTAAGGAAAAAAGATAAATTGTTTCTTGCATGTGCTGTGCCAAACCAGTTGTTGCTCCAAAGCTCTTTACAGGCTTTATGCCCACACACCGACTGAGCTGCACATCCTCCCTAGCAAATCTCAGTAAGATGCAGAAAGGGGAACTCTGCTCAGGGACTGCCAAGATTAAAGCACCTCAGAGGCTTAAATTTGCACTTTTTCTGTCCTTATGCTAACTGATAAGGCAATGTCAGGCCACAAAGACAGGCCTGATCCCACAGAGATTTCAAACTCAAAATAACTACCAATAAATCCAAGGGGAAAAAAATAGAAATCAATGGATTAGCCAGTCATTTCTTTGCACTGGTAGGTGTAATAGCAAAGAAGGGTTTTAAGGAAGCATACGAATGAATATAATAATACATTTTGCAGAGTTCCTCATAAGCATGAAGGGCAGTAAGGCAAAAAGTACTTAATTTCCACTTTGAAGATAAAAAAGCGAATAATAGAGGCCAGCATCACGAGATAATTTGAGGAAGACACAAGACTTCACCCCTTGGACATTTATGTTTTGCGTAGCGTTGTATGCCCAGGAAATGAAAAGGGACTGACTTAAATAAAAATGAGGAAGGGGGAATGAGAAGCTTTAAGAAAAGAGAACTATAAATGTAGTAAGAATAGGTACTATAAAAAGGACATTTACATGCTAAAAAGGAAGAAATAAAAGGTACAGCTGAAGCTTCTCAAAAGAGGTCTAAGCCAAATGTGAAATAGTTACCAGTAATTCAGATCCCTCATGGGCAGCCAGGTCCTGGACTCTCCCCTGTGAGGGGAGCACTCTGAGGCTGGCGTGGCATTGATGGTGTGTCCTCCAGTATGTTTTCTGTGTTTCACATGCCAGCCAGGGAAAAGGAAATGGATTGTAGGGGAAATCGCCATCTGCTTTTGTCAATAAAAAACTGCTTGCGTGCCTTGAGCCTTAACAGACTGAAGTCAGCCTTTTATAGCTGCATGGGGGGAAATGAGAGACCTTACTAAAGTGTGAGAAAGTATAATTTAAATGGAATAAACAAAAATTACTATGACACTACTTCATCTGCTCTGTGTAGACTCCAACACAGTATCATAGAAGCCATGGGAACTTATAAAGGCAGGGGTTCACAATAAACCTATGATTCTCTCAGCTTCTCAGGACCCAGTTTCAGGAACATTACTACAGATACTGTTTTCTCATACTTTAACGTAGGGTGAAAAGGATTGTAAAGTTTTTCTTTCCTATGATTGTGGATCAAAGGCATTTGTATGCCTTGCTCACTGAAAGCACCTCACAATCTTTGGTGTATTTATTCTTCCCAAGCACATAAGAGGGCACATTAATTTCCATATTCCATAAGCCACTTAACTGAGGTACAAGATCTCAGAAATACAACATCTTGAAACTGAAGTGAGTATAGGCATAGCTGATCTCTTCTGTAACCATTGGCGCCAGGGTCCCATCCCCGTTCAGAAGCAGGCCCACATTTTCCATGATCTTCCTTTTGTTGCTGGTATATGTGTAGAAGCCCTTCTCATCCCTCACTGGATTTAACTCCAGTGGGTTAACAGTGGGTTTTGGCTTTCCTAGTCCCATTACTGCACACTATGTTCCTGGGTCACCTGCTTCTGCTTCTTCTGTGTTCTTCCTTTTTAAGTTTGCATTTAGTCAGGAGCTTTTTGTTCATCCAAGCAGCCCTCCTGCTACCTTTGCTTGACAGTGGCTTTATACAAGCTTGGGTACCAGATATGTTTGGCAACAAATATGCAGAGAATTCAAGGCAGAAAAATTTTCTTCACCAAGACTTGGAGTCAGTTTATGCTTATTTCTATGTCTGCTTCCAAAATCCACAAGATGTACTATAGCTAGTGCCCCAAAGCAGAACCCTGGTCTCCACAGCAGTTACACCTAGAGACTTACCCTTATTACAGTCTACCACAGGGCAGAAATATGGACAAAAATGCCCCCATTTTAAACTAGTTATTTCACCAATAATCCAAGGCAGGAATACAGACACAAATGCCCCTATCTCAAACAACTTATTTCACTAATAACTTTTCCTGTCTCTTACATTATGTGTATGTACAATTCTAAATCAAACACATGCACTTGTAATCATTAACCCATTTGTTTTAACAACTCTTAATTTACTGTCTGGAAGCCTGCAGCCTGAGAATCTCATAGACAAGATTTCTTGCAATATTAGCTACAGAAATTACTTCTCAGTTGTCTCACTCACTACATATTCAAAAACTAGTACATGGCTGCAAAAACAATTATACAGCAAAATTCTAAGGCCACTGCCCAAAAGAAAAGACATTCATTACCCATTTCTTACACAAAGAGGTTGGATCAACCCCTTGGATGTGCAGACAGTAGTTTTTGTTCCTATTAGACTTAAATAGGTGGCCCTCATCCTATACATCCATACTCTTAGTGACAAGTGAACTCACTACCGTGAGTACAGTGAACTCTTCTGAGGGTTTATAGAACTGGGTATGAACTTAACCCTCTTGCATCAGGTTACATAGAATCATAGAATTTTCTGAGCTGGAAGGGACTCATAAGGATCATAGAGTCCAACTCCTGGCCCTGCACAAGACCATCCCAAGAATCATGTTGTTGCAGTGCCCAGCCGCCCATAAGGGTGAAGAACCTTTTCTTAATATCCAACTTAAACCTCCCCTGACACAGTTCATGCCATTCTTTCTGGTCCTGTCACTGGTCACTGGAGAGAACAGTGCCTGCCCCTCTGCTTTCTCTTGTGAGGAAGTTGTAGACCACAATGAAGTCTCCCCAGCATCTCCTCTTCTCCAAGCTGACCAAGCCACATAACCTCATCTGCTTCTTGTATTGCTTCCCCTCTAGGCCCTTCACCATCTTCACAGCTCTCCTTTGGATGCTCTCTAATAGTCTTACACCATTTTTACAGTGTGGTGCACACAGTGTGGTTCACAAAACTGCACACAACTGCAATGAAAAGCAAGATGCTAAAATACAAAATGCATGTAGAGTGAACATTTTCTAATACAGAAAATGTTTAGTCATAATATAAACAAAAATGAAATGGTTGTGGGTATGTAATACTGGAATGATATCATAATGGTCTAAATCATTCACTGTGCCAAAGGAAGAAGAAAAAAAGAAAATATTAAAAATCTGAAAGTCTGATGCATCTAATATGAAGCACCAGTGAATGCATCTCTCTGGCAAGGGGTTAAAAACTGCAGCTAAATCTACAAAAGCATATAAATGCATGTGTGTCATCCAAACACAGAGAATTCAAAGCCATCAGTAAGTTGCTGAATTCAACAGACTGGACCCAGCAACTCTAGACTGAAGGTACGATCGATCTTTCACTGCTTTTCAAAATGCCAGGAAAAACAAGACAATAGAGGGGTCACCAGAAGTACCCAACCAATGGACTGTGTCCCACCTCAGCCATTCTGTCTCCAAACTGCTTCAGAAGAAGCTGCTCAAGGGCATCCCCCAAGGAAACACAGAGGTCTGTGTATGTGTGTGATGTCCAGTGCAATTGATGCTTTACCTGGGCATTGACCTATCTTGCATGTAAAGGAAGCCCTGCCACGTGGGAAGGAAGGGGCCATGGCATGCAGTCCTCTCTTACTCCATTTAAGCTGTGCAGCTGACCTGTCTAGCTGGAAGCATGACAGTGCTGGAGAATACCAGCATTTTGCTTAGTGGTCCACTTTGCAAAAAAATTACTTGAAAGATGAAGAATGAGATAAAACAGGATCAGGACTGTGTCTTAAAGTCACTGGGTCACACTGCTAACACTGGACCATGAGAGTCAGGCCTTGCTTGCCACAGGACCTAGAAACTAGAAAACAGTGGCATTTCCCATGGAGTGAGAACCAGAGGCAAGCTGTCTCCCACTCCCAGGCAGGCCTGCTAAGCAATTAGGCTGCAGAATCATGCTCCCTTTTTTGGAGCAATAACTATGTAATTCTCCATGTCAAAGAGTAATTCTTAATTCCTTTGCTGAACAGCTTCAGCAAGAAAAAATGGAAACATTTGTGCTCACATTTCCTCATCCTAGAACTTCATGGGAAAAGCAGAGGGAGGTAAATGAAGGGATTCAAGTATTTTTAGGTGGGAATTAAAGCCGTGCTTCCTGATCTCCACCACTGAGCTGCTGGATGAAAGGGGACTGCCTCCTAAGCTTTCAAAGGGGCTAAGGCACTTCATGGCAGGAAAGAGGTCAGAGTGCTGGCTTCCAAGTAAAGGGATATACTTCTCTACAACCAAATATGAGGAATACAAGTCTCTGAGACAGGCACAAATGTTCATATTTCCTATTTGTGATTTATTTCTGTGTAGCTGGGGATTATACAACCACTGGTATGAAATCTGCGCCCTCCGACACCAAAAAGTAGAGGTCATATACATTTCTGCCAAGCTGACTGGGATGCACTATATAATGTTTATTCCACCTACCTGAAACAAACAGCCTTTCTGAGCTGAGCATAACAACAGCAATAACAACAACAACTTGTACGGGCTTAGCCTTTTGCACCTTGTGGCTGTAGTGTATTTTTTCAGGCAGTGAGAATCATAAAAGGAGATTCAGAGTACCAGTCTCTACCTGCCAGCTGTGCAAATTACAGACTTTGAAACTTGGCTTTCTCCCTGCAGCCTGAGCACTATGGAGAGTCTAGGCACTAGATGTGTTGGCTGTTAATTACACAGTCCTGAGCCCCTGCTTGATGCAGCCCTAGATCAGTTTCAATTCACAACTAAATTACAGAAATCCAAATCTCTGAGTCAAGCTCAAGGGCTTCCTCTTTCCTATTTTAGACAGATTTCTGTTTAGCTGGGTCCATCAGTTTTATTTCTCAGCCTGTGATATTTTTCAGCATAAATGTGCATGGTTACACTTTTATTTAAGTCCTGACCCCTCCAAATCTATCTGAAAATCAGAAAAGCTGGGCTTTCTATAGCAATATGGCACAAAGTACTCATCATTAAAGTCCATGTGTTCTTTCACAAAAACTTGATGAGACATGACCTGTCAGTGCCATTCTGAAAAGTATCTGCTCATGAGGCATTTTTAGCATGGACCACTCCTGCCAGCAGAATTGAAGTAGGGTCAGGAAAATAGAAGCAAGCACAAGTTGCGGAGAAGGGGAATTTTGTTGAGTCAAACGTCATTGGAACTGAAGCCTAACTTGAGGCTGAATCAGGTTATCACCTGGCTTGTCATCACTGCTGCTTGTCTGGCCAAGAATTACAGAAGCTGAGTTAGCAGGAAACGACCCTTCCCCCTCAAAAAGTGAGGGGGGGGGTGGTGGGCTGAGCAGAGCAGAGGAGGAGGATATTGGGAAAGAGAGAGAGAGAGAGAATAGTTTTCTGCTGGTATAACTCTCCAAATGGTTTATCATAAGGTCAGAGGAAAGCCAGGGCACACACAATGGAGGGAGTGGAGCTGTAGGGCCAGAGCACAGGAATGAAGGGAGCAAAGGGCTGCTGCTGCATTTACTTAGCCCGGGTAAAACTGTTGGGGTGCTGCAGTGGAACAGTATTTATTCTTAGAACGGAGGGATGTAAAGTGTTTACAACTCTCTGCTACGATTTTTTTTTGTTCACACCCCACTTAATGCAATGGAGCCCCAGTGCCCTTTCTTTGCTCCTGAAATGGTGTTCTTGAAAGCACAATCAGCATATAGCACCAGCCTTTTAGTGGTATACTCACACCTCCCCTGTTATTGTTTCTTGCTGTGATTGCTCTTAAGGGAGGGGCTTGGGCTTTACAGGAGTGTTTTTCCCTTTGTACCATCTAAGGAATCTTTATTCAGTTTGGTTTGGGTTTATTGTTGGTTTTCTTATTCTTGATTTTAGTTTGTAGATTTTTTTATTTACTTTTTTTCCCAAAAAAAGTAACCAGCTTAATTACTGGAAGGCAGTTATCTAGTTGGTTGACATATATTTTTTTATTAGCTGTGAGAGAGAACTATGATACTTTTAAAATATATAAGCTCTGTTAAGTTTTTAGTTTCCCAGCACAGTGGACATTCAAACAGCCTGGATCCTGTTTAACAAACATTGTTGAATGTATTCAGTTAATAAAAGCTTGGCAAATATTAGTTAAGGGCTTGTAATGGTTGCGAGCGACATAAAGGTTAAAAGCTTTTGATAGCATTGCACCAAACTGGAGTAAAGCTTGAAGTAACTGAAGTGATATGTCAGTAAGAAATCTCAGCACCGATTCAGACATAATGAAATATTCACTTTTCAGAAACTGGAAAAGATGCAACTATTCTGCAAATCTGCACATAGAACTTGAAACTTTTAACATTATTCAGCTTATATTATCCTGTTCTCCCATTAACAGCACTGTCCCACTTTGGCAGTTCCTGGGAAAGCAAGATGTTTTCTGTCCTATGCATGTTACACTGTTTCTCCATAGGACCAGGACAAAAGAAGAAAGGACTTCCAAGAAAGTAGATGAGCGCATAGGGAACATTATCTCTCAGCGTAAACTTTATTATTTTTCAGTTTGCTTGCTGCCCTCTTTGCACAGAGGAAAGGTCTCTGTGCACCCCAGGATACAAGACTTCCCAGTACCTTCTCAGATATCAGATCACCAAGGGGAGAGTCACAGTGAGAACACTAAAAAGCATACACAGTTTCAGGATTTCTGTAAACACTGGATTCCCACTCCCGAAACCGCTCTTAGATTCACTTTCTTTAAGGGCTTGTCTGGAGGAGGATAAAAGTGTGCTAAAAAAAAAAAAAAAAAGAAAGAAAAAAAAAGAAAAAACAAACCAAACAAAAACAAAAAAAAAAAAAAAGAAAAAGAAAAAAGTGTCAGTGAAAACTTTTAATTAACACGTCTTCAAATTCTCGGTGTTGGCAGGGTGTGTTGCATTTTAGTGCATTTGCCAGCAAACATGTTAAAATACATTGGTGTCCCAACTATGTTGGCCAGTTAGGACATGTTTTTAAAAGTTTCAAATTTTAACAGGAGTTAAAACGTGTTCATGATTGTGCTTTTACCTTAGCTGAGTGTGAGTGTCACAGATGCTTTTTCCTGGGACTCCAGTGACTGGCAGGGAGCTGTTACTGAGCAGCTTTCTTCTTTTCTTGAAGTGTCAAATGAAAGTGCCATTTCATCTACTTGTCTTTCAGGAATGGATGGAAATGAATGTTTTAGACAGTATTGAGAAAAAAACCAAATAAAATAAAAAATAAAAGCTGGATATTAGTGAGATGGGAAGTTGGGCAGTGGTTGCAAGAGTCATAAGCCATGCTTTCACAGGGTGGTAAACTGCAGCTTCAGAGGACCTGATGTAAGGTCAGTAATTCCATAGCCACATAACCTGGAGTGTGGCACCACATTCAATTGTTGTTCTAGATGTGTCCAAATACTTTGCAGGGACAACTTTGCCTCAGCTGCTCTTGGGACAAAAGCTATCAGTATTTCTTCTAAGCTCCCTACAGAAAGTGTAAAGTTGACATAAGCACTACATACCGTGCTTACACCTGGCTAGCTTGACTGGAAGGTTTGTGTTTACACCTGATCAAAGTTGTAGCTGCAAGGCACAGATTCGGTATGAATGATCGTGAAGTCACAGCCAAGCATCAGTAAGTGAGTCAGCTGTGATGCTGATTTGCTGGGCAGCACTGTACAAAGCATTTCATCAGTCCACACCTCAGTCTTCCCCCTTCCCAGAAGGTAGAAGATGAAAACACCTCAGGCAAGACATGCTAAGAGCAGTCACATTTCGGAAGTACTGCAAAAAGACAACTTCATCTGGGGCATCCAACACACTATTAGAAATCAGGAAATTGGTTGTGACAGGACCCTTAACCTTTGAGTCGCAAGGGAAGATGAATCCTGCTGCCCCCTGAGAACAGGTCCCAGCCCTGTCTCTTCTTCATTTTTGGTCTCCTCTGATTGAATTTTTGAGCTGTCCCTTAAGTCATGGCTGTCACGTTCTTAGAAATATCACCACCCATGACACAGGGGGGGGATACAATTTTCCGCTGACACAGCTATTGTGGTAAAAGTCTTAACACAAATATACTTGACAACGGTACCATTTTTTTCAGACACTAAATCTCCAACACCCTTGGAGTGGAGTTGCACAAGCAACTTTACACTGGTACATCCTCATTCCTGACACATAAATGTCACAACTTATTATGTGGAAGGCATGATAGAAAATTGGTATTCTCATATTCATAACTGATTGGTCTTGCTGCAAAACACCAGTGGGGGATTGTTTTGTTTTTTCTCCTATCTTTCTTTCCTCCCTCTCTTCCCCTTGGAAGGAGATGAAAAGATCAGGAACTTGAGTAAAGTAGAAGTTCAAGAATGAGGAATCTCCCCTCCAGCGTATCTCCTTGCTTGGAGCATAAAGGTGTGGTGTGACACAGAGCTGATGGGCTCAAGAGGTCATTCAAGGGATTAAATCCTACATTTGCACCTCACGTTCAAGGGTTTGGGTTAGAGATAGCTGTCCAGGTTTTAATTGCACTGGCACTGAAGCAGGAGCATACATATATTCCAGATTTCCTGCTCGTCCAGAGACTACAGAAGAAATTGTGGAACTAAGCATCTAGAGTAAGATCAGTCAAGGCTTTTTCTTTTTCTCTTTTTCTTTTCAGGTTGTAAGACATTGAAATGGTTGAAAAACATATCAAAAGCATAATGCAAAGCACACGCCGTCTAAACTCCCACAGTCACTCTGTTAAAATTTTTAAGTGACGCTACTCTGAAATTCAGACGTAGCTATGGTGGAAAGTAAAAATGCATATGCCCGTGCCAGTGAAATTTCATATACCCATGCAAGATGCACAGGTGCCTTTTGATACTGATTGCGAGGTCCTATCTTGGTCTTCCAGGAGGTCTTCTTAGGTGAGCTGTTAGCCAGTCTAAAAAGAAAATCCAAAACCACCACCAAAATCACGATTTGCTTAATATCCAGATCAACAGGAAAGGAGAAGAGAAAACACTACACGTGGAGTCCCCTTGAGAAGCGGCGGAGGATCCCGAGGAAGGAAGCTGCCTGGCTGTCCGAGCCCCACGGTCGCGCTGCCGTCACTCCACAGGGTGAGCCCTCCGCAGCCCGCTCCATCCCTTCTGCCGGCGGTGCCCGCTGCCGCACACGCCGCTCCGCCCGGGGG
>JAWWMO010000121.1:67170593-67242886 GCA_035047845.1 Dendrocincla fuliginosa | reverse complement strand
GCGCGGCCGCGGCGGAGGGCGGGAAGGGGGAGGCGGCGGCCCCCGAGGCGGCGGGCAGCGAGGAGGGCAAGGCGGCCGGCGAGGAGCCGTGCGCGGCCGGCAGCGCCGAGCCGGCGAAGGAGGAGGCGGCGGACTCGCAGGAGGCCAAATCGGACGAGGCCGCCCCCGAGAAGGCGGCGGGAGAAGAGGCGCCGGCCTCGGCGGCGGCGGAGGAGCAACAGCAGCAGCAGCAGCAGGCAGCGGACGGGAAGGCGAAGGCGGCGGAGGAGGCGGGCGGCGCCGCCACGAGCGAGGCGGGCAGCGGCGATCAGGAGGCGGCCCCCGCGGAGGAGCCGGCGCGGCAGGAGCCCCCCGCCGAGAGCAGTCCGGAGGGACCCGCCGCCCAGCCGGCGGAGTAGTCAGCGCCGCCGCCGCTCCTCGCCGACGGACTTTTCTTCCCCCCTGTTTGTTTGTTGGAGTGGTGCCAGGTACTGGTCTCGGAGAACTTGTCTACAACCAGGGATTGATTTAAAAGATGTCTCGTTTCTTTTTTTTCTCTCCCCCCGCAGCTCCCATCTAAATTCGTTGTGTGTTGCCGCCATTCCAACGGGGGGTGGGGGGCCCCCCTCCGCCCTCCTCTCCCACCCTCTATATTTTGGTTTTTTTGGGTTTTTTTTTTCATCAGTATTAACTTTTTGTTTTGTTGGTTCGGGTTTGGTTTTTTAAATTTTTTTGTTTTTTATTTTTTTTTTTTAATTTCATACTTTGCAACTCTCTTCATATTATAAAACTTTTGCCGATCGGTCTATGGACATGCCCATATATGAAGGAGATGGGTGGGTCAATAAGGGATATCAAATGAAGTGACAGGGGCCGCAGTGGGGAACCCGGGGCGCGCAGCCCTTGCCGGGAGCGCGCCCCGCCAGAAATGATGTAAGGGGTTAGTCTTTTTTTTAAAAGAAAGTTATTACGATGTATTTTGTGAGGCAGATGTTCTATAAGGTTTACAACACTACAAGTCTTGATTAAGAAGGAAAGGAAAAAGGAAAAAAAAAATAAAAATCAATACCCAGATAAAGAGATCATAGTCTTAGGAATTCATTTAAACCATAGGAACTTTTCACTTATCTCATGTTAGCTGTATCAGTCAGTGATTAAGTAGAAATACAAGTTGTATAGGCTTTATTGTTTATTGCTGGTTTATGACCTTAATAAAGTGTAATTATGTATTACCAGCAGGGTGTTTTTAACTGTGACTATTGTATAAAAAAACAAATCTTGATATCCAGAAGCACATGAAGTTTGCAACTCTTTCCACCCTGCCCATTTTTGTAAAACTGCAGTCATCTTGGACCTTTTAAACACAAATTTTAAACTCAACCAAGCTGTGATAAGTGGAATGGTTACTGTTTATACTGTGGTATGTTTTTAATTACAGCAGACAATGCTTTCTTTTCCAGTTGTCTTTGAAAATAAAGAAAACTCTTCAGATGCAATGTTTTGTTTTTTTTTGTGTAGCATCTTGTCTATCATGTTTTTGTAAATACTGGAGAAGCTTTGACCAATTTGACTTAGAGATGGAATGTAACTTTGCTTACAAAAATTGCTATTAAACTCCTGCTTAAGGTGTTCTAATTTTCTGTGAGCACACTAAAAGCGAAAAATAAATGTGAATAAAATGTATAATTTGGTTGTCTTTCTTTTATGGATACTCTGGTAACTTAAAGGGACTAGCCAGTATTGCCTAAATTTGTACAGAGAAAGTCATGAGTGCTGCTAGCACTAGCTTTGAAAACTACCTTCCTGCATCCTGGATTCTAATGCTGTGCATCTTAGAGAGAAACTGTGCAGTGCACCAGGTAGTTTGTAGGCTTTTCTGGCTTTAAAAGGGAGACTGGAACATAGTCTGAGCATGTACAGTGTATGATTTTCCTGTTCAGGCTCCATCTTGCTTTTAAGACCAGAGGCATCCAGGTATGAGATTCTTGCCTCTTGAGGAAAATAAGATTTAATTTGGATTGCTTAGGGTGGGGCAATGAAATTTTTATGTCGTGTTGCTTAAAAATTAAGCTCTAGAACAGATGTCCCACTTACATATTGGTATGCTGGTCCTACTTTGGTACCTAGACTATTAGCTTGAAAACTAGCCTGGAAGGAGAAAAGGGAAATTAACACTGCCATTCTGTTCAAAGTAGTTAAAAGCAATATTTTCTTTTTTTCCTCAAGTGCTACTCCCAAGTACAGGTGAGTTTCAAAACAGATTTCCAAATTTGTGTATAAAAAAAATCACTTGGTGCTTGCCTTTTAATTGTTAGGCTTTTTGGCTAATTTCCAGCATATTGCTCAGGGCATATTATGCCTTAATAAAACAGTGAGTTCATGTATGAAAAGCAGCAGTGGTGTTTGGAGGGTGGAAATTGATTCAAGAAAGTGTTGCTTCTAAGTTTATAGGAGAAAGTTTAGTGTTACACTTACTTGCTTCCACCTACATTTTCAGCAGAAACTCTTTGGAAGCAATTATGATTCATTTTATGAGAAAATGGCACGTTAGCACCTTGTTCCCTAAAGAACAAAGCCTAAACTGAATGAAGTATAGATTTCCTGCTGAATACATACTCCTTTTTCTTTTGGTTTTATTTGTTTGTTTTGGTTTGGTTTTTTTTATTCAGCTGTCTACCATTTTAACTTTGGCTTGTATGTACTCTAGTTGCCCTGGTATTTCTCTATAGCTTTAGAAATGTATTGAAACTATGCTATAATTGCTGAGGGACAAAAATAAATGGATGTAAAACAAGATCCTCCACACCAGTGTCATTCTTGGAGTACATGTGTTTGAAGTCTAGTGCATAACTTCTTTGCTAAGGGGTTTTTATAACATGGCTGTAAAAACCTGTTCTGAGACACATGATGTCTTGGCCATAGAATCAATGTCTCTTTTTAATAAACATATATATATTTAAATCCAAGGATTCTTAAAGAGAAGTCTGAATTTCTTTTTTTTTTTTCAAACTTTGTGTACATATGAAGAAAATAATTGCTAGTAAAGTTCTTTTCAAGTTTTTCTTAACCTCCCAAACTTTCATGTTCTTTCCTCGCCCAGCTGGTGTTTTCTGAAGTGCTTCCTATTCCTGGGTGTGCAGAATTGCTTCTGCCCTGGGAAGCCAGGCTTCTGGCTTGGGGCTTTGTCATTCCATGGCTTGGCTCGATTTGAAATATCTTTCCAAGCCCTAATACTAGTAGAGTTTCAAAAATAGATCTTAAGAATACCAGTTGAGTCTGCTCTTCTGGTCCCAGCAGTTCGGTGTGATTTGATGATACCGATTTACAGTACAGTTTTCTACTGTACGGTTTAAGAAGATGGGAGTCAGGGCTTGGAATAGTGGAAATTGCGGAGTTTTGAAATGCTTCCTCCTGTCAAAGAATTGTGCAAGAACATCCTTCCTCAGTCCCCAAGGGACCGAGTAGTCATTTCTATGCAATTGTGGAACATCCTTATTTATGTACAAGGAAAATGAAGGGGCTGGGTGTTAGTGAATGGTCAGGTGGTTCATATTCTTACTGAGAAAGATTTGTACTTTATTGCATCGGTTGCCTCAAAAATGCTAATTATAATAAGTATTGTAATTTCAACAAATTCTCTTGGAATGTATGTGAGTTTAAAATATGTGATTTCAAACTGATTTTCCTGCATCGTGAGTTTCTGTGATTCTTTTTAAGCAGAATGTTATCATTGCTATGAACAAGATAACTTCTGTTGTGCTGAAACAATGTCATATTTTTAGGTAAAACTTAGTCCGGAATCTAATTTTGCCTGACTGGGGGCTTTAGAGATTTGCTTCTTTTATGTTTATTTATTTAAACCAAGCCAACAGTCTTCCTTGTTTAAGAATATAACTTGGTTGTACAAAAGCCCTTTCAAATTTCATGCCTGTCTTGGTAATATCTAAACTTCATTTCAGACTCCAAATCACAATGTCTGACTTCAAGTACTCCAGTTTTGTATCTGGATATATATATATATGTTATATATTAATATAGAGACTTTACCTTTGGGCAAGAAAGCAAGGCAAGAAAAGGGAAAGATGAGCTGGGTGAGGAAAGTGGAGCCCAGGCTTCGGCTTCTGCGGGACTGCCATCACCTTCGCATTTGTGTACACAACCCCTGGATACAAATCAAGTCTTCATGTATCAACTTCTGACGTACCTAAAAACTCCTGTTAGTTGTATTAGATGCATATGCAAGTCTTTTACTCCTTTATTATGATGTTGTCTGTGTTTTAAAAATGTTTTTTGTTACATGATACTTTTTGAAACAGTTAACTCTTGAACTTTCCTTGCAGATGATTAGATGAAGATCAAAGATTTTCACTTGTTTTGGTTGGGTTTTTCTAAGTTCCAAGTCCTTTCATATTGTCTTTTTTAAAAAAAAAAAAAAAGAATCTAGAATAATACAGATTCTAGTTTGAAGGTGTAATGCTGGGTAATGGTTTCCTGCAAAATCAGTTCTGTGAATTTGGTCTTTGTGCTATTTGTATAGTGAAAGAATAGTAAAAGGTCATCATTGGCGATACTGGACTTGTTTCAGTGTTCGTTTGTTTTAAAAGACAGGTAAAATGTGTTTTCCACAATGATGTAGCTTAGTTGAAAACATCCTGATTCTAGCTTGTGACATGTTGCTCTTTTTTTCACCATGCTCAGGTCACTGAGATAGAATAAAGCAGGTACTTTTTTTCTGAAGTAAGCAGCAAGTGAAAAATGGTGTATTGTTTATAATATACTGTAGACAGTGGGGTTAATTTCTTCTCTTTACAAATAGGAGGTCTTCAGATAATTGGCAATGAGTAGAAACTATGTCGTTGCAATGAGTCCAGCAGGGCAGAGGCAAGCAGGCCAGCCAGGCAGGCTCCTGTTGCTCAAATAAAGGAATGTAAGAGGTCTTGCTGTGAAGAAGGAGAAGGCAACTGAAGGTACTTAACCAAAAGCCAGTATGGTGTTGAGCTTCTATGCCCTGTTGCTTGTTAGAGGATTGGGAAGGGGAAGACGAAGCAGTGTATTTCATGATACATTTACTGAGACAACTGTTGAAATTGTTCTGAAGTGGTAACATTGCCTATTGGGAAGATAGAGGAGGGCTAGCAATGGCATCGAAATGGCAATTATGCATAAACTGATAAGCGACCAAAGCATTGCCCTGTGATAAAAGTACAGGGTTAGGAATATATATTTGTATGTACATTTGGCCGCTATTATTGAGTACACTTTCTATATGAGAGACTTGGATTCAGAATGCCCTTTTTTAAGGATTTTAATAATGTTATCTGATGGAGGTGACATAAAACTTCAGTTAATGTTTTTTAGAATGTTTTAAAGACTTGAGGAGGGATACAAGTATTATTTATACACCTTTTGCCATCTTTGCTGTAGGAAGGCATGTTTATCCAGAACAGGAACAGGACTATCAAGATACTAGGTGAAACGGGACATTGATATTTGCAGTTAGAAAGTCCCAAACAAGATACATGGAATGTCAGTTCTCAAAGATATGATAAATTTAGTTAAAATAGCAAGGGCATTGTTCAATTACACTCGATTAAAGTGGGGGGAGGCTTTTTATTTTTTGATTGGTTGGTTGTTTTTGGGTTTTGGGTTTTTTTTTTTTTCATCCAACAGAATTCTGATTTTAGAACAACAAGTATAGGGAAACATTACTGGTGGTGTATGCATTTTTATCACCAAGCAGGTAAATATTCCAGCAGTTAGGATTCTTAGGATAGTTCTTGTGGCCATGTATATGATAACCCACACTAGAAGAGTGCTGAAGAGGGAAAGTTTTGAGTCAAGCAATGCTAGCTCCTGAGGTCTTTTCCAGCACCATAGTTGATACTGTTGATAATACAGTGTTTAGCTGCTCTTCTCAAAGACCATACCAACTAGAGATTTATTTTTAGGTACAGTCCAAACTAGCCTTTATGTCCTGAAGTTCACACCTTTGTTTCTAAAAAAGAGAGAGAAAATAAAATACCTGTGGATCTATTGGTTAGGTAAGTTGTTCTTGCTGAGTAGTTCTAATAGCTGCAAGAAATTATTTGCTAGCATATACTGGAGTAGTTATCTCTATGAAACTTTGTATGTGGACCTGAATATTTCGAATTAATTTGATGACACAAAAGCCATGCTTACAAGGGTCGCCTTCTGTTCAAAGGAAGCAAAACCCATCCATCACTGGAAAAGAACCATTTTGAACCAGTAAATTAAGACCTGTGTAGCCAGGCCTTTACAAAAGGAGAGGAACAGAAAAAAGAAATGAACCACCAAACTTTAGGAACTAAAGGAGGAAACTGCTTTTTTCCAGCCCTTTGGAGCAATGCTGTCATAGATGTAAAGTACCCCCTTTCTGTCTTTAAAAGAAAATTTAATTATGAGAGACACTTTTTCCACTGGAGTGCAGAGATATGCTCCTTCCAAAAACCACCAATGAAACCAAGTCCAAAACTGAAGAAGATTACATTTTTCAGGAATGAATCATTAGGCCACTCACAAGTCCCACACTGCAGTTCAGGAGCCTGTTAAAGTAAACTTACCAGATATTACACCTCTGAGGAGACTGGGCAGCAAATATTTTCCATCTTGGTAATCAATCAAAATGGCAGAAATCATGGACTGATACTCAGAATACAGGAAGGAACATGATTTTTTTTTCTTTTTATTTTTTTTCCCCCAGTACTATTTTTGCATATCCTGTGTATGTTTTTGCTTTCTAATAAATGTCCAGGAAGATAATTTAAAACAGTGGAGTAAGAATAATTCCAAAATTTCTCTGAATCCTTTTTCCTGGATGTTTTTGTACACATATATTTGAAAACTGTTGTAATATTTTATTCTGATGTTTAACAACTTTATGAGTTAATGTTTACATGGAGGAAAAAATGTCAAATGTATACTAAATTAGATAACAAATTTTAGGAAGGACTCATTTTGGCCTCATTCTATTGTCATCAAGATCTATGAGAGGGAAGTTAAGCCATGCAATATGCTTATAAAATCCCCCTGTAAATGTTGCTATGGTAAGAGAAATACACTTGATTCTTCCATGCAACATCCACCTGGAATACACATGAAATGGTTTGCAATAAAGGGACAAGAAAGTGGCTTGTTTACATGAATTAAGAGACTGAAGACCCATAGGACCATACTGGCAAAATGGACAGGGCCACTTTCATGTATTGCTGTGAATGACAAAAATGAAATGCCACTGGAAACTTAGCCTCATTATTATATATGTGAGAGTTTATAACCTGGAAGTTCACCAGTTCTGGCTTTTCCTCTGCCTCCATCACATGGAGTGTGTCCAATACTTAACAAGCTTATACATTGAAGTGATGATGCTGAAATATATTCCAAAGCTCATCTGGAAAAGTCATCAGAAAAAATTGCTATTTTCAATGTAAAAGCAATACTTTTTGGTCACCACTGATGTCCACTGAAAGCTGTGTTATCTGATGATTTTTTGCTTTTGTGTTGCCTGTACAGAAAATTGTCATTTCAAGATCATGAAGCTTCTGATGTTATTATAAATTTGGCCAAAGGGGCGAAAGAAGGAGAAAATCTTTCAAGTGATGTTAGAGTAGGACCATCAACTTTAATAAACAGAGAGATTCAAAGCCAACTGTTCTGTATTTAAATCCCAGTGCAAGTCTAATCTAATCTATTCTAAAGAGGCTTTAGGGCCTTGATTTGCATGTTGTTGTTATTGCATACATGTTATGATAGTCATTAGTTTAATAATCTGTGAATATATAGAAGTAGAAACAAAACAGTACTTCTGAAGTTTCCCACTCCTAAATGCTTCATGGCAGGTGTACCAGGTTTAACTGCAAGAAGCAATTGCCGGAGAAACATTCTGTGTGGCTGTCACATAAAGATGCAAAAGACAGAAGTGTTAAGTTGTTCGTGAGGATTTTAGGAGAAATAATACACTCTTTATCTTTTCTGACAAAAATAGAATGAGGACACTTGTAGCATAACTCTTCAGGAAAGCCACACAAGTTCAAGTAAGACTATAAAAGGGAGCTGAATATCCCAGCAGCACTTGAGTGAAGAAACATACCCGTCAGAAATACACCATTTGCAAGCGAAACTGGACGTTTAAAAATTTTCCATACCTGCAGGCTTCCTTTCGCATGAATCTGCTGCATTAAAGGCAATCGAATTGCAGATGACGGTGACGTGGACACCTGGGAAGGAATCCCGAAGGAGGAGCATGGCTGGGACTGTTTCTAAACAGCAGTGTAAACAAAGGTTCGTTTCTGTAAGACTACTACTCTTAGGAAATATTTATATTGTGATGTGGGCTCAAAAGGCCAAGATTAAATATGAGTCTTGCTTGTGCCAGGCACTGTGTAAATATATACAAGAGATAGTCTCTACTCTAAAAAAGCTTCCAAGCTCTTCCAATGCAGAAAAGTCAGGGTGCTTCACTTCCTACCATTGTTAGAATCACATTTCTATTTGTCTTGGTCAAGATTGTGAAGGGAGATGGAACAAATTACCAACTTCCTTCTTCTTTTTTTTTTTTTTTTCCCCCTAAGGATCTGTTATTTGTAAGTTTCTTTTCTCACTTCATGCTCTTTGCCTTCATAAAAGTCAAACTGTGATACCGAAAGCCTTGCCATCTGTGTACAAGTGGCCAGGGCATTTTCATAGCCACACATAGTGATGGGCATTGTAAGCAATAAGAAAGATTAAGTTAGTAGTGGCTCTTGAGTGAAAATACCAAGCAGCCCAAAACCCTTGAAATGTAATTTTAAACAGATTATCGATAGCTCTCTAGTGACACTTTGAGGCCATTTTTATGTACTGAAACTAAAATACTTTTCACTCCTTTAAGTGGCTGTTTTGAACACTGGCAGCAATTCCCACCTTGGGAGTAGTGTGGGTTTTTTTGAAAGGAGGGAATGTGCCTAATTTAGGGAGAATATTTACATTTAGATATATGATTTTTACTTCAGCATCTGTTCATTCTTTATCAAAAGCTATCAGCTTTATTGAAGTACAGAAATTAAGATTCTTCATAGACTTTCTTTTCTATTAAAAAAGTACCTTAACACCCTGAATTTTCCAGTTATAATTCATGATTACGAAGAGTATTAATAAGAAGTTTGCTCTATCCATATTGTATTTAAAAACTACAGATATCAGAAGAAAATGTGTGTATTCCAGTAGACTTCTAATGGAACTACTGGAAAATTGGTTCACACCCATGATTTGGAATGCTGTGAGTCCTCATGAACCAGCAGCCTTATAAGCTGAAATACATTTGCATATTGTGCATTAAATAGAAGAAAAAAACATGTTTATTAGAGATTTTTCGTATTTATTTTCATGTTGCATTGAAAAAAAGTGGCCTCACTGGTTTGTAAAATTGGTTGTATTTTTTGTGTTTTCTAGTCCACTATGCCAAATCTATCAGAGGCACTTATCTGCAAATCACAGGTTTAAAAACTTCTCTAACTTTTCCTCTAAGATAGACATGAATGGCAGGGCAGGAATTGCCTGATGACATTTTCACCATCATGTTGCATAAATCAGCTAAAGTGGTAAAAATGCTTGTGGTTTGGCTATATTTATAGTCTCTGTATTGCTAGCCACATGGGAGAGCTCTGGGAGGGAATTTCCCTAAAATTTTTGTAGCCAATGTAAGCACTGGGACATCTAGCACTTGTTTCTACCAAGAATGTTAAACTTTGAAAACTCTACTACATGCCAAGGGCGTGGGGGTGGGGATAATTTAAAGGAATAATTTTAAAAAAATAGTAGTCAAAGGATTTCACACGGCTTTAGGAAATTAGCTGAGCAATTTCTGAGTCATTAGTGAGAGCTTTTGGCAACAAAAAGAAATAGGATAATCTGGACAACTAGAGAAAGATAAATACTATACCTGTTTTAGATATGGTTTTGAAAAAGATCTGGGGAAAAAATAGAGAGGAGAGAGAAAAAAAGGTTGAGGAGTGTAAAAACAAAGAGAGAGACTTGCAGAAGGCCAAAGAGACATTGGTGTTGTGTGAAACCACAACACTGAAATAAGGACTAGGAAAATTACAGATAAAGCAGCCAACTAAAATAACTGAAAACACACTACAACAAATGTGGGTTTAGGTTGATAAAATAGCAAGAAATACACAAAATCAGCTTCACGAGGACAAACCATGTTCATTCAATGTTACCTTCTCTTCTGACAGTATACCCAGCCTAGTAGTTCAGTGGAAGTCATGAGTTGTAATAGATCTTGACTTCAGTAATATTTTTGATGCTGTGCTGTGCAATGTTCTCATAAACACAGCCAGGGAAATAAGAACGAGGAAAATAGGTGTTGAGCAAAGTCAACACCTAGAAAAATAACCTCAAGTTCTAAGTCAATGGTTTGCTGATATACTGGGAGCACTGGAAGAACACATAAAAGGGAACTCAGAATACTATTGGACTTAACACAGTAAAAAACATGAGAGACATGATTCAAAAATCAAGCAGCATTTCAGCAAAGGACTATGCTTCAGGAAAAGAAATCTAATTCAGAAATGGAAAAAGGAGACTATCCAGACAACAGGAAAGGAGCCTGGGGTCAAGGTGGATCACCAGTCCAGCATTAGTCCTCTTTCAAGTGCAGTGGCAAGGGCCCAGCAGGGTTGTTTAAGCATCTTTTAAGAAAGATAGACTTTACGAACAATCTTAGGCAATGTGGAAATTTTATGGGAAGGCAACACAGGCTTTACATAGAAAACAGGCAAGGAAAAGTTTGGACGGTTCGGATTTTGTTTGTTTTTTTTCATCAGAGGAAGGGTTATAATAAAGAGAAATCAGTTGTTCTTTGTGTCAGCTGGAGGCAGGAGAAAAATAATTAGTATAGTTTGTAAGAAAGAGGATATTGCTTTAGTTTTAGGAAAGGATTTCTGACTACAAGTATGGTCTAACATTACGCAATAGAAAAGTTGTGGAAAACCTTCTTCCCTGTGGAAGTTTGAGGTTAGAACAGATAATCTGAAAGGTGCAGTCTGTCTTTATCCTGCATTAATGCTAGTAGTGCTCAAAACGTACAACTCAAGATCCCTTTGTTACCTATATATCTTTGCTTTAGAATTTTAATTCAATGTAGTCGTTTCCAAAAGGTCTTGAGAGACCAGGGAAAGCTTTGTCTTGTGCTTCAGTAAAAGTTGAACTGATGTACAGGAAGGGAGGGTACAACAACTGTTGTCCAGAATTTATCTCATCAGATACATATGTATAAACATTGAACTAAATAAAAATACACACTAACAGAGCCACAGTATCCTTAATGCAGTTATTGGTAAGGTCTCTAAGCAGAAACAGATTCTGTAAATAAATTGGTTTTAATATTCATTTTATAGAATAATACTGTAACATTTCATTGCATGTTAACTGTTCAGTCTAAGAGGTTGATTCTATTGAGGTAGGTATTATACACTCACTGCTAAAAATAGAACCCCCTTAAAATCTATAGCCTATATAGAAAAATACTTGCAAGCAAAACAGCACTGAAGTATTGCCATTCTGGTTTCATGAGAAGAAACTGGTTTTTCGGTAGGAATGTCCCCATCCTTTAGTATCTGGCATTAAACCACTTGCATTTCTTTTGTTGTGACCAAAGGTACAACAACTGTCTGCTAAATTTAGAAGCTTACAAATCTACAAGTATAGATATGTATTAGAATCTATGATGAAGCTGCAGCCAATGCGTTATATACCTAAATGGTGTTGTAGAGAGTAACTGTACACAATGGCAAACATCCATAATATGCTGCCTGATAGCAGAGATTAATAAGAAAATGACACTTTTAAACTAAGAGAGATGCTTATTATTTTTCACTGAATTCTCCCTTTTGGTCTGATCTTCAGGTGCTAAAAGCAGTCCACCTTTTCATAGTCTGTAAACTCTTTTATATACATGCGTTATATAATATAGTGTGTATATATAAATACATATACATATATACACATAAGGAGAGGCTATAACCTACTTGCTTACCTCAGTGTATTAACCAGATTTGAACAGGCTGTGGGTTTCAGACTGCATTTTCTTAGGTGACTCATCACTACTTTGTTTTATATATTATATCTACCCAGGGCACAGACTAGTGTATACATTTTAACACTCTCCTCTGAGTGTAAGTGGTCTTATTTCACTCAAGACCTGCTGCTGTGTCTGTATTTTCATTAATCACCAAAGTGCCAGTAGGGAGAGTGGCAGATTTCCATCATTCCCTGAGCAGTAATCATCATGGTTTGATCACGGTAGAGACTGAGATCCTCCGATCTCAGACTCCTGTCAGTCTCAGCACTTCAGGACAACCTTCCTTCCTTCTTCCCTTCCTCCCTCCCTCCCTCCTTTCCTCCTTTTTATCCACCAGAATTACATACAGAACTGTGACTTAAGGATCTTTGTTATGAGCCCTGTTTCTTCTTAAAACAAAGTACAAAGCTGTTTCTTCTTAAAACAAAGTTGAGAAACTGTCAAAAATAAAGTTACATGCAAAAAACTTGAGTTCTTTTAACAAACAAAGTTTTCATGGAAACTTTAATAGTGTCATCCTAAATACAAAGGTTTCTTTCTAAATGTACCTTGCCGCACCCAGCACAGGGGTTTCAGTAGTACCTACCCCTCATGTGCCTGTAACCATCTGAGACATGGTTATTTATGAAGTAGGTCAGCAAACAGTAATGCAGTGTTCATCAGAACAGAACAGAATGAGGTTGACATCTTTTACATATTGCAACCCTATAATTCAGGT
Source organism: Dendrocincla fuliginosa (assembly GCA_035047845.1). Classification (NCBI taxonomy): domain Eukaryota; kingdom Metazoa; phylum Chordata; class Aves; order Passeriformes; family Dendrocolaptidae; genus Dendrocincla; species Dendrocincla fuliginosa. The sequence goes on along the minus strand of JAWWMO010000121.1, from coordinate 67,230,104 downwards.
AACAAAGTAGGAATGAAGAAGAGACAGGACTGTTGTGTGCTCAAAGCACTGAACTGAAGTCCCAGGGAAATGTGCTCTACCACTGTCACTGCCTCTGGTTTGCCATACAACCTTGCCAAATGATTCACATTTTAGAAGTATTCTGTGAGGGGTGTTTTTCCAGATTCTATGAGTATTTACCTCTTTAGCCTAACCAAATGGAAACAGGCAGTCCTTCGGTATTTAAGGTTTTTTACATGAGAATGACACATGCTGTAGTGGATCATTTAGAAATTTTAGTTTTAATTACTTTGCACTGTAACTCTCTCTGTATTAGAGGGAATAACATGACTCCTTGACTTCACACATGGATTTGATGTCTAGGGTCTCTTTATAATGTCTGTAGAAAGTTAGCTACCTGGGAAAGACATTTCCAATGCCCTTCTCCCAGCTGCCTTGTTTAGCCAGGGGGAAACACACCCAAGGGGAAAAAGGAAGGATGTGAGGGACTTTCGACATATGTTTTTATGTACTTATTTTTACAATAGCTGAGAGTTAGTGTGCTCTTGGGAACTCCTGGCAGGCTTCCATGCCTGGCTGAAGAGATTTGAATACCCATCTCACAGAAAAGCCTTCCCCACTCTCTCCACTATATTCACTCTTGCAGGAGGGAAGGACTAGGAAAGGGAGAGTTAAATATCTCTTTCATTGAGGCCATCCCATTGGGCTCCAAATTATTGTATACTTAGTGTATGAGAGAATGACCTACCTTAAGTCTTTTTTTTTTTCCTGGAATTAAATACTTGGGTTTAAAGGCTTATTCTTTTTCTAAACATGGGCTTTTGTCAAAGTGGGTTGTAAGCTTTATAAGAACATAAAGAGAGCATGAAGTGTCAGCATTGTTGTAGGAACCTCAGCCTTTGTGATCTTCTGATTTTTATGTGGGTAATTGTCAACTTCTCTTTTTAGCCTAGGTTTTGTATGTTATTTCTATTTTTTAGGTAAAAAGACCAAAAAACTGTCTGACTGTATATGTGCAAAATTGTCATTGTACTGACCTAAGCAAGATCATCAGGTCTGATGTTTAAAATGGTATGAACTGGGAAAGAAAGCTGACTATACACTCTAAACTTCTTCATCCCTTAAATACTGAAGCACTAGCATCCACTTTGGCTTTTTTAACTCAATTGGTCTTAACAGCTGGGGTTCTTGACAAATATATCTGTAACTGAGATGTCATTAAAGATATTCTTAGTAAATGAATCCCTGGCAAACTCATTTTAAACACAAGTTTAAAAACTAAATTAAGAAAAAAGGAGAGGGGAAAATGAAGGAAGTCTGCATAACACGGAGAAAAATGACAAGTTGATTTAAAACTACTTGACCAATTTTCTTCAGCCTGAGTGTTTTCTTGAAGAGGCTATATTGCAAGCCAACATAAAGATTTCTAGCTAGCCATTTTTGACTTAAACAGCTACAGAAGATTTCGATAACAACATATGGAAGATATTTTTTTTTTTCACATTCATTTAACTGAAGTAATTTTGTTCAAACTTGTCTGACATAATCCAAGAGTAAAACCAAATATGGAAATCCCCAGTCGCACAAGAATGTGAGAAATTAATGAGAGGTGCTAACTTGAAGCTAAAATGAAAGTTGGTGCTGAACTCTACCTAAACAGTCATTAAGATGGAGTTTTAATAGAGCTGCAGCCATCTTGGGCACTTTGTTAAGAAAGAAAAAAAAAAATAGGAAAACCAAAAAATATCACCACAAAAATCCTCCCTGGTCACTCATGAATCTTTTAAAGGGCAGCATTACCAAGCTCGTTACTAGGATTTGAGATGTTCCACCAGGCTTTTAAAGAAATACCACTTTTACTACATATATAAAATCCATATGTCTTGCAGGAGATGAGTATTGGCATACAGCACAAATGAACATCAGCCACAACTTTGGGAACCAGTATTTATGCATGGCTGTAAATATTTTGGTGGAAAATGGTATTTGTAAATGGTAACTGTCAGAATAGAAATTGGTAAAGGCATCCCCCACCCCACCCCTTGAAGTCATGGCCTTATATAATACTACAATCTCCTCATTTGTACACAATAAAGGTTTTGTTTCTAAATTTGCTCTGTATACTCTATTGCTGGATTGCTAGTTTTTGCACGTGAGTTTTACAGTCCACAGTGAGCTATACCTGCGTGAAGCAAATTTTTCCTCTGTATGGAAGAAAGTGAGATGGGAATGCAGCCCATTACAGGACGAGGATGGTGACCTCACAAACAAGGCAGAGTTGTTTAATGCTTTCTTTGCCTCTGTCTTCAACGTGGGTGACAGACCAAGGTGGTCTCAGTGCCCTGAGCTGGAGGACCATGACTGCGAGAATGATCAACCCCTAGTCGATCCTGAAATTGTGCAGGCAGGAACTGCTGCTCCAGCTGGATCCTTACAAATCTACGAAGCCTGATGATATTCATCCCCAAATCCTCAAAGAGCTATTTGATGTCGTCGCAAAATCTCTCTCCATGATTTTTGAGCATTCTTGGGAATCTGGAGAGGTCCCAACTGACTGGAAGGTGGTAAACATTGTCCCGATTTTCAAGAAGGGCAAGAAGGAGGACCCCAGAAACTACAGGCCTGTCAGTCTCACTTCAGTGCCTGGTAAAGTTATGGAGAAGATTATTCTGGGAGATACTGAAAACCACCTGTAAGACAATGCAGTCACTGGTCACAGCCAGCACATCTTCATGAGAGGAAAGTCCTGCTTGTCAAACCTGATTTCCTTGTATGACAAGGAAATCCATCTGGGTGATTAAAAGAAGCCAGTTGATGTAATCTTTTTGGATTTCAGTAAAGCTTTCGATACTGTTTCTCACAGGATCCTTCTGGACAAACCCATCAGGAGGTGGGTGAGCAATTGGCTCATGGGTTGAGCACAGAGGGTATTAGTGAATGGGGTAATATCAGACTGGTGACCTGTCACTAGTGGGGTTCCACAGGACTCCATCTTGGGTCCTGTGCTCTTCAACATCTTCATAAATGACTTGGATGCAGGACTGGAAGGGATACTAAGAAACTTTGCAGACAAAGGAGTAGGAGGAGCTGTTGACACTCTGGAGGGCAGGGAAGCCCTGCAGAGAGGCCTTGACAAATCAGAGGACTGGGCAATCACCAACCACATGAAGTTCAACAAGGGAAACTGCCAGATTTTGCACCTGGGATGGGGCAACCCTGGATATTCATACAGACTGAAGAATGAGAATTGCTGGAAAGAAGTGCTACAGAAAGGGACCTGGGGGGACCCCTGTGGCCTTACATTGAATATTGTGTACACTTTTGGACACCCCAATATAAGAAAGATATTAAACTATTAGAGAGTGTCCAAAGGAGGGCAACGGAGATGGTGAAGGGCCATGAGGAGTGGCTGAGGTCACTTGGTATGTTCAGCCTGGAGAAGAGGAGACTGAGGGGTAACCTTATCTCAGTCTACGACTTCCTTGTGAGGGGAAGAGGAGAGGAGGGGCAGGCACCGATCTCTCCTCTATGGTAACCAGAGAGAGGACCCAAGGGAATGGCCTGAAGTTGTGTCAGGGGAGGTTTAGGATGGATATTACAAAAAGATTCTTCACCCAGAGGGTGGTTGGGTACTGAAACAGGGTTTCCATGAAAGTGGTCACAGCACCAAGCCTGATAGAATTCAAGAAGCATTTGGGTGATACTGTCAGGCACATGGTGTGACTCTTGGGGATGGTACTGTGCAGGGCCAGGAGCTGAACTTGATGTTCCTTGTGGGTCCCTTCCAAATCAACATATTCTGTGGTTCTGTGTGATCAGTCTCCAGATGCTTCCAGAAAGGGGTGAAGGAGGAAAAAATTGCCCAGGGTCTTGCACCTTGAGCAGGCAAGTGCCTCTGACATGGTGCAACCATGAAGACAATGCTGTAGGCAGAGCCTGTATCAAATGTTCCCCCAGCCCATGGGGGAAATTGTGAATAGACAGGCATGTATGTGGTTGCACCCACACTGACACTGACTGCAGGAACAGCGTTGGTGGCTGGAAGAAGTGAGGCTCCACCTGCTGTGGAGGGGTCTTCTAGCCACCACCACCACAGCCATGAGTTACAGCACAAGCTTCCCCCAGCTGTGGACCAGACTGTGCAACCCTGGGCCGTGTCTGCAGTTGGACTCTGCTCAAAAAAACCTTCTTGGGCATGCTGAGTGCTGCCAGCAGTGTAACGCACTCTGTTTCCTTGCAGTTGGGGAGTAAAGCTGGTAGGATTTTGGCCACCTCTTTCACAGGAGCTCACTAGGGGACAAAAGGTTCCCTCTGCAGAAACATATTTCTCTGCGGCTTGCTTCTAATTTAATCTATAGCTGTCAAGGGTGAATGCTGCCTTTACTTAACAAGTTGCATAGAATAGCATATATAAGGAACTTAAACATATTGTTAAGGAACATCCATTGTTTAAGTGCATTAAGGAGTGGAATGAACCATGATTTTTATACAGAGACCATTACACTAAATTGCTAGCATAAAAATATTTCGTGTGTTAATTGATTTTTTTCTCACTGTGCTTTATTCAGCTTTTGCTATGATAGCCTGAAATAAACAGCAAGGCTTCAGTTTTGCCCCATGTCAGAAACCCAGTTCTGCATGTTTGCTTCATGGGACCCATCTAACTGACTTACGTGCCAGTACATGGAGCCCCTGAATGTGATAGGATCAAGAGCTAGTTCTCATCTACAGCACTGGTGTGGTAAATGCTGATTTAAATACAACTAATGATATAATTAATGGCTAGACTGGTTGGCTTTCATTATTTGTTCATCTAATAAAACACATTTCAAAGCTCCAAAGAAGTCAGTGAGCGTACAGAACAGTTGATTTATCAGTAACAGTCAGCCAAAGCTGTTCTGTATCCCTTTCAAACAAGTATTCCTGTCCAAAACCAAATAAGTAAATGAACTGCCATGAAATATGTCTGTGCAATGAAAACCACAAGATATAAGATGGTTTCTACTGCTTTTTCTTCTTTATCCGCCTTTGCAGGTTTGAAATGTTGTCAGCAATTTTAAATCTTAAAAATCCCCACCAGATTATAAATAGTCCAAAATACTTCATTAAATGTTTTAATTTTTACCAAACTGACCATACAAGTTGTCTAGTATGGAAGAGAAACAGCTGCAATGTAAATGTCACATTATGCCATTGTACAAATTAGGAAACATCCTCAGAAACTGATTTTAGTTCTGTTCTCACTAAAACTCTAATTTCTTCTCCAGAATTTATGTTCTTTTTTTAAAAAACTCAACAAAGCACTTTTTGCAATTAACCATATATGTGTTCAGACCAAAAGGCAAATGCCTGTAAGAATAGCTTTGCCCTAGTATGGTATGTCAGCCCTTTTTATGGGAAAAGCTGGCTCTGTCTCCTTGATATGTTTCCATTTTGACTTTCAAGAACCATCAAACATGATTATTTTAAACAATAAAGCACTTCAGACATATTTCAAGTAGGGAAACCATTAAATTAAAATTCTCAGAATCACAGGTCATTTTTTGAAGTGTAGATCATTAAATTTAATTGTCCCTTACAAGAACTGGGCAAATCAAGCTCCTAGGATTTAAAAAAAGATCCAACTGCTAAGCTCGAGAAAGATATAATTCTTCACATTATTTGTTTTTTATTGCACAGTAGTAAAGTATACTGTGTTGTATTTTAGACAACTGTATTAAATGTAAAGACTTTTTTTTTTTTTTAGTAGACACTGTCATTTTTTTTCCAAATAATTTAAGCAATGTAGATCTGAATTAATAGAAATTTTTTTCTGGATAGTAAGACCTGTAATAATTATGCTTCTCAGGACCAGTATTTTATTTTGTAAGGGCCCTAGAACTGATGTGCTTAGCACAACAGAAGGTGTCGGACTGAGGTTTCAAAGACACTGAAGAAAGAGCTACTGTCAGGTTAGCAATCCCAAGCTAGTGTAAGGCTTGTCTCCCCCTCATGTTGGGGTCTGCCAGCTGCTCCATGCATTGCAATGCCAACAAGCGTGTCACAACCTAAGGACATCTTAGGCTGCCATGGGTAAGACCCTCCTGCACAGTATTTGGGTCGCCCTTGGACAAACATCTGTCCCCAGTTCATTACAGGATTCTTTAGAAAGGCTCTGTGTCTTTGTATTTTCTGTAGGCTATCAGTCCCATGCACAATCCCTGACCTATTATTTTGATTTTTCTACCATAAGGCTAGAAGCAAAGAAGAAGGATCCAAGTTTTCCTGACCCCTCTCTGTGTTACAGTGGACTGGTAAAAAACCCTTTGACTCAGCCTCCTGGGTACTCAGTGTTAGTGATGCTCCCGGGACTACAGTGCCCTCCAGATGTCAGGTGGTCAACCTGGGGCTGATCATTTCAAAAAGTAAAAGATCTACGCGTGTCCCAGTGCCAAAGTGAGCTCCAGCCCCGCAGAACAGAGCACTGCTTTCTGACCCAGCAGGGCTGCATGGTGTGCTCAAATGCCTCTTTGATCACCGCTGTCCAACTCCATGCTGTGATGCATGCCTACGTCCCACATGTTTTTGAAGCTAGTGTGTTTCAAAGAGAGACACTGGCCAAAATAAAAACACTTGCCCTCTGCTTGCCCATTTTTAAAAAATCTCTAGCAGTGAGGGAAGTAGGAAAGAAATACTCATACTGCAAGTGGGCACGTATTCCCACTCCACCCCTCAAAACCCCCAAATTTCCAAGCATCATTTACCAGGAGAAATGGAATATGGATGTAGCTGTACTGTGAGTTGGCCTTCACATCCCCATGGAAGTTCCCCTATGTCCTTCCTCCCCTATAAGTAATCAGCCTTCTTTGGCCTCTTGGTGTGGGTGACAGAGGCTGGGTGGGAAAACAGGTGAACACAAGGGGATTATATTGGGTGATCTGCCCCACAGGAAGAACAGCTAGTTGCCTCCCACAGCTCAATGTCTCCTCAAAGAACACCGTTCACTCTTGAGGTATTTGACTGCAGAAATCATTTCTACTTCCCCAGCTTTTATCCTTCCTTTGACCCCTCCTAAGTCAGTGTTTGGAAGCAACTGCTCTCCATCCAGGCTATAAGCCTCCCTAATGTTTATGGCAGTGGTTATATGCTAGGGACAGAACACGAAAGGGTGGTGTCTTCATCCTGTATGAGATAAAGGGGAGGGATAGACATAAGGGCCTTCCCAAGCAGCAGTTAATCTTGAGAAGAAGCACTGTGAAGCGCAAAAATACTCTATTGTCAAGTGCAAACAAATTTTATTGGCCTCACACAGAGAAGCTGCTGGCAAGGAGTAAACTCTGAAAGCTAGTCCATGCTTCATAGCCTTTCAGGGACTCTCTGCCCCACTGGGACACTAAAAGAAGAAAAAATATGTATACACAAGCCAAGATTTCTAACTAGTTTCAGCCTACATTGCAATGTTTGCAACCAGAAAATATTTTCAGATAGGCCACCCTTGTTTATTGGGGCCATTTGGATATCCTCAGAATGCGTTCAGATTAAATGCATGTACAGGTCCTTTTCAGGCCATGGCATGAGTTGGGTTACCCTGAGAAAAGCAAACATAGCACAAACAGGCTATGTTCTGGCCTAGCCCATAAAAACAGAAAGACAGAAAGGCCCCCATCCTTCTAATGACCAGACATCCTTAGAAACAGAGTAAACAAAGGCAACTGCCAATAGCCCTTCCAACCATGCAGTTCTGAGGCACAAACCCAGACAATAGCCTGGCTGTCCATGCACTCATTAAAAAGCATCTGTTATTACAGGCTATAAAAACACAGACAGGGTGCTGTACCCCTGGAGATGAAAGCAAGCAAAACCAAGAAGCCCAGGAAGAGAACTTTATATCCCACAGTTGTCCTCTAGCACCCTTCTCTTGACCTCCTTAGCCATGAACTCTTTTGTTCCCTAGAGCTACTGGTTCATCTGCCTTAGGACAGGGGCACCCATGGCCAACATTCAGGAAGCTGCAGCCTCTCTCACTGGTGCCTGCAGTACTACAAGCATTCCCACCACTGCAGCCACTTGCCTGCTGCAAAGGGGATGTGCTGAGAGTCTCCAGCAGAATGACCCCTCCTTATTAGAAGAGCTCAGGCTCTCTACCCTCAAAATACTCGTTACCACCCTCCTCCTTGCTCACTGTCATTACTAGATACCAAGGTCACACTCTTCCCACTTACTTGGCCTCCCAAGGGGCCTGGAGAAAGTGGTTGTAGACACAAATAACATCTACAAGATCTTTGGAGGCAACATATGTTAAGTATTCTGGGAAAGAAAGCGAACAAGGCAAGGTCTGAGGTGCTCCTACCATTGCTCTGTTTGTTCAACAGTAATGGGATTAGGTAGAAAGGATAGCATGGGAATATGATTCTGAGGGACAGTATAAAGACAGTTTGTCTGTCTCTTCATTTTGTGTGACCTAGTAAGGAAAAAGAAGCAAATCCTTTCTTTTGTTGTTGCAATTACAGAGCTTGGAGCAGTCAGGCTGTCTACCTTCGCACAGGAGATGTGACAGCTCCCAGCTCCAGAGAGCTGCATTCCTCTGCTTGGAAGAGCAGATTTATATTCCACGAGCTGCAAAATCTAAAGGAAGCTGTAAAGGTTTTTTCAAATAGTAATAATAATAATAATAATAATAAACAAACAAACAAACAAAACCAGAAACAACTGCTTTAGCCTCAATTATGGAGGCTTTGGATCAATTTTTAGTATTTTCACGTGATAAAAAGCATCAGCTGAACCAGGAAAAGATGACATGGGCCAGATGTTACTGTGCATTATAGAAGATTTCTGTCACTGCCCAGCTTCAAGCCGTCTTGGCTTTCAGCAGAGCTATCCTTGAGTCAGGGAGGACTCCTCTTGCTCCTTCCACACCACACCCTCACACAGCCAGTGTGGTGAAGGCTGGCGGGAGATGCAGCCAGCCACTTCAAAGCAGCCAGCTTAACTCAGAACTTGCCTCCGGTGGCCCAAAACAAGGAAGAGCCCAAAGACACCTGTTTTACCTTTCTTCCTTAACTACTCCATTTTGTACAAGTCACATTAATGCATCTTTTTAAGTTCAGCCTACAGGAAGAAAAAAATTTCCAATGGTTTCAACAGAAGACTGACATACAAAACATTTTTTCTTCATACAAATAGGAATTGCAGATTTAAATTTTTTTCTTCCAAAACAGTGTAGAAATTTCATCAGACAGTCACAAAATCCTCTCAGTCTGTTTTCCTTGTAAGGGCGAAAGGCTTTTAAAAATTGGGGCTGAAATGTAACAACTGGAAATATTCTGGTTCAAACTTGTGTCTTGTTAATAGCATACATGTGCAGTTTTAGGCACAGACGAAGTGCTTTTCTTTCTCCCAAAGATCTTTTCTTTTAGCGTTTAGCCTACCTGAAGATTTATCTCCCCCCTTCTCTCCAGAGCTATCAAGGACTTGCATGGAAATAATGGACAGTGAGAAGGAACAGGTCCTCCCAATTCCTTGGTTCCCTTCTGTTTCTTCCTCAAAGCACATTAAATACAAAAGATGCCAACAACATTGCCAACTGCCCTGACTGCCTACAGCCAGAAAGCAGAATTACAGTAAATTAATCACATGGTCCCTGTCAGGCAGGCACCCCTGTGTTTTTAGGCAGAATTTTTCACACAAAACTACACATGCTTTCTCCACACAGCACAGACACGGGGTCTTGAGTCCACAGAGATGCCCCATACACATTGCCTGCCTGAATCCTGCATATAAGGAACACTGTTCCTTATAGCTATGATTTGTTCAGGAAAACTGGACTCAAATATTCATAAATCCTAAATAGTAAACAATATGTGTTAAATTGTAGTGAAAAAAATCCTTTTTCTTTTTCTTTCTGGAAATACTGTAGTTCCACTATAGATTCCAAATCAAGAGCTCAATGAAAAGAAAAAAAAAGGACCATATATTTCTATTTTATGATTTTCCAGCTTATTAGTTGTTTTCTCTTTATTAGTTTACACAATTTTGCTTGACTTGAAGGCTCCTCCAAGCAGCATACCATGACAGGACTGTCTCCATTGCAGCTGTTTTTAAGCAGTCATTTGGTCAGAGAAGGGGAAGGTAATTAAGTCTTTAAGTATTTCTACCCAGCTGTCAACAGGATCCTGTCTTTGTGCTTCAAACTGAAGGGATGCAGCCACAAATTAAATCTGCATTTCTGGGAGGAAGAAGACTAGACTTTTATGACAACTGCTCAAAGTCTTCATGAGAAATAAGAAGACCTAAAAAATAAGGTTCTGCATGGATGCTCATTCACAATATAAGAACTGGTGAGTCTGTAATAGAGTTGACATAAATTCTGTGTGGTCCCTGGGTAAGCCTTCTCACAAGGAGGCATGTCTGAGGAAGATTTTAAGATGAGTTGTAATACCCTGAAATTTGTATTACTAAAGAAGAAAACAGAGGTGTAGCTGCCTTGTAGAAATTTTCTAGGCTCAAGGTGATTTGGGACTGCTTTTGGGGCATTTCTGCAGAGCCTACTGTTACATGTGGGTATGATGCAACCTCACTGTTGCCTACTCCATCCCTGGAAGTTGAAAGTAGTCTTCTTTTCCCATGGTGAGGCTTTTTCTGGGCTGGTTTCCTGCTGGTAGCTTTCTGAAAGCAGCATGTTGGCTGGGGTGAATGTCTGCCTGCAGTAATGGCTTAAGGTTGTTTTTTGTGGGTGTCCCCTGAAGCTGTTAAGAAGGGAGAGGAGAGCTCTCTGCAGTGTTTGCTATGCAGTGCTAGCATGATGGAAGTGGTGTTCTCATTGGTTTCTCTTGTCTAACACCTCAAGACAGAACAAATCCTGTCTTTGTAGTTGTCCTGTGCATAAGGAAAGCTTGTGTCCCTGTAAAACACTATGGTCAGTCCACTCCTCCTCGCTTGACTAAGGAAGAGCAACCTGATTTTCTGCCTTTTGTTACAGTTTACTTCATTGTTGTGCTGTCTCTCAGGAGGCAGTGCTAAGGCATTTCTTAATTCCCTTTGTTTCAGTGATTGTGCTTCTTCTCTCAGGTGAGAGAAGATGCCAACACAAGATGCTAATAAAAGCTAAAGCATAGTAGAAACTGTCACATATTCAGGTAATATTACCTGCTCATAATTTCTTCTCTTCCTTCCAGATATTTTTTTCATTCTTGTATGCATTCTGTTGTGAGTTTGTTTCTGTTGAAACAGATCCTCTCAAATTTAACAGCTAAAGGGATAAATTTGCTGATATTCACAGAAGACATGAGGCTGAAACTGATGCTGCACAGGCTCCGTGCTGCCAAGCCACTGCATTCCCCACCCAGCAGCCAAAAGAGCTCCAACCCTGTGTCCCATAGAAGATTACTGCCTTCCATGTTCTGTTGGGAGTATAACATTGTTTGCTGTGTAGCCATAAAGGAGAACCTGAGCCCTAAGAGCATGAGAGGGACTGAACAATTCCCTTCACACTTAACCTCAGCTATGTTATCTAATTACAATTTCACTCACATAATGCTGTTTATTATACTGGAGCTGAATAGATGCAACTAAGATAAAAATTTGGTTCTTATTAAATTTCTGCAGTCAAGAGAGACAGTTTGTGGTCCCAGAGGATTGAGAAGGGATGGTCATGGAAACAAAAGAGTAAAAGCTGGATCATGAAATAGCCCAAAGAATATTTGTAGTTTTTCTTGAGTCATTCAAGGACAGGAAAATGATATGCATAAAGAAGAATGGATAGAGACCTAGCTGAAAGGAGGAAAGAATTTAGTCCAGCCTGCATCTCAAACTTGTCATCCTGGCAACAGTCTTCATTGGAAATGTATCCAGTCTAAACTTCTATATTTTTGATTAAAATTTTTGCACAACTTGCTATGACAAAATCCATCTCTGTGTAACCCTGCAAATGAGAAGTTCTTCATATAGGCTAATTTTTCTCTGTGGCTGCTTTAACCTCATTACTTCTGTTGTCATTAACTAGTGATAAGAATTTGATTGTAGCCTGTTTTCTCAGTATCTCTTAAAAAAAAAAAATAAAATCAAGAATCATATTCACTCCTGCTTCCCACCCATCAAAATAAACCTTCATTAAAAGCCAATTAAGGTTGTTCAAGCAATATGCCACCATAACAACTGAGAGGATGGACCTTTCCAGGTCACCCTGTCCCCATAGGTTTTGTCTTGTCTTCTCTGGAATACCTCATGTGCATCCTCTGCTCAGAGCTTGCGGGCTTTCTGCAAGACCTTTCAAACCTCAGCAAATGTCATTATTTTAACTGTCTGTAATGACAAACTGGTGGAGTTTGGATTATGAATCATGAACAGCTTTGAGTTTCACTGAACGGCTGTTGCTAAAGCCTGTCATACTAGCACTAAAGGCTTGACAATGCTATGTTGGACTTGAGTGGCTATGCTGGTCTGTGCTAGTAAAATCCCATGAGATAAAATGAATAGGGGAACAGCTTCTTGACAGTTACTTGCATTGCAGTGCAGATCAGTGTATCACTCATGTCACTTTAGGCTCAATGAGAAATGATCTTGCTGCTTTCAATACTGAGGTGGTCAAAGGCTTTCTTTATTAGAACATTTGAACATATAAAAATTTACCTTGTCTCTGGATGTTTAAAAATTTCCATTGTGGAAACTAGAAATCCATGAAAAAGGGAATTTTACAGGGAAAACTGCCCATAATGAATACTCAGGGCTTTCTATTTTACTGTATTTTACATATTTAAGATTTCTTCCTTCTTCTGGGAACACTTAGAGCCTACAGCAAGAGTTGTAATTCTCAATTATCTATACAGCCCTAACTTATCTGACTAACTAAACTTAACTAAACTAACTTAATTTTTTAGGGACTATAGAGCCCCTCAGGGAGCCTATGCCTTTGCTGTTGGTCATGCAAACAATGGTACACTGCTTTCAGCTTTGGAGTAAGGTACCTAAAGAAGGACCCACCACAGAAGAGAAATAATACAGTCCTGTTCTGTATCTGCTTCTGAAAATTACAAAATTAAGGCATAACCCAGTTTCCCAATTCCAGTTGGTTTACAGGTCTGCATCTCAGTCTGCAGATTTGCTTGCTTTGTGGGTCTGATTCTCTGAGCTCCCAAAGACCATATTCGGATATACTCAATTCCACCTAAACCTGTGTTTTCTCATGGCAGTGTTGAAGCTCTCGAAGGCCTCTTGTTGGCAAGAAACTGTGGGCTCAGGACAAGGCTGGAATTGAGGCCACCCCAATATGATTCTGAGGCTCTTACTAACTTAAGAGAAGAGGGAGTGCTTAGAAGTTAGGCACTACACCACCCTTGTCAATGTATTGCCTCCTTTCTTGCCAGATTTATAATAAATAGTCTGTGGAAGGATATCCTCATAGATAAATTTTAAAATAAAATAAAAATCTCATGTTCTAAAGAAGAAAAATCCTGAAATATTAACTAGTACTGTAGAAAATAAGACAAAAAATGTCATAGCTAGGGCATATCTATGAGACTCTGTATCAGAAAGATTCTGGATTCAGTGAAAAAACAATAATAGGCATTGCTGGAAACACTTTTATTGTTCCCAAAGTGAAATGCTTTTGTAATTATGCTTTATCTTAATCCTCTCACTCAGAGAAGAAAGATAATTTTAAAGGTAGGGTAAAAATACTGATCTGCATGAACTGTTTCAGATTCCTTCTTGTCTCCAGGGAAGCACAGGTAATGAATAATTACGGGTGCCCTTCTCTGGAGAAACTTCAGTGTTAGATTGCTGACGGAGAAATTGGAAAAAAAACCCCAGGCTTTAGAGAGAGTCACATGGCAAAACTCAAGCCAACTGAAATACTTCCAGTCTTTACAGACATTTTCCTTCTGGAGCACTATTGTTACAAGCACTATATTTTCATTTGCCAAAATGCAGATTGTTTGCCTTTCCCTTTCAAAATTACACTCAGACTTTTTTCCTTCCATTTGCAATTCCTCATTGCATACTTTGCTGTGCTTTTTGTTAGCTGGTACTTCGTTGCCAAGCCTAAAAGTTTAAAAATTATCAACCACAAGATAAAGTTATGTTAGTATTGATCAGATCACCCCGTATATTTAAAACAGAGCAAATGTGCTGTAAGGGACATTTCTGCCACTCAGATAATCAGAAGCTTCTGTAAACAAAATTCTTTTTGCTATAACTATCAAAACATTAATTCAAGAAAGCTGGAACTCAGTAAGTGGAGTTAACCTGTATTTGCCCTCCTCTTTACACATACATATATTTACAGAAAGTTTCTGTCTCTTCTGGTTGTGAAGATAACCTTTCAAGTATAAACTGAGGGGAATGCTAGCTTGAGTCTGGAGCCAAACACATGGAAACAATAACACTAGACATAAGCTGCCTTCATTCATCTCAGTGGGATGCTAGCAATGAAGTCTCCTTATGACAATGTAAAAGCCAGACCTGTTAACTATTTCACTGCCACATTTTAATAACTGAAAGTCTCATGCAGCTTATAAATCCATCATAACCTGACAGTCTTTTCCTTTGAAAGGATATGCCACACAATATGACTGTGGATTTGAAATAAGTACATAGCCCATCTTTATTTTTGCCTTGACCAAATTATACTTTATTTGACTCTTTTAGTGGCAGATGTTCTGCATGTGAAATTCTGCTCTGTACTAAATGAGGAATAAAATCCTTTTGTTTAATAACTTTTCTTTTTCAAAGAACCTTTCTCACAAGCTTTTGTTTTGTTTTCCCCAGGAGTCAGTTTAGTCCGAGCAATTCCAAGACTAAACTTAATCATCTTAAAGGTATAAGGACAGATACATCTGTCCAAATGTCTGTCTGTTCCTTGTTTTTTTTCCAAAGAAGAGTATGTCCATTCCTATAAAGACAGAATGAACATGGTGTGCTCAATCAACAAGCAGATTCGGTCGAAGGAAAAGTTATCTGGTTCATATAGGATTCACTAACAGGATCTCTAGGATCTGAAATCAGTCTGCCTTAAACCTCTGTTGACTCAGGGTCTTTGGCTGTAGCTACCATGCTGGGAAAGTGAAGGAAGCATAGCAGGAAGCTCCTATGTCAGAAGAGAAATGTAGGGCAATGTGCTTTGCAAAAGGAAATTGCCTCTGTTTTCGATTAAGTGTAAGAAGAAGCAACCGTCGGCTGTCCAGTCTCTTGTTCCCAAGGAGGCATCTGCTCTTTCCCTTGGTCGGCCACAACTGGAAACAAGGGCCCTGGTACGAGTCAGGAGTGGTAGCTCTTATCACCTTGCTCCAGTTTGTATTGAGATTGACAGGAAACAAATATATTTACTAAGGTCATCCTTAATGTTATTTACTCTTGGTTCCTATCTCTGTCATCTTTCCTTTGTCCCTTGCAAGGGAAGTGAAGCTAAAAGGGAATCTGATAGCCTCACTCCAAGGACTGCGGTGGGTAATAGCATCAGAGGGATACAAGAACTTGGAGTAGTTAATGTTATATCAGGTTGGAAAAAAAGCATCCTGGCTTTCTAAAAGATGCTGACTTCTTAATGGTGAAGAATCAATGGTGTGTTGCAGTTTGTTCCTAAGAAATCCTTAATAATCCTTTGCTTCTTTCTTGGCCATTTATTTCAGTTGCATAAAATGTTCCATCCAACTCAGTCCCACAGGAAAATGAGGAGTGGTTTGGTTTTTTTGATTTTAGTGGATTTTTTATCAAGTTTGTAGTGGAGATACAAAGGGCCATGTGAAAGTTGTCTTAGCAAATGTGCTGACTTTTGCTGAATCTTGTGAAGCTGAGCAAGCTGTAATAATAATAAGAAAGTTTTGAATTTACTTAGCCTTATCAAAGACATCTGGTACACTGGGTCTTACTTCCAAAATCTGAGTTCTGTCTTTAGAAACTTTTCTTCAGGAAAACGGCACTTTCTTCCCATCAAACTGTTTAACATAATTCTTAATGATTACACATAAATGTTGTGGTATTTTCTTTTTCCAGCTGCAAGCCGCTGGATTTCAGAAAGTGTTTAAGTCTGTAGCAAGCATTTATAGAAAAAGTTTACTTTCTTAGCAGTATCACTTATCTAATTGTTTTTTCAAGCACAAAACATAATTGTGATTTTTGTTTAGTTCTGGGTTTGTGTTTTTGTGAAGGCTGCTGTTGGTGGGCCTGGAGGAGGTTCTTTGGGTTGGAAGGAAGGTTTTAGATTTCCCAGTCTCATCTTTTGGCTTTTGGTCTTGATATAGTACGCTCTGAAGATATACTTTCTGAATCCAGTTTAGAATACCATTTCAGGCCCATTAAAAAGTGAATGTTGGGATGACTGTGGAAGATTAGGGAGGTAGGAATGGGGTGTGATGCCATCCTACACTCAGGCTGGCAAGATCCTAGCCCTCCATCAAACCACTCAGAGCCCTTATCTATGTGAGGGTTCTTCAGTTCCTTATGTGAAATATATGGGATGTGCTCAGCATAAGTCCCAGGGGAAATATGTCTCTCTGAGAAACACATGCTCCTTTTCACTCCCTCACTCAACACAGATGGGCTGATCTCTGGGACAGTGGGCTATAAATTTTTACTTCCAGCTGTGATTTCTGTATGGGAATTTGATGAGTGATCCTGTTCTTGGGCTGGTTGCTCACAAGAAAATCCATAGAGAGGAGCAGCAGCTTTCTGAAATAAGCTGAAACAGCTCAAAGTAACCAGTTTAAGCACAGCCTGTTGAAAGCAGAACACAGGTATACTGATGCAAAATATGGATTTCTATCTATCATTTCTTTCAAATACCTTCTAGATGAAGAACAGAAACTGTGATTTCACAAACACTAAACCCACGTTGTTCATTCAAACAGATAAATGCAGGCACCAATCCTAGTGGCACAGACTTACTGGCCTCCTACCATAGTAAAGGACAGTTTCTTACCATTTGCAAGTAATACTGCATTCCCTGAGTTCCAGTCTCACTATTATAATTACTACTATATACCTGGATACCAGTGCTGACAATGTTGGGGAGGCTCAGATCAGTTAAGCTGTCAGTCAGTATGTGATTTTTCTCATCAATCTGGGTGCTGAAAAGAGCCAGATAAACAGGTTTATTCCATTTCACTTTTTTTTTTCTGTTTTGTACTTTCTTTCTCAGTTCTTTTACTGGGCTTATAGGAAATTAAACTAGAAGGGTTATTATAACAATGTAAACCTAACTGAAGCAATTATTTTCAATTTGATTGTGCTGGGAGACCAGCATATGTGCACGCACACACACCGTTACATGGATGACTAAGATCTCATTCATAATACTGTTTTTACTATTATTGTGATAGGAATAAAAAACTCCTTCAGCTTCCCTCTAGACTATTAAATAATGTAAATGCAGCAATGTGGTGTTTTCCTTCAGTCTCTCTACCCTTGCCTGCAAATGTGATTTGTCCTCAGCAATGAAACACCTACAACTTTCTCTCAGGGTGGAAGAAATTTAAAGCTCTGGAAGTCTGAGCTGGTGTGTTTTTTTTTTTTTTTCAGGAGAATGAAGGGACGTACCTTACCTTCCCACATAAATAGGTTTGGCTAAATTAATTTCTTCTTCCTGTCTACTTCAGCTGCTTGTGTTACCATCCCTTCTCCAGCACTGACATGGACATCTTTACACTGAAACCTAAGCACTTGTGGTTGAACATTACTTTTTTTTTTTTATAAACATTAATTTGTGATTCTCTTGAGCATTTTGTCATGCTCATAATTTAGGTCTCTATCACTGTGGGGCTTTCAACTTATGCATTGCAAAGAAACTGTATTACCTCAGACTAAAAGAATGAGGGTTTACTAGTCCACCAGGCCACTAAACGCTCCCTTAGCAAATCTGAATTAAGTAAAATTGTATTTCATACATAATGTTTGTTAGCTCAATGCCTGATCATTACATAGTATAGGAACCATCATTTATTCTAATAGCTGTGGATACCCAAGAGAATTTCATTAACTGAACCACTTTGGAAAATGATGTGTCCACAGAATTTACTATAGTGACTGTGTTTCCACAGAAGATTTTCTTCACTGGAGTATCCATGCCCTGGCGCTGCCCACCTGGTGAACTCCAGTGCCTCAAATCAAAAGCCTGCAGTTGGAACCAGCACAGAGCAGTTCCTGGGCTACTGGGCATATATGTAATGATGCACAAGCAGCAGATTTAGGCAACTACAGAGAGTGCTCTGATGCAGGACATGGTGACAGTGCACCATCCTCTGAGCAAAGGCTCCTGTAATGGCCTCAGGAGCACCTGGGTCCCATCATGAGAATGCTGCAAGCTCACCTGAGAATGCTGCAAGGCTGGTTGCAATGTTTGTGGCTTTTTTTCTCCTGTAGGGAAAGAACACTGCTCTACTAAATGGAACCAGAAGCTACCAGTGTGTCCAAGCCACCCAGAAACGCTCCTGTAAAAGTCAAAAAACTCTTCTGCATGCATTAAAAGCCCACATTCAGGTTATGGTGTCCCCACAGCTAAGGGAGAAGGCACAAACAGAACTAAGCCCAGTGTGCTTTGAGGCACACTGACGACCCAGATACCTGGTTTACAGCCCAAAATCTGCCTTTGATTGGGCTGCCTGGGTGTGTCTGAGAGCACTTAGAGGCACATGGAGGGGTGCAAGGGGGTCCTGACATGCTAGTCTTGCCTGTGCCAAGGGATGGCTTCAGCTGTGCAGGGGACAAGGCTTACTCATGGCAGAGCTCCTGGGGTGAAAGAAAAACATACTGGATTTTTTTGGTTTGTTTTGCTTTAGTAAGGAGAGCACTTTAGATAGCTGACACTATTGTCACCTTGAGTCAACTTGAGTTCTCTCTTTGAGCTTCTGGCACTCTGCGGGGAAGAAATCCAGCTCAACAAATGCATGTTGCTTTGTAGAAGGGATTTCTCCCCATGGGGGCATGCTGGAGGACACTTATGGGATAAAGGTGGCACCAGGACCTTCTGTAGATGTTACTGCCACAGGTAATATTCACTCCCTCAAGAAATTAGAAGCAGGAAGGTGTAAAAATGGGCTGCAATATATGTAACTGCAGTTTTTCATAGCAAACAGGCATCTTGCAAGCCTCTTGCAATGAATGGTGATTCTTGAACAAGTGAGTATCTTTAATTTATAGGACAGGCTTTGGCTGTGCGGGTATGGCTGGTATTAAGGAAAAAGCCTTGGCACTTAAGAGGCTGGTCAGCTGCAACACACAATTCTTGGGACTCAAAATCAACTGGGTTTTGATTCAGAAGCATATATTTTAGCATACTGTGACCTTCCTGTATTCCACCATGGAAAAGAGAATGAGGACTCTTTAATGGAGGAAATTGCCTCAGACGTCTTCATTTTCAGCTAAATCAGAGGCACACACAGTTTGAAATGCCAAAGTAAATAAAACTTCATAGTTACTGCTATCTTTGAAATTCTCCTCTCATGTCTTTGCAGAGATAGGGTACATCTCCTGTCACCTACATGTAGACAGCTTTTATATAGAGGAAAAAAAGAAGGAATAAAAATAAATCCTCTGTTGAGATCGGCATACGACAGTGTTTGTGCCTCCAGTTTAAGCATTTTTTTCTGTTTACATAAGTAAAAGGAGAACTGTGACAAGCTCTTTAAAGCATGAATATTTTACACTCCTGGGATGACGTAAAGACCTATTAAAGTTGTAAGCTTTTCTCCAAGCTCAGTGTTATTCCATAAAGACTGAGGATGGCACTCTAGTTCCTGAGGGGGCACCCTGTGATAATATATTATACTTTATGCTTTTGAAAAGAAAATAATGAATCAATTTTGTCACACCTTTTGGTCAATTTGAAAGCCAGTCAATTGGAATTGTTGATTCCTTGCAGTTATGTGCCCTAGCACATTATAATGTCAAATAATAGACACTGGACTTCAAAACTGTTTTTCTAGATTTTAATCTGTATAAAAAGTGGATGAGGCTTATAAATTTTATTACTGATTTAACAGTAGATACTGATTTATTCCTATTCAGTGTCATATATATATATATTCTTGGTTTATGCTTAAATATATTTCTAGATAATTTGGTCACTGACTTTATGAGGTGGGAAAGCCTATTTTTAAATTCAACACATGTAGCATTAAATGACCAGCCTTGTCATTGCATGTGTCCAATATTAGAGTCCCTGTTTAGCAGATGAGACAGATATGCGGCCACAAGCATAGGTAAACTTCAAGAGCTCAGTGAGAGCCTGGTTGTTTGAACTCACCAGGACAATTTAGATTTCAGCCTTATGCAAAAAACCACTACTTCGTACTCTGTGTTTAGTAGACTAGCATCGAAAGGAGAAAATAAATATATTCCAGTTGTAATAAGAAAGTTGACATCAACATCCACCATACCCAATTTAGAGGTTTGAAACATCTAAATATTGGCAGGGTGCATGCAAGATGCCATTCATTTCTCATTCTATCATGTGGGAATAATTTTACTTAGAGCACCCCTAGAAACTGGAAGACAAATAGGATAATGGCTTTTGTAAGACACAGGTTTATGGTTATCATTAAGCTACTTAGCAGTGCCAAATGCTGGGCAATTTTGCCTCAGCAGAAATGATGCAGCATTTTTTTTTTTTTTTAATAAATTTACAAATTAAGTGACTTAAACCAACTGCTTATATACAAAGAAGCAGAGTGGTAATCTTCTGCAAATGCTCACCTCAGCTTCCTGTCTTGCAGAAATACATGCAGCAGTATTAATGCATGTGGACTCAGAAGTTTTCCCTGCTCAGCCTCAAAAATGAGGCTACTCCTGTCTAAGTAATCAGCTGTATTCCTGCAGAACATACTGTCAGGTATTCAGTCACCGGGCCAGACTGTCCTGGAGGAAGGAGACAAAATGTAATGGGAGGCAGCTAGAAAAGACCATGCTGCCAAACTTTTAAACTTTTAAAATATGTCTCTTTGTAGTACTCATCATGGATGCCTGAATTGACAGTGCTGCAACCCTACACATTCAGGGGTTAAATCCTTAGAAGAGATTGCCCAAGCATGTTTTTCATTTGGCCTTAATCATGCAGGAAGGCCACTGTAATCATAGTTATTATTTACACATCTTCTGGCATCTTCTCAAATCCATCTTTCTTGTTACTTCCTGGAAGCAGTTAAAGTATTTTTATTTCTTGGTAGAGTGGTGTTCTGTTGGTACTTTCAATAAGAATGAATGTTCAGATTGCTGCCTATACTATTTTGGATATTTGTGTTACTGAAGTATCCCTTACTAAGTACCCTTTACCTTCCGATCCCAAAAAGTTACTATATTTCAAGAAGTACCACTCTATTGTTACACTCCTATGGAAAGCATGATAATGAACAAAATACTTCTTTTGTAGTTACTGTGTTCCAGCCATATTTTAATGTTCAAGACGATGAGATTTACATTCAGTCTCTTCCCCTTTCTTTGGCTAGAAAAACAGAATGATCTCTTTCAGCATTATAAAACCTGAAGTCAAATTGTACTTAGAAATATTAAATCCATCCAACAAATTATCATTAAGATAAATAAACACACTTTAAGCAGATTCAGAAGACTATCCAGGATTCTCCCAGAGTGCTAATTTCAAAAGAGTTTTGCCCTTCTCCTGAGATTTGTATCTATTTCTTCAAGGTGGATAATTTCAAATGTCATTGTAAAAGTATGGACCTGTTCATAAAAACTTCCTTTCCCTCTTCAAGCTGGAACAATGATTAAAAAAAAATAAATTAAAAATCTGAAAATTGTTGACAAGTCTAAGAGCTTAAGTGAGTACTGTGAGAATGGATAAGTCCAGCATGTCATGGTATCTGCAGTGAGAAAGGGCGAGCAGTTCACTGTATACAGAGGACTGAAATCTGTAACTTGTTGCATGTCTAACCAGTCCACTTGTAATAGCAAGTAGAAGGTCTGCTGAGATTGCCTGAAAAGAATGGGGTCCAAAGCAGGAAGGGACTGCAAAACATTTTTGATTTTATGAAGAAAAATGAAAGAGAACAGAAAACTTTTTATAATACAGAATTCTAGGCTTCGTTCCTTAAGTGAAGATTATGAACACAGGTATTGGAAAGCAGCATTTACAGCATCTGGTGTGCTCTGCAAATAAATATCAAGCAGAAAGCATCACATAAACAGCACATGCAGGTTACAGATTTTGATATGTCAAACAGTTTCACAGTATGAATGCTTTTCGCCTCAAGAACAAAACGCTGTAACACCAGAAGAAACAAAATTGTGAAGTTGTTCAGTTGGGCCAAATAGTCAAGCTATCATTTATAGCTATCATTTTATTTCATAGAAACAAACTTCCTCCTGCTAATAGATATTAACTGGTGAAGAACTGTTTAACTTCTCCATAAACTCTTTTATTCCAACTCAATAAATGAACTTGATCAAAGATGTGCTGTTTCAGTAATGCCACAGCATGACTATCAGAACAGATATGTACCTATGTATATATACACATATAGAGTTTCTGTAACTACATGAAGTTACAGAAAACTTTGTCTTCCAAAAATGTACAAATTCTCATTTTCCATGAAAGGCTGCAGAAGGTAATATACACCATCTGCTAAGTCACCAGGCTATAAAAAAGAATATTGTGGGGTTTTGGCAGAGAACCAGAGAAAGCCTCAGATAGATTGGTAAAGCACCAAAATGCCAAGGTTTTAATAATTATGACCTTCAGCCAAAGGAGAAGGGAAAAAAAAATAAGAAGGAGTAAAATAATGTTTTTCAGGATCGTGCCAGGACCTGAGGATTTAGTAACTTAAATTGGCTTTGAAGAAGGAGAAGCACATTTTCAAAATGGCGATGAAGGCTAGAAGCATGACTTCAGCATTTTAAAAGCCTTGCATTATTTGCAAAATGCCTCGAATAAGAAGGGAACCCACCAGCAGCACCAGTGATGGAAAGAATTGTCCACAGATATGGTGATTTTCATGTGAAGCACTAGCATAAAATCATAAACCATTCTTCCTTAAAACAGAGAGTATGGTTTTTCTCTGGACTGAGGAGTATTTCTTCAATGCCTACCTAGATCAAGTTTGTGTGTAAAACAGAGGAAAGATAAGTGCGAGATTCTCTACGCAACCAATACACTTTTGCACCCTTATAGCCTTGTTTCAATACAACAAGAAAATGATATCTCTACATACAAGGTGTTGCAGGTACTGAGTGTTTCTTGGAGGAAACTTCAGTTCTGTAAGAGTATCTCAAAAGGCATTTGCATCCACATCCAGTCTCGTGTTAAGAAAAATCTTGTTTTTCTTGGAAACAGTAGTGGTCCATATGGTCTTACAAAGGGGGGAAAAAAAGATGTCTCCATCATGTCAGAAAAATAGGCAGGTTACTGTACATTCTGCTAAACCAGACCTTGATGATGGACTGATAAGATACTTAAAGCTTTTACCCAGGCCTTTAAAACCCTGCCCTACAGTAGCCTTTCAAAGAAACAGTGAGCACGACCATTCACTCTAAATTCAAGATCAAGCGGTCTCAGACACCCACACAATTTTCACATGGAAGAAAATGTTTTAATAAAATAATTCTGATCTAATACACAGAGACCAGGTCTGATACCTAGAATGAAATGCATCTGCTGACTTATAGAGCAGAATTAGAGCATAATGCATTGGGGGGGGGGGTGGGAACCCAAAAACATTCAGCCCAACTTTGAAACATGTATATGGCAGAGCATTCTCTGCCTATTGACAATTCTGAACAATGGAGCTTCACTCTCTTCTATAGAAAGCAACATACCCACACTCTGCTATCAAAGTAGCAACCACCTGTGTATTTGAAGGTAGTAAATAACTATTAACAAGCAAACGTGCCAATACAATTTTTTGTTTTGTGAATGCTGTATAGCAATAGCAAGGATTCAACAGGCCTATTTTCAGTATGGCTGCGTTTATAGACATCAGCTGAGAATTTTTCACAATGCACTTTTACCACCACTTCCCAATTAGGCACTTCCTCATTGTCTCTGACCTTTTAAAAGATGTTTTTCTGTAGTTTCTATATTACACGGATACTTAATTTTGAATGTTTTGTGCCCTTTTATGGAGAGTTACTTGGAAACTCTGATCAGCTAACACAGAACATCCTGTATGCTAAAATAATACATTTCTCCTTAGGGTAAATTCAACCTGAGCCTCAGATTGGTGCAGGTAATTTAATTAACTGGTTGCTCTGTCTTGATCCTACATGAGATTTAGAATTTATTTTTTTGAAGTTTTTTTTCTTCAGCATGGCCATTCCTGGGATGAGAAAATGGGTTTATTGACTTTATCAACAGAACTACTGCAATGATTTTCAGACACTGGTTCTTAAAACTGTCTGTTTAAGCCTGTTAAGATCTATCTTTCTGGTTTAAAACATGAACTCCTGTGCAGTGAAGTGCCAACAGAGATGCACAGCTACAGCACTGCACGGAGACTACTTTTTCAGCTAAATGCAGGTCAGTCATGCCCGTATGGTTCTGCACCAAACAAGTTCTGTCCTTCAATGGAACTTAATTCAGGGGAACATTATCCAATATGTTTGTGTTGCATCTAGCTCTAAAGACAGACTAGGAATGTCTCCATCCTCACTCTGGGATGAGATGCTGACATACTCTAAACTATTTTTTTGGACTAGAAACCTTTCAAGAATTTCTGTGCCTTACCACTTCCCACTTCTCCATGTCTAGGCAGATTTGTTCTCTGAAATGCATCATGGCCTGCATGTTTGCCTTATATGCAATGCTGGAGATCAAGTAAGTAAATTTTTTGCATTTTTTAAAATTTGAGGCTTGTGTACCTACTTTCAGGAGATCCGAAGTGAAGAAACTGGGGCAAATGGAGCAGCTCTTTGTGTGTCTCCTAAAGGGTGCTTGAGGGGTAGTTTAAAAACATGCATCAGCTTTTATAAAGACTTTTTTAAGAATGTATTTGTTCACTAGGCTTCCAGTGGAATTGCCTCACTTGCATCATAGAAAATTTAGGTACATTTCAGAATCTGCATTCTTCTGGGCAATCAAAATTTAGGTAACAGTCATCCTAAAATTCACAACACTTAGATCCAGTTTACCCATGTAATCCTCAAATAACCCATGCAGAGCACAGTTTCTTGGCTGCTAAGCAAAAAGGAAAAGTTTACCTAATAGAAATCTACATGGTTAAAAAAGGAAAGTCTTTCTAATGATTTTTATAGAATTTTATAGGGAATTATTTCACTAGAGCATTCCAAAGGATGGACCCAAACCATACAAATGGATTACCATTCTGCTATAGGTTATTTGGCCTGCTCTTTCAATATAAGTTTTCCAGTTGACTTTGGGGCTTGGGGGAAGAGGTTCACATTGCCTAAACCAGGCCTTTTAAGATCTCCAAAATGCATTCCTACATATGTGTATGATGTGTTTCCATTTCAGGACAGTGACAGTGGACTACAACTGCCTTATTCATTTTGTGAGGGTGAGGTTAATAAGAATTGATTTATTTCTCAATATGCTGCTTTCAAGTAGCACAAGCATTCTGGCATTAAAGGGGAAAGGTCATCATGAACGTATGAGTTGCTAATATTTTATCCTGTGCTACACATGCTCTTTCAACATCTGGCACTCATCAAATCTTCAGCTATTATCATGGATCTTTATCTATTGTCTGCTTCAAATCATAAAAAAGAGAATCAGTGGTGCTATGAAAACTTAAGAGATGGGAAGGAAGGAAAAAAAAAAATCAAGAAAAGAATGTCTTCAATTTGCATTTGCCAACTGTTGTCTCCTTGCTCCTATCAATAAGAGGAAGCAATAGAAGTCAACTCATAAGGGCTCATTCAAAAGTACACAAAGTGCCAGATCACCCCAACAAGTTTTATGAAGGAACAATGTAAGAAGGGACTTTATATTGGTAAGCAAAGAATTCTGCACAGTTTCCATGACTATTAAATTGGGATTTTACGACAAATCAGAAAAAACTCAGCAGTAAATGTAGGGATAGAAAAAAAAAAAACCCTAACACATAAGTGCAGCCACAAGAAGCCTAAGGCAATAAATATTTGAAGGATGCATCCAAGTATTTTTGTCAATTACACACTGAACCCCCACCCCTACAGAACTCATCAAAGGAAAACTCCAAAGGAATTTACAAACCCTCCATCCATAACAAAACTTCAGGCAGAAATGAAACAATAAATAGGACTATGAATAGGTAGTAGGGCCACAACAGAGGTTTGTAACAGCTCTTCAGTACTTCACAGGTAAGCGTTTCCCTGCCTTACCACCTGGGACTGGAGAATGGAGACAGAAGGAAAAAGAACTGAAATAGTAAAAAATCAAACAAGAAAAATTATTCTGTGGATAGTTCACCTTTGTTTTTTGATGAAGTACATAAGGTTTTACCCTATTAAAGTCGTCAAGTTTTTATCACTGACCTAACAAGATGTCCTTGTTAGAGCAGCAGCCTAGGAACTCAATGGGAGTCAAGTGTCAGATGCTCAAGGCTGCCTTAATTTGAAAATGAGAAAATCCTTCTAAAAATCAGGTAATATTTTCCAATTTTCTTTTCCAGGATTCATTTACTTACTGCTTGAACAGCAATACTGAAAAGACTGATCACCTTCAATATGGAATACTTCAATAATGCTTCCTTTAAACTGCTGTAATTTGTACCTTGAAAAGTGAGCCCTATATTTAACAAAGGAGAAGGAACACCAAAGAAAAACTGATAAGCCCTTCTTTCAGTGCTGGTACCACATTAAGCGACCTCTGCCTCTTCCCGCCTACCTTTAACACCACAGTGGTGCCAACCTGTAAGGGAATGAGTGCACAGAGCCTTTTTGCTGGGTTATTCTGATCCCCAGAACAATTCCCCAAAGCAGCTTGTTATGTCACCTTTGACTAGGCTACTGGCACAGGCTGAGGAAGTGTGAGGGCAAGAGAGAAAGGAAAAATAAAGAAAACAATGCTTGAGCTGACACTATGAAGGGGAAAGCTCATCCAGTGCTCTCAATCTCTGGGACTGGGGTCTTACTGCAGTGGGGTGAGATGGGGATACTCTGAACACATTTTAGCCTTAAAAATCACACTTCAAATTCCTTAAACAGGGCAACAGTGATTTTAATGACCATTCAGGAGTCCAGGAAAAAGGCTGCAGGATTTCACTGGGTGTTTTCTGAGCTTCTTTTCAAAGAAATCAGAACCATGTTAGTTAAGTGCTTGGTAATGAGGCTTTTGGCTCTGTTGTTTTGCTGAATAGTTTCTCAAGGGCCTTGCACATCTTTTATACTAGTTGTGTTTAGATTACCAAAGAACTATCACATGCAGGCAGCCCTTGTTTACTGCATTTCATTGCAAAGGACAGAGCTGACTGAGGTCATACCTCCTCTGTTTGTCCTGGAGGGCAGTGTCCCCACCAGGGTGACTGCCCAGCAAACTCCCATATAACTTCCCGCTCAGGGAGGAGGGAAGAGGTGGAGCCCCCGATTCCCCTGTTGCTGGCTCCCACCCCTCGGAGGCACAGAGCCATGCTTCCCAGAAATGCCTCCAGGTTCTGGTCGGGCACAGAAAACTGGTTGTGCCCACAAGCTCGAGCAGCACACGGAGTGCACACAGAACTAATCTGGATGTTGCCCCATAAACAGAAGAGATCCAGTGAAAGAAAGGGAGCAGAGGAGTGCACCCTCACTAACCTGTGATGTCTGAAAGCCCATAAATGCCTTTATCCCAAGGTCTCTCTCGCAGGATTCAGCACTCCTGGTAGCCAGCAAATACCATGGTGGGGCCTGTACAGGCAGGACCTGCTTGTTTTTAAGCAAGCACAGACGGGGCTGCTGTGGGGAGACTGAGGCAACTCTGGTGAAGCAAGGACTCCAGGACTAGGAGTGAAACTCCCATTGTTGTACCTTCTGATATGACCTGCAGCAGCAACAGATTTCCCTTCTATCTATTTCCTTTCTATCACATATCTTAGTTTCACTCTTAACATTAGAGTTCAACGCCCTGCTGCTGGAATGCGTTCAGCCAGCACCTCAAAAGCAGTTTCTCATTCATACACAAACTCACCCTACCTGAGATCTAATTTTAAATCAACCTGAGCTGAACCATCTCCTGGCAAGACTGTTTCTGAGAGCTGAGCAAGGTCGTTTCAAGCCAGCGTGTTAGAAGAGACGCGCCTTTATTTGCGGTCTGGCTCAGCACTTGTCCCTGCAGGAACTCCCCCAATCATTCATCAAGGTCTGTATCACTCTGGGCTTCAAAGAGCCAAGCCAGTCATGTTATCATGCACTGCTGCTCCTTTGTGGCGTGCCTAGGCGTGTTTGCCACACACTAACAATGAACCCGATAGGGACATGCCAAGACCTGCACTGCAATTCTCCTCGCCTGCTTACAGAAGACAATTTAGCAATCTGAGGAAAGAAAACAAACAATGAACTCAAAGTGGATTTGTAACAGTGCTGGAAATACTTCTAATATTAAAAATAGGAATTTGTAAGGAAATTTTTCATGTCACCATGCGGAGGAACCATGAGAGGCCTGTATCCAGTAAGTAATTGTTCCTGTCACATAAAGGCTTAACTCATGTTCTAAAATTTCAGTTCATCAATTTAGAAACTACAAAATGTCAGGCACTCCATTGTAACTTTCATTTGGAGGTGCTGATTTGCAGAACTTTTGTTTACCTTCCTCTCAACATCAATCCCAAATGGCTCTTTCAGATTAGGCACTCAAAATAGCTCATATCTTAAATTTAACTCATTGTTTTCAGACTTAAGGCACCATCCATCTGGGAACAGGAAATATCTGCACCATCCATCTGGGAACAGGAAATATCTATTAAGGTAAAGAGAACAGAAAACACTTTTGTAAGACTTTATAGATACCAGGGGTTGCATTTTTTTCTTCCTCCAAGGTTACTTCCCTATGATACAACAAATACAGGTTTAAGCAGAGGGATGAAGAATGAAGCCAGTTTCCAAACTAAATCAGTTTCAGGGGTTATGTGACCCTTAGAACTGTCCCGCAAATTCAGTCCAGGCTAAGCAACACCTGCCTATGAAGGGTAAACAAGAGAAAGTTTAAATTAGGCTGAGTAAATACCTGTATCAGACCCATTGGACTGCTGCTGAAAGGTGAGTGAGCACTTTTAAAGGTACCCCATACAGGACACCTTCTCTAGCGTTTGCTGAGTAGCACAGCCTTGCAATGATGCTTCTTCCTCATCCCCTAAGTCAAACTTATACGGCACAATTCCTTACTTCTGCAAAACACAAAGCTGTGGCTGCTTTTCTTGTACTCTGTGTACACATGGTGTCATGGGCTCCTGCTGGTTGTGGGTAGAGAGATCAGGTATTTATGTATTAGTCCCATGTTGTCAATGGTGTAGCAACACATGGCCTGATGAGAACATACCACCTTAACTGGTTTTAACATTTCCCTCTAGGTGGAAGAAGCATGTAAGATTCTGCTATTCTAGAAATAGCCTGCCTTTTCTTTTAGGGGGAAAAAAAAAAGAAGAAAAAAAAAAAGAAAAAAAGGAGACTGCCTAGGTTTTTGATGTTCAGGTGCATAGCACAATTTTTGAGACTGGTAACAAATGTATCTGCAGTTACAGAAGAACTGCCTATTCCACTAAAGGAGCTGGAATCCTTTAGTGTTACCACTCACTGACCATGGAATGAAAAAACACTGCCAAAAGCAGGGGAATAAAAAAAAAAAAGAAAAGAAATGGAGGAAAGGGAAACAACCAAGAAACCCTGCACACTGATGTAAGTAGGGAGGCACAACCCTTTCATTCACATAATGAAAAGGTTAACGGGAAGACTTTTAGCACAGAAAAAGATTCCATTTTAAAACCCATGGTGCTTAAGTATTTTTCTTCCAATCTGAGCTGTCAGAAATCTCCCCCATAATTTCATTCTCAACAGAAAGGTACTAAGTAGACACTTTAAAAGTATGTTGCTGATGTGTTTGAAAACCTTCCTGACCAAATGAGGTCTCAGTCACCCACACAACAGCACAGTTTTCTGACTCATAACCCTTCTCATTCACTCTGATCTTCCCTCCACTTTAATCCCAAATGTCAATTTGTCTGTCTTCAATTGCTCACTAGCCTGAAAAAGACAAGACTGCTTTTAAAGTATTGAATCCATTTTGTTCAAGGTTTAATACAGCAGCACAATACAATCTGCAGTGATATAGGTTTTTTTTTTTCCTTCTACCAGCTAAGCCTCTGGGTCATTATATGGAATCAAATATTATTAAAAGAGCATCACATAAAGAGAGTTTTTAAAATAGATTTAAAAAACAAAGAGCAATTCAGCATATGCATTACCTGTGTGGAGCTAGCTTGGCAATGCAACATGGAATTACTTAAGGCTTGCCCACAGGTTTGTTTTATTTTTTCCCTTTTTTTAGTTTGTTGTTGTTGTTGTTTTGGTTTGCTATTGGGTTTTTTGTTTCTACTTCTGGCAGTATGACCATGGAAAAGTTTAGGCTTAGACTGTTATTAGTACAAGTTCCTAACATAGGAAGTTAATCTTTATTTCTGCCTGCTGGTATCCAGCTTTGATAGCTCGTTTTTCAGGTCATCTGTTACCAATTAATGCTGCTTCAGATACAGTATTCTCTAGGGTAAGTTGAAAAGAATTGAACACTTCAGTAATTGTACTGCTGAGTGTGGTATATTACCTTTTTTTTGTTTTGTTTTTTTTGTAAATAAGCTAATGTAATTCCCTGCTCCAGTTGAGTGTACTTTTGCAGAGGTGATGTGACTAAACAAAATGACACAAGTGAGCCAGAAAAAGAGATAAAGATTTTGAAGGATTCTTTTTTTTTCCTAGCAAAAAGTAGCAAACCTGTCACTTAGGAGACAATGTTTTCAAATGCCTGCATACATTTGTAATTTTAGTGAGCTAAAGAAACATTTTCAAAACTGCAAAATTATCTCATTTAAAAAAAAAAAAATAACAAAGTGCTGGTTAAATCAAGACACAGCCACAGAGGGGGAAGAAACTGCAGCTGCTCTCTTGTCATGGCATGAGGAACAAAGAACATATTTGGTAATGCTGAGGAAACAAAGGTGATGGCTGTAGTTTACCAAATCCTCTCTCTGCAAATACATCATTCATGCCAGTGCTTCAACCATACCTAAGAACAGATGTTTACACTTGTACTTACACTTATATTTACTGAAGTCAACTTTCAAACATTTGGATATGACCAAATATGGTCACACATTAGTCTCCATGTTTTATGTCTTCACCTCACAAATAGATAATTGTTACAAATTATTAAAAAAAAAAAAACAAAAAACAAAAGCCAATCACTCCTCCCACCCCCATAAAAAAAAGAAAAAAAAGCAAACACCAAAATCCCCCCAAAAACACCCTATGGTTGGTAACTCTTTTGATAATAGGCACTATTTCTGCTGACGTGTTCTGAATATTATCTTACAGGCTGTATGTTTGCAACATCTATTAACCATAAATAATAATCCTAATATGGTTCAATTTACAGATTTCTAAATGACACTGAGAGACCCACCACAATATCCATCATCAACCACTAGCATATATATATATATATAAACATGTACCAAACTAGGCAATTCTATGCTCTGGGCAAAAGAAATTCTGGACTTTGAATTCCCTTTTAGATTTATTTCCTCCCCACACACAAACTCATGTTCTCAAAATGCAACTTGTTGGAAGAATGGGAAGCTGTGAGATGTCTTTTCAGTGGGGCTTTCAAATACATAAATGCAAACTAAGCTATAAATTCAACCTTTATTGGCCACAATTCCAGATTCATTTTGAGGATTTGCTAAAATGAAGGGGCTCCTCCTCTCTGGTTACTTCTGCACTCCCTAAAACACCAGCCAAACATTGCACTTCAGGAAAAGAATGGGAGAAGGAAACCATATTAATTGAAAAAATTCCTGACCCATCTCTCACTCCTCCCTAAGAAATACCTGTTGATACTCATTTAAATTTCTCCTGAAGAAAGAAAAATTAACTAGACAAAAATCTTGTTTTCATCTGTACACAGACCCACAGTAAGTGTTTCAAATAAAGGTTTTTTTGGTACAGGTACTGCAGCTCATGAAACAGCAACATCTCATATTTCTCCCTGAGCAGAAAGTATTTGTTTACACAAAAAACCAGCCTGCAAAGTATCTGAACACTGCATTTTGGAAACACTCTTGAGTATCCTAAGCTCCTCCCCAGACAAATAATTCACAAACTCCTTATGAAGTGAGAACACATCAAATGTTTTACAAGATACTTCAGAAAATAATGGAGAAGGTAGTAATAAATGAAATACAAGAAACAATGAATAATAAACTGTTCATCATTGATAGCCAGAATAAACATTTAAAAGAAAGAAAAAGAAAGTTTTAGCTTTTGGCATTTTGGATGGTGACTGTCAGTGCTTGGAATAAGCAAAAAATCTTTTCTTGGACATACAAAACTAAAAAGAAATTATACAGATCAGTTCTTTAAGAACAAAAGAAACTTCTCTCCTCCAGGCATAAACTCTAAGCATAAAGTAACTTTACACAAGGCACATGAGACTGTCAAATCTTGTGGAATAAGTCTGCACAAGTTGTACAAGTGTAAGCAACAGCTTTTTTTTAGGGGTGGGAAGAAAAATGTTTGTGTCTTGAGAATCTGCAGTTAACTCAGGGAAATTTGCCTGAGTAGCGAGGCTACATACAGACATAGTTACATATTTAAATATTAGACCTCCCTTTAATAACAGAAGAGATATTTATCAATCCCCAGCAAGATACAAGTAGCATTGTCATTTTCAGTGGATGATTAAGGATGAGGCAGGAAGGTTAACCTTTATGCTTATCGCGAGTTGAGGGTTAGTATCACTTGTGCACATTCTTGGATTTCACTCATATATTAAGGTCTCTACGTTTTGCTGCTTTGTGCTGAAGTAGACCTAAGTCACAAGCTTGAATCTTTTCAATACCTTTATCTGGGAAATCCAGCTAATAAAGAGTAGTTCTTGATCTACTTGTAATGGTGGCAGAGATTACAGGTTACTTGAGCAAGAAGCGTCTATTAGACATGAAGAAGGTATATAGCTTTAAAAAAATACTAACTTGTATATACACTGCAAAATAGACATATGTGTTACCTTGAGTTCTGTAAAGTGAAAACTTCTGCAAAAGAATTCAGAGTGACAAACTCCTTACAAGTAACAGCACGCTTATGGCATTGCTGACCTCTCCCCACCCTCTTGGTGCAATCCTACAGCTTTTCTAACACTTCCCCAAATCCAGCCTTCATCCTCTTTGCCCTAGAGAGTAGGCAGGTATTAGATTCACATAGGAGATTGCATGCCTGCTCCCAGATATTGTCTGGAAATCCATGGTTCAATCATGAAAAAAATGCAGCAATTCCTCTTCAAGACTGTTAAGGTCACAAAAAGCATCTCTGAAGTTCCATGTGCTCCAAGAGGGCATATATGAGTCACTGAAAGATTAAGTTAATTTTCACAGCAAACTTCCCTTCCCCTGCCCAAACACTCTTCCCCAATCCTCACAGAGGTCAGGTGCTGACAATGACCCCTTTACAGCACACAAAGGTTGCAGAGGGATTGCTTGAAATATTAAGTGAAACAACTTTCTTTCCTCGGGTGGGCAAGTTTTTGGGTTTTTTTAGATTGGTTGGGGGTTTTTTCGAGTGGAGATGTTTTCGTTTCTTTTGTGTATTTTGTTTCGTTTGTTTGGGTTTTTTTTTGTAGGGAAATTGTGAACTGATCCAATTGAGGGAGAAGTAACATGAGACTAAGGCAAACAGACCATTTGGCCAGAGCATGGTCCTTTAATATTTGTACCTTAACTATTTCTACTCAAATAAAAAAACAACACTTCACTACATGGTTACTACTGAAAAGGTTGAAAGCAGAAACATGTCAACGAATCCACTGCCAGCAACAGTCTAGTTCATATTAATCCCCCCACTATTTTGTCTCGAAATATGGTATTTCGGTCCACTAGTTCTACTCCTATACTCAGCCTTCATTTCCAACAATTAATCCACAAACTATTTAAAACTAACAGCATCTTAAACAATAGAGAATCACCATCCTCTTTCTAAACCAGTCAAAAAGGTAACTAACATTTGAAGCATAAGAGTATAAAACTGAATTGTAAGGCTTCTCTGTAGTCATATATAGGAACAAGTTAGCATTATATGACTGGGAAAATTTACTATTAAAAGATTACTATGCAAATGTCAGGGAAGCAGTTGTCAGCTAAGCTAATCTGTGGCAAAAAAATTTAAGTGTGATTTTCAATAGAGTCAGACAAACCGTAATGGGAATGTTATGGATACTTTACTGGAAGAGAGAACATAGCACAAGTACATGGGTGTTAAAAACCCCAGTCTATCTCTCCCTACATGTTTAAGAATCTAACCCTTATTAAGTTTATCCAAGAGTCCAAATGAAATGCTCAGAAAGATTAAATACTAAAAAAACCCCAAAACATATACTAAAAATGCATTAATTAAATTCCCCCCCCCCCACTATGTTCAAGCAGTTCTGGTTTTAGTGGTGGCTGTACTTATTGAAAAAAACATCAAATTTGTCAATACACGTCTCCAGAAGAGTCTCCAGTGAGTATTCCATTTTTTGGGACAGAACAAATGCAGAAATAATTAAAAATCGTGCACTGGAATTTTAACATGAATGAATAAATTAGGACATATACCACAGCCACGGAGACAGGATAGGTTAAAAAAGTAGCAAGAATAAGTTTTATCTGAAAAAAGGCAAAAAGGTTGAGTAGCACTGCAGTTCTGCTAACTTTCTGTGCTCATGGCTCTGAAACCTTGATACTAAAGCTTATACTTTTCATTAAATATCAACCTATGAGACAATTGTTGTAGATTGAGAAAGAAAAAGGAAGGGGTGCACTCAGGTCTCTGTTTCAATTCAGGCACCAGAACTAATTAATCAATCAATGAAGGGGGCAGGAAATAAAATCCTATCTTTTTAATGGGGATAAAGCTTTATGTTGCTCATAGTTGTAGAAAAATTGGAATAGGTTTTAAGTTAAATCGAAAGTTTTAATTTCTATCTTTCAATCTTTGCAAGGTGACCATATACTGATTTCACAAATGGCAAATGCATCAGTCTTTTAGGTAGAATCTGATGGTGGCAAAGATTCTTGCAAAGTACAAGGCATGTGTCTGCAGTTTTAAATGTTCACATTAAAATGTGAGTTCATTACACCAATATTATTCCAACATCTCCTCTCCCATTTACTCAGCCTGTTCAAATCTCATGTACTCATATTCCCTTACAGGTGTTTGCACCTCGTGCAGAAGCCACTGAAATGTGTGGAGTCAATGAAAGCAACACATTTCAACTTGTGTGTTCACCAGCCGTCCGTCCATTTAAATTCACTAGGTACTTATAGATAAGTACAAGTCTGCTTCATTTATACAGTGTTTTTCCTCTTTGTAGCTCAATGATGGACAAAAGACAACCAAGTACAATTTTTTTTTTTTTTTAATAAAGATAAAATTACAAAAAAGGTAAAATCAGCTCAGGAAAGGCAAATTACTTTAATAGATCAGTTTAAACATTTAACATAATAACTCACATCCATTTTTAAATACTATTACATAAAGCATGGTGAAGAAAGGAATTTCTGCCTCATAATTAGAAAACTCACAATACAACTTGCCAAAAAACAGAAAAAAAAGCCATTTGAAAATAAATACAGTCCATGCCAAATAGTACAAAATGAAATCAGCAGTCTCTCTCCATACAAAAACTTTTCTCCTTTTAGGTATTCACCAACTCTAGTATTATGTTCTGCAACTGATGAGAGGCTATCTTGTTCAAGGGTTGCTGAGCTGTTCTGATTTTGCTCTGTACAAAGGCAAAAATAAACTGTTAAGTTTTTATTCTTTTTCATTAACTGCTTTAGAAATACAATTTTGACTTACTAGTCATGATTCTTAAATATTTAGTATTATGAGGAACTTAAAGTGATCTCTACAGAATTTAAAATATTAAGCATTGATTTAATGAACACTTCAAAACCATGACTTTATTAATTAATTATTGTTTACCCTTTGGTGTCTGTCTTTTCACCACTGCTGTCCTTGGCTTTATCCTCTTCCTTAACATCTGAAAAATTACGAGATTTTAAATATACCAAAAGATGCAAGAAAGCCTTAAAATAGTTCAGAAATAAAAAAGCATGACCAAGGTTTGGCTTTGTTTTTTGGGTTTGGGGGTTCTTTTTTAATATAATTCTAGCCAAAGGGAACTAGCTTTTCAAAGAAGTCACTAGTTAAATATTAACGTAGAGTGTTAAATGCATCCCTCCAAAGAAGCTATCTGGACACAATGACAAGTGATTCAAAAGGCATGAGGCAAGGTCTCTTGATGGCATGTAGTAATGAGACCTGGAGTTCCCCTGAATTCTTTGCGGTAGTCTTGTAACCCTAAGATGTATCCTGTTCTTAAAAAAATCAGGAGCCCTTGGAATGACACTGTCCCCAGAACCCTTTCCAGCTTCTGTTTCAGACAAAACAAGTTGGCTCACCCCACAAACACAAACAGAAACAAACGCTTTGCCCAACATATTTAAAGCAAGAACATTTTTTATCTCTGTTTTCATTAAACCATACAAATCGCTGGCTCTAAGATTTCAAGCCTGTGGAGAAGGAACAATATCCCTTGTCTGAAAATACTATTCTAGTGTGAATAGCTGTATCTTGAAACTGATTAATTTAAAACAGATGCTTTAAATAAGATCGAAAAAAATACATAATTGCAACAGCTAATTAACTGTTAACAGATAAAAGATCTGTCTCCTGGCAGAACTGACATCTGCAGTTCTAAAATATAAGATGAAATGACACCAGAGTCCTACCTGCTTTTTTGTCCTCAGTCTCTTTTTTGTCTTCCTCTATCCTGGCTTTCTTTGCTCCTTTCTTATGATCTGCAACATTTCGTCGTCCACCTTCTCCTTCATCTTCAGAATCTGAAAATTCTTCATCGCAGGCTATGCGCTTATCAGATGCTCGAACTAGGATTCAGATTCATGATAATAATTAATTATAAAGACCAACCACAACAGGCCTAATAAAAAAGAGCTACCAAATTAAGAATGAGTCATAACATACTATAATAATTTAATGCTGATGAACTAAATTATGGACTAAAACACCATCTTTCAAGATACTCTGGGACTCTCACAATAACTTCCAAAAAACAGCTTTACAGAGAAGGAGGGAGTGAGAATATTTTAACATGTATCAAATAAGCTTCAAAGACCGAAAACTAAATCACAGGAGAAAACATTATGGTTTCAACAGTTCAGAAAATGGACAAAGCACCAGTTAAGAGGTTACAGAATTATTCCAATCACCATCAAAAAAGGTTAAATGTAGCAGGAAATTCTTGGCTATAGCTGAAGAACAACTCAAAGTCCATAGCAATGTTATGGTAATAAATAGAAGGGTAGTGTTGCAAGTATGGAAAACTTCTTCTAACAAAAAAGCAACTTAAAGACTTTTTTTCCCTAAAGACTGCATCTCACTTCACATCAAAGGGGAACATAGCTTCTGTCTTTTGATATTCACAACAAACACCTGTATTGCTTTAGTTAAAATTCATTGAGACTTCTGAATATCTATTATAGATTTTAAACAGCCAGGTAGTTTCATGAACATGCTCTTCCATTACTTCATTAGACCCTTTAGCAGGTTCAGAGTTGCACACAGATGCTATCTTAAAAAGTGCAAAACTGGCAGACCACTGGCAAAATTTTTTATTCAGGAAACAGAACCACCATTCTTCCAATACTGCACATTACTAAGACTAAGGTTCTGAACACTTAACTCTAAAAGACTATATTTGGACATGTTCCAGCATGAAAAGATATTCTTACTAGAAATGCGTTTGTCTGGATCTTCCCCATCCTCATCTCCACTGTCTTCATGTACAGCATCTTCAGGAATGGCCTGCATCTGTACACCAGGTGCATGAGGTAACATGCGCAAATTCTCAAATAAGCGTTGCCTGAAAGCAAGACAAGTTATTGCTACACAGAAGTAGCACTTCCTTGAATTTTGTATTAAGTTCTGAAAAATCTGCATTCAAATTTAATCTGCTTTGCTTTAGAGTCACTTTCATTTTTCAATTTTAAAAAAATGGCATGCCAAGTTCAGAAAGTTTTCCATCCCTGTGAGATCACTAGTGTTCTCAATGTACTCAAACATCATTGTCTTTGTACTTTTCAAATACTTATTTCAGTCAACTTCAATCTTCAGTTGAAGACTGCTGCCCACTTGTGCCAAACTGGTGACAACATTTTTCTGTTTATAAGTTATAGTATCAAGCTGGATATAAACTACCCCCTAGTTTCTTAGAAAGAAAGTCTGACACTTAAAGCATGAAGGCTTCCCAGCTATGTGCTGCAATGACACCAGGGTCAAAAGTGACCCATTTGGATAAGATTCCTTACTGGCTGTTTCAGGGAGAACAGAGAGAAGTTCTGTCCTGTCCTGTCTAAGCAACCATGTCAACATTCCAAAGCACCACGTGCAGGAACAGGAAGGATACTGGGCTTCTCTTGGGACTCAAAACTACCATTCTAAAGTGCAAGTAGAAAGAAAGGTTTGGCAAGCATCAAATATTAGCATTTGCAACAATTATCTTAGTACTTTTCTGCACAATTTGAAGAGCTAAGGAGCAACTGGTGCTTTTTTGGAATCCTTACAGTCTTTGCCTCTGTTTAAACCACATGACCTGGAAGAGTAGTTTTGCCAAACCAGGGAACTCCCTAAATCCAGGCCTCCATGAAAGCACATAATGAACTGAAAGAGGATTCTCCAAAAAGGCGGGTCAGTGATCTTGTGGGTGCTAGTATGACAATGTGAGATAGTGTGTTTTCTATTGACAGAGATACAATCTGTACCCAGGGATGCAGCAGCAAGTTTCACAGCCTACTCATACCACAAAAGCTCAACAATATAAAACATACAGCAAGCAGCCTGGCAGATCACCAGCTGGAGCACTACGTTACTACAGAAATATTTTGTACAATCACAGTAATGAAAAATGAGCCTTTCCCCTCCCTGCACATTATTAAAAACTAAATCCTTTTAATTTGAGATTTATATATTTGTGTTATGAATACCCATCACCGTCTATACACCAACCACTTCAAAAATTAGTATTTTAACCACTTTGTCGAATTTTGCAATTTGAGAGTTTTAAAGGTTACAGCAGTACTGGCAAACTTATACAGGGAGTTTCACATATTTATTCAGCTATTTTTAATAACCAAAAATATTCCTGTGCACCGTTAACAGCCTGTTAAAACTTGGGGCAGGGGTGCCATATTATTTTTTAAACCCAGAACAAGAACAAACCACGGTAAGCAAAGAGTACTTTAGGCTAACCAAGTATCTTCTGTCAGCTCAGTACAGAATCGATTGTACATATGCATTACTCTATCCCTGAAGTAAAATATTTGTCTCCAACTGAAACTGCAAGATGTGAGGAGGAATAAAAGTATCAAAAGTGGCACAGGTTAAAAAGACATACCCATCATAGCTTGGCAATGAGCACTGCTCAAACCTTGTGAATTTGTCAAACCACAGTCATTTAACCGTCTGCACACATGACTGTCTTTTCACAGTTTTGGATGTTTGAGCTCACATATGACTTTTTATTTTTACAGCTGACAGCTACAAAGAATGACAATCTCAGTTCATGTTCAGATACAGAGCTGAGAATTAGAAATCCTAACCATCATGGCACACCAGCTTCTTTCTGGAAGGATAAACTTTCTACAAAATTAGAATGGGCACTCAAGTGAAACAGTCATCTTTTTAGTTGCTGAAAACACTAAAAATCTAAGCTGGGTCATAAATTTTCATATTTTTAGTCAGAGGACTTCATAAGCATACATACAGTTGTAGGAAGAGACTTCCAAAAAATCCCTCTTCTGACAGAAACGAAAAACATGTCAAATGCAATCAGTACTTATTTTTAGTGTGTAGCAGAGAAAGGTATACAGTTTTCAAAACTGCCAAACAGTTATACCTCTGTAGAAACATGATCCACATGACTTACTTGATAGAAAAAGTAATCATTACTTACTTGATCTTCTCCATATATTCTGGTGTATTCTGGTTAGTCATATTGGAAGGACTAATATGAAGCTTGAAGTCTGGTCCAAAATACTCAAAGTAGTCATTGTACGGCAACTCTATAAAGAAGAAAAAAAAAAAAAAAAACAAGACAACTTTGTGACCAAAAAAAGATTTTAAATACAACAGTATATTTGACAGGGTTTTACCTAGAGAACCATCAAATCTGAAGCATACAGGTAAGCAACACTTGAGCATTACCTGAACTGTTCAGTGTTTTCCCTCTAAATTATTCAATACATGAGCTTAAATTTGCTGGCAAAATACAAACCACACACTGGAACAACATAAGTAACAAATCTGATAAAATAATAAAAATGCTACTTCTGCAGGGAAGATGATTTCTTGTAGCTGCTTTCTAAGTTAGTCCAGTTTGAAAAGTTTAAGTCAGCAATTCAAAATGTTCTTCCAGTAAAACTTTTAATACGTGTTACTAGGCTGAAGATCACAGCTAGTTCAAATCCTTGCTAAGTGCTGTACAGTGGTCCAGTGCTACCCATGTATGTCTGTTTCCTCTCTTCCTCCACTTTTCGTATTTTCACAGATAATGGTCCCCTCACTGGAACACTGAATCACCAAAATGAAGCTGATGAAGACTTCACAGCCAGGACAACAGTAGTATTTTATATTGAATATGACTGTATGTTTCCAGATAAACTAAGAGAAATCTAAAAAGACCCCACAGAATTCTTAAGAAATAAGATGCTGAATTCCATTTTTAATTGAACCCTTTATCTTTCTTCATTTATGATTATTACAGGTTAGGTGATCTTGTCAGGTGGACAGAAAGCAGACAGGAAGATTAAGTTGTTACTGCAATGTTTAGAAATGCACTGTTATTTCCCAGAACAGATTAAAGATGACAGGGACCCAAAAACTTGAGGGGAACGTTAAAAAAATCCAAAAAACTTTATACATATGTATGTATATATAATTCATTGAAAGGGGCATGCTAGTGGAAAAAAAATCCAAAGATAAGGAAATACTACAGTACATGAATACCAAAAGGTTATCAGCAAAAGTTGAAGTCCAACATGAAAACTGCTAGTGACTGATGTGCAACAAACCAGTCCAAATAGCAATTTTATATAAAAGGCATTCCGAAAACATGTCCAGGAGCATATTTGGCCAGAAGTAAAGGTAGTGCAGGATCTTTGGGGATCTTCCTCAGAGAAATTACTTCAGTATTCAACTATTCAAAAAAACTCTATTATTGTTTTTCTGATTTAACTTTTCTTAAGATAGCTTGTATAGCCAAGATTAAGTGAAATGGAAGAGTGAAAGTCAATATACTTTCACTCATATATATATATACTTCAACTACTTCTAAGTCAGATACAAAGAAGAAACATCGTTTTATTATGCACAGTAGACACTTGAATACTCATTAATTTCTTATGAGTACCATGTCCATGTTACCCAAGTTAGACAGCTCTACATTGGTACAATGAAAATGCAGTATATATTCTATCATACTGATGATATTCTTACTAGAAATACTTACACATAAGGTTCCACAGGTTTTACATTTGAATTTTCAAAAAATGATTCAATCATTTAAAGCTTTTGCTAAGGCATAAAAAAAGCCCCAAATACCTACACTTATTTAGTACATAAGTTACTGAAGATTTATTGGCTAAAACCTAACAATAACTTTCTACATAGCTTATTCTAAACTGAAGCATTACAGCTATCTATAGACACATCTGCTATCTGTTCACTTAAAACCTTCCATGACTATTTCTTAATAAAATATTCATTTGAATATTAATATTTACCATTAGGAATTTCACAATCTAAGGCAACAGCAGTTTCATACGTCCAGCATCGAGCAACATTACGAATTGTATAGCCTCCTCCTCCTAACATCAGCAATGGCAAGTTAAAGGTCTTTACAACTTCCACACATTTAGCATGACCTGTCAATCAAAAAGGGAGTTGACAATATATGAAAAATATCTATTAAACAGAAAAATATATATATAATGAACTATTTAATCAGCCATATGCAGTCACACTCAACATGTAAGGACTGAATTGATTCAAACAGAACTGTCTCCCCCTAGAGCTAAGCACAACCTCAAAAGAAGTCAAGACCTACAGATGAGAAAGGTATGAAACACAACGAACATCATTCACCCCCAATCTTCAGAGACTTTGCGTGATGGTCTATTGCTGTGGCTCTGAAATGATCTTAGAACATTTAGTGTTTTGTCTTTCATAACCGATGTCATACACAAATGACAAATCTAGGAACAATTTCTCAATCAAATGCAATGGGGGAAAAAAGGGAAAACAAAATCAGT
Organism: Dendrocincla fuliginosa; assembly: GCA_035047845.1. Lineage (NCBI taxonomy): Eukaryota > Metazoa > Chordata > Aves > Passeriformes > Dendrocolaptidae > Dendrocincla > Dendrocincla fuliginosa. The sequence continues at coordinate 67,187,643 of JAWWMO010000121.1, read as the reverse complement.
ACTTGGTCCTTTCTACTTCTAAATTTGAACCTGTATTAGAGGTTGCTAAGTCTTGCTTACAGAGTGAACTGGTGCCAAGACAGTACACACTCCAGGGAGATACAGCATACTGAAAGGCATCTGTAGGAGGCAGCAGCTCTCTTGGTTTCCAAGATATGTAAGATGGAAAAAAATCTGAGCTGTATAGGCAACTGAAGTAGCTTTGCCACCTGGTGCAAATCAAGAAAAGAACCCTGAAACACTGCAGACCCAACAGATACTATACTGTATTTCGTTGCCTACAAAACTCTAATTGTCTCATTAAAGTAACCCCACAAAACCAAGAAAATGAATGATTCAAACAGGCTGGATTCAAGGCTTAGCAAAAGTTCAACATAAATAGTAATGAAATAGTGACAGTAACATTTATGCTATTTCCTAAATTAAAACTTTATTCCTATTTTGAGAATCACAATTTTGGGTAGAAATTTAAGTAATCCTAAACCAAAGTAATTATATGAAAATTAATAAAAATTAATGTTAACTTTTGGCTTATTATAACAAACACCACTATAAATTTAACAACACAGCGAGTATTCTCATTTCAGTAATACCTATTTTATACAACAAGGTGTTTGATGTTTAGCACCTGTAATCTAAGTGTACTATTAAGGAGTTTTGTTATTTGTCCATCCTTGTGTTGCAGATGACTGTTGTCCTGACATTCCAGGACATTGCTTTAAAGCTACAGAAAGCCTGTACATGGAAGAAAGGAAATCACTTGAGTGACTAGGAAGCACATGGAAAACCAAGCTTCGTAACTTTTTTAGATGGACAGAAAGAAAGATGCAACTTCTGGGTTTCTTTTTGCCATCCCTGTATAGCAGATAAAGAGGTGATTAATCACAGTAATGAACAAAATCTTTGCGACTCCAGTCCTCAACATGCAAGTGTCTTGAAAAAAAGTATGAGGTGTAGAGGTTTCTAATAAGTAAAAAGTTACAGACAACAAATACTTTTCTGTTTACCTTTAACAGTAAGATTAAAGCATCCCAGCCGGTCACCAGACAGTGAATCTGCTCCACACTGTAATACCACAGCACTGGGCTGGTACATCTCCATTACTTTGGATATAATCTATAATCAATATAAAACAGCAAGTCATTAATTGACATTATTAAAATAAAATGAAACTAGTAGCTTTCCAGAGAGCTTAAAAAACAACAGAAAGGTACTCACAGGTTTGAATATCTGTCCATACGATTCATCATCTATACCATCCCTCATTGGAAAGTTGACAGCATAGTACTTGCCTTTTCCAGCACCAATGTCCTATAAACAAAGATGACAAATGCTTTAAATACAAACACAGAATGCTGTCATGGAATGCTATCAAGGAAAAAAGTCTACACAAGTTGATGAGCTATTCTGTATCATTATACATATACATACTTATCCTGTAAAGGGTAAGGGGCAGAGTTTACTTGGTTCCTGTTCTCCCATAAAATCATTTTGGAGTGTAAGAGTGGTACACCAAGACTAAAATAGCAAAAAGTACACTCAGTTTTTTAATTAGAAGATTTAAGACAAAGAAACAAATGGTAACTGTTAAGTCTGATAAAAATAGCTATGCAGAAACAAGTCCGAAAACTGAGAAGGACAAGGTGATAAGAATGTTTTCAGTATTGTACAGAGGATTTGTAAATAGGTTTTTAATACCATATTATTTGCCCCAAACCTAGGATGAGGAAGTAGCTGCAGCAGCAGCAAAAGGGAGAGAAGAAAAATCAAACAGGCCACTTACAGATGTCCTTGAAGAAACTGAGACTTTTCAAACAAACAAAAAAAAAACCGAAACAAAAAAGAACTTGCAGAATATTCTCAGTTCCATCAGGTGTCAAGACCAGGACTGTAGCAGTTTATCCTACCAGCTTTACTAGATAACCTATGTATTATGAAAAAAAGTTCTTTGCAAAAAAAAAAAAAAAAAAAAAAAAAAAATCAAGTGAATACACCCTGAATCCATCAACACAAAGATCTCTGCTTGATGCACATTCACATTTCTTCCCTTTATTTCATCACCAAGACAGATAGAAACCAATCCAGTTTACAGAGCAGAGTTCTCCCACTAATAAAGGTTTAGTGGAACAGACAGTGAGAATTAATCTGTTCAGTATGGCTGTAAACTATTATCAATCAGCAGCTCTCCAGAAAGATCTGCACTTCAGGTCCAACATCCTTGAAAAACTACAAGGATAATCCAACAATACAAATACTAAACTTCTCAACACTACCTATTGGAAAAGTCACGGACTTTTCCCTCTTCCTGACCAAAGCCTCCTTAGCAAAAAACACATCAGTAATGTGTCACTTTCAGTAACTTTTTAACTGGGGGTGGTGGTGAGGGGAAACAGCATGAAGAAAGGGACAAATGACCCAGTGAAGCATAGGTACAATGCTAATAGTTGACTTTCTTTGCCCCCAGCACACTATGAACATTTCATAGTATTGTAATACTAGTGACACTGAAGACTCCTGCTGAACTCAACTCTGGATGAGCTGAAGCATAAGTTATCCAGAATCTCCCAAAGTGAATCATCTAGGCTTTCAGATGCTAAATTTTCTGAGGTGACAACAGAATGATCAGGGTCAGAAAAAGGGACTTCTTGAGATCATCTAGTCCAATCCCCTGACAAAGCAGGCTGCACAGGATTACATCCAGGTGGGCTTTCAATATATCCAGAAGACTCAACAACCCCATTGGGACTACCAGTGCTCTTGTCACCCTCAAAGTAAAGAAATTTTTCCTCACATTCAGATGGAACTTCCTGTGTTTCTCTTTGTGACCACTGCCCTTATTCATTCACTGGGTACCACTGAAAAGAGTCAGGCCCCGTTCTTTTGACACCTGTCCTTGAGATATTTTTAAGCATTGATGAGGTCCCCTCTCAGTTGTCTTTTCTCCAGGATAAAGAGGGCCAACGCTGTCAACCTTTCCTCATAAGAGAGATGCTCCAGTTCCTAAATCATCTTTGTTGCCCTCCACTGGACCTACCCCAGGAGCTCTATGTCTCTCTTGTACTGTAGAGCCCAGAACTAGACACAGTACTCCAGATGTGCCCTTAACAGAGCTGAGCAGAGGGGTAGGATCACCTCCCTTGACCTGCTGGGCCACACTCTTCCTAATGCACTACACGATACCACTGGCCTTCTTGGCCACAAGGGCACACTGTTGGTTAATGGTTAACTTGTCCACCAGGATCCCTGGTTCCTCTACATAGAGCTGCTTTCAGCAGGTCAACCCCTAACCTATACTGATTCACGGAGTTATTCCTCTCCTTGCCTTGCTTTACAGATTAAAAAAAGAAAGCATTAAATTGATCTTATCCTAAAACACAGCAAAGTCAAATGTTTACACCATTTCCCACTGAACAGAGTAATTGGTTTTGCTGCTCAACGGATGTTTTTGTAACTGATACTTGCATTGGATATAAAGACTAAAGAAACAATATAGCATTCTGGTAGCTTCCCATTCACCAACAGATCAAGCTGCCTCACAGAACCTGGGCCTCTTTACAACAGAGCTTTGGTCTCACCTGATCTATCCATGTATATAAACGACAAAATCTGTGCTATCTTCTACGATATGTACAAGGTCAAATAACTTACTAAGGAGACTGGAAGTTTAGACTGAACAATAACATCAGTAGAAAATAGATGAATGCTCTTGAACTAGAAAACCTCAGAGAGATTCAGCCGATGGAGCTGCAATCACAAAATCATCATCTGACGCATGATTTGTTCCTGTATCAAGTAAGTGTAACCTGATTGGCAAACTAGATCAACTAACTAAGGAATTGCAGAAACAAGCTGAAATACAGCCCACCAACAAAAAGAAAGATAAGATTTGGCTGTTAAAGTTGATAAAAATAAACATAAATGGCAGATGAAGTTAGGCAGAAACAAACAGCACAACGCTGGCCTCTAGAAGGAACACTGATATTTCAGAGAATTAGTTCTCCCTTTAGTTCTATTAGCTTTTCAGCCTCTGGAATTAGGAAAAAGCTATTTTTTCCCTATGGGGATGTAATAATTGCAATAAAGCCTCCTAAATACTAGCTGGCAGCACAGAATAAAAGTTACCATGCCTGAGGTACTGTTTGTCACTGACACTGTGCCAAAAAGTAAAAAACCCCAATAACATATGATATTCTTCTATTTATTTCAACTGTGTTATCTTTAAATTCTTTGTTCTGGGTGTGGTGAGGTGAAGAATCCATAAACTTCTCTGTCAACGGGAAGTGCTGCTTCTGAAAACCCAAGATATCTAGCCCTTCCAAAAAAAAAAAAAAAACCACGAAACCAAAAAACAAATCTAGCCAAATTCAGCAACAGCTTGTCATGATAAACATCCTGGTCTGAGCTGCTTTTCTTTTGAAGCACCACTACCACCTTGTGGCCAGACAAGTTAAACCACACAGATAAAAACTAACCTGATTTCTACCCAAATCAATTTAGAACACAGTTTAATGGAATCTAACGATTGTAATAACATTCGGCTCCAACAACCACACTGAAATGAATGGTTAACACCCCACTGGGTTAAAGTTCAACTTTCACTTACTCCTGTGTCCTCTGGCTATCATCAGCACACTGTAAAGCACACATTTCAGGACTATTAGCTGAAACATAAACACTTGTATCTCATAAATCAATTTAAAAATAGTAGAAAAACAGTGAATTGTTTTCAGCACATCCTTTTTGTAGGCCAACTTTTCAAAAGCATTTACAAGTTCTTGAAAGAGTTTCTAATTCTGTCTATAAACTAATGTGCAAAGTTGATAACACTAGAAGAGTGACTTACCCTGAGAGTGCCTCTGATAAAAGAGATCAATTTTTATGAGTTTGAAGCTAGGAATGTATTAATCCTAATACTCTTGAAATAATACTCTTTCAAGTTGTGAAGTAGAACAAATTTCCTCGTCTAATAGACAAGAGTCTACCATGAGGAATGACTAACTTAAAATTAATATGAAGGGCCAGGAAAATTGGTTTCCATTTTCAGCTTTGTCAGAAATTCTATGACAGCTTAAATGATAACTCTTCACAGGCAAATGCTCCCTCCCTCAAGCTGCTAAAATGCTCAGTACATAATTGCCTGTGGGGCATGCTAAAGTTCTCAGGTAGTGAGCATCGTGAGAATTCAAAACAAACTTCATGACATAAGAAATAATCCAAAAATGAATCAACTGTGTTACTAGGTAAATAGAACATAGCAAATTCGAAGTGCAGCTGAAGCTTTGTGACTATTAAAGGTGTGGCATGTGTTACTTTAAAATCTGAAATAAATTCTGAAGCGTGTGATATCCAAACAGCTACTTTTCGCTGTAGATGCAGAACTGAAATGTACAGATAATTATAAATAGACACTGTCTTCTTAGAGACATCTCCAAAATCTGAGTGCCTTACACTAATGATATTTGAATAAAAATTTGAGCCAATTTATCCAGAACTGAAGGTGCTGATTTCACATAGAAATGAATAATTCACTTCCCCACTATCCTGTATTATTTTTCCCAAGATTCCTTAAAAAATCTATCACTCTAGACTAACATATTTTCTGAAAACTTACTGCTGCATATCATTATTGGACATAGTTATTGTAGCCTAGTGCTAAAACAGTACCTACAAGGAAGACAGTACGAGAGAATTTTATCACTTAATGAAATTTCATGTTCAACCTTACCCTAAGGTCCCCTGTGCCTGGAAAATATTCTCCATATTTATGGAATGATACTGTCATGACACGATCTGTGGTATAAAATGCTTCTTCAACACCATCACCATGATGGATATCAATATCAATATACAACACTCTTTGGTGATACCTAGAAGAAAATAACATGAGAAATCATCATTATCTGATATATTTATAATAGACTGATACCAAACAAGAAAAAAAAATAATGGAAAAAACACTACTAGGCACTAAAACACAAGATTACAATAATTTCGATGATTTTGGTTAACGTGACCATATGCTCTTAGAATTCTTAGTACATTAATATTGAATACTAACATTAATAAGTCCAGCTTCATCAAAATAAGTAATGTAGTATTTACCCCAACTTGTCTCACTCTGTAGAACCTTGTGCTTCTGCTCACACCATTTTGTTGTTCACATCTGCTGAATTCACCTCTTAATAAAATTACCAAGCCTGTGTTCCCTAAGCCCACAAAAAATAAATTTAAATACTTGTTTTCCATTGACTTTTCTTTTTCACCTCACCAGCTTGTAAAGATAGGCACATTCTTACTTTCAAGTGCATCACACTTTCTATTTGCATAAATTTATCACACTACTCTTTCGTAGTTCCTTAAACACTGCAATTTTCAGGTCAGTTTGAGATGGGTGAAGAAACCAATGGTTTGAAGCCTTAGAGCACTTCAAACAGGAAGTATCCTTTAAATTCTAAGGTTTTCCAATAAAGAACAGTCTGTCAACATCAGGAGATGCATTTTCATCACACTTTGTGCAGTACCATAGGATATAGGGGTGAGCAGCCACAGTTTCAGGAACAGTTTTCTAAGGTTACATAACTTATAACGATTTGCAAGACTCCTTCCTTCACATTGACATTAAAAAATTAAAGACTGGACCACAGAAAATCATATCACTTTTTGTAGACTGCAGAGACAGTTCCTGAATACATGCTACACATTGAAAGGAATATCTTAATATATTAACTGTTTGTTAGTGTCTTTAGAACCCTTGTCCATCTCTAAACTTCCAGATTACAGCTGCTTCCCCCATTCCTCACCAGCAAACTCAGCTGTTCCATTCACAAGTGTCAAATACCTAGAATATTTTTTCTAATAAATGAGATTTATGTGTTATTAGAAGTGATAGTCTTCTGAAGCAGTAAAAGCAACATTCAGGATTTGGAATAGTGAAGCATTTCTGCTTGAAGTTAATTATATGATCACTGTTTCGTTACTCCTCATTTTTTATTTTGCAGTCACAGCAGCACAGATGTTATTTAATTATTTATTCATAACGGCCACATTAATTCATGTAATAATTCAGAAAAGCTCAGTGCATGATCTTCCCTGAATATTCCTATTTGGTTTAGTAGCAACTCAAATGATAGGAAACAAGTAGGCATATTGTGAAACCACATGGGTGTAAGATTATGAACACAATGACTGCCCTAAGGGGTCAGGGTAGTGATCCATCTAGCCCACTATTCTGTCCCCTTGAGGAGATTAATATTTACAGAAAGCAAGTAAACCTATCTATTTTCTGAATTCTGCTACTCTAGTACTTCCCCACCATCTAGAATTACAGCATATGGTGTTTTACAGGGTGCGTTGTTGCTTGGATCTTTAACATCCATTTACAGACCTCTTGTCCATGATTACATCTAATCCCTCTTGAACTTGTTGTTGCAGTCTGCTTCCTTAACCCTTCTGTAGCAGCAAGTTCCAGAAGTTCACTATCCTCTGTGTAAATAAGTACTTCTAAATATCTGTTTTAAACCTATATCCTATTAATTATCTTTTCAGCTTGTCTCTATTTTAGTTTGAACATTTTGATGAAGCCAAACCAGGCAGAGCTTGGAGCTTCCTTAATTGAAACGGCAGAAGTTCAACATGGGCTATGAAAACTCACTACAATCCATACCTTCAAACATCTAAATACTTAAATTTGATACTTTCTATAATTTTATCTTATTCCCGTCACAAACTTACTTCAGTAATTCAAGGATGGCAAGCACAATATCATTGACATAACAGAAACCAGACGCCTCAGATTTCTTGGCGTGGTGAAGTCCTCCAGCCCAATTGACAGCCATGTCTGTTTGTTGTCTGTTCAATTTTACTGCCCCAGCTACAAAAAGACACACAGAAGAAAAGAAAATGAGAGTCAGAAATTTCTGATGACCTTTAAATCTGTTATATGAAATCATATTTTATTTTTTAAATAAATTGATCTTAGAACTGATTTCTTATCAATACTGAGATACTTGATACAGCTCATATTTCACAGTCTGTAACTATACATGATTATATTCTTTTTATCTATATAAAAAACCATTATACTTGCTTCAGTTTTAAAACCACTATCAAAATTTTAAATTGCTGATATAAACATACTAAAGTTACAAAAGAGTTGACAAACAACCTATACTTACCAACAGAGCCTCCAGTTGACAGCTGACAAAATTCAAACAGGCCATCAAATACAGGACAATCTTCTCCAACATTAACTGTGTAAGAAATGTATTTCTTTTTGAAAACACCATTCCAATAGCACTGATATACACATGGATAACACAGATGCATAGTTCATTAGCATTTTAACTACCTATCCCCCACCCCCACCTCATTTGTCAGGCTAAATTTCCAACACTGAAAGCAATGTAGAGTGTTTACAGTAAAAGATGACTTCACACTATCTTCTTTTTCTTTCTTTTTTTTCCCCAATTCTTTTTAGTTTCCAAGTGAAGATTTGTCTCTTCATTATCAAGAAGTTTGATCATTTTTAGATTTTTCAAGAAGTGCTGATTAACATAGGTCATGTTAAGAAATGCACAGTTACTTAGAAAAATAATTTTCTGATAACCAGGCATCATATAGAGGTTATGATATTGCTTTTAAAATTGTTATAATAGCAGTCAAACTGCATTCCTAACAGTACTTTGAGTCTATTCCCACATTAAAGGAATAAATTAACAGAAAGGGTGAAGAGTGAATAATGTACAATTTTTACTACCTCCCTCCAAGAGGAATGAGTAACTTCTTTTCTTGACTTAAACACATTTTCACTTATTGATTTTTACTTCTCTACTATTCTAAAATACATTCTATTTTGGAAAGATTATGAGGCACTTTCACAAACAGCCCACAGCTAATGTTTAGTCTGTGCATTAAGCCTTATTATTATTAGTAGCATTTCACATCTTGAATATATCCTGTGAAAGGAGAGGCAAAAATCCTTACAGATGCTTAAAGCACCTTTCTGTCAAGATGGCTGGTTTTAATGGAAAAGTCCAAAATAGTGCAGCTAAAGGAAGGCAGTAGTTAGAGTATTTCTCTAACTTCTGTATTGGTAAATATTGAGCTACAAACAATGCCAACCATCAAATCATACATTTAGCCTAATGTTGACACTTACATCTCTGCATCTGCTTGCTGTACTCAGACATATTGTCGGGTCTTATGGATCGGAGGAATTTGATATATTCATCACTATGGTACTTGGTCATTTCCTCAGCAGTTGCTTTGTGGGGTCGCTGATAATGAGAACAAGTTAAAGAAATAATAAGAGCACTCTGCAAAATCAGCTAACAATTTGCAAAAACAGGCAACTTGAAAGAAGTCTCACCTTTGAAAGGGAAAAAGTTAAAGTGATAGCAGTGCTGTTTTACATAAAGCAAGGGCTACTCTGTGGTGAGTATACAACTTCATTAAATACTGTTCCACTTCTAAGTAAAAGAGCTCTGAATACAGTAAGTATTCTCTATTTCCACTTTCACCTCTCTCCATTTATTTGTGCGACGATGCTTGAAACCCTTTAAAAATAAATAAAAATGCTTCCGTGGATATTTTATTGCTTCTACTTACATAAATTTCCATTTTTCTGTATAAGCCATAGTTCAGCAGCAAGTTATGGGTCATTCGGATCCTGTGAGGTTTCATTGGATGCCCTTGTCCATAGTAATAGTTTCCAATATCACCTGTCAATATTACACAAAAGAATAGCTATTCAAATTACTAAAAAAGTTTTCATTGCCACTTGAAAGAATCATTCTCATAAGATCAGCAAATAAATACATTCCAGAAAACAAACCAACCAACCCCACAAAGGAGGAGTACTGTCTATTTCAAAAAGGCCACAAGGAAAACAAACTTCTACATCATAAACAGAGGCCAAAAAAGAGGCCGAATCTAACACTTTTACTACAGGCAGACAGTAGTGAGAGAACAAAGACAACTACAAGACATGGTTTCAAGTCAAGAGTGACATCCTAGCCCAATGATGAGCCAGAACTGAAGAATAAAATAATGGGAAACAACTGGAATTAAGAGGGGAGTAGAAACTACTGATGACATTGCCACATAATATCACAACAACAGAGGCTCAAGTAAAACCTACCATTTTGCAGGAGCTGATTTTAAGATCCTCAGCCTGTCCTTAACTACTAACACTAGCAGATAACATTTCTGAAGTTAGCTTCAGATCCATTGTGGCACATGCACAAACATTCCCCAGGCACCTGCTGCTAGAGATCTACAGTAGTTTAACAAGAACTTCGTAATCCAGATTAGCCTGGCTCTATCAAACAGAAGAGCAACTAGATACACAATTAAGAAAAAAGATTTGACACTCGGTACCAAAAAAAGAATGTTTGCTCTCCTGGGCTAGTAGTAAGTTTTCCTCCAAGCTCAGGTACTGTTAGAACATACACAACCCCATTTTCAGTACCAACACTCCCGAGGCATGAACCATTTTAAACAGAAATGTTTCTGGAAATGTGAACACCCCTAAAAATTATGTCCAGTTGTCAATGGCTTTCAGCTGGAGAATTCTGTATCAACTCTTCAGAATTCTCTTCTTTTTGACCAAATTTCCCAATAGGATTACTGAACTTTACCTTCTTGAACTTTTTACTTTTCTTTCACATCCTTCAACATGCTCTGCCTTGTCCACTGGGAACAAAAGAAACACTATTTTCACAATGTCATATTATTTTGTCAGTTAGAGGTAAGAAGCAGCACCACTACAAAACAGCTTTAGTTTCACCTCTTCAACATGAGCTTCATGGAGGAAGAGTAAACATCAGCTTATGGTAGCATCATCAACTACCAAAGAAAACAAGTATTACATTAAGATTGTAAATTTTGAAGCATTCTAAAATCCTTCAAGCTTTCAGTTTTCAAAGTGACAAGGACAGTAAGGACACTTAGGAAAACAGATATAACCTAATGTATCATAAGAAAAGGTATTTGGAAAAACAACCCCTCAACACCTAGCTCTTTGCCATACCACAACAATAAAAATACCAAGTGTTAGCATTAAGAAATCTGAAGAGCTTGGACCTTCTAACTTGTATACTTAAGTAGAAGATTAGCACTTCTTGTCAGTTACTAAAACCTGGAGCCTGCAGGTACTTATTGCAAGCCTGTGGGTTTGGCCAGATGCAGGTCAAGAGCAAAAGGTATTAAGAATATAAACAAATTCCTTCCTTCCAGCAAAAACATTTTCAAGCATTTTATGAAAGAATACCTTTTTTTATTTTGTGTTTAGGGAAAAATCTATCACAGCTCTTTGAAACTAATGCCTAGAAGATGAAACCCAACCATTTACTAGCTCTACTTTGTTTTTAGTAGTTAGTGTCAAGTCACATATTTTAAAAAAAACCTTCAAGCCAGTAAGAGCTTAAATTGAAATTTTTAAGACAACAGTGACTATAAATAATATGATGCTTTTGAGGAAACTTGTTCCAAATGCACTTGTGGCTTAAAGAATTTTTTTTTTAACAGGTCACTTCATTTTTAACTACTTCAGCTTATATGTCATCACTGACATGTTACTTAGAATGCTGATGAATAGGGAAGGAGACAATTAAGAATTATTTTATATCTTATGTATAATGTAAGACCTGTTACTTTTCCCATATGTAATAGAGAAAAAAATACAATTAAGAAGTTTCCCAAATATACTTGCAACATATCCTCAAAATACTGCAGTTAATCATCTAAGCAAACTTATGCATATTCTATATACCATACACTGCAGCATACAAATAAGTAAATAAAAAAATTAGGCATTATTTTTTAGCTTTCACTTTATTTTTTACCAGAAAAGAGAATTTTAAAAGAATTGGTATGTAGGTAAATTTAATGGGAGTTTTTTTATTCAAATAGAAGATCTATGGGTAAGTATCTGGCAGAAGCATATTGATTCTTCCAGATTAAAGGCCAGCAGTAGTGACTAGCATTAGATATCAATATAATACACTTTAGCTACAGGCAATACAGTACCATTTATATCTTTCAGGTCTTAGCATCAGCAACAAAAAAGGGTTTTGGCATTAACCTCATTAAAAAATAAATTCAAAAATATAGACAAAAAACCCCATCAAGTTCCCAAGAGACTGTAGTGATGCCTATGTAGATAGGGGTGGGGAAGGAAAAGATACACAAGAAGTTCCTCTTTCTTCATTAGCACCTCGATTTTCAACCAACATCACATAAAGTAGACCCATGTTGAAGACATCATCCTGTGATGAAGGTAAAGGTGTCAGTAAGTCTCTCCTCCTTTAGCCAGTGAAGAAGGTGGCTTCGTGGTACAAACACTTCAAGTATCTCTTCATATATCACAGCTTTACTGGAGCACTTTGGGGAGAAAAGCAAGGTGTACCAAGAGCTAGTATGTGTGGGGATGGGGTGTAGTGCCAGACTAACTCTGGCTAAGGTATGCCTATATATGAGAAATAGGTACAGTGAGGCCAAGCACACAAGACTGTTACTTCAGATAGCATGAGTACTTGATCCTAAACTTATTAATACAAAGGTAAAAATCATACAGAAGTGTTATGAGCATATTTATATCACTTACCAGTGTGGGCACACACAGAAAGCGCAAAAGAAAAGAAGGCAACTGAATGAGGAAGTGGAAGGAAAAATGCAAAGTAGCATACGTAGAAAGTTTGCAAATTCATTAATCTTTTACAACATGGCTTCAAAGCCTTGAAATTTACTGTTTTATAACAGTAAAAATGTCAGCATAATGGCTCTCATTGATAAGTAGAAACATATAATTCTGAAAAGTTGACAAAAAGGGACATACCAAGTGCCCATTTAATGCTAGTATAAGTTTATTGCCCTGCACCGTTCACCACATGATGCAAAATGTGATACCAAGAAGTGACCAGAAGACCCACCTGAAAATTGTTACATACACTGTCATCTTCTGAGTTCAAATATATATATAAATTGTTTCTCAATTCATACAAGTTACATGCCAAAATGAAGAGAGCTATCAAATAAAATTAAACCCACTATTCCTTTGATAAGCATAAGTTTTAGACACCCACTTCTCTGAGACTTTAGAAAGGCCTACAGATAATATTCTAACACATAGAAAAATATGAAGCCGCATGTTCTAAAGGAACTTCAAATTCTGTCCAGAAACACACAACTGAGCAACAAAAGCTGCTATGCCCCCAGAAAAGTATATTAACGCTCTCCAGTTACTATGATATACAGAAAAACAACACCATTACAAAGCAGTCTTAAGTATCCGAACAGAGGCAAGACACGCATTTAAGCTTCTTTTTGTTCTACTTTGGAACTTGACAGTTACATTACTTTTTAACTTTGAACACATAAATAGTTATGTTCACAACCACAATGCTGCTTACTTTTAGTTGCCATGAATGATGAGGTATTTCAGAAGTGTACTGTTTGCAGAAACCTAATTGCTATAATGGAATAAATGAAAAAAACCTGTCTTAATAGCAGTAGTTAACACTGAATTGACTTCAGTGGTAATAAGGGTTAATTCATGTACAAATGAATGTAAAAAAGATCATCAATTCCTGACCAGTCCAACAAACAGCTATTCAAACAGGCCTAAAATTACTGCACTAGTATCTGAAGGCCTGGGCATTTTGTTCTATTTTTAAAATTAAGTAGACAATGGAAGACTAGCAAAGCTCTGACTTTCGAGCCCTGAGCAGAGACTGGACATCACCACCTTGTTTGGAAGCCACTGCACAAAGTATTGATGAATTTCCAGAAAACACTTCAGTTTAAGTTAATTTTATCTGCAGATATAAGTTTTAACTAGAAATGCTGCTTTATGTCCAACTATAGTAGCATATTGCCCTACTAAAACAGGTTTAGTCTCGTCTTTATGGGTGGAACCAACCACACTCTCATGCAGATCTCTCAAATTTTTCATGAAGGTAGAGCCTTTTAAACACCCACACTAAATTCTACATAAGCAGAGATCTAAACAACACTGCTATTGCACTGGCATAGAATAAATACACTCAGTCACTGTAATGATTCTAGTTTCTGCATGATTCTCTAGAACTGTGCTTTGCTGTACAGGAGCACAAAGCTGGAAAGACCATCTGGGTCCCTTTCTCACTGCTATGCATGATACATACCTATCTGGGAAGAGCTGAGCTACCTGAGCCACAATGTTGCAAGACCATGACAACATCCTGAAGATACATGGTAAGAGACTAAAATAAAAACTATGATATCCTTCCACATCTAGCATGCCTCTAAGCAGTGTGAGGAACATACTTTGCTAAGCTAAGGCCATACACATATTAAGAGTAGAAGCATGTATTAAAAATATTTCAAATAAGATCCATAGAATATTTTCATTTGTACATTTTTAGTTCTTCCCAATAATATACAGGCTCAACTTAAATGAAATTCATGACCTGCACGATTACAAGTGATGAAGATTCCACAAACTGGATATGGTTGGCTGTCTATTACAAGCAAACTGAGAGTAAATCAAGCTTTATCTATTCAAAATTTATTCATTCTGAGTACAGTATGAAGGCTATTAAAACTATTAATTATATATTTAAAAAAATTAAACAGCAATACACTCTGAGAAAACTTGGTGACAGGCTAATTTAAAAAAGCAGCCTTAGATGACAATCACAATGAGTTTCACAAAAAGCATGGAGAAATTTAATACATCTTAGAAGACAGGTTTATATCTTCTAGAACTTTTCAACATTTTTTTGTGTATACTTTGCAAGAAACAGAGTAAAAGTATGTGTGGAGGGCCAATTATAACAAAAAAATGGTATTTTACTTCAGTTATGACAATCTTTCACAGATATACCACTATCTCTGTTGTGTGTTTGAGGTACCTTTGTATTTTTTGGTTTTGGGTTATTTAAGGCTTCAAACACTCCCTTCACTGTGATTCAATGACTTTGCTTGTACAACACAGGCACAATTGCCAGATGAACCACACAATAGCATCAGGAATATTTTCTGCTGATATTAACTCTAAGATTTCTACCAATAACTCTATTTCCAAAAGACATGTAAAAATAACTGTTGGATTTGGCAGTAAAAATGAATGAGACATCAAAAACATTTCCAACGCTGTTTCTGTCACACATAAAGCATTTATTTTGAGTCACTTTCACATCACATACTATTTTCTCTACATTATTAACTGGTTTTATCCTAGTCTACATATTCAAGCAACACATGAACTCCAACTGCTTTAAGTCGCCATTTATCCTGCGACCTCCAAACTTCTTCCTCTTGCAGTTTCTCCCCTCTATTCACTAGCATAGCTTTTTGACTACAACTGGGACTTTAATCCCAGCATTAAGTACCACAATCCAGAGATCACAGGAAAACTGAATATATTAATATCTACTAAACTATAGCCACCTTTCTTTTAAAAAAATAGAAAAAAAGAAAACTTATTTAAAAAACCGCAAATATTTACAGAGAAAAAGCTTCTTAACTATGACTGCTGTCTTTCTTTCAACAAGGCGAAAACTGATTCCTCTTCCCCAGGAAAAGGAAGATTCCCAGCCTCACCAAAACTATCCCTAACAGGGGCCTCCTTTCCCCTTTAGGCTGAACAAAGAACCAGAGCTAGCAACAAAGAGAAGGGGGCGGCAACCACCACTCTGCCTTCTTTCGTGTGGTTAAAAAAAAAAAAAAAAAGCCAAGACAGGCCCCACAAGATCTGCCATTTCTAAAGAATAGCAGATTTGCTTCAGCAACAGACATCTTTGATATCTTAGTGGGTTTAGCCACTCATCTTCGTTTCCAAAATGGTGAAAACACCAAAGCGCTACTGCCAAACATGCTCAACCTCCATCTCCTGGTTACTACCAAGACTGGCCTGAGATGCCATCGCACAGGATTGCTACAATAGGATGCAATTAAAAAAAAAAAATTAAATCTCTTAACTAATCTGACCAACGAGCTTACAAAAAGGGACAAACGATTTCAAGCTGAAGAAAAGTTCTTGCTGTTTTGGCCAGAGAAAACCGCAAATAAGTTGCTGCCAATACCTGAAACCAAGCACAAGCTTCACGTACTTTTTCGCCGTGACTGACAACGTCGATCACAATCCCCCGTATCCCCACCAGACAAGGGTGCAAACTCAGAGGGCCTGCAAGCAACTCAAATTTCACTTATTATTGAACACCCAGGCTCGCAACTTTCCGCGTTTTGCAGGACGGGAGGCTCGTGGGAGCCAGACCTTCGTGAGTGTCCCGCTCGGGGAACCGGGCAGGGGCAGAGCCCGCTGTCCCCTCGCACCCCAGCCCTCGGTACGAGAGCCGCAAGAAGGGAAAGGCCTCAGCCCAACCATCACCAGGTGCCGGAGCTACACATGGCCTGGACTTTCTTTGCAGGGGAGGAGCCAGACAAGGCAGCTACTCCGACGCCTCCGCGCTCAGCGGATGGAGGGGAGTGTCTTAACTTTTACTTTTTTTTTTTTTTTTTTTTTGTATTTTTTTTTTGTTTTTGGAGGGGGGGGGGAGGGTGTTGGGGGTGGGAACAATAGCCACAGCACTCACCGCCGGGCCCGGCAGGCCAGGCAGCTCCCGCCCCGCAGCTCGCCCGGCTCCAGCGCCCGCGGCCCCCCCACCGCCGCCCCTGAGACAGGGACCCCGGGGTTCGCCGTGGGGCCGGGACGGGGGGCAGCTCCTCCCGCGGGGGAAGGGGCGCCCGAGCCCGCCCCGGGCGGCCATTAGAGCGGCGCCCCCCGCTCTTACACACGCGCTGCCGCGCCGGCCCTGCTCACCGTCATAATAGTAGCAGACTTTCTTCTTGCCGCCGCCCTGACTGTACGCCATAGGGCTGCCGCGCCGGGGCCGAGGGCAGCGAGCGGGAGGCCGAAGAGAGCGCGGAGCCGGCTCGGAGGGTGGGAGGGAGGGGGCGGGAGAGCGGGAACTCGCGGCGCCGGGACCGCCAGCAGCGGGAGCGGGCCGGGCCGTCTGCGGCGGGAGGGGCCGCTGGCTGGGCGCGCCCACTCCGCCGCCGACGGGGGAAG
>JAWWMO010000121.1:67016988-67170493 GCA_035047845.1 Dendrocincla fuliginosa | reverse complement strand
GGAAGGCGAGGGAAAGAAGGGGGCAGAGAGGACGCAGGGAAGCGAGCATGGGCTCCTGTCTGCTTCTCTGTTCCACTCTCACATAGGCATATACACACAAGAGAGGCGAAAAGCCAGAGGGGACTCCTCATAACGAACTCTTGGGGCAGGCTCTTTCTCCGTCCACCCCCACGGTGCTCAGTGGTACGGTCCCCCGCAGGCGTCCAGGCTGTATCCCCGCCCCCTGGCAGGGCCGTTTGGAGCGTGCGCGCCCCGTCCCGCATGGCGGCTGCGGCGGGACCGGGAATGGGAATCGGGAACGGGAATCAGGAGCGGGAACCGGGAGCGCCCCGCGCTCGGGGAGGGGCGGCACGGCCCCTGCTCGGCCTCAGAGCCACCGCCCGGTGCCGCTGGGCTGCCTGGTCCGTACCCGGGCAGCGCTTTCCGCGGCGCCGGGGCCGGTGCGTCACCCTCGGTGAGGCCAGTGCGGAAGATGCTCGACAGGCTGGTGCGTCGTGCCTTGTCCTCTCCCCCAGTGAGAACGCACTCAAGGCTGCTGTTTTCCACAACAAAACCGGTTTCTGGTTTTCTTTTTTGTTGTTATATGGTGGTAAAGTTTTTGTTTGTTTTTTCAGTACTCTTGGCAGTCAGAACTTGGGCCCCGCTGGCAACTGCTGCTCCTCAGTATCCCTCTTCTAGAAGGAGTTTAAAGCATGCTTCACAGTAACACATGGCAATTTCTCCAAAAATCAGTTCACACGAAAGGTTTCACATCTTAGTCGTTTCAGTTTGAGATCTACCAGCAGTTTTCTGGCCTCAGCTCAGGTACAATCAGAAGAGAAGAAATAGAGAAAATGTAACACAATCACATTCTTATGCAGCCAGTAATTAACAGTTTTCACATACTCGCATTTATACAGGGTTCGTACTTGTTAGAACTTGAGGTCTGATATATCTTGAGTCGGGATCCACATTGGTTACGCTAAAGGTTTCTTAAGCTGACTTGATTGTCTTATATTTAGGGACTTGGACTCATATAACTCTTGACCAAGGTATGTTGATTCATTGGAGTCTCTAAAAGTACCTAAAAACCCTGATTGTTGCCAGATGTACCTTTTGATTTAACAAGTAGGCATTTGTATAATCTGTCACACATCAAAATCAGTACATGCCCAAACACAGATTAGACCTTTCTTCCCAGAATTAGACTATTTCCAGTCTTAGAGATATAAGAGTGGAATATCTTATATCCAGGAATCTGGGTCCTTGTAGCTGAAAAAAGAAAAAAAGTTCATTTTATATTGTTAGAACTATTTTATATTGTTAGAGAGCTGTAAAATAATTTCGTTAACAACAGGTATGCACGCAACAACCTGAGCATAAACCTAGGACGTGCTAAGAAAAGTTCTGAATTTTGGCCCCCACCCCCCTCCATGTTCTGACAAAAGAGTTCTGTGTTGTCATGGAATATGACACACACCTGTAGCCAGTGGTGTAGTATTTTTAAAAAGCTTTTGTCATATTCCATTTGGAAATTTTTCCTCTTAGAAATAACATACAAAATTGATTTCTACAGCTTATCATAGAGTTGATGTATGTTTCTTGGTGCAAACTGCAGCAAAATAGCTCCATGGCATTATAAGCTATAACAGGTATGATATTATTCACTTACCACTAATTTTCGTTTAATCTCAGCCCGCTTAATACTCTCACCAGTTGAACAGACTTAGATTGAACTCCGGAAGCTTCATACATTATTTTGTATTAGGTAACCAATGTGCCTTATGCTTCCTTGACCACTGAAATTCAATGTGGTTATGAAGTTTTTATTTTGTAGTTGCCTGATAAACATTTCCATCCAAACAGTATGACAGCACATCAGCTGGCTCAATACCAGAAATACTTTTATTGCACCACATAAGGAATTCAAGAAAAGCAGTGATATATAGTCCAAGTTCTTATCAGTTGTTTCATCTGAAGAAAAGTAGTTCATAATTTCATTAGTAAGTTATACAATTAGTTTCAGATTGGTACTCAACCTCATAAAGAAATAGCTTGCTTTCATTTAAATGGGCTAAATCAAGAGAAACTATATTTGTTTTGTAGTAAAAATGACTACGTGTTCTTCTAACACCTGATTTTAAGTACTTGAAGTTCTCATTTAGAGAAGGTCCTTGAATTCTAACTCATACCCTAATTGAGCAAACATCAACAAACATACAAAGCCAAAGGGATAAGAATTAATTCACTGAATTTGCAGTTAATTCACTATGACAGTAAGGACACTATTAAAGGTCAGCAAAGCTTAAATGTCAAGCTTTACAGGTATATGCAAGGGTGACTTCCTAGCCTAGTCTCACTTCTAGAAATGCAAGTTCTGCAGATACATTCAAACCTGCTTGTTGAAGAAATAGCATAGCAGCCAGGCTACACGAAAAGCTAATGATATGGAAGAAACTCTGGAGCATCAGTTCCCGTAGTAAACAGGCGTGTACATCAGCTACTTGAGTCCCATGGCAGTTCAAAACCAGAAAAGACTGTGTAACAAAGTATCCCACTTTACTATGTTCCAACATACACTTTATAAAAAAAATGAAAATATTTTTTATACCTTTCTATAAGTGCTTGTTGCTGAATGACTTCTAGCTTTTTTTCACACTCTCTGTGCATCATTATTCTAACATTACCTTGTTATTTCACAGAGAATTTATGTTGAGCCTTAGACAGTGTTTGTTTAGGGGAAAAAAAAGCCATCAATAAAGGTCTTTTAAACAGATGAGTAACTTTTAGCTTCAACATTTGCAGCCAGCACTGCAATAGAAAGCATTACTATTTTGTACGTATTTCTCCTAAATCATGTCTACTCTGACAGCTCAGGAAATGCTTATGCAAATAGTGAATGAGAAATCCTCTATAGGTAAAGATTTATCCTTCTATTTTTCTTATCAAAAAGCAATCTAGAATTCTCAAATCCAGAAGATCTTACCCCACCCAGTAAGATATGTTTAAAACAAAGGGCTTAAGTGGAGGACCTAGAGCATCTATTTTCTTCTCTTAGCAGCTGCTATAGAAAAGTGGCTTTACATACCACAGAAATCATGTGCAGATTGCCTGCCTTGTCTCTCCTTGCATAATCTAGAAGCAGAAAGATAAAACTAGAAAGCTTGCCATCAACTAGCTCATTACTTACTCAAACTGTACACCCCATGCACACTCATGCAGATAAAGCCACGTCAGTTCACTTTGACACAACTGAATGAACACAAAAAAAAGAGAAAAGGAAAACAAAAACAACAAAAAAAGAAAAACCTCACAGCCAGAATAAAACCACCTTAAACCCCACCAAAACAGAAAAAATGAAATCCATAATAAAACATAACCAACAAAACACCTTTAAAGAGCAAAGGAAATAGCTTGTTTAAGAACTGATAAGTCTTCTCACTAGCAAAGGCCAGAAAGAGCCTTTTAAACTACCTCATTCCAGACCATACACTCAGAACCCCTAACTAACTTAACCCGGAAATACATCCAAAGTACATTAATTAATTCACCTGCTCCTAGAAAAGTTTCTCTCTTATACCATTAAGTACACCTCAATCCCCTCCTCTTCTTTATCCCTAACCATACTCTTTTCTCTACTCTTCCCCCTCCTCCTGCCCCTTTTTATCTGTGAAAATAAGCATTCAGAGCAGCAAACTTGTAATCTTCAGAGCAGCAAACTTGTAATCACACAAACGTAAGGAGAAAGTCACAGACAATACTGTTGTCCTATTATCTGTTAATGCTATTGATTTGTGAGAGTTCAAGAAAGCATAAAAGCAAATATGGATTTGGGGCCACTTTTCTGGGAAGGAAACACAAGTTTCATCATGCAGATATCTTGCTAAAGAAATCACTTTATGTAGAATATCGAAGTCATTAAAGAACAGATAAAGAGAAAATTAACTATGAGGTTCAGATCTTCTCCATTATTTGTTCAATAAGCACTACTAACTGCTTTTGAATTTCAAGAGCGTAAACTGCTGAATATCCTTACTTATTGCTGGAAAGTGCTAAGAGTAATAGTGGTTTTGTTTTAATGCTGTACAATAGTCTGGGAGCTGAGGGAACTTGTCTTACTCCTGCAGTTGGATGCCTGGCAATCTGATAGGCAGGAAAAGTCTGTGTTCAGCATGCAGCATTTAAATGCAGATGCAGTTTTTATTCAAAGTGTCATAATACAATAGCTTTAATGCTTGTCTTTAAAAAAATGGCTATAAGCATCTACTTCTCAGCTAAACACTGAAGCTGGGCGGAAGGTGAACTTGTGTAAAGTAGCAGACAGGCCTACTCAATCTATAAATGGTGTTTTAATCACTCTGTATGCTTACAAATTGCTAGAGTTAATTTTTTTCCTTTTTTTTTTGTTCTTAGCAACAGTATAGTTTACAAAAATTGGTATGGACATACACAAGTAAGATTTTGCTTTCAGTAAGTAGTGACAAACTTGTGGCATGATAGTGGGAAACTGTTTTGGTAGAAAGTCCACAGATGAGGAGCATATCAGGACATGGATGAGCACTGTGCAGAGTATCACAGTTCTTCAGCAAATCCTGAAAAATGAGCCTTGAACTGCTATAACCTATAAATCACTTCCTTATTTCTTGTCTCAGGAGCTGAGCAGGTTGCAGCTGATAAGACATTCTGGTCGCTGCATGATTCACTCTTCCTCCTGATTCCTTAATTAACCCTCGATATTCCAAGCAAGCAAAACCCAGTGAGCACTGGCCATCTATGCAAACATCCTGTCAGTGCTACTTTTTGCATATTAGGTGTACTACGTGAATTGTTATTAAATAAAGATATATCTGCATAAGAAAAATATGCCAATTTATTTTAAAGCCAATTTTAAACCAATTTATACTTTTGTGAGGCATGTATAACACTATTTCAATTTGACAGTGGTGGGTTAGCTTCAATATAAACTGGTTCTAACCTCTGGAGACTAATCTGATATAAAACAGTATCCACATACTTCTTTGTATCTATTAGAAAACAATTAGAGGAAAACAGGGCCAAACTTCTCATAGAAATCGTACCTATCAGGTTGAATTTCCTCTCTGACTGAGTCTTGGCCATGAAAAAATTGCCTATGAACAAAATCAGGCAAAATAAATGGAATTCTGGAGTCTATATGCAGTTCACTTCTCAGAGGACAAGACTGCTTGCCGCTCATTTAACCATACCAATACAAGGTTTAAAACAAGAAATAGTGGTCTGAGGATAGATGCATCTGAGGAGATGTGCAATTGTCAGCATGCAGATGGAGATCCTTGGCAATTCTATTGGAAATTTTTTCTACTGTGTGGGAATTACCAGCAGGTTGTGGATCAGCAGTCCCATTATTGCAAAGTCATGAATGTTCCTTCTCTCCTCATCTGTTGTTAGAGTGAATCTATCACAGATGCAATGTACCACAACATTTCTTTGCAGCACAGCAAACCTGGATGTCAAAGAACAGAAACAAAAGTGAGCAAAGGTTTCTTGTTACTTCTTTTAAATCTAGTCAAAAAAGGTCATTATTTAGAAGTTTTTAAGCATCTATTTTTTTTTTTCATTATCTCTCCCACATGCCAAAATATCCATGCTACCCCACTGACTTACTATTACATTCGAGAAACCACATGAATTTCCCATTTTAGGACCTGTGCTTTATTGGCAGCTGTCTCTAAGAATGTGTCACATTGTATCCAGATGAAAATTCTCCATTGTATATGCTATGCGTATTTTGTCCTTTTACCTACAACACTGCCTTTGGTAAAGGAAGCAAATTCTTCCCTACACCTTTCTGCCATCATTTTTCCTGGAGCCATTGGAGTTGATGTGCTAGCTGTACCCTCACATCTCTGCTAATATTCCTGTTTCCTTACCTCACCCAACTTGATAAGCAGATTTCTGCAGGAATATCATATTCATGCAGGTAATATCTGGGAGGAAAAAGCATTTGAAGGGCAGGATGAAGCATGTTTCTTGACATTGAAGTGATTAAGGGGCAAACTAAAAAAAAAAACAAAACAAAAAGGTGAAAGTCCCTGTTACATTTTGTATTCCCCATTAAATTTCCCATATAATTTTATTTGCTTTTTAATCAGTTTTAGCCCAGCAACCTGGACAAAGAAAAGTGTCTGCTTCATGCATCATCCTCATCTTTTCTGTTCTGTGCAGATCCATGTGTCCCTTGACACATCCATCAGAATGCCACTGTGGACAAAGATTGGATAGCTGGGTGTGTGGGAAGTGCCTCAGAGTGTTTCACCAGTGATATGACTGTTGAGACCAGTGTTCTCCAAGGAGAAGAGCAATATGGTGAGTCAAATCTGCCGAGTACCCTTATGATATTGCAATAATAGTCAGTGTACATTAGGCTGAAAGCTAAGAAGAAGAGTAAATGTAATGACTTAAGACTAATAGAAGGGTTGCCCGCTAAAATGATCAGGAGTGACAAGCAAGCAATGTCCTTTGGCAAGATTATAACTGAGAGGTTGTGATTAGTTGCATTTTACATATAGCCAGACTCTAAATCTAGCCAGATTCTTTCCTGCCCCAAGTGTGATCTCTCACTCTTCCCAGCATCACAAATTCCAAAGTTTCCTGGTAGGCAGTCATGTCTGTAATTTAGGGTATGATAATTCCTGCCTGAAGAGATGAGGCAGGTCAAAAAAATGCATTGAGCTGATGAGAGATGCAGAGGGAGAAAGTTGGTTCAGGGCCTGACAGTGAATTCTTGAATTCTAAGCTTTAGCATCTTTTAAGCATCTTTTTTCTCCTCTTCTTCAAACATAGTTTACTTAAGTCTAAATGTCTATGCATACAGCTGGTTTAGCACCTAAGCTAATTATACCAGCTGAAGATCTGGACAAGTTACATTCCAAGTGATGCCCAAACTACCTAGTTTCACTGCAGTTTACTTAAATAGCCAAATCTATTTTGAGAGCACTCAGTTATTTCTGCTACTGTATGTCAAAAGTTTTAACAGTTCCAAATACGTATTTAGTCTTCCAAGAGACCTAGACTTTAAAAGCAATATATAGTGGAAACCAAAGGCTCTAATTCTAACATAAAAAGCAACTAACATAACTGAATCTCATATCTTTTTCTCAAGTCAGATATTTAATACTCTGTCCTGGACAAGATGAAAACTTGAGCGTACTCTGTTATCCATAACCTGATGGCCTAATTCGCCACTACTTCATGGACTCCTGAATTAAAGCAGGAGTTAAGACCGTCTGTCAAATGTCCCTGGATTCAGATTTTCAGTTGGCAATGATTAAACATACTGAGGTGTTGGCATGCAGTATTCACAATGTGATGAACTGTATTTTTGAACCATAAGATAAATACATGAAGCTGCCTACTTTCTATTCTGGGTGTGAGAAAGAAGGAGCTACAGATTTCTTTAACAAAAAACAAAGCAAACAAATGTTTTCAGATTCAGCACTTGAAAAGAAGAGATAATAAACTTTCCAGTTAGGAGCATCCACCCAATGAAGTTGCTCCTTTTTGGACAACTGACAGATTCTCTATGTTGTCTAAAGTTCAAAGAGCTTCCAAAAGCTGATAAAGACTAATGCCAAAACCTGACATGTTTCAAAAGAGGAGAAACAAATCAAGTCACATTCCTTGGTAATATTTTAGAAGAAAAATATTGAATTCTATTGCATCTAAAGACAAGTCTGGTATAATTTTAAAGTGTTACTCTAAGCTTTGAAGTGACTTTCTCAGGGGACTATTTCATAGCAAGTGGGAAATGTTGGGTTTTTAATGATTGTGTGTTTTTAGCCATTTAGAGGTCTGTTTCTGTGTTCAGTGTGCATTTAGGAAGAACTCACTGTACTTCTATCTCTGATGATTCTTGAAGCAGTACAGACAACAAACTTAGTCATCTTCAAAAACAGTGGAACACTGGAACAGGCTGCCCAGCGAGGAGGTGAAGTCACCATCCCTAGAAGTGTTCAAGAAATGACTGGACATGGCACTTAATGCTATGGTTTAGTTGCCATGGTGGTGTTTGGTCAAAGGTTGGACTCTGATCTTAGAGGTCCTTTTTCCAGCGATAATGGTTCTGTGATTTCCAGGGATGATGATTTCACTGCTTCCCTGGTCAGCCTATTACAATGCCTGACCACTCTTTCAGTGAGGGGATTTTTTTCTAATATTCAATCCAAACCTCACCCAGTTCCTCATGTTCTGTCACTTGCTACCTGAGAGAAGAGACTGACTCTCACCTTGCTACAATCTCCTTTCAGGCAGCTTAAGAGGGTGATGAGGGCTCCCTGGAAACACCTTTTCTCCAGGCCAAACAAGTCCCATTCCCTCAGCGTCTCCTCATAAAACCTGTATTTCAGACTCTTCAGTATCCTTCTTGGCCTTTTCTGGACTTGCTCCAACACCCCAATGTCTTTCCTGTAGTGAGGGGCCCAAAACTGAACACAGAATTCAAGATGTAGCCTTACGAGTGCTGATTACTGGGAGATGATCACTGGCCTGGTTTCCTTTTACTTACTACCATAGCACGGTGACAGATAAAATTTGGATTGCTTTACTAGATTGCTCCTGGGATGTGTTCAAATGCAAGGGTTACAGGCCATAAAACCTTGCTTTCATCCGTTCTGTGGTCCCAAAGGATGACACAAAACACTTCATTTAGGAGTAAATAACTTAACATATGGAGCATCCTGAGGGAGGAACTCTATCAGTGTGTCTGTAAAGACTTTCCTTAGCCATTTTTTCTTGTGCCATGCATGTTCAGTGACTACTCTATTCAGTGCCACCCCATCATGGCATCATGCCATCACCCAATCTCAGTGCATCAATATCTTCTTGCAAGCACACCAATATGATATGTTTTATATAACATTCTCACATATTTTTCTAAAAGTTAGGCATTTAGAAGCTATTGTAAGGAAATTTTTACAGTGCTTTATTCATTGTTAGGTTAACTACCACAATTCTCCTGTCTAACACAGTTTCTTGATTTAGAGGGTGTCCTTGGAGCAGGAAGGAAAAGCTCTGAAAGAAGCTATTGCAAGAGAATTTTTGAAGTAGACTTCTGGCAGTACTTTTCCTGTTAACAGTATGTAGAATATAAACAAAGGACTTTTGTTTGTCTTTGATACAAGTCCTGAGGTTGCAGATTTATTGGATTCCTACTTCTGAGAGAGAAAGAAGGAAGAATAAAGGAAGGTAACTAGAAAATATCCCCAAATTAAAAATAAAAACCTCACAAAACCCCAAACCTAAAACCCTTTAATAAAAAAATATTTCTCCAGACCCACTGGTGTTACATGATTAGATAACCAATGACATATGCATGATCTTGTGAGTATGTACATCACCCTCCAAATTAGTGTTGGGGTTCCTGAGCCCAGTCCGGCTTCTGACTTTCATGTGTCCTTGGCTCAACCTCATCTTGCAAAGACAGAATATAATTGGTAATTATTTTAAGTTTTTTTTCAGTCTGAGTAATGGGGAAATTTGATGTTATATTGCAGTCATTCCTCTTCTGTCTCTGATAAACAGTGATAGAAGGATGTTGACATTTAAAACATTATCAATGGGTAGCTAAGTTGATGCTTACTGAGAAGGATGCGGGAAATTGTTCCTCAGAACATTTTTAGTTAAGGTTCCAAAAGTGCAAGCAGATGCCACTGCATCTGTTACATCCCTTTCCTGTGTTTAAGTGCATGTCTCCCACTACGTTAGCTGGAGATTTTATTCTGAAGCAAACAGCAACAAACACAGATATTTCCCCTCACCTTCCAAATCTTTATGATCTAGAGAACAAAGAAATAACATTTAAAAGATGCCAATATGTTTTACACCTTACTTGCCAAATCTAAACTGTGCATATGCTAACTATTAATATTTATGTATGTGATGCAGAAGACACTTATTTTTATACATTTTGGGTAGATAGCTAAAAACGTGTGTGCTAAAAACAATGACCTAGAATCTAAGGAAATATTTTTCTCCTATGTGAGAAACATGTGGTACAAAATGTATTACATGGCCTATATGGCCAGTTTCACAAGGAGAATAGCAAAGGAAACAAGAAGGAGGAAGCAGAATTTCTTAATGATACTGCTTGTAATTATGGAATAGTTATAGGTCATTCATAACACAAAATGTTAGGTGTGCTTCGTTACTAATTTTGTTGAAGTAATTCAACCATTTATATATGTATTTGTTTAGCATGTTGAATTAGGTTTCCTGGCTTTAAAATATTTCTATGTATCTATTAGTAGCATTGTTCTCATCATCACGTGCTTAGAACATACTGAATTAGGGCCTAAGGGCTGTGAATCATAATTAAAACAATATTTAAGTTTTGATACTGATTTTGATTTATCAAGGCAATAATTTTCAATGGCTGCACAAGTTCTCTTTTTTCACTTTTGTAGCATTGATACCACAGTAAATCCAAATGGAATTAATTCTGTGTTTTAGCCAGTGGGGTAAAACCAGTGCAATGTTTACATACAGTTATTTAAGTGCCAAATATGAGAGAATCTGCTATAAAATTCCTCAAGAAGCTCTTTCAGGAGTCAGGAGGATAGACACATATTAAAGGAAAGCCTGGGGAAGGAATACTTATTATGTAGTTACACAATGAGCAATACCTCCCTGTTTAATTCCTTTAAGGCAGGGTATGCAGACCAAGAAAACAAGCAATTAAATCTATAAAAAGGAGGTTGGACTACAGAGAGAAGAACAGGGCAACATAGGGCTCCTCATTATACTTGCTCTTTCATTTTCAGGAAATCCTGAGTTCCTTTCTGCAAAGCCTCAACAGAAAACTTGAACAATGTTGCTTTTCATTCCTCCAGACCCATGTCTTTAATTTAGGTGTCTTCTGATGTCTGGGAAGATGTGAGAGAGTGTCTGAGGAAGAGGAAGAAAGCCTCTGTTTCCTACAGGTGCAATTCCAAAGAGAAATCACAACTACCAAAGGCTGCGGTCTCCACATCCTCCTTAGGGCCTCATGACATGCTGATTGTCTTGAAGCCACTGGGTTTCTCCATGTCCTACTTTGAACTACTAAGCAAAAAAGTAAGCTTGCAAAGGCATCATGTGATTTTGTGTTGTATTTGTCAATTGAATTAGCTCATAGGAGAATCCTGTATACAGGAGAATGGGCAAAAGACAGGGTCACGACATGCTTGGGAATGAGGAGAGGAGCATGGCCAGGTAGTGTGGGGAGAACAGAGTAATAGAGGAGATCAGGAGATAGAGGAGGAGGAGGAGGAAAGAGGAAGGGAGAGGAGGAGAGGTCTTGAGACGTAGTGACAACAGCTCTTAGTGTGCTGACTATTAGGCATGGATGAGAAGACCATCAGGATCACCAGAAATGTGACTTTACTGCCTTCACTTATCAGTGTCTCAAGTGATCTCTGACCTTTATTAATTTCAGGACTGGTCACACACCTGTATAACTGTCTTGCTTAGGAAAAGTTTTATGTCTCAGGATTTGAGCCCTAAAACTCAGCGACTGTTTGGTGGTGTTAGACCCTTCTCTGCCTGTCCATATGTAGTGAATCATAGCTTTCCAGTGAGGTGACTAATACCCTATGGAACAGCTCATCACCAACGATAACTGGCTGCTGCAGAATCTGGTTTTAATTTCATGATTTCGAAAGGAGAAATCACAAAGCTTAACTCTGACAGGGAGCATTGTAGGGCAAACAATCAGGGACAAGAGCTGCTTACATTTCCACTGCTGTCATAAATTTGTTCCACTGTAAATATTCTACCTGTTAAGCTATTATACAGAGGGAGAAAGGCAGCTCCAGACATGTTAGAGGAAAAGTTCAGGAAAAACTACTAAACACCAGCTATCATGAGCAGGCTGTGGCTGTGGGTTCCAACCAGGCAGAGCACCTAACTTGAAGATCCTTCTGAGCTTTTTTGTTAACTGACTGTAGGTGGCTTTCCATCAAGCTGGCTTCCTGTAGACAGCCCCTATTTACCATACAACCTTATATATATCCTGATCCCAGCTTCCTTATTCCCCTGACACAGAGTGAGGGAAGACATACTCAAAGTTCTGGTTTTCAGAAACTTTTCTGAGCTTCTGAGCTGTGCTGTAAACTTACCAAGATGTCATGCTAAGACTTTTGTGTTTGCAGTAGGATCAGTGTCTTTAAATTCTGCATCTATAGCAGCAAACTGAACAGTTCCAGGGTGTTTTCCCAGACATTGTAGCACTGTTTGTGCTGTACAGGTGTCAGTGGTTATTGGTTTTGACCCAGACTGGTCATCAGTCTTCCAAACATAGGCCTTGGGCATAGGTCAGAATTGAGTACGATTATGGATAATTTCCAATAGGCAGTTTGTATGAGGCCATCTGGTTTTGAAGGGTAAGGTTATTTTATGTTATGAACATGTGCTGTACTATTCCTGTTGACTTCAATGCCACAGAGCTGTCCTGGGCTTGTTTAACTGATCCTGAGATTAGCTCGGTTGGTTAGAACATGGTGGTAATAACACCAAGGTTGTGGACTTGAACCCTGTATGAATCATTCACTTAAGAGCTAGACTTGATGATCCTTGTGAATCCCTTCCAACTCTGAGTATTCTGTGAAATCTGGGAATACTTACTAGCAGAGACATAGGAAAATAATTGATTGTATTTAGAGCTTACTGTGTTAATGCACAATGTTTAGTATTAGTGCTTAATTTGGACAGAAGGTCCCTTGTGCATAAAGTCTATGTCTGCAGGTTTTGTTTCAGAAAAGTCACACTGAGAATTTATTTTGTTGCTGCCCTATCCATTACAAGGGGCCTTTTTTAATTGACTTGACAACACAATTAAGCAAAAAAATTCATTCCAGTGGGGCACACAGTGGTGTATTTTGTTTGGTTGTTTTTTTAAAGCCATTCAAAACAATATACTAAAGGTCTCTGCCTTTCTTTTTCATTAGGAAGAAGAAACATTATGTATTTTTAAATTTTTTTAATATTTTTTTTATTATCTTTGTTGTCCTTAGTGTCAATTCTGACTTTAAAGTGTATGTCTTCCATAAGATTCTGCTAATGTTTTTTTTTTTTTCCTCGAGACCATGCAACCACTTCTTTAGACTGTACTGCTTTTTGACTTGCTAAGCTTTCTTCCAAAAGCTTCTTTTCTTTTCTTTTTCCTTTCTTTCAAAATTCAGAGAAGGCAATTTGGACTGACTTCAGTCTGTTATAGATTTTGGAAAGATTCCAGGGGCAAAGATAGGACTAAAACAAACTGGAAAAATCGATTTTTTTTTTAAGTTTTAGCTTTTAGTTTAGACAGTTTTGACAATAATGCTGAAAGGATGTTGGAAAATGTCACAGTCTGGTCAGGAAACTGCAGTATAATGTGTGGTGAATAAATAACACACCAAGTGACACTGATAAAAGAGTTCTGGGGAAAATGACACCCTCAAAATGTTTTAAAATTATTATACCCCAATTTCTGATTCCACTTACACTGAACTAAGTCTGCAGCAATTTCACTGACAACATCAAGATTGGATTCTTTATTCCCATAAACAATTTTTTCATGAAAGGTGAGCCTCATTGGAGTTATTTCAGTAAGAAATAGATATAGCTCAGTCTGCTGGAAATTTTCCCTTGCAGCAGCCAGCAGCATTCCCACGTATTGGAGGTCTGGTTGCCCAGGTTTCTTCCCTGTGAGAACTATAGGGAGAGGAATATGGCCAAGGAAGTGGACTGAGACATTTAGACATCCTCTGATACTGATAATATGTATATATATATACGGATATATTTACTATATATACAATATAGTAAATATATTTACTAGTACATAAAAGTATTTCATCAGCTCAGACTAAGCACTTTTCATACATCATGCATGAAAGGAAAAGGACTGGTTGATGAGAGGCTCAACACAACCTGGCAATGTGCACCTGCAGCCCAGAAAACCAACTATATCCTGTGCTGCATCAAAAGAAATATGGCCAGTAGGCCTAGGGAGGTGATTCTCCCCTTCTACTCTGCTCTGCTGAGAACCTATCTGGAGTATTGCCTTCAGATCTGGGGCCCCCAACATAAGAAGGGTGTAGACCTGCCAGAGCAGGTCCAGAGGAGGGCCACAAAGAGCACCTCCTCTGTGAAGACAGGCTGGGAGAACTGGGGTTGTTCAGCTTGGAGAAGAGAAACTTCTAGGGAAACCTCATAGCAGCCTTGCAGTACCTAAAGGGGGCTCACAAGAGAGCTGGAGAGAAGCTTTTTACAGGGGCATGTAGTGCTAAGAAAAGGAGGAATGGCTTCACACAGAGTATGTTTAGATTAGACATTACAAAGAAATTTTTTACTGTGAGGATGATGAGGCACCAAAACAGATTGTCCAGCGAAGTTGTGAATGCCCCATCCCTGAAAGTGTTCAACTCCCTGAAAGGCTGGATGGGGCTTTTAGCAATCTGGTCTAGTGGAATATGTCCCTGACCACAGTAGGGAGCTTCAAACTAGATGATCTTTAAGGTCCATTACAACCCAAATTTTTATATGATTCTATGATTCTAAGCACAATCTTTAATTCTGAGAGTTTTGATGTAGTCCTGATTACTACATTTTCTGCAACCTACATCATTGCAGTTCTCTGCCAGTGTAATACCTTTCAGCTTCAAAAGCTGATGTTGTGCAGCTGGAAACCAGGTGCAATGTTCTCTGTCACCCAGGTATTCACTGGGACAACAGGTATGTACAGGCAGGCCTATGTCAGTCCTCCTAAGAGGGAAACCAACTACATTTTCAAAGGCAGTGATGTTCATCATATCCAGCAGTATTTGGGTTAATTACATAAAATGACATTTTAAAACACTTTCTGTGAAGGAAGCTGCGGTAGTATTCCAATTTAACCACATGCTTCCCAAGAGATGTGTTGTTTCTTCTTACCTGTAATTTTGCTATGAATTTCTTCAAGCACCACTTCCCAATCAAACAAAAAGAAAGCCCCAGATCTCTTAAGAATTCTCTGTTCCTTAGTTCATTAATATGTCCAAATATGTAGTTGGACATTTGTAAATCCAGGAAAATAGAAATAAAATGGCTTGTATTAATTCCAGGTGAAATGCTGTTGTCTGTCATGAGAACTGAGTTTTGTCAAAGGCAAACTTTGAACTGACAAGATAAATTGCTGAATATCCATAACCAGCCAATTTCATATCAGAAATATGTCTACTTTGTAATAAACCTGATTTGATCATACTTTAATCCTTTTCTTTCCATGCAAAGTGCACATAATATGCTCAGTCTGAGCTGATGAGTTGCTTATATATATTTTGCGATAATAATAAATGCTGCTGCTTTTCTTTCTGGGTTTGCCTTTTAAAAGCTTCCCCATCACTACACGCTTTCCTTTATTCTCAGAAGATGAAACAAGTATTTGATTCACACTGGCTAAGGCAGCAATCCTAAGCCTAACATTTTTCCCCATATAGGCTAAACCTGCCTTTATATTACTAAAGAACGAAAAACCCCAACAGCATAAAGTGCAGACAGCAAAAAATGGTGAAGGCAACACATCCTCTCTGGCTTTGAGGAGGGCAGCGAGTGCCATTTTCTTGCCTTGTTTCATTGTTCACAAGCTCCAAGTTTGTCACCTGTCATTTTTCAGGGCATGAGTTTGGCTGTGTCCAAATGCCACTATTTTTACTAGTAGGAGAACTCTTGGGTCTCTGAATGGATGTCTAGAAAAATTGCTTTTTGTGATATTTTGGTTCAGCTGGCTCTGGGGTGGAGTTCTGCTGCAATTGTTTGAACAGTTTGCAATGAAGAAGGCATAAGGAATAAATGTTCACTGACTCCCCTGGGAAGGAAAGAAATGCATCTGCCTGTTAAATATCTCAGAGTTTAATTTAAAGAGTGAAGTGATCTGCCTGACAGTATGCAGCTTATCCTCAGAATTTAAAATATATAGTCCCTTAGGTTGTTGGGGTTATGCATTTACTTTTTCTTGTTGTTCACTCTTGACTCTCCCTCATCCAAATGAATTCCTGAAATAGGAACAATATAATATCTCATTTCCTGCTAAGTGGTTTGGTTTGCTAAGTTTATGCATAGATTAGCCTTCCAGCACCATTTGGATTTTCTTTGAGATAGCTGAGTTCAGCTACACAGGGCTAAAGGAGCCTGTTGGATTATTTCGGGTGACTTTAGCCTTCACATGGCCATTTCATTAGCTCAAGCAGCACCAATACTTTCCTACTTGATTTGTGGCTTGGCATTCTAATAGACCAGTGAGGCAAATCCTTGACTCATCCTTAACTGGCGCAGCCCCTTTTATTTTAGTAAAATAATGGTAAAGTGACAAATTGTCCAATACTTACCCTACCTTGAAACTGCCTGTTAGCTCTAAATTGCGTTTTCTCAGTCTAACAGTATTTCAGTCTAATGGATTTGAAAGAAGTAAGGACTAATCTATTGCTAAACATGAAACTGAGTTTTCAAGTTGGTTTTTTTGGGGCTTTTTTCCTTTTTTCTTTTAAATCAATGACTATTTGGATGTTAAATG
The DNA here is from genome assembly GCA_035047845.1 of Dendrocincla fuliginosa. Taxonomy (NCBI): domain Eukaryota; kingdom Metazoa; phylum Chordata; class Aves; order Passeriformes; family Dendrocolaptidae; genus Dendrocincla; species Dendrocincla fuliginosa. The sequence goes on along the minus strand of JAWWMO010000121.1, from coordinate 67,153,971 downwards.
TTACAACTACATCTCTTCAACTTCTTGCTGGAATAAGCACAATTAGTAGGCTTGCCAGACATTTAGACATAGAAAAAAAATACCATTCTGTATCCAAAATAAAACACTGTTACCAGTGGCAACCTCATTGGCTGTTTTATCAGACAGACCGGGTGCTGATGGAGTGCTGGGAGCAATCCGCTCTCCCAACATGGGCAAGGGCTCTTCTTTCTCAGGACAATGTAGAAAGGATGCTCATGCTATATTTGCTTTGTGTAAAATAGCAGAGCCAAAGCTTCTAACACAGATTATTCTATAGTAAATTACTTTTAGAGCAAGCCAGAAATAATCAGAACAAAGCAGGCTATAGCTGCTGTCTTCTGCTTTCATGTCTCCAATGGGAACTAAATTCACTAAAATGAACTGTAAAAAGTAGCAGGGGGGGCTCTGTTCCTTTTCACCTGTGCTTGAATAGCTGGCTTCATCCTTCAGCTGGGTTCAGGCAAATTAGTTCGTTGAGGGCAACAACCATCTTTCCTTCAGACTACTGGGAAAAACTTTAAATCCTTTTGTTTAGCAAAAATTGCAGAGGCCATTCACTGCCAAAACAGTTCTATGGGGGCTAAAGGACTGGGATAAAGTCTAAGAAATAATTAGAGGGAGGAACTGTCCAGTGGAGATCTTTTTGTCGCCAAAATGTCTCTGGCCTTAATTCAGAAGAAAGAAATGCAGGATATCATCCAGATGTTAGTACAGGAGACAAAACACACAGGCACAGATGCCTGTGTTCGTCCCATGTGCATTGGGGCAACCAATTCTCATGCACAACAGCCAGACTGTGAGCTGAGACGTGCAAAGGGATGGGACAGCAGCACTTAGGCTGGAGGTTCACAGCACCAGCAGCACCCTCTGAACTGGCCAGTAGCCAAACAGCCAAACACTCAAGCAGGAGCCTTCAGATTTCAGGTACTGAGCATCACCAGAAGCCAAGGAGAAGCCAGGCACTGCAGCTACAGCAGGGTCATGGGGGCAGAAGCAGGAACACCACAGCAATGAGCCCTGAGAAGTCAGAGTCACCACAGCCATCACACATCTGCCCAGCCCTGTCTGTAATGGACTTGGGTGTTGCAAAGACTGCAGTGGGGAATTGTGCTGGTGCTCAAGAGACCAAGAGTCCCTAGAGATCTGAAATTGCTGCAGCTGCTTCTCCATCAGCACCCCTGTTTCACCCACCACAGACACAGTAATACTGAGTAGCCCCTGGTGTTCAGAGGGCTTCAGGACTTGCTTGTGCTGCATGCACCTACATAGAATTTCTTGGCCATTACTGCCATTACTCTTTCCATCTTTGTCCACTTCTGGTCTGACATGTGAACTAAAATCTAGGCATGCTTCCTATAGCATGTCATTCCATATGTATTTTTTTCCTTTGTTCTTTGCCACTGGAAAGAACGGCAAGTTTCTCAAGAGAATTTTACATTATTGTTGCACTCTACTTAAAATTGTCTGTATTTATTGTTTGTGTTTAATCTTCCATCTGATGTGTTCTAGAAACCTGTGCCTGAGAGGTCATCATTTCCTCAAGACAATGATAAAATATTTTGTTATGTTTTATTTTAGAATTATAATGAAGAAATGGTGCCTCAGTCCACAGGGACTAGAAGCTCATAAACCAAGGATTATTTAGCACAGTGGTTGATGTGGTAAGTTATTCACCTCTGAAGATTGCAGAATGGGTGAGGGATTGTTTTATGGGTTTATAGTAGGACAGCATCAGTCAATGGGAAAAATTCACTTCATTGATGAGCAATTACTTAGCAGGTCTTTGATTAAAAGACAAAAAGTTACAGGGTGAGTGAGAAAAAAGAATAGGAAATTTATTCCCAGGAGGAAGCTTATTCCTATGTAAACGTTTGAAAACGTTTGAAAATAAAGCAGATGGGACTGGCATAGGTAGGGTGCTGATCTAGACCCAGGTGTCCTGGGCATAGCTACCCTTGTCCAGGACAGCTGACCATCAAGTACTGTATCACATGCTGGCCTGACCTAAATTCTTTTTTGAGTATTAATTTGCTACAACCACAGGATTTGTACAAAAGAAGGACATTCACATGAAGTGTTTGCTCGTGCTGCATATTCTCATGCCTACAGGCACTGCTCAATCTGCAAACTTGATTTTGAATAAATTATTTTGCAGTAATCAGTCACATTCAATCAACAATGAACCACTGGTTAGATAATTAATTTTACTGTCATAGTTCATCTTGGATTATAGATAATCCAAAGGCTGAGATACAGAAACTTTTCCACCTCAATAGATGCAAATTCCACTTCACTGTATTCAATATTCATAGGAGAGTAAAATCCTCTTACTTTTGTGGAAATTTCATTCATATTGTAAAAAAAAAAAAAAGACTTGTGGCAGTTCTCACCATGTGACAATCCTGTAAAGGGCAATCACTGAAATTCGGAGGAGGTTCTTTTAAAACAACTAAAAGAAGTAGTTTTTACATAGTGGATAAAAAAGATATAAGAGAAGGATTGATAAACTGGAGCAAGGAAAAGGAAGCAAGAGAAATTCAAATTAGGAAAATATTTTTCACCAAGAGCAAGGTTAAATACATCATATTGCCCAGAGAGGCTGCAGAATCTTCATTCTTGGAGATTTCCAAAGCTCAGGTGGGCAAGCGCCCACGCAACCTAATCTAACATTGGTGGTGATTCTAAAATGCACAGGATGTTGGACCAGGTAGCCACTAGAAATCCAACCAATCTGCAATAATCTATGATCCTTCATACTGCTGGATTTTGTTTCTGAAAGGGGTTGAGGGTTACAGACCATATCAGGAGATTCATATAGGGATTAGACAAATTATTGACAATGTGTCCACAAACAGATAGTAAAGAAACAGGTAGGGGTGTGCCCTTCCACATCCCTGATGATTATGAATACTAGGGATGAACAAAAAGAGTACTGGATAACACGGTGCTCATGATGTCACCCTAAGCAGCACCTCCTGTTGACATAACCAAGAGGAAATACTTGGCAAAAGAGCAGTGGTCGAAACCACAGAACAAATCTTTTTATCATTAATTCTTTTTTAACAAATTGCTTGCATACAAAACTACTGATGCTGTGTCTCTTACATTTCCTGGATCCAGGATTTTAATTACAAATAATGTTCAGTGCAGAAGATTTGAGCTCTGGCAAACTGGAATTTACTGTGGGACAACTGAGCTTTGTAGTTTGGGATTAAGCCCATTTCTATTTTACTGAGATAATAGTTTTCAGTCCACTTATGAACAAAAATCTGGGCTATGCATCAGAAAACAGGACCAAATTCAGTGTCTGTTTAAAACTTTAAAAAAGGTTTTTCATACTTTGATGGGTTGAGTGAAAAAATCAAATGAAAATCCTGGGTATCAAATAAATATCTATAAGAATATCTCAGCATAAATTTACTAAGAAAACTTATAACCAAATGCTTATATTTAAACTTGTATGGTAGTCAAGCTGACTTAACTATTCAGCAGGCCTGAAGTGCCCTCCCTGAATGGCATTCTTTCTAGAGCTGGGATCTAAAGCCTTCACTCTAAGAGAGTGCGGTCATACATAGGTTCCTCCTACCTTGCTGGAGACATTGTGGTTATCCAAGCTAGGAATGCTTCCTGGAACTTCTAGGCTAGTATGCAATCTCAGTCTTGCTCAGTAGTCCCATCTGCCTACAGCATAATAATTCACACATTATTCCTTTGTAAAGGGTAGAGAAAGTCATCACTCTGGGAATTTACAATCCCTTTGGTCGCCCACTATGCCAGAACCATAACAACAGCTTTCATTATTGTGCTCTACTTTTAATGGATTATTCTCTTTATTGCTGGCTGCAGTTGCAGTTTGCAGAAATAAACCAAAAATCATTCATTATATTAAAAAATTCTCCAATATTCATTAATGCTGCTCTCTTTAGTGTTATTTATTGAATGATTAAATTACCATTAGCAGATGGTAACTGAAGTATATAAAATGCAAATGCCTACAATATCAAGCAAGCATATTTTACAGACAAAATTTAACATAAGTGCACATCATGATTGCTCTTTTTTTTGTGCAGGGAATGGAAGATAATGGGGATGCATACCATGCCTCTCTTAGATTAATTAATCTATTTATTCAACAAATCAAGCTGATGCCAGCAGTTTGGTTAACAATATGGAAAGATAGGTGATATTTGAGCATATGGTCTGCAGTTAAAATGAAAGTTGTTGCTCTATAATAGAACTTTTTCCTTATGATTCTAAATTTTAACGGTACACCACCAGAAGCTTAAGGCATATTACAGAACAAGGCTGTAAATTGTTTCACCGTCTTATTCTGAAGCCTCAATAATCCTGTTTTATAGATGAGACTCAAAGTACTGAGATACAGGCTCTAAATACCCAAATAGTACAGAAAATGCTCTTTTTCTGGTCACCAGGGTCTTCCACGTTCCCCATGCAGTTTGTTTGAACTTGTACACCAAATTCCCATTGATTTCAGCGGGAATTAGACAAGTAACATATATTCAGAGCTGTAGCTTTTGCAGACTGTAATATGAAGTTACTGGGAATCATACAAAGTATCCCCATTGTCTCATTTTCTGATTCAGCAGGATTAGTTCTTCCCTTAAGCACCTAATTCAGTGGAAGGCATCTGAAAAGTCCTGAAAAACATTAGGGTAACTGCACAGTGGGGACTCCCCCATGCACACATTCTTTCTTAATGTACCTGGGATTGGGAAGGCTCCCTCTCATTAGAAAGACAAATGAAAAGTGCTCACTTTGGTGGGGGCAGCAGTAGCAACACTTACTGCATTCTTCCTTTCCTCTCTAATCACCCTCTGATACTACAGCCTTTGCAAACCACAAAGCCAGCTGGTACAGGACAGAGAATTATTCCTTCTTGCATGAATAGAAATTTGTGATGCAGCCTGAATGTTACAAGCTTGCATTTGCTTAGTTGCATATTGTGACAAATGAGAGGCCAGCAGTAATGGGGAGATGTGATATAAATGTAATGATGAAATAAATTGTTTGCAATATCTGTATGTTTCATGTCCATGGAAATGAAGCTGTAGGTGAGGAAGGAAAGGGTTTAGTTAGCTAACAGGAAGACAGTAGGAAGAATCAAAACAAACATTCTTTAGAAAAAAAAAATATATATAGTATTGCTGGGTATAGGCTATTGCTACAGTTTTAAATCAGACAGTGTTAAGGTCAGACATGTGTCCCTTTACTTGAGGGATTTAATTTGCATTTAAAAATAAAAATATCCTACTGCAATTGCCCTGCTTTCAAAGTATAAACTATGGCTTCATGTGGCTGTCAGTAGAGACATGCCCAGCTGCTGACCATTTCCCTCCAGCTCTCCTTGTGTAGGCTGAAACACTTGGCCTTCTCAGGTCGTATCCCAGAGACCATCGCATAGAGAAAGGACAGGCAACACTGTTTTGTTTTTTTTTTTCTCAGTAAATATGGATGGGCAGGGAAGGACTATCAGCTGTGGAGTGGTATAACTTCTGCTTTGCCCTCAAAGTAATTTATTTGTGACTAGAAATTTAGCCAAGAACCTCAGGGTCCATGCTGCTACAAGAAAAAATTGCTGCTGGAGAAATAGGGAAGAGGGTTTTCTACTGGGTGATTATAGAAAAGGGGTACCATTATGGCTGGAGAATAGACTGAGGCTTGACGTTGATCATATTAACATTAAGGTAATTCTTGGCAGAGTAGAGAATTTTAAGTACTTACTTTAAGTTCTACAGAGTTTGTTGTATAGTATGGAACAGTAGCTTTGTTTGCACCAGCGGAACAATAATTAACTAAATTTGACACAATTAAGTCAATTAAATCCCTTCTGTCCATTTAACTGCAGCTAATTTCACTTTCAAACAGTTGCTACTCATGTATTTTTATTTAAACTTGAGCAAAAGCAACTCTTCGGTCTCAGCAGCTCCTACAGCTGTACCATACTTACACGTAGGTGGCTACAGCAGGTTCCAGGAAACCTTCTGGTTTCACTGGCTGTGTATACCCTGCAGTTTCTGTTGAATAAATAAGCATATTTTACAAAGGCTAGCTATTAGATCTCTGTCAACCTGGCTCCTGAATAACTGAGCATTCACTCTGACTGCTTAGGAGGAATAAGGGGCAGTACCCTACTGCAAAGTTTCAGGATTGAGCAACCAGTGCAGGGAAGATGGTTACCTCTCTCACAGCAAGGCTGTGTGTCTAGAGCCTACTGCAAAATACAAAATCTAATAACTATGCAAGAAAAATAGCACAGAACTGTAGCTTTTGAGGGGGTTGTTGCAATTATATTAATGGGGCCAATAGTGTGTGTCATTTTTCACTCTACAGTACAACATTAAAAAGAAAATCAACTGACAGGTGCTGTATCAGATTAAGATTTGTGAGTTCATTCACTTTCTGGAAGAAGTAGAATTAAAACCAGATTCTAGCAGCTAATCATACCATGCTGAACTGTACTACAGAGTGCTAAGAGTGGGATCAGGTCCCTGGAGAACCTTAAAAATAATATTCCAAAGTTGTTGTCATAGATCTAGGGACTGTAAGTGCATAATAATGAACAGGGCAGACTTAAGCATTATTAACTAAAATCATAGTGAACAAACGTTCTGCCAGCATCTCCTCCTCTGCTTCCCTGTTCTCTGCCAAGTGATTGCAGAGACCCTGGATATTTTCTGGCCTGTCATCTCTTCTGAGTGTACTGCCTCGGCCAACAGTGGGCAGGGGGGCTGCTGGACAGGTGCGCTGCTAAGAGCTCCATGCAGTGATTCATCTAGCAGGTCTCATTTAAGCTTTGCTGAAGTGTGAGGGACAGGGCTGAGCCAAAACAGGCTTTTTGTACTACCAGCAGAGTGTGGGTATCAGACATTTTATGGTACAAGAATTGTAGCGTGAGTAAAATCATACTTGAATTCCCAAAGTCCCAAAGTCACTCAGATCAGTGTTGTAATCTTTTCTGGCCTATGTGTCTTTATTTAAGAACAGCCTCACTTCTACATGAAATTGCTTTGCAAACTATGTATCTGCAGTGAGCAAGGGAATATGCTGAAGAAAATATCTGAGATTTTGTAGGTTAGGGTGTAGGGATTGTTTTAGTTAAAATGAGAAATCTGTCTCTTTTTTCGCAAAACTAGTTTCCCATTGTATTCCTTGAGGGGGAGCTCCAGTTAATGAAAACAACTCAAGGTGAAATCCACTGGAAAAAAAAAAAAGCCTACAAAGTAAAGGAATATTTTCTAGAGATGCTAATGATCCAATTGATGGAATGAATGTCTCACTCCTATGTAACAGGTTTACTTTCCTAGATGATACACTGCTTTTCCAGCTGTCCCCCTTCAATTAGTATGCAATAAAGTTTTGTAAGCATCTTCAGGGGAGCACAACATTTTCCTGTGCTCACAGCTCATGCTGCTTGTGCGTATGGAATTCGCAGTCTCTCTCAGCTCAGAGTGAATGTATTACTTTTAAGTGAGTTCCAAGCTACTCTCTGGGAAATAAAGATTTCCGTTAAGTTAAATTTTAAGAAAAAAATATTTAAAAAATATGATAATTTTGCGATACATGAAATCAGTAAAATCTTTTCTATTTTAAGACATGTTGTTCATCTCAGCCCTTGAGAAAAAGGTACAAAAGCACTACAAGTTCTATATGGAGTGCTAACCCCAGTCTTTTTGAATATAGAATAAAATGCATTTTAAATTGTAGGCTAAATGGTTCTCATAATAAGGTAGAAACTCCCAGCTATATTTTTTCTTCCTGGAAGATATTTCTCTTTTATTGAAGTAGCAGGTCCTTCCCCTGCACCCACCTTAGTTTTTTTCTTTGTTTTTTTGTTTCTGTTTTTTTTGGGGTTTTCGTTGTTTTTTGTTGTTTGTTTGTTTGGGGATTTTTTCCTCCCTTAAGGTTCATTTTAACATGGAATTATAATTGCACTATATGAGTGGACTGCTACAAGATTAAAACCTTACTGCATTTGGAACACAAAAGATTACCCTTACAAGTGTGCCTGGGCATCAATTTTGCCTATTATGCTTAGGAACATAAACTGCTAAACCATTGAGACTTCAAGGATTCTCACCCTTGTTACCCTCTATTTCAAAATACCAAAAAATCCTAGTATTTGAATAAAAAAATCCGTGAGCCATCATACCATTCGCTTGCATCCACATCCTCTGCAATACGACAAAACCAGCAAGTATTTAAATAATTTTGTGGCATTTGTTAGTCACATGGCTTCTGTAATACTGTTTTAGGCAGGCTTTAGGCATCAATGAGCTTCAGTACAGCTGGAAAGAAAGGAACCTTTATTCCTCTAAGATATAACTATGTCTACATGAATAAAAGCAATGATATTAACTTACTTTATACAATCTGAATATACTGTATTTTATCCATTTTCACTTGCTTTCCATATACAAACGTAAGGTCGTTGTGCAATGATAAGGCAGCCTTTAGTCTAAAGACAAGCTTTGCCACCATTCTCCCATTGTGGAGCACACAGTCGGTGTTCACCATGATGAGGAAAGCTTTGTCTCAGTGAGTGGAGGGAGGTTGTAGGGCTGAAACAGGTTTACAGGATTAATTAGCATCATGAATCTTGCCTCTTAGGCAAGTGTGCCCAAAACAAGGAGCAAAAGAAAAGAATAATGCACATTTGCCCATTCACAAATCAAAAGTTTCCCACCACATATAGCTGGGGTAGAAGTTTCCAGCTCCTATGGGATTCACGAAGTTCATCACAGAGCAAGCTTTGGGCACTGCTGCAGCTCACTCCCTCCTGCCAACCATTGCTCAGAGGGAGCAGAATCTACAGTCTGAAGCAGAACACCTTATCATTTGCTGCTTGCTGCAGTGGTGGCAGTGGTCACTGCCAAGGTCCTCTAAGTGTTTTCAATGCAGCCATTTCCTTTAACAAAGTCAATCTGAGTGACAGTCAATGCTGTCAGCTGTACCCATGCAGCTAAGGGACACCACATGCTCTGAGTGTGGTGGATATTGACAGTGCTGACCAGAAGAGAGACAGCAAAACATTAATTGAAATTAAAATCTTGAAGATTCCTGGAGATCTTATAGGTCCAGCCTGGTCTGTAACATGTTTATAGGCTTTATTTTTGTCTCAGTAAAGTGCCAATGCTCATGAGCTGGGACAAATTGGCTCACATAGGTCAGTGAATATGCCTTGTATTGAACAAAGGTAGCCCTGTTGTTGCTTATCCCAATTTCTCAGCACAGGATGACTCCCCCCACAGGGGTTGTTGTTTTTCCGTCTTCAAACCCTCTCCTTCCATTAGCTCTGCCATCTATTTTATCTTGAACTACTCTTAGTTATAAAGATGCCTCTGGTGTTACCTTTGGTCATGGCCAACAGACACTCTCATTCCTGGAGTGTGGGAGAAGACTCAGATTTCCCTACTTCATCTGTTAGGGAATGTAAAGTGGCAAAGTTACAGCTAGCAATAGCATTTGGCTTAGACATGAGAAAAAAGACTGACAGTGTCCTTGCTTCTGTATGTGACATAGATCTTAAGCATGTTGTAGCTTTTCTGTATGCCTCATACCCTGGTATTATATGCTATGTATACCAATAAAGATGTCTGGAGAGTGCGTGTTGCCACAAATTACTGCCTTGCCATGAGGAGCGCTAGCAAATGAACCATGGCAAGGCAGTGCTCTAAACTAAGACCTGGTCCTGATTAGATTACTGACAGAGTAATCTAATAGATAGATATAGTAGCCATACTGCTCCACAGGTTTTTTTTCCTTCTATCAAATTCTTGATACACCTATTATTGTATCAATACCCTTGTTTAAATGAGGCATTCTACTTCTCCAGATTTTTTCTGTAGACTTACAGAATCTATATAAAATTCAACATAAATATATAATGATTTATTATTTCCTTAAACTCTATTTAAATGGTTCTTAGTCTATATTGGTTGTTTTCCACCTTTTCTGATATGACCTTTTGTGTTTTCTGCCCTTTATGTCCCACAAGAATAGGATGTTGCCTGTAAATAATGTATCTTGCTGAATCTGGTGCTCTTCTACGTTTGTCAGTATTTTCTGGCACCAGTTATTTCCTTGACAAAGAGCTAAGAAATGATGAATTGCTTGTCTAGCTTGCTCTATAACTAATGTCTTGAGTAGGTGCGTGATCCACTTCTTGAAGACTTCATTATCAGTAACCTAAACCATTTTGTGTTCCTCACCCATGAACTAGTGAGACTTTTACATTTGATTACTAGGCTATAAAAAATGGCAAGTTAGTCTTCTCCAGCCTCAAAATCCCGAATGTCTTTTGTGCAGGTTATTGGAACAGTAGTAGGAGCTCCACTGGAAGTATCCAGTTTAATGAAAGCTCTCGACAACAGTGCCCTTGAGAGCAGTTATACTGGGCCTACCTAGGACTTTTCTTTCCACAACTGTAACAGAATGGAAAAGTTTCCTGACAGCTCTCTGTGAGGAAAAACATGAAATGATTCTGTGATGACAGCATTACAGTTCTTGCAAAGGAAAGCCAGGTCTAGTCTGGTCCTGGCTGTCTGCAGTGAATGCTGGAGGATAGAATAGCATAGTAATGCTGACTATGTGTTCACACTAGTAGAGCTGGCTACAGCATCCAGAAATCTGTGAGCTTTTGTCCTACAATACATATTTAGCATGGGCAAGACTTTGGCTTCATTTCCTTGGTTCTGCATAATTGCACATTTATAGCCTCACTTGAGACGAGCTGTTAGCACCTTCAGTCCCAAACTGCTAGGTATATCTAGGATCTGGCTCTCCGTTGTTGCTGTTTCACTTACTTTGGCGAAAAAATAAGCTGTGTACAGTGTACCCACTGCACAATTAGTTAAAATCTCTGGACCATGAGTTCGTGTATGTATATATAACCCAATAATAGTAAAAATTGATAAACAGTCCACCTAGAAATTGGGAATCTAGCATCATTTATAATAACAAAAATCAAACATAAACAAAAGGCAGCAGACACAGATGAATTGTTCCTTATCTCTGTAGAGGTATGTTTGATCCACAGAATATTTTCCAGAAACTTTCCTTCATTTCTTTCATTAAGAAAGAAAATGGAAGGATAGATCCCACAATTGCCACTGCTAAAATGTTACTGTTGTATCAGAGAAACACTTAGCATTCTGCAAGTTATTTTGCTAATAATCATATTCTGTTCTCCAAATTTCCTTAATTTGTGGTTTGTTGGTTTTTTTGTTTATCTATCTATCTATCTATCTATCTATCTATCTATCTATCTATCTATCTATCTATCTGTCATCTATCCATTCATCCATCCTTGATCATTGCTTTGTTTCAAGTTACCTGCTTTAAATGGCACAATAACCTCATTTGCAGTCTACAACTTTTTCATGAAAGGAAGGGGATGGCAGACAGCGATCATTTCTCTGTGGTCATCAGTGACAGGATCCAAGGGAATGGCCTGAAGTTGTGTCAGGGGAGATTTAGGTTGGATATTGGGAAAAGGTTCTTCACCCAGAGGGTGGTTGGGTGCTGGAACAGCCTCCTCACAGCACAAAGCCTGCCAAAGTTCAAGAAGTGTTTGGATGATACTCAGGCACATGGTGTGACTCTGGGGGATGGCAAGAGCCCTGTGCAGGGCTAAGGGTTGAACTCGATCCTTGTGGGTCCCTTTCAACTCAGCATATTCTGTGATTCTGTGAAATCATATTAGCTTGGATAAAACCATAAAGTCTTTATATTCTTTACTGTCCCCAACTACTGATTTGGGGGTAGAGTTAACATAGAAATAAACTATTGTGTTTGCAATTACACATGGAAGAGGAGCCTGATGGGAAGTAGACCCTATTGAACCAATAGAGTCTGTCTTAACCATGATACTCATCAAATCTGATTCTTCTAAAGCACTGATCCCTGTCACTGAGAATACAAGAATACATTTCTAAATTTTTAAAGTAGAACCATCTGCAGAGGAGATCATGATAGTTGTGTAGTTTATGGCACCCTACCTTGGGAAAACCAGATGTTTTTGATAGACAAGTGACTGAAAAATGGACATTGTAAAATAAGCTGATGAGAAGAAAGGTTGAGATTACCACAAAGTTTGCAGGAGTCTAAATTCTCAGCTAAAATATAGAAATGTTATCATCTCCATTCTGAGGTATGAGCTGTTCCAGTCAGTTGCACCCATTAGGTAAATCCATGTTATTGACTAGAGCTGATTGTAGTTTGGAACCTGTAAGAACAAAAAGCAGGAGATATCAGTTGCAGATCATTATCTCTTTCCTAACCCTTTTGTAAAGTATCAGAAATACTCCTGTGTATTTCTTTTTGTGGTGACACTTTCTCAACTAATGCGACCTTTTGACATTTCAACCATATGTTTGTTTGACCTTATGAACTTTCAGTTTATAATATTTCACTAGCTGGCTCCATTTCATTTACACAAACTTAAGCTTTCTGTTACTGCTTTATCAACCAGTTTATTGGAAAAAAATAATTGTATCTGTGTATCTATAGATTCACAGAGGAATGGATGCACTCATACTTGTAGACACACACAAAAAAATTTAATTGAGACGGTACACTTCACTTTAAATTCATTGTTCACACTCTCACTGCCTCAATGAGTAGCTCAAGATTTTGACTGAAGCAACATTTTGACTTTCAGGGATTGCACATCTAAGTTGTTTTGCACATAATTACCTAATGCAGCAAGGGTGCAGAACAGGTGCCTTCTCTCATGTGGCATCTGCTGCCTTATCAGGCTGCAGCTTAGCTACTGAAGCTGGAAGATGTTTTGTAGTTTGGTAAAAGTCCAGCAACTCCAAATGCCAAGGAAGAAAACCAAACCAAACCAAACATATTTATGAAAGATTTTCTGTCTCACTAACACAGACTTTTGTAGCCACCGACTTCTCTGATACATGTCTAATTTATTAGCTCTTTATTTCTCTGCACTGCCAGGCTCAGATGTTAATGAATTTACCTGGTATAACCTCTACACAGTACAGAAACATGACTCCCACTTTGTTGAGAAGAAACTGAGACATAAGTGACCTGCCAAAGGTCATCCAGGGAGAGTGAGGCAGAGCCAGAAATTCAACTCATAGTGCCTGAATTTTCAGATAGAGCTTTAATAATAAGATGCACCTTTCCTTTTTTCTGATCATATATGTTTTTTAAAAGTCAATAATTTCTCACTGGAATGCCTAAGGTTAGAAACATAAATCTGTATTTGTGTGTGCTTTCATAAATATTTGCTTTTCAGCTGCTTCTTCAGCTGCTGACTTGCTGCTTTTTTTGAGATTTTTGTTGATGTTTTCTCTAAGTTGTAAAATATATTCTTGAAAGTGGCAATGCTGCTTGTAAAAATAGTCTTCCTACATTTTACTTTGAAATTTATAAACTGGCACTAATATCTTGTGGAACAGTTTGTTTCTGACTTTAAATGGGCAAACCAGCATGGATATTCATAGGAGTATCATTGTTGTCAAAAGCTTATACTACATTCATACCAGAAAAATTACTTTCATTTTTTTCACAGCTCGTAACCCTTTGCAACCAATATGAAACTTTGTTATTCAGTCACTGAAGTTTTAATTATACTATCTGTATCCTTTTGATTTATTGAAGATTAATGGGAGTCAACTGCCTTATTACTTTTCTAAGTGAGACATAATTATGCTTCTTTCAGGAACGCTGACTGCCCTTAAATCAAGACATTTTCCTTTTTTTTTAAAATGTTCCAGTCAGTGCTATAAACTGGTACCTAATGCTTTACTAAAAAAGAAGTTAAAGTAACTGTTCTATAGTCTCTGTAATACTCACAGGATTTTGTCTTAATTATGACATTAAACTGGTCCATTTTCAGTCTTCAGGGTTCTCTGTTGAACGTTGATTCAATGCTCTTTTTTTGAAAACTACCACTAAAATTTTCACCAGTTACTAACTACTATTACCTTTAGAAACCTTGGCTGTGACAGAATATGCCCTTATTCCTGACTCATTTTACTGTAATGAATTGCTTGAGGTTCTAAAATCTTCTTCTATATGAACAGGAGAACTGGTCACACGATTCAGCTGAAAAGCAAAGACTTGAAAGGGGCATGATGACTAGATCAGTCTTCATGAGGACTCTCCTCTTGTCCTGCTTTGTCCTGCACTTATTGTAACTGTATAGAAATTCATGCTGCTCTGGGCTATTTGGTGCTATTCACAGCAGCTTTCAGTCAACAGGGCTGTCAAACAAACAGTTTTCTTGTACTATGGGGGGCAAATTCTGAGGCTTCTCCATGAAAGAGATAAAGTTGTTCTCCTGGAACATGTGTGATTTTTTTCCCCTCCTAGAAATTTCAACCCAGTACAAACAATTCTGACTCTGCCATGATTTAAGTATCTTGGCCATTGGGTTGGGTTTTCCAGAATTCAGCATCTGAAGTGAAGCTGTTGTGCCTAAGCCAGTTGAGTCACCAGATGTTTGGAAATACTACCCTTGTCAGCATAACTGCTGTGCATAACAGAGATAGCTCATATGCTGAAGACATTTGCAAAAGAACAGAAATATTGTAACCCCCAGACAGCTACGAAAACTACCCTGCATCCCGGCAACTCATCCTGCTGAAGGGACTTGAGCACTATTGGATAACAAAGTTGGAAGGAGGAATGTTGGTACTGAAGCAGACATAATGTAAATGGTCTTGACATTGATGGAGCAGTTCTGCATAGAAGCTGATCCTGATCTTCTTTGTGTGTCAAATTCAATAAACCAGTGATGTATTTTTGGTCAAAATGACAATAAAATACAATCACTGGGTAATGGTAGCAGGCTTTCTGATTATTTATTGCCTCACCAATTTTTATGTTTTCTGGAAATGGCTAGGGAAATACTTTTATGCTCATCAGTGTTGATAAAATAGTAAGTATCTTCAAGCCATTGAATTTTCTGTGTTTAAAAATGTAATTAATTATTAAATAATAGTGTATCTAAGATATCACATTTAAAAGATGCATCATGGAAGTTATGTTCAGTTTAATGAGCTTTAGAGCAGAAATGCCCTTGGACAAAATTATGACCTGCAGTGCTACTCATATATATATATATATGTATATATACATTGTCATTTTAGTTACGAGTCTGGCCTTTGAATAGAAAACTGACATCTCTTCTGAGTGATGAGCAGAGAGGTCTCTTAACCAGCTCTGTTTGATAATCCAGCTATTACATTCTCATTATTATAACTACTGTTGTCTTTCTTGTTATTATTGTTAGAATTAAATCTGCATTAGTTCTTCAGAATTAGGACTACCTGCCTTTGTAACAGCTTAGAGTGTCCCAGTTTAGGAGGCACTTTTGAAGCACAGAAAGAAGAGGCAGGGGCTATTCCAGAGAGACTGTATCCAGCTCTGCCACAATAACCTTTTCTATGCAACCCCAGTGGTGAGGACTGCAGGTAGAGACTGAGACTCCAGATTCCAAAAGCTGAGGAAGTTCAAACCTAAGATGCTTTTGTTGGTCTCTCTGTTGGAGGTAGGCTGAGGGCAGGATTGTTTGGAAGTTGCTGGGAGCAGAATAGGAAGCCCAGCCCTCACATCTGAATGAGGAATTCAGATGAGCAAGTCGATCCTTGGCTTATAGAGGCAAAATAGAAAAAAAATACCTAGAGTTAAACTTAACAGGTTCATTTCAGGCAAGTCATTCTTATTTACAATAAGAAGGGATGAGACTTTTGTGGTCTACTGTGTTCTTAACTGGGAAAACAGAATAATTGCATTGGTGGACTTCTACCCTTGTTCACACAAACACAAGGGTGCAGAATTCAGCCAGTCTTGTTAGATAGCACAGACCTGGCACAGATATGCAGGATTATGTAGGGGTGCATAACCTACAAAGCAAAGGTCACTTGGAGAAAAAGCAAACACAAAATACAACATATGATATGTGTTTTCAGTTTATTTTACTTCTTAATTTTGTCTTAAATTTAATTTTCAAATCAACCTTTGGTATTTTTCCATTCATCAGGGAATGTATGTCTTGGTTTATTTATGAAGTTGTTTTCTCTATTGTTTTCTCTCTCCCATATACCCATAAGAAGCCTTTTTGATTCCTCTTAAATACTTTGTCTGATATTAAATACTTTTGTTTATTTCCAACTAATATACTGTGTCCTTACATATGGCAACTGATTTATTTTATTCTTGCTTCCTGTGTTGAATGTATCTTTATCATACTTATAGCCACCAACTTTTGCTCTTATTTTTTTTATTTTTTGTCAAATTATATCCGTGCTTGCTTCTATATATTTGTTCCTTTCAAAGAAGAAAGAAGCTAGTGCCTTTTGTCTATTACCTTTATTTTTCCCTTTTTTTTTTTTTTTTTAATGTGGCTTTTATTCTGAGGTACAGAAACTGTTTATGTTTCCAATATGGAAGCTACAGTATTATAGCAATGATTCATTTGGACAATTCAAGTTGATTAGCTTAATGCATACAGCGTCTCATTCATAATTTTTTGCAGATTTCCTTGCCTCCTGCAGCCTGACAAGTTCCCTGTCTTGAAGATATAACATAATCCTTGCATGAAAGGTATGTGTGAACTGTACCTCAGTAAAATCCATGTAGGTCAGGAGTCACAGCTTGGCGATACCCACTTTAGAGTAGCTCAAAATGTATGTGGACACATCCTTTCATTTGATATTGAGCTGACAACTGGAATAAGCTCCTTTTTAAGTGGTTAATTTCTCCTACATTTTGATTAGGAGGGTAAGAAACTGTCAGTCACGCTCATAGTACCTTTGGCTTGGCTTACAGAGCTGCCTTTTCTGCCCCCCTGGAAATTTGGTAAGTTATCAAGCAAGAAAATCAGGAAAAGGGTGAGATTTCATTCATATGAGAAGTCTGAACAATGACATATCTACTACTTTACAAAAAGGCATAAACCCAGCATGCAAAAGTCAAAGAGTCCCTTCCCTAATGCAAACAGACTCTTACTAAATAAGAGACTTTTTAAACAGCCTTAGGATGAGACAGAGAAGACCCGTGCCAGGTGTCTGTCTCCCAAGCAGAGAGCTCAGACACAATGGAGATGAGCTCTGGAGACTAGAAAAGAGCAGATACATATGAAGGATTTAGAATAAGGCTTGCTTTGCCTGTACATTTACAGAAAGGTCATGTAGCAAGGGCGAGACCTGCCTTACATCTTCAGAAGAAGGGAAGAGCAGACTCCCCAGGAAGCACACCTGTTTACAGAGTGATGAGCCATGGTGCGTCAGCACACAAACCTGCTTTGCCCATGGCCTCTCACCACTGCAGATTTTGGTTCCTGCAGCAAAGCCAAGACTCTGCTCCAGATGAGAATTGGAGACCAACCCTGGAAGCTGCACTGAGGCTGCTTCTTGACTCAGGAGCTTGCCTCATTTCATTTATTTGGTCCAAGTTAGGACCATCTACAGCCACCCCCATGGCAGACATTGGATTAGCCATTATTTTGTGTTTCCTTTTGGTATGGGAAGCCTAATGATGCAGGACTCAGAGCTGGAAGGTGCTGGAATAGATTAGGCAGAGGAGGAGGAGGAGAAGAATGGCACACATGCAGCCACAGATGCTATGTTGGTTGCCCAGAGAGGTTTCTGTTGGTTACCTGGTAATACTTGGAGCATGGCAGTTTAACACCAAGTTTTCCCAGTCTGGGTGCAAGCAGAAAATTTTCTGGGATGCACTGGCTGGATAGAGTGGAACCCAAATCAATATAGACAAAGTATATTTCGTACACAGCCCTGGCCTGCCTTTGAGGATACATTATTTTGAACACTGGCTCCAGTCACTGTCACGTTGCCCTCTTTTCCACACCTGAAAGTTTCCTCTTCTCTCTACAGGATCACAGAATGTGCTTTACCAGAGCTATCTCCCACTGATTTTGCTATAGAAGTGGCAGAGAATGTCTCTTAAATTAAAGACATTGGTACGTAGTTTCTGTGAGCTCTGATTCTGTTCTGGGTTTGACTTTCATTTATGTGGGAGAAAATTATCTCCTTCTAGGTTCTCAGAATGCACTTCCAAAATGCTGCAGCAGAAAAAACTGGAATTAATTGAATACAAAGTGCTACTACACCTTCAGCTTGATTACACACAGAGCTGTATGAGTTAAAAGGGCATCAGATCTATTGAATTTTAACTAATAAAGTAACAAAGAGGAAATGAAATGAGATCACCAGTGTTACTCAAATGAACTCCAATGCTGTTTTTGTATTGCATTACTAGGTTTGAAGATTGCTTAGTGGCTAATAGAGCAACGCCAGCACTCAACCATTTGACCACACTAGTCAGAGTGCTTAGATTTTCCTATACCATGTGAACACCTACAATGTCAGTCCTGTAAATCACTACTGAGAGATGAAATAGTGCACAGTACCTGGTCTCATCTCAATGCTGGAAACACTGTTGGTTTCACTGTGCAGGCTGCTCTGCTGTTCATGAGCTTAGGTGGTTTTAAGTTGCCTGCTAACTTGCAGACCTAGAGCATGGTTGCACACATGAGATTTTCAAGTTCAGGGGTGTTACTCCAAGACATTTGGGGTAACTGGGGATTATTTTTGAAATGTCTAAATTTCATAGCCACCTCACAGAATTTGTAACCCAGAAGTAGCTGCCAGGTTACCTTTACCATGAGTAAGGACAGTGTGTTGTAAGGATTCAGCAACCAATGCAGTCCATTCTGGAAATATCAGTATAGCCTCTTATGTCTCCAAAACTTCATGGTGTCAATCTATCAGACTTCCTTACGAGGCTGTACAAGATCAACTGGTGCTGACCAATCTTAGCAAAGAGTCCTAGTATGCAGCCTTGATTTGCCAGAAGTCCTGTTTTATATTTGCCCCCGAAAATGCTTACCTTACATTCCATAGTTTTCTCAGCTTGGGGGAATTTGAATGCTTGTGTCATATATTCAAAGAATATCCTAATCAAGGTGCAAGAAGCAACAGCCATTAGCTGTAACCCAGTATATTTTTGAGGTTTAACAAGAGAGCTGTCAAGAAGAGTCTTATAGGCTTACATGTAGAAACAACCAGGAAGAGAAGGTACCTACAATTTTAGTCTACTTCTGTGATTATTTTTACTCTTTTATGCAACATAAAAATGCATTGTCACTACTTTTATTTATTTACTTAGCATTTTGCTATTTGTGCAGTTGTTACTCTAATCCATTAAAATCTATTAAAAATAGAAATCTGAATTGTATAGGTAGCTTCAAAGCTTGATAAAATGTCTGCATAGCTATATTCTGGATTTCTTTTAATATCTAAGTGTCAGAAGTGGAAGTGAACATGACAGCTATGAAATACTCAACTGCAATCTTCAAGTTAGAACATTTTAAAATAAAACCTGTGTGGCTTTGCAAAGGAAATTTTGCTGGATCTTGAATATAAATGAACTTGTATAACTACCTGTGCTTGTTCTTATTTTGTTATCAGTGGATAGGATGGCAGGCCACTGTACCAGAGCAGACCACATCCAGGCAGGTGGCAGTTTTAGAGCCCAGCACAGAAACATAGTCAGACTTTATATCTAATCAACACTGAGTGCAGGTTTCTCCTCCAGTTAATCGTCAGGTCACTTCAGAGCAAATTTATTTAAATGAGCCTGAAGGTGTAACAGTAACTGCCCATTGTATAGGATATGCATTGCTAATTACTACTGATGTTAATGATTAGTTGTGGCTACCTCTTAGAAGACTGGCCTTAACATTCACTTAAAAAAAAAAAAGTGATTATTATTTCCTTCATCTACTTGATGTAGGCTGGCTGTTTCAATGCCTACCGAACGTGGAGTTTTTCTTTGTTTAAGCCAAATGACGGTTTTACTTCACCAGCCTTACAGGTCTGGGACACTTCTCTGCAAGGCACTGTGATGCACCACAGCCATCCAAAGTAAAAAGGCTTTTTTCAGTTCCTATAAAGCGGTTATTACTAGTGGAGCTACACTGAGGAGCTTGAAACAACTGGAGCAATTTCCTGAAGATGGAGTTAGGAATAGTACCGCTACTTGTCCCACCTCTTATGAAATGCGTATCACTTTTTTCATATAGTAGGGAATTGTAAATTAATTCTTCTGTCTCCATGGGTTTGGAATAGAAATGATGCCTTCACAGTTCATTGAAGTGGAAAGTCTTTCATCAGTAGAAAATCAGCCAAGGAATTGGATGGCAAAGGCCTCATATATTACAAAACAGTTGTTTGCAATTAAGACGAGGAGTAAGATGTGCATGATTCTGTCATGTTTCTTTTTGTTTATTTAATCAGCCTGAGGCATAATGTTAGATAGCTTGAAGTAGCATTGTTTCCTTGTCATATCCTATGATTTGCTATGTATTATGTGTACAGTATATGTACTGTATCAAAGGACTGCAATCTGTTCAAAATATAGATGTGTCATATCCTGATCAATGATCCGGATATGCTCACAGATGCGTTAACCTTCTAAGGGAGTGACCACTGCTGCTGAGGGGATATTATTTTGAAAGTTTTTAGAGGGAATCATCTAGGAATCACAAGAACATCAGCAGAGTTAAATTCCTTGTATCACAACTTTTCTCTGTGGTCACAGTGACAGTTTGTTTTGTTGTCTCACAAGACATAAATTTCAAGGAGAGCCGTGGATCACTGTGCACTATGAGAGAGAACTTTGAAACTAATAGGTTGAATGGAGTCAAAGCTGAACCGAAAGTAAGCTAGACATAAACTAAAAAGACTCTCTAGTTTGGTCACTATCAGCTCCTAAAGTCATGCTACTGCGAGTTTTAATAGGGATCTCAGAACAGCAGGTAATCTTATTTACCATATGCTAAGCAAGGTGCAGCAGATGGACGATGGCATTCTAGTCTTTTCTGTGCTTTCCTTGCACTTGTCAATTCGAGCCCTGGGAAAAAGGCTGGTATCCAGATCGGTAACACATGGATGTTCTCTAAGGGCTTGACTCTTTCATCAGTGCAGTATTGCAGGAAGAACTGAAAATCCTTTCTCTATAAACGTAAATGCAGTTAGGTATAGCTGGTAGTTCTGAAGATGGTTTATTATGTCTGTCTCAGTGTTGTCAGAAGGTAAGTCAGGCTTTAAAGAATGGATTAGTCAGAGCTGACTAGCTGGTAGAAGAGTGCTATGGAATATCACATGCTAAAGTATCTCCTCAAAGAAACTCATAAACAAAGGAAAAATCTTACACAATAGATTCTAAACAGTGACACTAAAGTAGAAGACTAACAGTGGTGTAGCCGAGTAGCCAGTCCTTGGAGTTGATGGCTACAATAACAAAAAATGTCTGAGATTACTATAAAAATCTCTTTAAAGCATTGTGGTGAGTTGACCTTGGCTGGATGCCAGGTGTCCACCCAGCAGCGCTATCACTCCTCCTCCCAGTCATAAAGGGGTGAAAGAGTAAGATGGAAAAAGACTTGTGGGTTGGGATAAGCAGTTTACTAAGGCTAAAGCAAAAGCAAAACAAAAACTTGGGTATACAAAAGCGAAGTGAAAAATAACACGGTTTATTCTCTACTTCCCATCACCAGTGATGTCCAGCCACTTCCTGAGATCAGGACTTCAGCACGCATAATGATTTCGTAGCAGGCAGTCATTGGAAACAATGAATGCTCCCCTTCCTGCTCCTTTCTTAAGCTTCTACATCTGAGCTGACGTCACATGGTATGGAATATCCCTTTGGTTAGTTTGGGTCAGCTGGCCTACTTGTGTCCCCTCCCAGAATCTTGCCCTCCATTAGGGAAGGAATGTTACAGTGCTGATGCTGAGCTCAGCAGTAGCCAAAACACTGGTGTGTTGTCAACGCCCTTCTAACTACCAATGCAAAGCACAGCACTGTGAGGGCTGCTATGGGGAAATGAACTCTTTCACAGCCAGACTCAATACAAGCATTTACCTGAAGTCTTTTTCTCTGCAAACAAGCTCTTTCAAAAGTAAAATTTACCATTATTTATTCTGTTTCTGCAATCTGTTACAAATTTGAGGACCAAGTCTGCCTAAGGATCTGCGGCAAGTATTTTTTTAAGAAAGTAATAATCTATGTCATTTTCAAAGTGAGTTAGGAAGATGAAACTTTTATTGCCATATCATTATATTCATTATCAGATTTTAAAGGTACCACCCATATTTCTCTGATTAATTTTATACATCTTGCTAACTGATAACATAAGAGGGCTTAGAGCACATCTTGGGAACACCTTTTCAGTGGGTTCAAGGGGTTTCTGGCTAAGGATATAGAAGAGAAAGACACTCAGTTGTTGCTACATCTGAAGACTATCCCACTGCAGGCATTCAGTAACTGCAAACCATTGGAGACTGGAGTTGTCTTCAGCTTTCTTCGTCTTTATGCCCTGCCTGAAGCATTAGCTATTGAGCATTTTTAGTGGCAGATCCTGCTTTGAAAAGACCTTTGCTGTGATCCAGTACAGTTTTCATGACATTACTCATCTTTTTAAACAGGTTAGTCTCCTGCCTGCCTAGTGAACTCAACTGAAGCAGCTTGACCTAGAAGGAGCAGATAAGTATGTGAGTCAGAGGAAAGGAGAGGGAAAGAGCACATTGTGCGAGGAGGGTGTTGGGATCTTGGCAGGCATGAGCTGGGTTAACTTAAACTGCCATTGGATTGTGGACTCCTTCTACAAAACTGTTTCTAAAGTTATTTTTTACACAGGAAAGAAATAGCATTTTACCCCATTTTAAATTAAAGCAGAGATAGCAATCCCTATATAACAGTCAACTCCTGACTTCTTCATGAAGAAGGGTCATTTGTGAACTTCCTGATCTCTGCAGGATTCTCAGTCACTGTACGAAAACTAGCAGTGATTTGTAGGACTGTCATTAATAAATGATGCTTCTGGATGATCCTTGCTCCAGCATTAGCTGCTTTAGGAGAAGCTGGGTCTTGAACCTTTTCAAGTGAGTATTAAAAATACCTTCCAGTGTTAGCTCTGACTTGGGCCTTCTCCAGGGAAGCAGATAATTCATTTCAGTAATTTATTGTTGGAGCAATCTCTAGTACGGCTAAAATGTCAATGAGATATATCAGTTAAACTGCAAGCAAACACCTTTTGCTAGAGGCCTCAACCTTATTGCCTGGGAGATAAACCAGTTACATGTATGAAGTCATGCCTGCAAAATAACTGGATGCAATGACTTCAGCATGGGATTTAGATATTCCAGTTTAGCTGTAAGTTTATTCCATCAAACTGAAAATGTCTGGAAAAAGAATTGTGGAATTCAGAAAAACCTCAGACTCATGAAATTTCTGAGCTTAGTATTTTAGACAGGTACATGAGCATCCAAGTAGCAAACTCTCATGTCTTATGAAAATTCATTTGAAAACTTCACACCAGCTCCCAGTAATTTTATGGGAGTTTTATTCTCTCACTGTTCGTAACATTTGATTTTTGGGAGTAAAATAAATTTAGCTTGCTAATAAATGTTTTCAACAGGACTGATTAATATCGAGGAGCCTGTGTTGAGGGCAGGGAATTTAATTTTCTCTAAAACTTTATTGTCATGTGTTTGTGGGTTGACTGAACTTTTGCTTCTGTTTTCTTCAAGTTATAATCTACACTTTGGTCTTAAAAATAATTCAGATCAGAAAGGAGAAGCAATAGAAGTTAAATCTTTACAGGTACAAGATATGAATCTTTTGCACTCATTCAGCAGTTCTGTGTATATTCCTAAGGAACGTGCCCAATATAAGTAGCTGACGATGTAATTTGAATATGGAGAGAATTTAAATAATAGGCATCTGTGAAACAACTTTTAATTACTCTACTGCTCAAGACTATGTCTTGCTGTAGAGAATGCCATGCAAAAAACATTGCTTGCTGTGAACTTCTCGAAAATGGCTTCACTAAATTCTTTTTGCTGGAACTTTACCTCCTATGGACCTTGTATTATCATATCCTCTGACACCTTGTTGAAGTCATCCAGGCCACAAAAAAGAAAGATTCCTCAAAGTTATTTCTTCAGCTTCTCCAATCATAGGGTTCCAGTAAGTTGCACAGGCCGCCAACATGAGTTAGGTCAGGTAGCCAGGGAGTAAATATGTGCACTGTAGTGCTTCTGCTGCTTGGCTTTGAACACTGACAGAACTGGCTTGTGACACTGGCCTTGAATGTTCTCTGTGATCTGTGCAACACTGAACTGATGGGCACTACTTAAATGAGAACTTAATGATAGAGAGATATCTTCACAGCATCACAGAACAATTGAGGCTGGAAGGGAGGTTTAACCCCCTTGGTCCAGCAGGGAAACCCAGAGCCAGTTGCCCAGAACAGTGTGCAGATAGCTTTTGAATATTTCCAGTGATGTAAAATCTGCAACATCTCTGGGCAGCCCATGCCAGTGCTTAGCTGCCGTCACAGTGAGAAAGTGTTGCCTGATGTTGAGATGGTGCTTCTGTGTTTACAGTTTGTGGCTACTGCCTCTTAAAAATCTGGGACTAATATAATAAAATATATTGCTAAAAATTATGTATCTCTTGTATTCTTAGACATCACGGTAAAAAAGAAAAAAATCCATTAAAATAAGGCAAATGCATTTTCATCATACTTATTCTGCTTTCCTGAAGAAAATGCAGTACAGTGGGTTAATGGTAAATGAATTGCTCATCTCCAGTTGTCAGTCCTTTATTTATCTATATACTAATTTCTGAAAATACAATTTCAAACTAATCTCCAATAATCCTTCATGCTGCAAATTGTTGCTTTATGTTGTTTAAATAGCAGCTGGCACAATCTGATAAAAATGCACAGAAATATTAGCAGTTTTAATCCAAACATTTACCAGAGCTGTGAGCCTGTAATTTTAGGGTGCAGAAAATAAGAAAGATGCAATGTCTTTAGAGAATTTGAATGCCATAAGTTAACAGCTGCAAGTTCATGTAGTTGTGTATCACTCTGCAATCATAAACTCAAGTTAAGAATGCTCTTCCCAGTCTGAACACTCATGATCAATTTGAATAGAAATTACTCACTCAGGATTTGGGAAGCAAAACAATGAAGCTGAAATGAATTGTTCACAAATTGCTCCTGAAGAGGTAAATACCATAAGGTCAGAATTTCCCCAACTGGTTATGACTACTGCAGCAAAATCCCCATTAACCCAGGAGTACATTTTGGGTGGTGTCTTGTATTTATGTATTAAGAACCAGTTTTGAAATTTTCTCTTCACCAGGTTATGTCAAATAGAGTCAAGGACGTTGCACTGAAAGCTCAGTGAAAATGAATCAGTCTCCTGCTCTTTTAGTCTTCTCAATACCTTGCAATGCTCCTGAAACCTCTTTCTTCCCCTGCTATTCCTGACTGTTCCTCTGTGCATTTTTGAACCAGTTTTGTCTAAGATACCACCTAAATTTATCCATGTCTCTCCAAAATTGCAAATGGTAAGCTGGAGTTAAGCCAGCTGACTTTAACAGGAATGTGCGTAGTCGTGCCTGTTATATGACAGTCTCTGTGATTCTTCTGATCAGTGCAGAGAGGTATTAATTTCAAATGCATATTTCGTGCTTGGAGGTAACTTTGACCTAATTTGTCCCTTTCATTGAAAATACATCTCAGCCTTCAGCCATAGTTTGTAGCCGTGACTTTACGAAGTCAGTATCACTCAAAGCATCTGGAATCTGTCTGCCCATGTGAAGACCATGAAAAAGTTAAATTGGATAAAATCTCCCTGTTGAACACTATTAGTCTTTTTGTCTGGAAGTGGGTAGGATAAATGGCTCTCATACCTCATGCAGAAAAACAGTGAGTTGTATTGTAATTAGTGCTGAAAATTTCACATATGTTCTGCTGTATTCTGTAGGCAAGGCTCTGAAGCAGCATGAAGAAAGGGCCCATTGCTCACAGTGCTAGGACATATGATTAAAGATACAGCAAGACATGCCGCAATCTCTCACAAGACTTTTAAAAACCACTTTTTTAGAAAAAAACAATGCTTCCAGATCACTGAACAAAATAAAAAGCCCACAGGGAACACTTGATCTTATTATAATCTGAACTACCAGCCACTCTGTAACCAACCAGCTCTATCCTGTAGCTCAGGATATTCAGATGCTCTAGATACCTTCAAAAATCTGTGTTCCCATCAGTTTTAGATGATGGCTCTAAAATGGTTGGGATTTTGTTTGTTTGTTTTTTTTCCTGGTCCTCCCTCCCTCCCTCCTTCCTTCCTCCCTTCCTTCCTTCCTTCTCTCCTGTTCTAAAAGACTTTCATTTGCTTTTATTATTTTGCTTATGAATCTTTGAGCCATACAATGTATAAAGCATGAAAATATTATATTTCCCAACTAAATCCTTGTAACTTAATTTCTCACTTATTGAATAGAAACGTGCTATTAGTTTATACCAGTAATAACTAAAATGTAGTTGTTTCTTTGGAGCAGGTGCATGCATAAACAGATGAAAGCAAAGGTATCACAACAGTTTTCTTTGACTTCTGTAGCATCACCAGCTGTTGGTGATGAAATCTCTATAACCCTTCTTCTAATTTTGTTTGTCTGTCTGTTATTTTGGTTTTAATGAGGGCTCTGCTTTTTTGATATACCTGGTTACAGCAGGCTTTTACTGTCATTCTTTAGCCTCACAGGCTAGTGCAACTGAATTAATTTTAGCAAAGTGCTGCAACAGAACAGCAATAATGTTCTTTGAGGTGTGCATTATACCAGATTTCTAGATGGATGGGTTTTTTAATAAACTCTGCTTCACCACATGGATCAATATTTTCAACTGTCTAAAAGCCAAGTTTACATGTGTAACTGTCTCTCGTACACAGAGATATGATCTAAGGGATCACAACAATGTATATGAAGCAAAGGTGAAAAGCCATTGCACATATAGTTAATTTTAATCCATTCCATTTTTAAATACCACAATAAATTTAATTTTCACAATAAATTAAATAGCCATATTCAGTTTACAAAATAGAATTACTTAGTGTGAAACCAGTATTTACAAACATTGTACATTATGTACACGACATTTAGCTTTGTTGACACACAAGTATAGAGAAAAAATCATTTGACCTTTTTTCGACACATGATTGACATGCTACAAGTGACACGATGGTCCATACAATAAAACAATAGTGCAAACTCACCACAGGAACTCTAAAACAATGTAGTTTGTATGAGATAAGATATTAATTTAAATAATAAGAAAATAGTACTATTCACTCTTGTTGTAAAAATTCAGCACTGTGTTTAAAGTGTCAGTATTCCTTTAGCAATACACATACCAAATATAGCCTCAAGATTATGCTTTCTTACAGCTTTACAGACTTTTGACAAGAATTTTTATGGCATAAACTAATGTTCTGCTTGGATCAATAAGTATGACACATAAACACTTCACTAAGTGAGAGGAACACTGACCCTTTTAACAGTGTCTGACTTTGTTTCCCTAGATACCTCCTTTCCCTTTTAAGATTATTATATCTTAAAAGATGCAACTATATTGACAGTAAATTTATGTTAGTTACTACTCTGTAGAAAAAAATCGATCCCATCGTATATTTGGTCACACACTGTATTATGTACATGTATGCATGAAAAAAGTTACTTTGCTAGCCATGTCTATGAAAAGTGCATATTTTAGCAGAGATGCCAATTGCATGTCTCAGGTGCAACAGAAAGTGTTATATGAAGTTTAGTTTAGGGCCAGTTAAATGTCCTCCCAGTGATCTGATAAAATTTTTGATTAAAAGGATGAAAGAACTTGCGCAATTTGGTAATGACAGAAGTATCCACCTCTGGATGGATGCGTCCCTTGCTACCTGCCAGGCACTTGTTAAAGACAATGTTAAATCGCAAGCAGTAAAACCCTCTGGTGGCATTGAAGTATAAATTGTACTGACTTATCCTTGGAGGAAGATTTAGGAACTTCTCAACCAACTGGAGTTCTGGCAGTGGTTCTGTGATGAGCCGGTCTCCATCCACGATATGAAACTGCTCAATTGGAAAGTATTTCAACCATCTCTCCAGATGTTTTGTGTAGATGCTGGTTCTTACCGCCTTATACTTAGTGTTCACTTCGCAGGTATTAGGATCAATAGCCAGCTTCTCAAATTTGTAGTAAGTTTTGTTCTTTCTTTCCTTGCCTTCCAGCACCTGAGTGTAATCAGAAATAGCTCTTGTGGTAGGTTCCCTGACAATGATCAGTAATTTGATAGATGAGTTCATTTTGTAAATCCTTTCAGGTACTTCCTCAGTGATAAAATACGCGGGGCTTTTCTCAATTGTTATTTGATGAGGGTAAGAAAAAGGCATTTTTTTCCTGTACCACTCAATTCCCTTGGCATAGTTTTCATCATTGTCAAAGAAGTGAATCTCTTGAGAAGCTTTGACCACTGCAGGGTGAAGATTCAGCATCTCCAGTAGTGCTCGGGTGCCTCCTTTCCGCACCCCAATGATAATGGCCTTGGGAAGCTGCTGAACCAGATTGTGCAGTCGTATTTGTTCCTTGGTGGCATTGCCCTTTCGAAATTCATGGAGCAGACCTCGCTTGAACTGCAGAGCTCGCAGAGGAATTTCGTCCTGGCCACGGGGTCCAAAACGACCATCAATGGGGCAGAGGGGCTGCAGTCTGCGAGTGAAACAAGAGGTATTTGTAAAAAGAAGATAACTCTTAAGGTAAGTTTTCTGTATAAGGTAACCACGCTCTTGGAAACCCTTCCCAGTGTAATGTGATATGCTAATCTTTCAACTTTTATTTTATTCTGAAAGTGACTAAATAGTTTGCAATTATTTTTATTACTTAATCCAGTACTGTGCTCTGATTTAGCTGGGTAATTCCTAACTCCACCCTTCTGCTCTTTGCCAGCATAGGCAAAATGATTACTGTTCTTGGGTCTTCTTGAACCTTGTCTAACCTTCCACATTCTTCATTACTTTGAGATTGCTCTGGCAGTTTATAAAGCATTCTGAGATGAATTATATTTGTATATTTTGATCTGAAAGTCCAGTTCATTTAAGTCAGCTCTTTCCCGTGCTTTTCCTGTTCTAGCCTGAATTCTTTCCTGTGCTTTTCCTGTTCTAGCCTGAATTCTTTCCTGTGCTTTCCATTTTGTTGATCCAGAGCTGGCCCTTCTAGTGAAGAGGAGCAAAAGGGATGAAAACCAGCTTTCTAGGCATCACCTTTCAATATTTCTCTTTAGCACATGCACAGTGTTTTCCCTGCCAGTCAGAATCAGAAAGTCCTAGGTTCTGAATCAAACACTATTAACAAGGCACAAAAACAATGGCAAGGTTTTAAAAATGCATTTATGGCATCATTACATCATTGATCTTCTTATCATTACTTAGGTATTCTCCAACTAAATCTTATTTTGTGCCTTATTCTTTCTTCTTCTGTATTTTTGTGCTATTCTCTTATATTCACCTACAATTATTTCCCCTCTTTTCCACTTCTTTGTTTCCTTCCTGTATCTGATGTCACTGAATCCAAGAAATGATACAGTAAGAAAAATGGTAAAATTTTGCTACTACAGAACCTTGTAGTAAATCCTAACCCTCTCCTCCACTCTCAAATCAGTGCTTTGGACATTATACAGGCCAATATTTTATTGAAGACTAAATTGGTGTGTGGGGAGAGCTTCCAAGGTTATACAGAAAAATATTATTTCTAATTTTGTGGATCCATGCTCTGCAAAATTAAGGATGTGTATGAACAAAAGTTGCCTAGGTCATTTTAGTGTGAGCTTGCTGTGCATCTATATTATGATACAATTCTTAAATTACATGGGGGCATGCTATTATTTTTCACAGGACCCCCGCCTTAGCCAGTATACCAGATGGGCAATGCTCATTAATAGCTGTTTAGGTATTCAGTATTTATTCCGCTTTCTCAACATGTGGTCCCTCACTCATTTACTATATATAATTCAAACTGTGCTTTTAGGACATAATTTTTTTTTTTTATGGCTTTTCCATCCATCACTGCTTGTTGGGGTCTCTAATTTGACACTGATACTAGGACAATGGATGGTTGGGACAAAGTAAGTTTGATCCTCCTGACTGACATGCTGGCAATCTCTTTGACTATCCAGATGCTGGGAGATACAGCCTGCCCAGACAGAGCCAAAGAAGCAATCCAGATGACTCTGCTAAGTTCACACGAGTTCTAGCTAAGTCCTGCAGACTAATTAGAAAGTGCAATGAGAAGTGAGTTCCTGTTATTTTTTTCAGGTTTCTGGTTTGTTCTTTCTGTTTGCTCAGTGATATCTACAGAATAAGCCTGATTTGGTGGCAAAGACTGAATCATTGAAATGCTGATGCAAACCTGTCCAAATTAGAAAAAAAAAAAAAGGAAGAAATGTCATGACTTTACAATGGTACAACTTCATCAGACTGTGGTGTGGCTGGTGAGAGTCTTTCTGCATCAGCAGGTGGCAGTTAAAAGCATAAGAAACAGAAGCTACAGTTTCTATCTCTGTTCTTCTCTTCCTTCTGTGTATTTGTTATTTGTTTTCAAGCAAAGAGGATTCCACAACAGCAGTTCCAGACCCATCTCAACTAATTTTATCTCTTGCTCAAAAAGACAGCTAGCACTGCCTTCAGTGTAACACAACAGCTTGTCAAACAGGGTGGTTTCCTTTAAAAGTAAATAAATACTCAAGATATCCTCTAGCCTAAGGGAAAAGATTGGATGTTGTTAAACGTCCTTCCTCAACACTTTACATTTCAGGTTTTTTTTCCTCTTTCCCTTTTCTTCTTCTCTCTCTAAACATAAAAAGAGTAACCTTTAGAAGTTCTTGGCAGTGGTGGTATAAGGCAGATTTTGGTAGTTGAATCCTATTACGATTTACTGTTATATTGTAACATGCTAATATTCTTGATTCTGAGTCATTGTTCCATTAAATAACAGCCTTTTGCTAAGAGTATATGACATTTACTATATCACTGAGTTGCTCTCCCAAAACAGGCAATTTGTCAAGCCACTACAGTAAAACTCCACAAGTATTCTTCATGAGAAAAAAAACACCATAAAACAATTCATCTCAGCGAACTGTATTTTTTAAAAAAATTCAAAACAGCTAAAGTAAGTCTGGGAAATCCTAATGAGCTGTCTCTCCTGATCTGGAATACTTGCTTATATTCTTCCAGTGGAGATGCCACAATGGCAAAAGATCATAAGCCTAGTTCCAGCAGGAGCACTTTGAAGCATGGAAATCAAGTGGAGGGTCCCAGTATTACCAATGAAGGAATCAGGTAACTCAGACTGATCCAGATATTCTCAAAATTGCCAGGAACAGAATCTATTTGGGCTTCCACATGTGAAGCAGCTTCATGCACTCAGGAGCTAAAGGATGGTGGCCTCCTCTGGAGGGAAGTTCTCAGCTTATCAGATTTTATGACTCAATGAATCAGATAAGCTGGTGGTAATTTCCCTTTGGGCCTAAGAAAACTCAAGACGCTGCCATTGAAGAGTCTAATCTGAAGCTATTAAATACAAGCCATCCCCATCTCTCTTGTTCAAATTAGATCAGCATAAATTAAGCATAAATGAATCTGGATTTCTTCCTGAACAATCAGTTATTCCAAAGTCTGTTGAAGCCACTCAGCATCCCTTTACTGACAGATTCAACAACCATGAGCAAGAAGAACATTTCCAGATAATTCATCTGTGTCTCGTCCTTTCTAGTACTTCTTTCCCTCTCTATTTCATAACAAGTCCATACACAGGACTGCTTTTTAGCAATGTAGTATTCTTCACACTAAGTAATGTAAGAGAATGAAACAGAATTTTACTGCCATTGGCAACATTATATATGAAACCGGTGGAATTCACTGCCGCAGGAGGTCAGCGAGTCAAATACTGTGGCGAGATAATTTTATAGCCATCAGTAAATTCTGTAGAT
The DNA here is from genome assembly GCA_035047845.1 of Dendrocincla fuliginosa. Taxonomy (NCBI): domain Eukaryota; kingdom Metazoa; phylum Chordata; class Aves; order Passeriformes; family Dendrocolaptidae; genus Dendrocincla; species Dendrocincla fuliginosa. Next base: position 67,122,049 of record JAWWMO010000121.1, on the reverse strand, counting down.
GTGTGAGCATAGATAATAGCAGAAGGTTAATTAGATTTCATGCCTCTGGGCATAAATATACATTTGCAGGGACCAGTTACGATTGCTGCCTCCATTTAGAGAATCACATTAGTCTCAGTGAAGTTTCTACCTCTGAAGTATCAGAGATGTTTTGACCATCAGGGGAAAGAAAGTGTATGTCCTGGGGCTTAACTTGCAATGCACTTGGTCCTAGCTGAGTATATGCTCTCTTTCTTTTGGAGTGGATTTAAGCCATTGAAGAAGGTAGCCAATGACCTCAGATGGAGCACGTAATTACCTAGCAATGGATAGAAGGTAGCTATACTTTCAATTCATATTTCATGCACTGTATACTCACACAGCATTATGTCACAATTTTGAACTAAACTAACATGTTCCCTCATTTAAAAGAAGGACATTAATATAGCATTAACACTTGCAAAGTATCTACCAGCCTCTAGAAATCTTGTCATCTTCTGTTTCATTCTTTTGAAACAGCTTTTTTTTTTTTTTCTTTTTTATCTATTGTATCTTAGCGTGACACCTACAAGAACAATCCCAGGCCATTCTGAAGGTGACAGAAACAGCACTGTCAGTGCAGGTAGCACTACTGTTGCAGTGTTAATAACCAGTCAAACTCAGCCTGGTCAGAAGTGCCAAATACTCTTTGATTTTCTCTGCTGTACTTTCTACTACTCTCCAGGAAATCATTTGCAGAGAAAACTCACTTATTTAGCACATTCAGCTACAGAAAATACCAGCTAATTAACATAGTTAAAATTCTCAAACCCTGAAGCAATCTTTCAAGTGAAATAGTATTCAAAACTTGACAAGCTGCTCTGCAGGCTCATACTTAATTTTAACTACCACTGTAGCACATTAATTGCTTGCTCACAAATTCAGAAAAAGAGATAGATAAATACATCATAACTGTTTTCCTGAAACTAGAGGTCAACACACAGATGCACACAGACAAAAATGAGCTACTATAATGACGTTTTTATTGGATGTTGGTTTATTTCTTCTCTGAAAACAAGTGCCAATGTGCTTAGAATACAAATGGACAGACAGAAATACTTTGACAAGGATGACCTGTGACTATTTTCCTACTCTCTCCTTAAAAGGGTAGGAACAAATAATGAAAAACACTACTAAAATAGACAGTCTTTCTAGACATGAGTAGACACTAAACAAAACCAAAACAAAACCAAACTAAAGAATGAAAGAAATCGGACCCTTGACACATAAACTCAGATGATCTTAGCCCACTCTAAGTAAGACAGCAGCTACTTAATGACTTACCTATCCAAACTCCCAACTCTGGCAACTAGATATAGGAGACTTCCAATAGCAAGGCTGCCTAGCACAAAGAGCTTCTGTCTCAGCAACGCCTGCTGTTTGAATAGCATGGCCCTCCATCAATCTTCAGGACTTCTTCAGTCTGCAGAGACAAGAACACATAAAAACTCATCAGAAAGCAATATGCAGGGTAATGTTTAATCAGGTGTTGCAGCTGATTAAGCCACACTTGCAACATCTTTTCAAAACTGCAAAATAAGTAGTTAAACTTCTTTTGTTTGCTACTGGTTTTCTGTCCCACAGGACAATGCATCCAGGTTAGTGTGATAATTCTGGAAGTGACAATTCGGCTACATCCACCATTACTAGGGTTGTCTGATAGCCACAGGGCTTGACTGTAGAAGCTCATATTGTAACAGCATCTCTTGTTAGGTAAATAGATTTAAAGCCTTTCAGAGTCAACTCAAGCTAGATTTCAAAAGAGATCTGAACGTTCTGATGTCAAGTAAGATGGCGGTAACCCGGAGTTAGTCTTTTGGGTCCTGTGTACAATGGCGTGTTTACTGTGTCTCTATGATTATTAGTGTGTACACCAGAGAGAAATCTAAAAGAGTGGATGCCCTGACCCATGCCAGCAAGTCCATAATAACAGACCTGAAAAACATGTAGCTGGGATGGGCACAACGATAATTTTTCAACAACAGCTTATCCTATCAGCTGTCTCTGTGCTGGCCTTCAGCTTAGGCTGCTCTGTAGAGAACCTCTTAAGCTCCTAATGCTGACACTAGCCTTTGCTGTCACCTTGAGACCTGGTGGGACACAAACTGGCATTCTTGAAACAATTGTTCCTATCATCCCCAGTTTTTAGCAATACCAAAACATATACTTACATTTCTTTTTCTGATGTGCTCCAGAGACCATCTAAAGCCTATAAATGAGCATTGCTTCAAATACTCATGAGGCAAGCAGGAGTAAAAAGATGTGACTTTGTGCCAAGAAGATTCAACCGAATTTAACCAGGAGGTCCCTAGGTAAGGTAGATAGAAACACTGAGTAAAACTGTTTGTCTTCTGCCTGACTCTTCCTCAGACATGAAGTTTTTCTTTGGGACTGCAAATGTGGTTAGGAGACTCAGAGCTGGATGCCTAATATATTTTTATGGGAACTGAGGAGAAAGATCAGCCTCTCCTTTCAGAACACAGCCAAAGATGACATGGTTCTTCACTCTGTACCAATTCTGGGCTTTCTTGCAAATATACAGGGAATGAACTTTTAAATCTTTTCACTGGCTCAGGATATGTAGGGCCATATAATCTACCTACCAAATGAATGCTTTGCTTACCAAACTCATCCACTTGATACAAAAATCATAAATATAAACCGTAATCACCTGAACTACTGATCCATGAAGGAATGTTTACCATATTCTGAAGTAGCTTGAACAGACACTTTTATCCCCTGAATTTTGGCTGGACTTATTTTGAAAAATTTTTGGTGTCAAGTTTCTTACGTTTTACAACAACAAAACTTCTTTTGCAGCGCATTTGCTTCTTTTCCAGCCTTAGGATTTACATCAGTCAAGACTAGGATAGATTATTATAAGCATATAAGTATATACGAAAGCAGAATGGTTAGTTAGAGTGCGAGGTTTGACTGGCCACTGCTAAACAGAGTCTGCAAATGTTTCTTTGCCCTGCCCATGCTGTTAAATTTTTGGCCCAGAAAGCTCTCACAAGAATCCAGGATACAGTTTGGGAGATATTACAAGCTGGAGGCCATTCCCAATAGACAGCATTCACGTAGCCTGCCTGCCTTAGTGCTGGCTGAGTTTAAAGGTGCAGATGTGGGTCACTCCATATATGTTTTCTCCAAAGGTGGTAGAATAGCCACATTTATTGTACTGGTATAGAGAAAGCCTTTCTAAGACTAGCCCACCTTCTCTTTGTAAAAGAACCATGCAACACTGAAGCTCTGAGTCTGATTTGGTCTCTAAGAAAACTTCTGATGCAATAATAATAATAGTAACTCCTTATACAACCAGGTCGTAGCTCAGGATAACCTACCATACAAGATAACTTATCATAGATAAAAGCAACAAGAATAATATAAAATACAGAGTAAAAGGAGTTTGCAATGTAAATATAGAGACAGAACAAGCATTATCATCCTTTAAAAAATAAATGAGGAGCAGAGGTACAGAAAGATTAAGTGATTAGCTCAAGGTCATGGAGAAAACCTGTAGTATCAATGAGATTCAGTGTGAAATAATTCCTTTCTAGTGCTTTAGTTACATGATAAACTTTAGTCTTTTTGTAAAATATTTTTTTTCCCAGAAAAATTATCTGTAAATAAGGAATTCTATACAATGAACAAGGCAGAAAACACATAGCTAAAGCTTAACTATTAAGAAAAATGCACAGATACTATATGTCCGTGTCATTATGCTACTGCTACTCTTTTAATTATTTAGTTAAAAAAGATGAAAGAGAAGGACATGATGATGATGTTACTAAATTTTCATGTCCCCATCTTTAAATCTTTCAGTGCTGATCTCTCTAAAGTAAAGTTTCACTTCAGTGCTACAAAAATTGGTTCTGAACTTCATCTCTCAGAAAATATATACATATGCAACCCTCTATACATGAAACTAAAGGGTTTTCCATGTGATCTCCCTTATACAGGGGCTTGGACCCCAGTTAAGTCTTACCTACAGGCCTCACTAAGGCAGTAGAGGTCATCAGGCCACAATAAAGTCAAATGAATGACAAACTGTTTCCTGGAATAAGATTCCACAAGGTCTCATGGCCTCAATATTCATGTTTGAAATAAGAATCAATGCAAAAAAACCCTCCAAAACACAAACCAAGCAAACCAACCAACCAAAAAAAGCCCAAACCCAAGCCAGTTTAATTTGATGTACATTTGCATATACCTGAGTACAGAAAACTTTTCCACAAAATGACAAGTGCTAAGCACACACTAGAAAAGCAAATATAACATTATTTATTTGTTTGTTTCATTTTTGTTATCACTTTTAGCATCTAATTTAAAGTCCATGAAAGGAGTTTTATTCCAGAGAGGTGGTTTTGATAAAACTTCCCCCAGATGCTATGTTTTTTTCATGAAAAAAGGAAAAAAAAAGTAGAAAAATAATATTTTGACTTTGAAAAAAAGCTGTATCTTGCAATGGATGTGCTGAGATAGCTCTGTGTGCCAGAGGAGAGGACTGAAGACACATTTCTATTTAAGACACGAAGTTAATACAACCAGAATGTGATTAAGGTGAAGCTCCCTAAGGCGAAAATGTTGCTGGAGACTAACATGGCAACACTTAAATGAAATGGAAAGAAGAAATGAAAAGGAAGAAATTAAAATTCTGGAACATATTATAAGCTGCACAAAGTTTTCTATAAGGAACGCATACTTTTAAACATGACAAGAATCTGGGAGGTTAAGATAAAATGCAACCCAAAGTAATCCAAAGTGACAAGATTTTAGCAGTCACTTGAGGCAAGTAAGGGTGTTTTTAAAAAAATCTTGCTCCCTTTTAGCGATGACAGCTGAAGTCACACAAAACCTACTGAGCAGTAGGAGGAGTTTTGGGGAAATCCCAGGCAGAATTTTCCCAGTAGCAGAATGTGGAATCTCCCGCCAAAAGAGACGACAGTACATTGTTGCACAGCTCCAGTGGGCTTACATTAGAAATATTTGTCTTGAACAATCTAGTTAAATATATATATGAGAAAGTCCACTCCTGGCTATCCAAGACAGTCATGATGCACAAAGAACACACAAAGAATTCACAATGTGAAATGCATAATTTCTAGAAATGACAGTGTAGAATAAAGGATTGTAATGTGCTTTATGATTTCAGATAGCCATCTGATCTGAATTGTTAGCTTGACATGGTGAAGTTAAATAAAGAAGCACTGAAAGTAGCCTTAGCTGTGTATTGATGTGAATGCCTTATTCAACCCCCTTCCCACCCTTGCTGGTGAGAGGACTAGGCTTAATGAGTGAATTGCTGAGAGAAGACAGTATGACTATATAGAACTCTTATGATAATACTAATTGAAAAGTGGATGGACTGTTCCTGTCAAGATGAAGGGATCATAAATACAGGTAGACATTGGGTGTAGTGGACAAATAATGTAAATTTTTTGTGAACTCTTGAAAAAGTTAGTTTTTGGTTCACATTAGGTCAAAGTCAAATGAGTAGGGGAAAACAGGGAAAAAAGCAAATTAATAAGAATGGTATTACTGATAAAAATCTGAATTTGATAACACCACAAGTTGTGCAGAGGCACAGAAAGAAGAAACTGCTGTAATCACTTATTCCATTTAAACAGACAATGACACAAGAAGATCACCAGGAAATTGATTGAAAATGATCAGAAGGAAATTTTTGGATGCATGGAGCAGAGATGAGAAGATGCTAGAGATAAATGAATATCACATGGTTAATTATGGAGAGATGTATAAGAAAGGCAACATACAATCCTTTGGCAAACAGGCTGAAGAGATACAGTCCTGAGGGATGTGATTAATCAAAATGAAATACAAACCACAGGCAAATATGCACAAAGAAAGCTGGAAAAATAATAAATAGGAGGTGTTTTTTATTAGTAGAATGTATCATTTAGCAGGTTTTTATTTATTTTTATTTTGCACACCAGCAGGGGTCATCTGTTGACCAACAAATATTTGTCTTCATACACTGCAGAAAGATCTTTGAGTTTATGTAGGATTTAAATACAGTGACAGAAAACAAGTCAGGGAACTTATCACTAGGCATGCTCGCATTATATTTCTTGAGTGTTAACTACAGCTTTTTGCCTTTGTCACTGTGACTAAAATTCATACAAATCAAGCTTTTTCTGGGGTAGGAAATCAGATGGTGTTTGGGAAAGGAGGGAATTTATCCTTCAAATTTTGTGCATTCTCATCAGCTCATGATCTTATGGTCTGCCTGGAACAGCCAGTCATCCTACTGCTCCTGCTTCTCCTCCAGGTCGTCCCCTTTCCATTTGTTCTGTCTCACCACTGGTGAAGGTCTGGGCTAGAGTGGCAAGGCAAAGTTACAGTGCCACTGTACTTTCTCCCCAGTAGCCTTCGCTTTGATGGCTTGCTTAACAGCAACAGTACTACTGCACCATGTGAATTGTATTAAAGAACTAGAATAATCACAGTAAAGCAGAATATGATTTTTCATACCTAATAGCATTGAACAGTCTAAGAACAGACAAAAATTCTCCCTTTTTGGATACAGTAAAATGAAATGGATAATGGGAACTGAAAGGTTTGAAAATAGCGTATTTTTTAGGGAATGGTAAAATGGTGTCTCTGCATAAATGGAATTTGTTTTTTAAAAAAATACGTAATGGTTCATATTTTCAATATAAATAAGAAATTTAATTCTTACAAGTAATTACAGTTTTAATTTTTTTCTCTATAGCATAAGACTGAGATGAGATAAAATAAGATTAATGCACACCGGATCAATTCAGGTTTTAAAGGAAGAAAAGAGGGAAATATGTTCATAACATGGAACAAGTTCACAGGTTCATGTAGGTGTCCCTGTGTACTAGACATGTCTTTTTTTATCTCATGAATCATATTGACTGAAACAGTGGAGAAGAAAATGTCAGCAAAGCTGACAGAAAACAATAAATAATGCAGATAAACTCCAACATAAAGATTTCCTATAATCTTATGCCACAGCTGTGACAATAACTTAAAAATGCCCTTTTTTTTTTTTGTCTGCTATGGTAGAATTTTGAGATTTAGGACCACCTTTAAGCTGCCCTTGAAGCCAGTTTTTTCTGTAAAGAAGTGGTAAAACCCTATCTCCGGAAAGGCTGATATACTCTAGAAGACAATCTACAAAACCAGCATCTGTATGTGGATACTAGATAAGAAAACATATGTATGTTTCACTGTCAGTGCTGAAAGAGCATTTGTGACTCATTATTACCCATTGGGGCTGACTTAGGTGGTATAGCCAGATATCTGGATTCTCTTGAGCCTATAGAGAGTGGTAATGACTATGTAGTCCACTACCCACAGGATATTTCAGTCCAGGTACAATCACGACTCATCTACCCATAGTTGTACCACCTCTAGGAAGCTCCTGTGTCAAGTGACAACAGTACAGAAGGCCATAACCAGCTCTTTATCACACTTCACTTTCAGCCTGACCCCTTCATTTTTTTTGCATCTTACTGAAAGACATCGAGCAATATGGTGTTGGGAAGAGAGAAACAACTCAAAAGCTTGCTATTGACTTTGTGGTGCCCTGTGCCAAACAGATTGTCAGAGTAGTTAGGAATCTCAGGCGCTTTGATGCCCTTGAGGTCTCAGACACATCTGCTTAGGAAAACTGCCTTATTGCATCTGAGCCGATGAGGCAGGCGGCTGCGTTCTGCTGAATGATGACTAGGTTGCCATGAACCATGCGTGGCTACGGTGCTCCAGGAACATTTCCAAGCACATAGATCTTAATAGGACTTCATTAGTCCAAAATACAGATGCCTGTCTCCTTGCCAGCATCCTGAGTTTATTACCGTGCACTGCTCTTCATAGAGCATGAGATTGATCTGATAGGGTCGTCCCTTTTCTGTGGATTAATGGTATTTCCCCAGTTACTTCCAAACTTTTGTTCTGAAATGATCACCTTCCTTGTCTGCTCTATTTCTCAGGAATGGTGGAGCTGATGACACCTGTGGAAATGCAATTCTAATTGTAGAGAGATTATAATAGACAGTCTTCAAAAGACAATACCAGCCTTGCTTCTTCAAGCTATTACTATGTTGCTGTAAGGGGAAGGAAAAAACTTTCCGAGACAACATTATTTGGGTAAAGTAGAGAAGAGTTCTTTTACTTACAGCGTTTTAGGTTTAGAGAATATAAAGGTGTATAAAAAGAGTATAAAAGAGTACAACCTGTGTTGACAACAGATAGAAAGGACTGGTGCTAGGTTGAAGTCACAGCCTCAGGAAATACCATGTGAGCTCTTTTTCCAAGCACCACTGCTTCAAAACATGCAGAGTAAATTAATTTGAAAGGCGTCCCTTTCATTCCTGGCTGTACACATACCCAGCCAACCCCTGAGCCACTCTGCTATGTCTTACAGAAGCAAACAAGGGACAACAACCTGCCCCTCTCAGGTGAAAAACCCTTTCACCCACAGGCTGGGAACATGACTCTTGCAACATCTGGGCCCAAGTCAGCTCACCTCCCAACCCACCATAAACAAGAGAGAAACTCCCTTTTGCAGCTTCTTTCCTGCAGCTCAGCTACCCCCAGCAGCTTATGCTGGTACCCAGTTCCCATTACAGTCTCATCTTCCTTCAAGTAGGACTCGAGGTTCTCGAGGTCCGGCCTGGGAGAACAAAGGAGGGGAAACATCTCCCCCTGCTTAGGAGAGCAGAGGAGAAAAATCCCCCTTGCATGCATGTTGAGCTCTTCTGAGGTCACCCCTCCCCTTTTGGGGGAAGGGGGAAGCACAGGGCACCACACCAGTCTGAGCAGCAGGAGCAAGGCATTCACGCAGAGAGAGAGTGTGTGTATGTGTGTGTGTGTGTGTGTGTGTGTGAAAAATGTCAACAAGGTGTAAGAGCTGGGAAAAGCTAGCTACCTACGTGGCAGGATACTAATTTTATAACACTACTCAATTATCATATCTAAAGGTTGCATCCAAACTAAGACATGTCCATACCCAGAACTTCCCTTGGGACGGCCCCATGGCACGCCTCTCCTAGAATTGAGTTGGAGGTCTTAAGACCCTTACTTCATCCTTTATCATCATCTTCATGCCACTTTCCCTTATTGGAGCTTCTCCATGGTTGCTGGGCTTTGCTTTCTTGTTTTGACTAACATGGTATCTAATTGTCTTAGCTCTGGTACATGTTTCCCAGGCATGGTGTTCCAGCTATTATCTGACTCTTAAGACAGCTAGCACAGGGTTAGAATCTGCTAGCTACTCTAAATGTAATACTATATAGAAGTATAAAAATCTACAAATTCATGAAAACCCTAAGGTATCAACTACAACAACTGCAACCAAAAATAGCAATGATACATGAAAAAGGAAGTTGAGGAGCAAAATGTGGTGCAATGGAAGAAAGGGGAGCAATGACTGCAAAAGTCAAAAGAGAAATCATAAAAGGAGGGCAATAGCAATGTCACATTAGGAATAAGCACTTTCATTTTCAGCTCTGTGAAAGACTTAAAAAAGAAGATTATGAGTCCTCTGAGAGAAAAGTAAGAAGGTAGATATCCAGAGTGTTCCTCTTTTGTCCTTCATTTAGGGTCCAGTCTTTAATGAGCAGTTTCACTGCACCGAGCAGAATAGGAAGGCAGAGAAGTATTGCTTAATATGATTCAGTGTGAAATAAATTTATGTATTTTTACATACTAGTAATTTTGAAATGTTCTTTTCCACTACTTAGAATCATGTTCACAGACTACTGCTCCATTTTTTTCTTCAAAAAATTACCCTTTCCCAAATAATATCACACCTGAAATAAGACATATGAAAGGCTGTTTGAAGGTTCCTTAATTAATCAAATCTGGCAGACAATATAAGTTTAATTTGTCTTAGCTATTAGGCAAAATCAAGATGGCTTTCTGCAGCTCCTTGCAGCTCTGTTTTTTGTGACTTCCCTTTAGAAAAGTAGGAAAACAGATTTAAATGGAAAACATTACTAGGAGTCAAAAGCATTGATGGGAAAACTAACAGCAAAAACTTACAAGCGCTGCAAACATATTTTGCTGCTACACTGCATTTACAGTAAAAACCATATAAGCAGATTTTTGCTCATGGCTTTTACTCCCCAATGAGAAAAAATACCAGTGTATGAGATAACACTCTCCCCAACCCTCTCTGCATATACGGACATGTTATAAAAAGCATAATTTGAGTTAGTGCGAGCATATTTTTCAGCCTGATCTTGGTCATTGCTTCTCAGGCCAGATACTTTGGCCTAGGTAGACTGCTGCCAACCCCTAAGCTATTCTTGCTGCAGCAATATCTACCACCTGCACAGCTGTGTCTTCTTTTAGCTGCTAAACTGGAGTAGACCAGAAGTGATAAAATATCTTTTTCCTATTATTGGTGCAAATGACCAGGTGCAGTATGCTGATATTGCAAAATACTGCAAGATAACTAAATATGATGATGTCTACTTGTAGTCTTGTTCTCCTTCAACTTCTGTGACTCTGTGATATGCTTCTCAAGCAGCTTCAGATTCTCCTGTTCTGTGGAGTAGACAGCTCTCTCTTGCCCCCCTACATATCTTCATGTAGTACACTTACTCATCAGTTTTATTTTATCCAAACTCATATTCCAGATTATCCCATTGCCGATGAATAGACATTGCACTGTTTAATATGGAGCACCTACACTTTTTTTGGATCAGTAGCATCTTTGTCTTTATCCCTTAATCTGACACATAATCAGCTCACGGTCCTCTCTGTAACTTCATGTGCAGGCTAAATTTCATAACTTCTTTATGCATAAATGTCCCAAAGATTCAGTCTGTTACATACCTATATATATAAAATTTTCCCATGTGTTTCCTTCGTCATTTCATCCCAACTGTTGGAGTGGTCTTTTCTCTGGCCTTGACCAATATAATTGTGCTTCATTCACATCCAGTCTGAGCAGCACTACAAAGAGCATTCTTCCAGTCCATCTCTCTGACTATACCACATCTGACTAGGCACACTTTTACTGCTTTCCCATTTTCTCTGTCTTACCTTTCTGTATATTTCTGTGTCTGGATATTCTATGGGGTTTCTACCAGGAGAACAGGGAGATAGGGAATTTAAAACCTTGACCCCAAAGACCACTTAGTTGTTTTTCAGAACAAAAAGTCTCAGTGCTTCTCTTGCAAGTCCCAACCACAACACTTTCCTAAGAAGTACCAATTATTTTAATGTGGAAATCTAAGTGAAAACATTAATGACAGTTTAAATAAGAATTTGTTACAATTTCTCTGTGGGAGAAACAGACCTATTAACAGTTTTCTCTGAAAATGAAAGAGCTGGGATTTTCTGCTGTGCACATGCTTTAAAGGACAAGATTACACTGCTATATGGACCTGAGTGCCAGTTCACAGCCCCTGTTACGGTGGCAAAGAAAGGGGAAACAAGGAAAGACAGCTCATGTTTGCAGCAGCTTGGTATTACACAGTTGCCTAGTGCTGGAGAGTTCCCCCTAAATGAGCTCTCTGCTCACTAAACAGTCCTGCTGCCCTGGCACAACCCATTCATCTTCTTCCCATTGGGAAGCCTGAGCTGTAGAAATAACTGCTGTCTTGGGTCTGTGTTCACTCTCTTACATGTACCCAGCCTGGCAAATATGCCTGCTTCATGGTTTTTCATTAAAAAAAAAAAACAACACAAAAAGCCAACTGAAACATCTTTGCACATGTTTTACTGATGGGTCTCTGAGGCAAGAAAGATGCCAGCAGAACGGTGTGTGCTTCTGATCCTCTCTGGCAGTCACACCTGAAAAATTACAGAAGGGCTGCTCCTCTGCTGGCATGAGACACCTTCTCTCTCTGTCTCCTTCTGAGCAACTTTTTAGATAATACTTTTCAGTCGACTATTCATGGTCCTTATACTGACTTCATGTTGATGCAGCTTGATTGGTGGACTTAATCTAACTAATCTGATCCTTTCTCTACACACACTTGTGACTTTCTTAGAGATGTATTTTTTTTCACTAATTTTAAATTTTTTTCCTGACCCATCGTAATGACAGTCACCACATGGACTGCTCTTATTTTTGGATATAGACATATTTTGCCTGCATGGTAAGTTATGTTAGAAATGCTGCCATTAGAAGAGGCTATCATTTATTTGCCCCATAGGGGTGAATCAGTGAAAAAAGAGAGAAGCCATGGAACTAAGTAGATGTAAAACTTGTGTAATTTACTCAAGAAATTGAAATAACCTGTGGCCTATACAGTTCATGTTTGCAGTGATCATTAGTCAAGGTATCGGTCTGCTTTGGCTTTTCTCCTGATGTTCACTTACAGCACCTACTTCCTAATACCTTTTGAAATCATGGACTCCATCCTACTGACCATTTAGTACAAATATAAAAAAAACACATAGATGCACAATTCAAAATATATTGATTGGGTGAGAATTAACCCCAGAATATCTCAGCATTTTCTTTACTTGTCTGTAAAACATACAAAAACACTTCCTCCTGTCCTAAAAGACCTCATATTTAAAGCAACTGCCATATAAGCATACAATAAAGTTATACTAGTTCTGTTTGTCTATGAAAACATAGGTCCTAAAGGGTCCTGCTTACAAATTGTGTAGCAGAGTGAGTGACATCTTACGAATGTCTCAACAGATGGAATAGTTGATCCAATAATGAAAAAAAAGAATACTCACAAATAATTTATTTGTCATTTGGTGGGGAGAAAGAAGACTGAATAATTTATTTGGTCAATATTATTCAATCATCAGTAGAACTGGTAGAATAATTTATAAATTTACTTATTAATAATTTATTCATCAATTGATGGTAGGAGGAAATTAATGAAGTAAACAATATTCAAATATCACTCAACAGGCTCTCAGAGGCAAGCAGGACCAGGGAGGAACTGGGAGAATGGATCCCTTTTGTCAGCCTCATGACAGCCTGTGCACGATCACAGAGGATCATCAAAGGGCAGCTGCCCTGTAATCAGTTCTATAGCTTGCTGATAGCAGCACCCTTCTTTCTCATTTACCCATCCAGGGCAACAGATCTGTAAAGGTGCCCTGAGAGCGCTGTGTGGTTCTTTATGAATTTGACGATGGTGGGAAGCTGTGTGGAAATTCCTGCTCTGGTGTTCCACTGACTTCTGCTGTGATGACTCAAGCCAGATGCTGCTTGCTCTGACATATGGCAGTAGAGGCTGGGGGGCCATCTCAGCCTTTCAGCAGCTTGAAACTTGTCATGCAGCTGAGAAGTGTGCTGGGCTCTGCCAGTGTACCCAAAGTAGAAGACAGAGGGCTTCCCTCTGAGAGCCATAGGACACTGCTCCCTGTTTCTAGATAAAAAACTAAAACCCTAAGGCATTTTAGAGAAAAAAAAAAATTCTTGGTTGTGTAACTCAATTGCACTGCGCCAGAAAATATATAACAAATTGCTGACATGCAGAGTTGAAAATAACCCTTCTGCCCACCATGTCTCTTCAGAATACAACTTCACATGGCTGCAACCATCAAAATAATTTCAAGGCAAATCTTATCTGAATGTAATTTTTAGATGTTTTTGATTTAGTAACATCTTTCCAACGTGGCTGTGGGAGGGAGAGGTTTCTTGCTGTGTAAGGCATGCAGAAACATCCCACTGCTTTTAGATAGCATCCACTAGTTTGCTCTGAGTTTGCTGTACTGCCATTGAATGAATCCCTAAAAAATCCAGTCTGATCATTAACAAAGAACCACAACAGAATAATTTTAATACAAATCATTCGAAAATGGTTTCTGTTGTGTTATAATCTCACATTGCAATAGCTGCCATAAAAATACAAAGTAGGCATAAGGACACGAGTAGAGGGGGATTTTTTCTGTTTTCAATGTATTAAGTTTAATGGCAGATATATGTGCAGTTTGGGAGGAGAACAGATGCCCTTTATGAATAGACTAAGTGGAGGAATCAGCTGGTTTATGTTCTCCTCTCAGCTCTCACCAGGATTTTTCCACTCTTTTCCTTTGTTAACTATAAACTGTAGGTACTGAAAATCAAAAAATGAGGGAAAGTTTATGAATTATACAGTCACAGACTTTATTAGTGCTCCGTGCTTATCCTCTTGGGAGCCACTGAAGGAAGGGCTTTGAGCAATTTCCAAATTTTCAAATGTGTTCTCCATGTCTTTATCTCATTCAGCTTTTGATATGGTGCATAAATTATTTATCAGGACTACCATTATTTTGTTAGTTTGTGTTGTCCTCTGGCACCATATCTGCCGAATGCTATTCATTTTGCATTTACAACTGCTAAACTTAAAATCAGTTAATTCTTCCTCTATTCAGCTCTCTCATTTTGCAAAATGATGTGGGAAGGTCTGAGATGTCAGCGCAATTTCATTTTAACCTTGAATCTAATTACTGTTTTCATTTCTTCATTTCACCAGAAGACGTAAATAAAGTTAGTGTAAGAAATATTTCTCTCTTTCTTTCTATCTCTCTCATTTAGGTGTGAAGAAGGGATAGGAAATAAATTTTTCCACATCATAAATTTGCCATTAGAGCTTAGTGAATTATGTGCTATGCTGGTTAAGTTCAGAGAAGGATTTTTTTTATATACTTTAAGTCTGTCTTTGTCAAGTTAGTTTCTGAGGCTATCTCATAGCTTCCTAGTTGCAATAGCATCTGAATGAAACACCTTCTCAATTATTTCCCCTTACAGTGGATAAAAGAGAGACTAGTCTTTTTCCATGCCTGAATGTACAATATATTCTTGAGCAAATGTTAGTTATGATTGACTTCCTCCTGTTTTATTCCTGTAACATGCTTACATCCTTTCCTGCCATCTCTCAACCCACTCTGCTGATGCAATTATCAGGTATTAGTGTACCAGGAAGATTTCCATTTAACATATGTATAGGTAGCTTTACACTTAAAGGAATCTGCTAATGAACTGGAGCCTGGTGGAAAACTTTACCCTCACTGTTTGGTACAAGAGCAGACTCAGCTACATCAGGCCAAAATAATTTCCCGTCTGCTGGAAAGCACCCATGCAGCACATCCTTTTCCTGCCCCTTTCCAGGGTGCCTTGACTGAAGCCCTCTTGCAAAAGAGAAGGAAAAAGATATTCTAATGGGAATGGGCTTGTCGTTATTTCTGTCCAGCTGTGATTCACTTTATGCAAAGAAGACCTGGTGATATCTGCTTAATAATCCACTTCTCTGAGGTGGTAACCATACTGAACAACTGGCTATGAGAGATTGGAATGGAGCTGCCTGTGCTTCAGAGCAGTGGCACATTGCCACCTGAGGTCCCTGTCAGGATGGAGGATGTATGGCAGTGCCACACTCCTTACCCTGTGCTGACAGCCACTCAGACAAACAATTCATCTCCTGGCATGTCTGCATCAGGCCCCATTTTTTGCAAATCCAAGATCTCAGCCTAGAATAACTATTACGCTATTAGCTAACACTACTTTTCAAGTACCAGCTATGGATTAATGCACTGATTTCTTTCAAGTATCACCCTGTCCTATCTGCAGGTTCAGTTTAATCTTTCAGTTTTTGAAGATGTTTCTCTCATGACCGAACATTCTTGCTCCTGACTAACCACCCTATTTTTCTATAGGTATATTTGTGGGGTTTGTATGCATTAATATGCTAATGTCCTGTATTGCTTTCTTGAGCACTTCTTATTCTTGAGAATGGCAGGCACTTTTACACTTCTGTGTTTGATTAAATTTAATGTATTTATCAGTTCTGTGGGACTGATCACAAGTAAGAATCCAAGCAGGTTGTGATGATGTCAGTGTCTATGTTGTTATTATCAACAGAATCAAACTTCTGGACAGTGCAGTATGAGATAGAGCACTTCTTACTTCCAAGTTAATGGTCCCAATGCTGTCTGTTTAGTAGGTGCCTAACAGACTGTGGTTGTTGTATTAGATGAGGTAAGGAAGTCACTAAATTCTATTTTATAAAACACATATATATCATAGGTAAAAAGATACCATGGAATTGAAGTTTAATATATGCAGAGAACCTTGTTTTCCTTTGTAACACATGCTTCTATCCTTCCCCTTTGTAGGAACAATATTTTTGTCTCTGAAAGGTGCTGTTTCAGTGCCCTCACAAATAAATCCTTCTCCAAAAATATGCCAAAATAGTATCAGCAATAGCAGATTTATCAAACTACCCGATATCAGAGGAACCATTCCCATGGTCCTGCTGTGACTGCAGAAGCAAAATGTTTAGGCAAGTACAGGTGTCATATTGATTCTCTGCTATGGGGTGGCTGCTCCCTGCCTCTCTCTGCTTTTCCCCAGTTGCCTGGCGGTAGGAACCCGGTCTGATGGAGAAGGTGTCAGGCTCCTGCCCCATCTGCCCACACTCTCAGGCCACCAGGGACAAGCCATATCGCTGGTTCCTCTGCTGCCAAGTCCAGTCTAGTAAGACCCAGTGAGGGAGCATTTTGCTTCACTTGCCCACCTTGAGGTCCCTGAGGGCTCCCTGTGCTATTTATATATATGGGACATGGATCTATGCAGGGATCCTTAGGCTAGTATTATGTAAAAACTGGCACTAAGCATTATTCTGCCTAGCTCGCTCCAAAAGGTGCCATTCCACATCAGTTTAAACAGTGCCCAGCTTCAGGCTTTATTCACACTGCTCTGTGAAGAGCAGGGCTGACTAAAAAGAAACCAACAGTCCGTGTACATTCACACTCCTTGTTCTAAATTCTCACAGCTCTATCAGGACATGTTGAAGAAACAAGACGTAGAAATATGAATGTGTTTGTACCATTTGATGAACCAGGCAAAAAAAAAAAAAAAAGAAAAAAAAAAAAGAAAAAAATCTCATTTATCTCTAGGAATAACAACAGTTTTTTTCCATCTGTGAAAATAACAAATACTTACTTTCAAATTAAATTTGTTAGCTGAATATTAATGAAATACTAAAAAATTACAGGTAATAATCTGCAGTGTAATGGTAAAATAAAGAAAAATCAAGCCATCCACCCAATTGTCTCCTGTCAGTGAGAGACTGCTCTGCACAGGGCTGAGTATCCCGCTCCTTCTGAGGTTGCTGAAGGGACCAGCCCTGGCACATGGAGCCTCTGTAAAGATGTAAATGTTCTATCTCTTATTGCAGGCTCTGTAAAGATATAAATGTTACACAACAAGAACAGCTGCTAGGCTTATCCCTTGAATAAACAGAACATAATGCAATTGAGTTTGCTTTTGGCTAAGGAAGGTCTGGCTTAATGCTTTACATAGAAACATGGATCAGATGTTTGATACCAGTTTAATACCTGGAATTCTAGAACAGGTTCTAGCCGCGATCTTGCTGCATTCCTATAAATTTTCTGTAGTGCCCCAGCATCCAAGCCTGGATGGCTGCAATGCTGTGAGAATGCCGCAGCCCCTCCTGCTTGTCTGTCAGGTTGCAACTTTGAAAAGATAGACAAATTCCACTGACAACTTCTTCCTTTATTCAGGGTTACCATTTTCTTCTACCGAAGCCTTCCCTTGACAAATAACAGAACTAATGAAGCTGAGATGTCTGCTGTGTCTGAGAGTTCTCTGAGTTGTAGCCACCATCTGCCTTATAGGAAGACAGATCTGTTTCAAATTCCCATAGAAGAACAATACTATTACTATTGCTAATTAATAGTAGGCACGGACACAAACCCAGATCAAATTAAGTTCTAATAAAAAAATTAAATGGTGATTTTTAATTGACTGCATTTTAAAATCAGCCAGTCAGGTTGTGTATGTTTTTTCACAAGATCCAAAACCTTACTTATCCTTGCCTTTTCAGGGTTGAGATTGAAGCAGAACTGTGGAAGTGATTTTTTGTTTTGTTTTGTTTGTTTTTTCTTTTTTTTTTTTTATAATGGAATTGACTTTTTGAAAGGAAGATCTATTTTAATTAAAATTTTTCAGTGAGATTTGTCAAACTCATGTTCCTCTGGATGTTTATTATGAAGCTATGGGGAAAGAAAGATGTTCTAGGTGCTTACTCTCTCCCAAAAGGCCAGATGAAGTTAAAATGAACTTCTGTGCCTGCTAGCACATACAGACCCCAAGGGCCTTCTAAATTCCTGCTCAGCAAAGGCTGCCTCACACTGAGACAATATCTTTGTTCAGAATGGCAGAGTAAGTTTTCCCTAGTTCCCCCTTTCTGAGGATCAGACTCCAACACAACATATATAGGGTGCTAAAGAGCCAAGATGGCTGGTGAAGATCTAATAACATCATCACTCCAGTCAAGCGGGGCATGATACAGTTAAGTTTGTTCACCTCCACCCATTCTGTGTGGTACACTGGTAGTTTAATTTAATGCTCCTTGCTTTCCTATTGCCCAGCTTTCAGGGAATTGTTGAATAGCAGGTCCCTGTGATTGGCTAAGAACATTCATAATCAGAAGGGGGGACATTCTGCACTGCACCTCGATTCAGACTGTGACACTTAAACTCTTGGGAAGTTGCAATAGTATAATAATATTGGTATTAAATCTTTGATGCTACAGGGGACAGCTATTGAAAAAATCTAAGTCTCCAAATTCTGCACTCTGGGTAGCTCATGACTGCATTTCAAGAAGAGGTTAGTAAAGAAAGAATACAGTATATACCAAGCTCTCCAAATTATGAAGCATGAATGAAGGAATCCCAAAAAATAATAATCATGGATCAGTTGAAGTCAATACAATATGACATGCAACACTGATGCAGGTAAATCTGTTGCTGAGTGAATATTGGAAAAAGCAAGTCAGTATTAAACCAATCATTCATTAACATGGAATAACCATAAAAATGATGGGGTTCAGTATCAGAACACAAAGATTTTGGATAAAGACACATTATATTCTCTGTAGTAAAAGAAAAAAAAAAAAGTTGTTGAGTCTGAACAATCAAACTTATGTCTTGGGCACAAAAAATATCAAACACTATGGGACTGACCTAGTGGAAAGAGTGTTTTACACTGGTATGTGCAATGACAGAGAGGTCTTCTCATTACCTGGGACCCCAGACAGATGTCCCTGTCTAAAATAAACATTTTTTTTTCTACCATGATTTCTTCATGCTCCCAAAAGACAGTTAAAATTGCTGGAGAATTTATATATATATCTTTCGTGCTATTTCCTTCTAAATATGAGGAAGGACAGATACTGGCTTTGGTGTGTTATGTTCCAGCATTCCTAATCTTTCTGCTGTGAGTTGAAGGTCATGCTCCCAAGGGACACTGTGGTGTACAGACAGGTCTGTAACTTCAGTGCAGCCCTGAGAGCCATCCTCCAGAATGCAATTTTCATCTCTGAAGAACATACCTGTCAGTCAATAACTGCTCTTCTCAACCCCTGCTTTCACGAGAGGTGGAAAACTCATTATATTCTTCTTGCACTCTCTATGTTTTCTTTAACTAAATTATATTTGCCACTGTAAAAGACCTATTGATTAATTTAATAGATCTTTTGTTCTTTCTGCAGATTAACACCTTACTTTTTATTTTACTTTCTTGTGCAATCTTCAGTCTATTTAAGCATTCTGAAAGCTTTACAGCATTTTTTTAAACTCTTCATTCTTCTGTCCCTTATGTATAACCCTGGGCAGGGGTGAAATCACAGAAGCACTCAGCAACCACCAGCCACAAACAAGCACCTCTTCCCCCCCCTTAGAGTGGTGTCTGGTGCAAAGATGACAAGCTCCAAAAGTATTTGTCACTCAGAAAGCTGACATCAGGATCGCTGGGCTAAAAGTTGACTCCAAACCCCAACAAGGCTGGGTAGGAAAACATTATTTTTCCCTTTCTTTAGCAGAAAAAATTCTGACATCACTTCTTGATTCTCATCTCTACTTTGGCTGGAGCCTTGGAAAGTCAGTCTGGGTGTAAAGCCACAATAAAACCTGAGGACTTCAACAGAAGCAACAGGAAGACAAATAATATACCAGTGCGATAATATGGTGAGTACAGCATTGGGGTAGGAAAATCAGGATGCAGTGCTTAATGATACGAGTATCTCCTTGGTCAGTGCCCTAAATGTCAAAAATCTCAAAAATTTAATAGAAACAAAAATTTTTCTTCAGAGCCACATGGTGGAAAGTCATATTCCCCCATACATTAGTCTTAAACCATGACCTCGCAACATGCCCTGTTCACACAGAACTGAATATCTAGGCTCTTCTACAAATTTACCATCTGCATACAGCAACTTGTTTGTTGGTGTTTAAACATGATTGACATAATTCAACAATCCAGCTTATTATTGTCTTTGTAACTATGTAAAACGTTGACAATGATTATCCCAGTAGACTGAGGATGTGCTTCCTGTGACACAGTAAACAAATGTAGCAAAGGAGGCTTTTTCCAAATGATTGCTTCAACCCCCTAATGAGAATGCTAGCTTATTTCATCAGGGTTGCACTACACCAAGAGCCTTAATGAATCCTCAAGTCACACAGCTCCGTTTCTTGAGCCTGAGGTACAGTAGCTAGAATTGTATGCCTATGGACTTTTCTCCCATCTTTAGCTGCATGCTGCATTATAATGAACCTATTTATTATACTGCCTGCAAAAAGACATTTCTTTAAAAAAAATTGTATTTCTGAGATTTGGTTTCAAAACCTACCAAACTCCTTAGAGGAGTGAATCTTCCTATAAATCAGTGCCTCTTAATGGAAAGAACATGAAAGAATGAGTAATGGTAGGTAAAAAAATAAGGATAAATCAACCTGCTCATTAACCTGCTTGCACAGTAAATTTTCTGAGCTCTGAAGGCCAGGATTTAAGACAGTTTCTCTAAATCAAAGAATTCTTATGAATCCTATTCCTCATCTCCCTTCTATAAGTTAATGTTTGGGTAGTCAATGACCATTTGTAGGGGATGTTTTTCAGGTGTTCACAAATATCAGCACTGATTTATTTGGGCAAAATAACACATGGTGTTCCCAGGGGAAAAAATCATTACCTTAGTTTTTGTGCACCTAATTACAGTAAGTCTCTATCATACTCACCATCTACCGTAACTACCTGGGGAATTGGCAATGTTTAATAATGGAGAAAAGAGTGCTCCAGTGTCCAATTAAGGTTTTCTTCGAGGATTAATAAATCATGTCTCATCAGCTCCACTGACCCAGAGGTGTTAATCTTCACCTTATCACTCTAATCTTAAAGCAAAATTCTGCAGATCAAGAACAGCAGAATGGTTGAGTTAATTTTTCCATTAGGCTGATGAAGTCTTTATATCCGTATCCTATGATACACTATTCCCTGAGCGTGTTTACATGCTCTGTTACAGAGCAGAAAACAAACAGTAAAAAGTCTGCCACAGCTATTTGGCATAAATGACCAGTAACTTGGACTCTGCTCCATACTCAGCTCTTTTCCTAAAACTGTGCTGCATTCACATATTGGAACAAGGTACTGAGAAGATGATAAACAGTCAATAGGGGTTTTAGCACATCTAAATGCAGTTACAAAAAGAATTAAATCATGTAGTCAATAATGGAAAGAAGACTTAATAGTTATCTGCCCGGTAAACAATATCCTTGATTAGAAGGCATAAACAATATTGTTTTATTTAAGGGCAAGGATCCAGATATTTCACTGTGAAGAGTTTTTCTCATTGACATGTCTACAGTAATCATGGAGAGCATGGCAAATTGAGTTAAAATATGCTCCTAAGCACTACAGTAAATTAGAAATCACATTTTAACTTGTTCCCAGCCTACATTTATTTGCTCTTGTTTCAAAGTAATCAGGCAGGTTAAATTCTTTTGTCATGAACATTCACAAAAAGTACTGAGCTTACATTAAAAATCTATTTCATAACCATTGCTTTTCAAACAGTTCCTTCTCCTTATCTGACTTAAGGAAAGGAAATGGGAATTGATACCTTTCGGGGTCACATACTTCTGTTTCACTGAACAAAGGCAGAGAGAGAGAGAGAGAGAGAGAGGGGATCAAAGCCAGAGTAATTTCGTGGGGTGGGTAGAAGGAAAAGGGAGAAGGGCTGGATTTCTGAAAGACTTTTGAATGAGTGATCTTTATTCCTATCCACACATTTCCTTCCCTATATCTGTCTCCTTTTCTTCTAAGCAAAACACAAAACTTTGCTTGCCCCCTCCCCACTCTGTCACACCCCCAAAGCAATGGGACTCAGACTCTTCCCACTTCCAGGTGCGAGAGGCTAAGGAGTCTGTGTTGAAATCAAGGGGACAAAAACATGTGCTTGAAAGTGTTAAAAGAAGGTTAAAGAGTTGGGTTAGAGGAGAGGAAAATGAGTAGCAACTTTTTTCCTCTTGTCTCTTTTCTCCAAATTGAGTCACATATTATGTTATTTTCTGAAACTCATGCACAGCCTCTTCTTTTACACTTTGAATTCACTCCTGAATGTAACACCTGAACAAGCAAAGAAAACATTAAACAACAGAATTGTTTGCATTGTATGTCACAGAGATTTCTCAGAGAAGGTGGAGCTCTTGGACAGCCACTATTTCATCCATATTATTTCTTTTTTTTTTTTTTTTTTGCATATTGGAGATATTTCAAATACATTCATTTAAAAAATAAAAACAGATAAGCTATTATCATGTCTACCTTCTGTGTCCTGTGCTGAAAAATGGGACATATCATTATACTTACTTCAAAGCATTTAATCTGTAAAAAAGACAAGTGACTTACACATAAAAGTGTGCATCTTATAAAGCACCTGGATTGTATCATTTAAATAATTAATTTAACTAACATGCATTTGAGATAAATTGATTTGCCTCTTTACCCCTACTTATCATCCTCTATTCCCTTCAACAATTTAGCATTCAACAAAATACTACCAACCATACAGCATTCCCAAGGTCACCCTACCGACCCTCCTTCAAGACCCCCATTAAAATCCTCTTCTACTATAAGACTATGAACAAAACAAAATTAATCCTCCCTTTGCCCTCCAGCCTAAGAGGATTCAAACTCACATATCTCCCCTCCCAAGAGAATTGCAACCTCTTCATCTATGTGCTAGTATCTTTATGTATGCACATGAATACGTGAATACTCAGACAGAGAGATGGACAGAGCACTCTGTGCTGCTCCTAAGAAAGCTCTTTCATTTTACATTAAATAATTAAGGATTTCTTGAGCCAGGACAGAGTATGACCATAGGGCAGCAATTAGGGCACTCAGCTGGGAAAGTGACGTGTTTTCTGCTCTTTGCTTCAAAGACTACTTGCTGTTTAAACCAGTGACTGCTCTGAGTCCTTCCTTCTGCACTGTCTGGTGAAGCGTGTGAGCCCTCACCTTCCAGGTGGCTCATTAGGTGAAGCAGGAGGATTCCCAGGAAAAGAGATCTTGTTTGCTGCATCTGTCTGCACTGGGGCAGCCTCTGCTATACGTGTCTTCTAGGTCGTCATCTAGTCAGATCACTGCCTCAACAAATACCTCAAAAAGTCAGTGTCTCAGAAAGCTCAGGACTCAGCTACAACTGCGTTGCTTTTATGCTGTACTGGTGTTAGACAGGATTATCTTCACATGGGGTGAAGGAGATGCTGGAAATGGGACAGTGCTTTTCTTTGGGCAAGCTTAAAGAAAAGTGGTGGCACCTCAGGTCCTAGCACAAACCAGAGATCCTAGTCCTAAAAGCTGAATTCTCAAACAAGGCAATTCCCCACCCATTTTTGTAGCCATGCTGTTTTACAGAGGAGCCTTCAGAACACATCTAAGGCTATGGTTAATCATCACCAACAGCTAGGTCACTCAGCTAGGTTGTCAAGGTTCTATCCTTACTCCAGAACAAATAATTAGTCACACTGCATGAATGAATGAAAGAAATACCATCAAAAAATGTGAAATATCACTGTGTCTGATGCCTAAAATATAGAAGGAATGCTTGAAACCAAGCTGTAAGGCAGGCTCTGCAGTCAGGAATATCAAGAGAAAGATGATGTTTGTCTGGCCAGAGGCAGATACCTCTTTCCTGTTCATTTAATCCCTGGTTACTTCATGCGGCTTCCTGCACAGTTCCAAGGCAGAGCACTGCACCAGGGAATTAGGAGTCCAGGAGATGCTAGTTAAGTCCTCTGCATGTCATTAAATATATTCTATACGCCTGAGCATCTAAGTGGGTCTAACTTACAGCTCTTCTCCTGTTTAATTCTTAAAATGTACAGAAGAAGTAGGTGTTTCCAAAGTTGGCTGAAGTCACTCATTATATTTAGTTGTTGTGTCCAGAATAGAAAAGTGTGAGACAGGACTGTAAATTGTGTTGACAAAATAAAATCATTTACACAGGGAACATGATTGTGAGACAAGTAAAATGTTTGGAAAGTAGTTAATGTCAGATTGTTCCCATTCATATATTTTTAAAACAGATTTATAAAATGTATCCATTTCACAAGTGTTTTGCCTTTCATGTTTCTTGTTAGTTTCTTTTGCTGTAGAATTCCACTGAGTGAATATCTCTGCACATTATGTACAGAACACAGCAGTGAAATAGTTTTATATCTTCTTCTGTCTCCCTCGGCCTGAACTTTAATAATAATAAATCTGAATGGTCATAAGACAAAATTGAAAGCAAGCTGCCTGACAAACCAGGCAGAATGCATGAGCAACCTCAGTACCGCCTTACTTTCCAGATTTGTGACAAATAATGTCTTGTTTGTACAGAAGATGTTACTAACCTTGCATTTCTTCAAAAACAAAAAAGGGTTACTACATTATGGCTTTCATTCTGTTTGGCAACAAAATGTTAAAAAAGAAAAAGAAAATGAAAGGATCAAACACCTGTCTGAGATGATGAAAAATAAAAAGAAGGAGAGAGTGTGCACATCTCTCACTGACCAACTTTCAGTTCATCAACCCAAATAACCAGGCATCCATTTATAATTCAGTTGCAGCCGTTAATAGAAGGCCAAATTCAATTTGCTGGAGTATTAAAAATGAACTTTTATTTTAATCAGTTGAACCTCATCAACATGAAATCAATAGGAGTATTTCCACACACTTAATATGTTATGAGTTGCACTTTTGATTTGCCAGAGAATTTTGCTGGGTTGGGGCACCTTTTCTGCCAGTAGTTGGAAGTCTGCCACTTTACTGCTGTGGTGCTGGGTCTGGTTCCCTCTACAAGTTAGAATTTAATTTCTCAATTTATTTGTATTCAACTTGAAATAGTTCCTTTGTCACCCTAGGAGGACTGAGGTGAGGATTTCTTGGGGGTAGATATAGAGACAGGAGAAATACTTTTCTTTCATGGAAAGAGGCCAGCAGTGATGGATGAATAGAGAGAAGGAACCCACCACCATAGATAGAGCAACGTTTCTTCTGTCCAGGAGGCAAAGCTAGGAGCTGTGGAAGTACCCAAAGCCTTTAAAAGTGTCAATAAAGTTAAAAAAAACATTTATCACAAGCCTGCCTCCAAACAAAATACAACCCTGCCTTGTGGATTGCTGTTCATTCTTAGAAGATCAGAGTTGCAACGGGCTGTCTGCCACATCTTGTTGTCACCTCTAAATGAGGTGTAAGTGATTAGTTTCCAGATTTGGTGGCACAGATTGAGAAAAGATTATCTTGGCTACAGAGAAAGAGTTTTTGTCAAAGACCTGGAAGAATATTACTTGCTAAGAGTTAGCAAGGTGGACGTTTTAGTTAAATGGGCCTGGTTGCAGTTTGTAATCTAATAGAAAAAGCTATAGCATTGGTTTTGAGCACAGTGGTTATTGCAGTTTGCATCTGAATCTTCAGGGGAGAAAACACAGCAAAATTCAAGCTGTGCTTCCCTAAACTGCTTTTTATGTACCCAATAAGAATGGTGTGAACTCAAATAGTATACTTGGATTGCCCTCCAGTGATAACCCATTTCTCTTCTGCTAACCTTCACTCAAAAGTGAAACTCTTGTAGGTCTTGTATCTGAAAGCTCCATCTTTCTAAAGGGAAACTCTTGCGTGCACTCCAACTGAGTGCACACCTCTCTAGGGACAACAGGACTCCCTTTCTACCCTTTCCTTGTCCTTGGCTCTTGCTGAGTATAATTTATATTGCTACACAAATCTATTGCAAGCAAAGATTTTTTTTTTTTTCTAAATTTGGTCTACTCTGCAAGTATTAGACTGCAAGCTCAGCCCAGCAAATTTATCTTCTCCAACATTTGATTTCTTCTCTGTCATTTCTTTTTCTTCCCCTAACAATTTTCTCAAAAAACCAGATTTTGTCAACATAGCTGCTCTCAGCATGCTGTCCATATTACTTCAGTAAAAGAAGTAAGTTTGATGTCTGGACATAGGTAGTCCTGTAGAAAAGGGTCTTACTTCACTCACTGACAAGCCTAGCAGTATAGCTAACAGCATTTCCCAAGTGGAGTGGACTTGCTTCAAAAAAAAAGAGAAGAAAAAGAAAAAAAAAATCAATATTGACTCTTGACACATTTTCATTTACATCACTGCATGGCTTTCAGTCTGGGCACAAATCAATAAGCAGCTTTTAACACTGCTCAACTAGTTTGTTCTATGTAAAAGAAGAGAGATTTGCCTCAAGTGGCTTGTTTTTCCCTTTGGGCTCCAGGCAGACTCTCCACCAGTAACAGTGTGTGATTCTTCGAAATGAAGTTGAGTTTATTTGACTGCTCTTTCTGTGACTGATCAGAAGAGCTTGAACTGTAATATTAATCACACAACATTTTCTTCATCACCACTTACAGTCAATTGACTTTGTACTTAGCGAAAGCATCTCAAGCAGCCAACTCAATGTACCAGAGGGCAAGAAGTCAATAGGAGGAAGAAAGATTTAGTTTCAAAACACACAAAACACAGCCTGTGGAGCCGCTGACACACACACATTGGGCACTTTATCACACTGCAGGTGCACTGCTGTTGCATGTTTTTATTTGCATGATGAAGGCATCCACATCACCTTGTGTTCAGCAAGCCTCCTCAATTAACTGCAGCTTTTTTTCAATCTCAGGTTTATTTAGAAGGTGCAGGAACCAAGTATTTTCTCCAGACTCTACTGGATTCAGCAACTATTTAGTTCAATTTAACTCTCTACATATTTCATCAGAGAACTGACCCATGAAGTAAGCACCTTCTGTCTCAGATATACTGATGACTTACTCAAATGCCAGGCATATGTCATGCTAATAATACTACCCATATGCTTAACAAATACCAATTTGTCTAAGGTACCATTAATATTATTTTAATAGACACTGGCATACAGTGAGCCTTCTAAAATCATGTTGTCATCATACATTGATTTTTGAATATATGACTGGGTGTACAGCATTACCAGCTTTGTCTCCTAGAGTCTCAGCACACCACCTCAGAGAATTTTTAGCTCATGAAGCCTTCACAGAAGTTTTCACACTAAAGAATTGCATGCAATATTGAAAACAAGAGCCTAGAGGATTCATTTATTGCATTCAATACCTTAGAAATGTTCTTTGCTAGAGGCAGACTCCGCATGAAGTTCAACATGCCATAAAATGGGCAATCATGTCTTTTATATGGCACATTTTAGACATGCATGACCAGAGTCTTCCCACTTGTGTAAAGCAGCTCATTAACTCCCTTCACTACTTTCATGGGGATTCTCCCTAAATAAAAAGGATTCCTCAGTAGTGTGGAACGGATGTAACATACAGCACAATGTTGTCTCCACTTCTCTGGGCTGTTCTGGATGAGGTCTCTAATTTTCTACATACATAGATACATGTAATATTAATACAATGTATATTAAAAGTATACATGCTCACACTAAACATGTTTACTATCACTTTATTAAGTAAAAGCATCAGTTTCTTCTCTGTGAATGAATCTAGGTTTATTCAAGACTGTTTTCAGTGGATAAATTTAGTATCATTTGGATGAAACATATTGAGAGTATTTTACTTTAGGCAGATTTTGCTGGTTATTAACTTTTCAGAATTTTCATCGACTGGCCTGCAGCTGTATGAAACAGCTGTCAGTCTTAGACCATGCAAATCAATTTGGATTTAAACATCCAGGTTTTCTTGACATTTGTCTCTTATTAGTTTAGAGTTTCAGGACAACATGTGTTTCCCAGTGGAAAATAATCATAATCAGAATAAAGAGGACCTTCAAGGACACTCAGAGATCAGTCAGTCAAGACTTTCTTTAACTCTGTATTCTTATTCTGTTGGGGGTGGAATTCAAACCAGCTTATATCAAAGCAGTGAAGGAAAAAGTAAAATTAACCCTCTATTCAAAAGCATACAAACATTAACGTGGAAATCAACTCTGTATACTACTGGTTTTGCACCGTTCTTTAGCCCTCAGTTCCTGATGCAAATACAGCATCCATTTGTTCTCGACTTTATCCCCTGACATTTGCAAAATAGTAGGCAAAACTAAATTAATTGCTTAATTAGGAAGCATAAAATCATATTTCTTGTGGAACGGATGCATTTCAATATGGTTTGTACACCGTGTACCAGTAGCAGATACGTAAGACTTGTACTCTACCACTACTCACCAGAAAGCCCATTAAATGCCAAGTCCATAAGCATGCTCCAGCTGTTCTATACTGCTGCACCAGCAGGAACTGAGGTAAATCACCCCTGTATGGTGTGAGGGGCTATAACCCAGGAGCTACAAATGTCAGCAGTGCACAGACATAGCAGCCAGCTCTATGGAGCAGAAGGAGGGTGAGGGATGAGGGCAGGACTGCTGGGAAGTCAGCTCTGTCCCTATCAGATGACAAACACCAGAAAGGCTGCAGTCAGGCTGCCCAGCTCCCCCTACATCCCTTCTAAAATTCACCTGCTGTTTAGCTGCAAAATGTGAGCAGTATTTTCATCCCCAAATTTGTAGCAGATATAAAATTTCACACCCTCTGTAAGAACACTTGCAGCTCCTGTGATTTCTTTTATAGATCTCTGACACTATGTACTTTCAAAATGCATTCTGAATACCTATCACACTAAGTAACAAATGACTACAACATAGCTGTTGATAAAAACATAAGAAAATCTGAGGTGTAAGATGAAAGATCAGCAGAGTAATTTTAAATTTGGCGTTCCTGTCAATTAAATAGGCTCATTCTAAATACTGAGAAACAGATTACCATTGAAGATCTTTCACCAAGATAGAGGACCTCACCACCATCATTTTCCCATTGTATAGAGGTACAGGTGGAAGAGAGAAGGAGTTGAAGCATCTTGTCTGAGATCATCCATCAGACCAATGACCAAGCAATCAGAGAGCCAGCTATGCACCATTTTCCACTGGATTTGTGAGAAAATTCCACTAACTTGAGAGCTGAAAGATCACTGGGGAAAGCTGAGGGAGCTGGATGTAGAGGATAGAGACTAGAATTGCCCTTTTTTAAGCTTGTAGCTCTATTGGATTAAGCACAGCATGACAGACTGTGTTTCAGCTCTGGCTGTTCTAGCTTAGTGGTACAGGGTTTCAGTGGCCTTAGGGTGAAAATAAATTGTTCTAAACCTCCTGTAACAGAGCCTAACACTCTCTCCCAGAGACCACACCAGTGAAGTGCAGCATACGTTTAAGTGGACAGTCAGAGTTCAAACATATGCAGTCATGCTGGTATTTCACAAAGGACTCCATTTGGAATGAAAAAGAACATGAGGATAAGGCCATGGGAATTTTTCACCATCTGTGATAATAACTCAGAAAAAGCTTGGCAAGCAATCTGCAAAAGAAAATTCTCTTTTGGGGATGCAATTCCAGGATTTTCTTCCAGGATTCAAGTATTATATTTTTTTAAAGCCTTATGATCATTCACAGAAGCAGACAATTTCTTTGTATGGCACAACTCTTTGAATGAGTTGCTAATTGGTGTAAAGCATTTGGCACAATGTATTTGGCCCAATACTCTCAAACGACCACACTTAGGCTGATTTCCAGCACACAATACTCAGTTGTAGGTTGTCTGGTTCTTTCACATCACGTTTGCTGAAATGAGAGATTACAGGCTGATGTGACACAAAAAAATTTACATCAATTGATTTTGCGAGTACTTTACGCTTGGTTACATGCACAAAAGTTCCATAATTGTTAAACAACAAATCTGTACAGGTACACATGAATTAGAATTATCAAAATTCATTACATTATTAAAAATCGCAGAAATTGCCATTAGGAACAGGGATATTACCAGGCTAAGGCAAACTGACATCTTGCCTAAGTAGTGACTCTCTTTCTGTGCTCAGGGTAGGGCTGTGCTGTGTGCAGGTTGGAAAGTTCAGCTGCCAGCACCCCAACCAATGTTCAAACTCCACAATAAAACCAGCCTCTGGTAACTCTTACTCCCTGATGCCACTGCCCTGTCATAGGATGTGCCTAACGCTGTGCTAACTCTGCTGCCTCCCCCTATTTCAAGACTCTTATTTTCTCCTATACAGAGGGAATCTGAGCAAGTTATTCCTAGCAGTTTCCACTGGATTCCAAAGTCTGCTGGCTCTTTCCTTCCCCTTACTTCTCCCTGTCCCTGAAACTGAATGGTAAAAAGTCAGTAAGAAACAACATAGTGAAATATAATCACAGTGTACATTTGTAGAAGAACCTGCTTAATGAGGAAGTTATTTCCTAACCCTCTCAGTCAGTGATTGGGTTGTGCTCAGGATATGGTACTTTTCTGCTTACACGGTTTAAAATTCTGATATCAAATTTAATCCTATTCAGTTCACATCCTCAATCACTTCTTTTGACAGCAAGATCCATTGGCTAATCATTTATTCCTGAGTCAGTTGGGGTTTGCAACACACTAGTTATTAATCAGATCGGGTTTTGTATTCATTAATGGTGAAATGCAACTGAAAAAACATCCCTGCCATCTGAATCAACCTAATTCCAGTACAATTGTGAATGTGGATTGAAATGAAACTCCCACAGAGCTGAGCAGTTCTGGCCTCAGCAGGAACATCAGAGAACCCAGGACAAAATCCTGCTCATGACTCATTCTCTGGTTTGGCTTAGTCTGAAGTTCAGAATTGCAACAAGTCTGATTCTGCGACCATAGGGCAATCAAGATACAGCTAGAAGAAATGTATTTGTGGAACATCCTCTTTTCCTTTCTTTACCATCATTAAACAAATCTCATCTTTCAAATTTTTACAGTTGACTACAATGCGTAATATTGGTGTTAGAAACAGGAACACTTTGTGTGAAGCCATGGGCACTTTAAGGCTTAGGCAATGTTGGACATTTGGCAGTTTTGTTGGCCTGGGTGTCTCATCACTGATGTCTGCCAGTTGTTCCTCTCCAGCCAGGCTGGTACATCACCCTTTCACAGCACTGTGCTACAGCACTTCCCTGCGCTGTGGCACCACATATCAGGGTCAGCCTCAGGTACCCACAAGCTCTTCTTAGCACAGAGTGCCCTGGAGCAAAAGAAAGGGTGCTGACCTTTGCTGTCCAGAGGTGTGCGCTCACAGTATCTCCCTCCTCTTCCACCTGTGAGCAGTGTGGCTCTGCAGATAGGAGAGATTTGCCTTTGAAAAACACCTGCCTATTTATATTTAAAATCCTGGCCCAGGCACATGATGGTAATCAGGGCTACATGAGTGTTACAGCTAAGGACAAAAATAGGTAAGTAGATGCAAAGGTACAAATGAATGTTGCATATCCTATGTCTGCTGTGATATCCATGTCCTTTGATCTCAAGCAAAATTTACCATGCCAAATATGGGTAACAAACATGCCAGCAATGGAAACATCTATAGGGGGAACATACTAGGGTAGTATTTTAACCTACTTTCATGCAGAAAGAGAGTTTTTAAAAGACACACAATTAACTGAAATCTGTATGGGTTTGGAACAATTAAAAGTCTGATGCTGATGAACAGGTCTCTGCAGAGTAGTGACAAAATTGCAGTGGCATCTCTTCAGAGTCCAAGAACTAATATCAATAGCTTTATTTCTTTTATGCTTCTCAGGAGTAAGAGATTAGGAGAACAATTTTTCTGCCTCAAAGAGTACGAAGAATTACTGTGCACAATATTGCATCTTTATGCTGCTAAAAACATTTCAAATAGCCCTCTGGAGATACAATTTAAGAGAGATGGATTTTCCACTAAAAGGTGCATATGCTTGTCATTACATAACCATTTCTCCTGGTATATCCATAGCAATCACAGACACAACCACACGTTGCTGGATGCACAATTTCTTCATGTTGAAGTCTTATATTCCACTGTGTGGTAAAACTACAAAGCAGAATGCCCATGGTGCCAAAAGATGTTAAAGCCATGAAGTGTCATTGCTATTGTGGTATCCATCACTACATTTGGATTGGTAAATTAAGCAGTCCATAGCCTGCTCTCCAGCCTGCTCTCTGGCCTTAGAACAGTCTGCACCCAGAAGGCTAACTACACTTTGAATCAGGGTGACCACATATATTTTGCTTACAGCCTCCTGAATAGTGCTGGAACATTAGGGAATTCAAGGTGGCACAAATCGAAGTGCACATCAGAGAGCATGGTAACTATGAGTGAACAATCAGATGACAATGTTTCAGCCTCTGTCCTGGCACTGTCTTACTGGTGTGGGTACAGCCCTTTGTACTTGTGATCCTGAGGCTGTTCTGCTCCACACAGCCTGGGGCTCCCACCAGCGCTGCCTGCTCTCAGAGTAGCTCTGGCTTCACCCCTTGCGGTCAGCTAAGCATCTCGGACCTTTACTGAAATCAGATTACTTAGGGCTGGGACAGGTGAGAGAAAGAAAAAGAGATTACCAGATACTACAACACTCCTACCAATTTTTGGCACTGATTTAGTGAAAGATTCATATTGTCTTGCCTGACACTAACTTTTACTCAGGCGGTTGCTTGGTGTATGCGCATCAGGTGTTTACATTCATCATCTAAGCATAAATATAAATAAACCAAATCCTTTGGAAAAACAAGGCTATGGTTTTGCAGTATTACTGCTCCACAAAATGCAATTTCTCTGTCTTTAACAGGCCTCGGAACAAACTTTTTGAGGATCATCAAGTATATTCCTACAGGAAATTTGCGAAAGTCAAGGATAATTTTAGTTCAATTATTGAGTCATACTCTAGGAGGGAAAGATTAAAATTATGAGTTAGCTTGTGGTTTTTCCCATGCAGGTTTTCTCCTAACAATAACTTTCTGATGAAAAGTCCAACCTAGTTTTGAAAGGCTCTAAACAGAAGATTTGCTCAGCTGTTCCTGAGGAAGATGCAGTTGTGTGAGAATTACCTGTTGTTATTCATTTCTGGCCACAGTCTCAATGCAGAGATGGATAATTTCTAAAAATAAGGTGCATGTAAAACAGTTGTTTTATTTTGTATACCCTAGTTCTTATGCAACTACTGTTATATCTGCAATTGTCACTGTTCATGCAGCCACTGAGTGTTCCAGGCAAAGATTTTTTTATCATAGATATGATTAGCTATTTACAGAGTTCCGTGAAAGTAGGCTTGTTGCAGAAAATATAGAATCACAGAATCATAGAGTTATAGGATCATTTAGGTTGGAAAAGACTTAAGATCATGGAGTCCACTGTTAACCCAGCATTGCCAAGTCTACCGCTAAGCTGTTCCTAAGTGTCATATCTACCCATCTTTTAAATACCTCTGGGGATGGTGACTCAGCCAGTTCTCAGGGAAGCCCGTTCCAGTGCTTGACAACCCTTTCCATGAAGGGATTTCCCTAATGTCCAATCTAAACCTCCCCTGGCAGAACTTAATGTCGTTTTCTCTTGTCCTAACAAGGTATGGTCCTTGTCTGTAGAATAATATCAATTACACACCATTCCCTTCATATTGACAGTAAACCTTGCAAACCAATCTCATTACCCTGAAGTTATCAAACTACCAAATATACATGGAAGGGATTGAGGTGTGGGGTGGCTCTCAGGATAAGCTGTTGCAGAGGCTGCAGAGTGGAAGCTGGTTGCAGGGTGCCCAGAATTGCTCCAGCTGGAGAGCCAGGGTACTGCCAGGACTGCCACAGCAGGAATTCCTGTTTCTCTCACCAGCCTTTACCAAGAGCAGAGCATGTGTACTGGAGGCAGCAGAAGAAGCTCCACCACCAGCACCCTGTGCTCTGTAGTTTCCTACTTTGCTTTTCCCTTGGTGAGCAAGTGTGCTGCTTTCTTTTGCCTGTCACAAGGAAAACAACTGCAAAGAGTCTTAGCATGCTATTTTTCCACAATAGTGCCTGCGACTTCTGTTTTTCCTCAAGCTCCTGAAATTCCAACTGGGGTCAGAATTTGGAAATTTGCTTTAAACAAAGCAGGGATCCACCATGCTTCTTTCTTTAAGGTGTTGTTGCTCTCTGTGAGAGCAAATGATTCCCCATTCTGCTATTGCTAGGATCTCAGTGAGTGCCAGGCTATGTTTGCCTTGCAGACCCCTTTAAATAAAGCTGGAATAGACAGGCTCACATAAGCAAGTGCACAATGTAGCAGACAGCTTCAAATTTTCAGAAGACAGTCATAAAAATTTTTTCTAGGAAAAATATTTTGATAAATTAGTGTGTGGTGGAAGGGTGAGATTAGGATTTCTAATGCATCAGACTCACAGACTCTGTGAAAAGTAGAGAGGTCACAGTGGACTTAATGTATGCACATATATACACAAACATATATGAAGAAAGATCTGTATATATTTTAAAAAAATATTTGCTTGGAAAACTATATCTGCTTCTATTGAATTCTAGAGACACCTCATTCCTATTTCAAATCGAGATCTGTTGCATCATTTAATGTGGATATATAATAACATTTTTTAGCAGATAGAAGTACTTAGGAACATGAGAAAATACTTCTAAATTTAGTTTTAAGTGACTTCAATATGTACTACTTTCCTCCTAATCTCTCATGCAATTTAAAATGGTACATCTTTAATATATATATATCTTATTAGAAAATAACATTGCAGAATTAGCTTCAGCTAACACAGTGACAAGACATGTATTTTGTTTTCTGGTATCAGTCTTCAGTTTCATACTGATCACCTTTTATCTTCTGCCCTCTCTCCCTGGAATTATTTTTCCCTGTACTTTCTGACACAACATGTGCTTACACTAATTGAACATCTGAATCACAGTAAAAAATTTACATGCTGTAGGCTCTACCTTCAAAAAATGCCAAATGTCACTAGTTGAAATGACAAATGATGTGCAGACAAGGGGGAAAAAGAGTGTTCTAATAACTGGACAAGGAAACCTTGTTCTGATCTGGTAGCATTGTGACCATTTGGATGGAACAAATTATTTGGACAAAACAGAGCAAAGAAAGAAGGTCTTTCAAAAATTTAGTGGAAAAAATATTCTTTAAGGTACAGCTCCATTTGAATCACACCTGCTGGCCTTACAGGCATAAAATTTCTGTTTCAGTAAGAGCTGATGTTTCTCTATCTCATCTTCATCTTTTTATGGTACATCTGATAATATTCAATTATTAATTTTTTTAAATAAAGTCTCATTTTCTAGATCCATGAGATTAAAGCGGAGAACCAGAATGAAAAAAAACAAACCTACTCAATGTGTCAGCAGCCAATTAACCAGCTTTAATGGCCGTGGAGAATAGCTTGAAAACATTATTGATGAATTGCCCAAAAGGTAAGCTCAAAGCTGATAGAAAGTCAATTTTTTTCAATATATTTTAGCAATATCAAGATTTTTGTGGCCTAACTGTATATTCTGGCTGACTATGCTGAGTTCAAGCAAATCCAGTATCAGAACAGCTACTGAGCAGAGTAAGACTGTGAAAGGCTAGTGGTGATGCTCCTGTGGGCAAAGGAGAAGGCTCTTCCTTGGTTCTGGTGCCCACAAGTATCTCTCCAGTGCACATCTGATAGACCACAGGACAGAGGAGATAGACCAGACCACTGGAAGGCACCCCACAAAAGACAACCCCGCAGCGCACTGGGGTCATGACAATGCTGAGCAAGAGCACTTTAGCCTTTGTGTAACATCAGTCAGTTTGGTTTAGTTGTTAAAACTTTTGAGGATGACTAAGGGAAATATAAGTTCCCTTTTAGTTCTCTGCTGATAGATCTGCAGTTAAATTTAAAATAATTTAAAAAAAATAAATTTGTAACAGCATCTGACATCATCAGCTTGTTAATGCAAGTTCTATCCTCTGGCACAAATATTATCTTTGACCATTATATATTCTGGCTGAAAAAAAGAAGTACATAGCTGCAAAAAATCAGATAAAAAGGGGAATAATAGAATAGGACATACATTAGCAGGGAAGGATAGTCATTGAATTTGAGATACTCAGGACTCAGGACATCCAAGTCTGGTTTCCCCTTTGCCTGATGACTATTTACTGCTGGGGAAGTGATTAAGTATATCTGTGCCCCAGCATCATATCTTAAAATATTTCCTTTCTCCATTTCATCCAATTACATTCAAACTGTTCAAGTTAGGGGCTTTCTCTAGCTATGTACAGTGATTAACAGGAAAAGATGTGTTATATTGAGTGCATTGACTACATACGCACTAGGAAATGAAATAGTGATGCCTATATCTTTAATAATATTAATATTAACCTCTAATAGTGGTCACATATACCATTAAATAATGTTTAACATAAAACAATATTGTCAAAGTTTACATAAGTCATAAATACAATGAAATATACTCATACAGTTTTGTGCATTGCATATAACTACATATTATATATAT
Organism: Dendrocincla fuliginosa; assembly: GCA_035047845.1. Lineage (NCBI taxonomy): Eukaryota > Metazoa > Chordata > Aves > Passeriformes > Dendrocolaptidae > Dendrocincla > Dendrocincla fuliginosa. The sequence continues at coordinate 67,085,420 of JAWWMO010000121.1, read as the reverse complement.
GTCTAAAATTGTATATTAAATGAAGAGCATGAAACAATGCACCTTACATATACTTCTTTTTTCCTGTCTCAAGCTATTTAGCCCTTACACTTTTAAGTTTTGTAAGAGTCCCAGTTTATCTCACTCAAGAATGTAAGCCAGGATAGTTAACTGCGTGCTATAAAATTTACATATGTTACTTTCATTTGTATTGTTTAATTAAAATTGTATTTCACCTTTTAATATTTATTAACCTAGTGAAAAATTTCCTGTCTATAAGATAGTGCTGGACATAAAAGGAAGATAACAGGAATATGTTTCTCCTTTTTGTTAAATAAGGCTGTGATTTACACACAGTTACAAGAATTTTTCTCTCTGATGTAAGAAAACTGTCAGTGGTTTCAAGGAGGATATTGTAGTAGCTCCACATCGAACTTTGTGCAGTCATTTGGGGAAAGAATTGAAGTGATTTTCTGCCCCATAAAAGCAGCTTCTGATACTTCTATCTACTGGAAAAGAGTGTGTAGTGGTATGGATTTGATTAGCTCATCTCTTTTCTTTTGAGTCAGGGAGAGCAAAAATAATGAATGACTAATCACTTCAGGTTACTGTTTTTACTTTGAGGCTATTACAGAACCAATTAAAAAAGTCATACAGAAAACAATATAGATGTGATTAGGTTATAATGGTAATGCAGGGAATTGTGTATAGATAATTATTCTGCAGTACAGATAATTCCAACAAAGACTAATCAGAAGACATATCAAATACCTAAGAATCACAGTTCTGTCTGAATTCCTCTTAAATGTCATTTAAAAAGCTGCAGATATACTGTGAATTTTTTAAAAAAATATGCCAGGCTCTTTCCTTCCTTCTTTCCTTCCTTCCCTTGCACAGCCTTGTCATGCATTTACAGAAGTTCCGTTCACACTACAGTCCTACATTAATCACAGCTGGCGTGTAATTCAAAGCAGCTTTGGACCTCCTCTAAATTCCACCAGCTGGTAATAGTTTTCTGGGGACTAACTCACAACTGCAGACACCACAGCACAGGCCATAGCTCAGCTGATAGAGGGGATCACACCTCTGCATCCGGAGCTGCTGAATGAGACTTGGAGGCTGGCAGTATACAACTTGCTTGCAGCGGCCCAGATGCGAAAGGGAAAATGACAGACTGTAAATCGAGGTAGTGCTATGCCACCCCTTGTGTCTGATTTCTAGGAATGGAGAGAGGGCTGGAACAAACTTGTTTATATTGTTCTTATCAAATATGACCACTGTGCTAACATCACATTTTGAAATGCAGAAGAAAAGTGCTTGTCATATGTATGTGACTCCTCCTGACCTCCTGCACCATATCTCCTTCTCCCATCCCCTGTCACCTCTCTCGTCTGAGTTCTCTCCTCTGCAGCTGTGCTCAGAATAGGTCCCAGAAACATCTCCCTGCCAGCAACTCGTATCTTATCTCAAAACATATGACTCAGTACGATGTCTCTTTCTCCTTTTCATTATTTATATCATGTGCCCTACACAAAGTCATGTTACTCAGTTCTGAAAAGCCCGGTGCCATTCAATTCACATCAAAGCAGTCAGTTTGTCAGCTTCTCCATCACCTAAAAGCTCTGTATTCACTGCCTGACCTCCCTGAGCATATCTGCTACTTTCCTGCCTTCTGCCACATAAAAAAACCCAACACTGCTGCCATGCTACTTGCAAGGAATTGACTGATTTGCTATATAAATTGTCTGTTGTCTTCCCTTTTTTCACTGCCTGCTGACTATTTAGCTGTCTCCTCTTAGCATGCTTGTTCCTCAGGGCAGAAGCACTGCTCAGAAAGCATTTAGCATACATTGAGATGTGCTTAAGTAATGGTTACTAACTTTGTTGTGTGGCTGCACAAGCCATTATCTATAGTTCCTGCTTTATTCCAAAATGCATTTTTAGATCAGTCCTTGAAATGTTTCAAATACCACCATTTTCACAGCAAACGATGTCCTGTATGTGAAATAAAACCTTTTAGGAACTGCTTCTTGGAATTTGATAATCAATGGACATGTTCTATATAAGGACAATTTGAAAATGTTCTTAGCACCAGCCAAGCCCTTGTGAGCTCAACAATCTTGCTACTTCCTGCTTCTTGAAGTGTCTGACTGGAAATCCTTTTCTGGATGAGCACAAGCTGTAGTGTGAATGGCTTTTGAGAATGATGTGAGTTGCAGCATGAAGTACAGTAGTAACATAATAAACGCATAGAAAATTGCAGTCTTCTATCTTCCTAAGGTCATCTAAAAAGATAAATTTTAAATATAATTAAGGCTTGATTTGACCCATTTCATGGGCTTTATCTTTCAGTAATTTTTTTCAGTCTTAATTAGTACTTAGCATTTATGCAAGTCTCTGTGATTTAAGATGCTGTATGATATACGAGTTCAACAGAGTCCTCAGCTGAAGGACAAGTATTTTAGTGAATGTGAGACCTGACCCAAAGGCTATTTGCAGCAGTTTGTCATTTAGTACAGGGAAGGTTAGGTAGGTTACAGTGATATATGATCTTTCATGCTCTGAACCTAACAGCGCAGTTGAGCTGCTTCTTTGACTTTCATTAACTGTAAGCAGTTCTTTTCATGTACAGAGTAAACTGAAGATGTGACAACCTTTCTCCCCATGACTGAAGGGAAAGTAAAAACTTCTGATAGGTTTGGTCAGTCCATCAAAACTCCGTGCCCAGTCCATGTAAGCCTGAATGCAAATTTTTGCTGAGTTTATTTTGCGCTCATTCATATACCAAGGGGGAGAGAGGGGAAGTCTTGGCGAGTGCTCCATGTGGAGCCCTGCCAACACACTGCATTAAACAGTCACCCTGGTGCAGGAGCAGCCCAGGGAACGCCAGTGAAAAACGGCACCTGCAAGTGTTCTGCAAATGGCATGGGGCTATGGAGAGGGTGGAAAAAGAATATAAATGGGAAAAATATGATGAAAAATGGCTAGGAGCCATGGGTAGGCAAGACACATGGGCAAGGTTTTCTGCTTCAGGGGACAAGTTAGTGGAACAATTCTTCTCTTCTTTTCCTATATACATAAGAATTAGAGCTGTTAAAATTTCAAGGAATAAGAAATGGCTATTTTTTTCTAAACAAGCAACAATTTGAAAAATATTGTGCTTTTATCACATTGTTGCCATTTTTGCCCCTCAACATTTTCCGTCGGAAAGCTTACCAAAAAAAAAAAATAGAAAGAAAATCTGTAAGATACTTATTTTCCTCTAGCCAGCTGGACAGATACCAGCAAAACCAAATAAACAATCATATCAGGATGCAAGTCATAATATAGTTTATAATCACATTTTCATCAGCATTACTCCTGGTTTTTATCAATAATCTTTTCAGTTGAAAAATTTCCAGCAAACACTAAATTTAATATTGAGGGCCCAATTCACCCTGAAGGCTGGTGAAATGTTCTGTGGAACTAAAGTTGCCTTGCGTACACCTAAGCTGACTGGAGATCTGGCAGTCCATTGTGTGCTACTTCATCAGCTTAGAGGTTATTATATGAAATTTCTCAATAGTGGTAGCTCTTTTAACAATTCTTCTGATGCATGGCTGCAAGACAAATGTTCAGGTGTAGATAAGAGTAAAAAAGGAACCAAATGTATAGTAATCTTTCTTGAAAGGCAGTGTTATAAGCTAAAGCTGTAACAGCTAAAGAAGGAGACCAGGTTTCAGTAAAAAGCAAACCCAGTCCTTGGCAGAAAAAGGCAGAAAAATTCCAAGAGCTATAAATTATGAAAATCAACTACTGGTTTACAGAAAGACATGATGTGTGCAAGCAAAACTTGTGTCCTTGCTTTACATTCAGCCCATAGAGAGAGTGGACTACCCCTATCTGTCCCTCACCTAGCTAATGTCCATTTCCATAGCAGGGCTGGGAGGAATTAAGGAGGAAAGACATAAGGCTTCTGCCAGCCATGCTATAATGACCTCACCAAGTGTGAGACACTGGATCAGTTATTATTAATATTTTAATTATTGGGTCAGAACCAACTCGTTTGTGTATACGTGGGAGGCAGAGCCAGGCCTGCTCATGTCAGTCTCAGGACTCACATGGCTGGGTGGTAGCATGGAGCCCGCGTGGCGCAGCTGTCAATCACAAGGGCAGCCTGTGAGTGCACCAACACCCCCACACCATGGCCCTGGAACTCCTACCCCAGTCTCTGACTGGCTACACTCCTCTCACTGAGTGGGCAGTGTTGGACGTCCCACCTGGGAGGGGTGGCCATAGAGGGCCAAAACACAGGAGCACATGGGCTCCATCTTGCCTTTTCTCTTGGGACCTGCCATCGCCATGTGGAGCCAAACTTCCATAGGATTCTTTGGTGGTAGCTATTTTTCTCTCAATATCTTTCCTCAATCTCTTTTCCCTATCTTTATCTATTTACTCATGTTTATTTTCTTAACCTCTTTCTTTATTTACTGTTTTCTTAATATTTGGGGTAACTTAAAAACAGTGGGTTGGATTCTGCTAAGCTTTGTGGGATGGTATGTGTTGGGTCAGTGCTTTGTGGAATGTTTTACCTTGGTTGTATGTTGTCCCTTTTAAACCTTTGCCAAAACCCTTATTTCCTCCTAAAAGTAAAAGTGTCTTCTGGGAAAACATGTGGAGCATTTCTGGTTCTAAAGTGTTTTTTTATGCTATCTCAAGGTATTAAGAACAAGAGGCTCTGCAAAAGTTCGGTGGGTGAACTCTTGCGGTCTTAAATATGTTTTAAGGTAAAACTCCTGGGTGAGCATGTGGCTTGACCTGGGGTCTTACACCAAGGCAAGACTGAGAGTAGTATGCTGGGAACAAATGGTGAGAGATCCATTTCTCTCCTACAGTAACACACAGGCAGCTGATGCAGTCTGGTATCACCACCAGTGGTGCTGGAGTTATGGATGGCATTGCTTGTTTCATTCAAGCAAGTCATGTCAGTGGGAGTATGATTCAGGCACAGTGTAGAGGCATACATCCCAGTTTACAACATCTTCATGTTGCATGAAGTCAGCTTGGTTACGGAACAGTGTTTAGAATCCCTTTATTCCTGGCTAACCATTTTCTATAATGATTTTACTAAAGTGACTAAAATAAGCTGGTCTTGCTTCTTAGTCCTGTAAGACTGATTGTCACTAGTTGTGTATGACCTTGCTGCATGCAATCCTTCCTTTGCTCAGAGACTGACTCAATGCCAAGTACAGGATGAGTCAAGTGCATTACTGCAGTTGCCTTAACTTTTGTAGCTTCAGAAAGCAGCTATTTCACATTGCCTTCCACCCACTCACAACAGACATCTGCATTTCTTCTATATATAGACCAGAAAGAAAGCCTTTGAAGAAAGGAAGAGCACTAGCATAGCGAGCAGCTGCAGAAACTTGTGCTGGGAAGCTCCTCTTTGCATCATTAAATATTCCCCATGTCTTCAGGGAGTCCTTGAGCGGCTGCACTTTTCTGATGTCAGAGGGGATCACAGCAGCACTGACTGCACCTCTGGTTTTCCAAGAGGCTGTCACTGGTAGCCAGCAGTGGCCTGAGGGGTATTGCCTTTAACTTGTCTTGCATCAAGGTATAGTTTTTGTGTGGTGGTTTTGTTGTTCTTTTTAATTTTAATTTTTTTTAACCTTAAGGCTAAAGCACATTAAGAAGCATGATTTGTACCTTCATTTCCTAACGCTGCTAGTTCCATTATTGTTACTTGGGCTATATAATGCCCTGCTTATAAAGGGAATATAATATTCTTTTCTTTCACACAAGACAAGCCTAGCTCCTCTAAAGGTTCTAGCATGAGACTTTCCATGAAAAAAGTCCTCTGTATACTGCAGTAGAATCTTAGACAAGAAATAACACTGGGAAGAGCAACCTGCAGCTGTGTTATTCGTACTGTTTCATGAAGTGTGCCATTCATCACGGTCAGGGACGGCCTAAAGTTCTCAGTGCAGCAGTGAGGTGTGAGAGTCCTCCCACAAAGTGCTCTGGTGCTGCAAGATGAAGGGGAACCACCTCCACTGTATTCTTCTAGGGGGTCCAAGGGAAAAGGGAAAAGCCACTTTAAGGGAAAGCCACTGAATTCATGGAAATCTGGAATATAACTGTGATGTGTCTTATTAAATTTCTTTCAAAAAGATCTTGTGAGGAGATTTAAAGGGCCATTTTACTGGTCTACCTGTGGAACATTTAAAAAAACCCACTTGATTGACAATAATAGTACTAATAATCCAAACCATTGAAAATCACTTTTGAAGTTCCTGAAAATTAAAATCTGTCCCTGCTTTACTGCACCAGTCCTCCACATTGCTTTTAACATTCAACTCTCAATTTCCTCTACTAATTTGTGACATTTATACTATTTGGATGATATATTTTTTTATTTTTAACCTAAATCTTTGAGACAGTTTTGCTGAGAAAATTCTAGCACATGGAACAGCTTCATGAAATTAGAATGGCCTTCAGGAAAAAGCAAATCTACAAGCCATTAAATAATGTATGAAACTTTCTGTTTTAAATTGCTTTTACAGCAGAGTGATAAGACAGACCATTTGGGGATTTAAGCTACTAAATATTTTTCAAAATTTCAGCTTCTAGAAAACATGCAAATCTAAATTATTTTTCTTCTGTTTTTTCTTCACCAAAAGAAAGTGTTCACCAGAACAAAAAATACCCTATGTTTTCTGACAGCTATAAGGAAAAGAAAGTCTGAATTTGAGAAATTAGTCCAGCAAATTATATTAGAGAGAGCATGCGCTATCTAAGGCCTTCTCATATGCACACAAAATAGCACACCTTCACCCATCATACCTGTGGATCTTCTTTCACTGGACACCTAAGAGTGCAGCCTGGTGTCTCTGTCCTGTCCCGAGGCACACAAGCCCCCAGGACATCACAGTCGTCCCCGATGTCACCCAGGTGGTCCATTGCAGGTGGCTGTCCTGTGTGTTGCAGAAGGGGATGAGGCTGCAGTGGTCCAGCACAGACCTGGGATGTCTCCTGAGGAAACACGCTGCCCAGCTTCAGGCAAGGGACCAGGTCTATTCTCCAGAAGCACACCTCTCCTCCCACCTGGTGATGTGGGTTTTCACAGTAAGTAGCCCAAAAAGAGGCTGGATTGGTTTTGTCCTTTCTTCAGTTTTGGGGCATGGGAGTTGGAGGGGTGTGCAGCAGGATCCAGAGACCTGAAGGCAGCCCTCGGTGGCTGGGGCAACTGCTGGCAAGGGTTAAATGTACCTCAAGTACCACAGCTGGCCTGTTGCCAAATGTGCTTACAAAGGAGTTTTCAGCTTTCCTAGACAGCTGTTTTCCAGGGTGCCAATCCTGAGACAAACATTTTATCTCCAGGGAGCTGGACCCCTTGTCTGCAGGGATTTCTCCCTTCAGTCCTATCTCTGCCCAGCCAGCTTTGTTGTTAATGCTCACTTGTGGAAGGGGCTGAGAGTCATTAGCTCCCTTTGAACTCACTATGAATAAAAATAATTCAGCATCACAAGCCTGAGATGATTTTGAGTGAAATCCTGGCATTTTTCAGGCAATGAAATGAATGGGTTGTTATTGGGTCTTTCGTCAGAGAGATGCATAATTTTACCACCTGAACAGGACCCTTCTCTTTTCTCGCCTCTTTAGGAACATCCCCTATTCCACTAGAAAGGAAGGACTAAAGGTGAGGTAGAAATTGCTGACCTTAGTAAAAATTTCCTGCTATTTCTTAACATCATAGAACACTTTTTTGTGGCTTCAAACTTTCCTGAATTTTGAAGAAGCAGGCTTGTGATTTGTGTTGTGGTGCCTCTCAGCCTCAGTTTTGGGCACAGAAATTTCATAGTCAAAATAAATCAGTTGTTTCAGAAAACAAGAAGAGAGCCAGTATTGAACTGAGCCTCAAAGCAGAATAAAACTGGAAAAAGCATGGAGAAGCTAGGGGCAAAGCAAGGGGCAGAAGCACAGAAGCCAGCAAGGACAGCGAGTATGAAAGAACTATGCACAGATGTGGAGCATAGGCTCTGAATTGTATGCTAGCATGCTCATAAAATGAAAACAAATCATGTTGCCATTTGCAGAGTGTAGTATATATCTAGGAGTTATTTTATGCAGTCCTTTATCAAACTCACGCAAGTTGACTTGCAGACACAAAGGGTTAGGCAATAAGAGTGCATTGTCTCATCATCACCTCTTGCTGATTACATTTGAGAGAACACTAAAGAATTGTTTCTTTTGTACTAAAACATGTCTCTGCTCTAAATCTATTCAATTTATCAAGTCTGTTGAGGTGGGAATGATTACTTGCTTTTTGAAAGTAAAATTCATTATAGGTGTGCAAACTATTCATTTGGTATCAGCACAGCTTTGGACATCTCCAATATGTAGACCATCTACAAGGTTTGAAAAATTGGTAATAATCACATGGAAAACTGAAATTCTGTTCAAAAAGTGTTGAAGAGAAATATTTATTTTTTTTTCCTGATTGAAAAAACCCCTTACTTTTTTAACTATTTGCTGTCGTCCCAAACATTAAGGTAAAAAATTTTATCTGAAACCCCTTAACAAATTTTAGTCCACAATGTAATCTTGCCATCAATAGCATTTATTTAGACTAATATTTTCTCTTAAAATCTCCTTCCCCCCTTACTACTATATTTTATGTGTGCTCTACAGATAAAGAGGTTTTTGTACTTGTATGGGTAGAGAAAGCTCAGTCCCTTCCCTCATTACAGAGGGAATTCCCCTTGTTTATGTTCATTGTATTTTAGTTACATTGGAGTATTTTCATGACTTGAGCATGGTGCTAATAACACCAAGGTCGTGGGTTTGATCCCCATATCGACCATTCACTTAAGAGTTGGACTTGATGATCCCCGTGGGTCCTTTCCATCTCAGAATATTCTGTGACTCTGACTTCATCCCTTAGCACAAAATCCTTTCTCTTAGCATGAAGCTAACTCCTTTTTTTAATCCCTCATGGCATTGAGCAAAGTCATTTCACTCAATGGAGGATTTCTGAGAAAGAAAATTATCCAAATATTTGCTTTCAAGGAAAAGCTTTTTATAAGAAAGAAGGTTATCTGAAAGGATTGCTGTGAAAGCACCTGTAAAAACACCTGTGAAAGCAGAGTAATTAAGTAATTATTAACTATGCTGTTAATACAGTCTATTGTTGCGGGCAGCACTGTTACCCATAAACAACTCTTTTTCCTTCACCTCTCATTGTTTCTGTTAGCCAGTCATGCTACAACTATGAATTTACTTTTCTTGACAACAGTTTCAGGATTTTTACTGATATGAAGCTACACTGAAGAGATTAAAAGAAACACGAGGTCATAGAAATTGCCAACGTAGATTAAATCAGAGATCTATGTAATTCATTCCCAGCAAGAAGTATTAGATAATCTTTAGGTAACTTTTCTTCCATGGAAAGTTGATGTCTGAGATCTTGCTTACAAAACAACTGGATCATGAGAATTGTGACCTCTCTCCTTGAAATGACAACCAACATATGAACAACCAATATTCTTGGGGGGGGGGGGCTGTTATAATGTACACATTTTTAAATATGAAAGCCTCTTGAAAGACAGTATTACTTTTTTAATCACAAACTCACACATACCATGCTACATACTATCAAGAAAATGTCAGCTCTTTTCACTGGTGTGTAGTATGCTAGTCGTGCTTCATACTTTACATGAAAGCAAATTCAAAATATGTCCAATCTTACAGAAAATACCGTTTTCAGTTGATAGAAATTCAATATTTCTAACAGGAAAAAAAATACATGGAAGACTTTACTAGAGGCTGTTCCTAAATGTAGGCTCCATTACAGTTTTGCCAATTTAAAACATTTTTGATTTTTTTTACAGCTGTTGTTGCTTGAACTTACAAGGTAGAGTACACAGTGCAATCTTGTAATTTGTTGGGGACAAGGATAAACAACCCAGAGAAAATGCTACACATACCTAGAACAACAATTTCACAGAGATACTACAGAATTTGCGCGGTCTACACCGTGCTTTCCATGTTCACCACTGAATACTGAGAGATTTGTCTGGGGAAAAAAATAACAAACCTTGAACATTTCTTTTTGTTCATTCAAAATTGTGTTGCTTTGTTTTTCTTTAATGCATCACTCTAAATGTAATCCTAAAGCAGGTAATAAAATTCAATTAAAACTTGATATTTTAAGCCTAACTATGACTTCTAATACTTTCCATTTTAATCCAGGCACACAGCCCTTCCACATAATAGAAGAAAATATTCTAATAATGAAAATAGGCCACTTTATATACCCAAATAATTTTCTCTTTGCAGCTATCACTGAGTCTTCTACCTTCTGTCAAGTTTGGTTAAGGGTTTCAAAAATTAATAGGAAGGCATATGAGACTGCCAGACAAATATGGACAGCATATTTAAGTAAATCACCTCTTCTTCAGAAAAGAAGGTATAAAAAACGCAGATGCTTTCATTTATCTCAACAAGTAATTCACATAATTTAGAGTGTTTGGTATCAGTTCTTGCTCAAGAGACATATTCACATACATGATCATTTTTTACTGAAGAAGTGTTCCACTCCCAAATTTCACATGCATATATAAACTGAAAAATACATCACAAGTTTTTGACTTTGGTCCATGCCTAGAAAAGAGATGTTTTTCATCTGCTGGCAAGGCATATTTGTCACATTTCAGGCAAGAGCATCTGACCATGTTTTAGTTATCTATTTATTTGCTTGCCAGAAAGAACAGATGATGTTAATCACGGCAGTGATGGAAGAGAGCATCCAAAGATCCACATGGCTTTTGATTAAAACATGTTAGATAGTATTTTAAATTCAAGGGTTTTATTGTCACAGATCCCTGCAGGGATGCACCTAATATATCTGTGCTTTTTCACCAAATAATGTATATAGTATGCTAGCTCTGTTGCTGTTGCTTTTCATATATCTTCTTCTATTTAAACATCTTGATTCACACCTAAATCTTTAGCCAAAGCTTTAAAACGTTTTGGAAAGCCCCAGAACAATTTGCTGACTACTTATTCCCCAACTCCTTAAGACATTCAGCTCCAGAGTTCATACTGGAACATGGAGAAATGCAGTAAGATTCAGAGCCACCTTAGCCCCTGATTACTATTCCCTGTACTATACATATGCCATTTTCCCTTATGCACCTATATTTCTGTGTGGGCTTCCCTGTGGGCTTCCCTGTGGCCTGTATTTGTAACTATTTGGATAGTTCTGCAGACATGCAGAAAAATTGTTGTGCCTTGGGTATTCATGTACCCTTTAAGTTGTGCCTATACGAGGAAAATATTCTTGTGTAATCCAAGTTTTTATCTGAAACTAATACCCTTGTACATTAACTGATACAAGCACTTATAGATCTGTCACAGAAGATGCTTTTGTTCCAATAGTTTACTGCAAATAGTTTTGCAAAAAACTCAAAGTGTACCATATGATCTAGAACATGGCAAATGCCTTGCTCAGTGAAGCTCTTTTACCATGACTAATAGGTCTCTCAGAGGCATTAAAATCTTCATGGTCAGTGCAGAGAATAGAGTACATCTTGTGGGATGGGGAAGGATTGGTGTAACGCTGTTTGGAGCTGCTGGATGGCATCATCCCTGAATGCTCACAGTTGGCACTGAAATAAGTAAACAGTGGTTAAAACCCAAATTAATAATATGAAGGATGTCACCTATCTGGGGTGAGGGATCAGGTGAGGATGTATCAGAGAAAAAGAACTTTGAGGAGCTGGAATTCACATGGAGACCCAACACAGACTGGTGGGAAGCTAGAACTCTATAAAACTGCAGTTCAATGACTGCCTCAAAATGCTGTTCCTTCTAATGAACATGTAGTGTTCAATAAATAATGAAACTCTCTAAAGAATCTGTATTGTGACCTGTTATTACACATAGGCAAAACTGAGTTGAGTGGTGAGGCTGAAGAGTGAAACAGTTGCCATCACAAAAATTTCATGTTAGTCCAAAAAAATGCTCTGATTAAGAAGAGTTGCAGAGAGAACTTTTGAGCAAGCTGGTCTAGTGGAAGGTGTCTCTGCCCATGGAGGGGAGTTTCAACTAGATGATCTTTAAGGTCCATTCCAACCCAAACCACTCTATGATGCTATGATTCTAAGAATTTCATGGTCCCAAATGACAGGAAAAATGACATAGCAGACAAAGTTAAACCTTGAAAAAGGCAAACTAATCTATGTTGGTAAGAACAACCTGAAGTATATATTTGCACTAAAACATAATCATGAAAATCAGCTCTTGCCCATCAAGAGAAATGGATGCAAATAGCTGTGTTCAAAATATCAATGTCATCTTTATGCTCAGGGCAGTTGAAATAACAAAGAAATGGTAGAAAAGAAAGGGATAATAGGAGAGGAAATATGTCACTGTGTGTATTCCTGGTGTGTCTATGTCTTGAATTCTTCAAATAGTTCACTTCAAATGTGTTCCTTCAAATGGGACGAAGTAGAATTACAAGTTCTTCAAAGAAGAATGATACCGCTAGGCAATGATCTTCCTGTGAGAGGTAATTACATAAAGTGGAACCCTGAAGGTTGAAAAAGAAATATTGATAGAAGGAAAATATGATTTAAGACTATAAAATTACAAATTGCATGGACATACTGAACAAGAGACTTATTATCCTTTATTTTTCAGGATGTAAAACTAGGAAGAGCCAAATAAGATTATCATTAGGAGGTTTAAAGTAAACAAAAGGAAGTACTTTTTCAAACAAGGCATAATTCAGTTGTGGAACTCTTTGTGAATGTCAAAAGTATAAGTGGATTCAAAGGCAGATTGAAGACTTTCAATGAAAAATCCATCAAAAGCCATTAAACATGGTGAACACAGTGAAGTGATCACAGCATACAGCTCACAAAGTCTCTGAAATACAAATTGCTGGAGTAGCAAAGGTGCAAGTTAAAGTATTATTCTGTATTTGCCCTGTTTCTATGACTTCTTCCATAAGCACACTTTATTCTTGTCAGAAATGGGGATACTGGAATAACCACTTTTGAGCTGATCCTGCACAGCTGTTCTGTGCATAGCATATAACTCAGCTTTCATTTAAGCCAGTAGGGTAATTTCATTGATTTTAATGGGAGCTGAATTAGGCTGCCTGAGCGAATGAGCCACCCAATACAGTGTTCTGCTAAGGATGTGAAAGCTAAACTTGTTAGATTGATAAATGTAAATTCAAAGGAAATGACAGTTGCCCAAACCACAGAGTGCCTGGAATGTAGCTGTAAAGTGAAACCACTGTAGGGACTTATTTTAAAACTGTATGCAAAATCTGTAAGTTTATGATTGATCTATTCTTGAATTTAAGTGACTGGTCAGCTGGCTGCCTTTGCTCTTCTAAGTGGTAGCTGATCTGGTTGCATGACTGTTCATCTGAGCTTGTAAAATGCATGGTCAATTCAAGGTCAGTCTATAGTTTTATGAAATTAAGATGATAATAGATATGGCCAAACTACAAACATGTCACCACCTTTTCCCAAATTATTTACTTTCCTGAGACACCCATTAGTAAGTGCACAATTAGATCAATATTATTTGATTTTCTTTACTTTTAGAGAAAGAAGAACTCTTTTAGAAAACAAATCATGTATTTGTAGACAGAATATGTTCTAAAAAAAAAAAAAGAATGAAAATAAAACCAGACCAGAACAATTATCTTAGGAGTGTAAACTACAGAGCTATTGCTTCAGTGCTACTACCATGAATAAGTTTGTTACCTAAGGCAAACTAAACACCAGTGAGGTATTAGGGTGAGTAAACATAAAATTGTCTGGCAAAAATGTTTATTTTTTGAAAGAACAGTATTTTTAATTTCAAGGAAAAGTTGCTTTGCATGTGAGAGCATGTTCTCAAGACATCTCTCATCCAAGTGCTGTAAGACTGTGCTTACCCATGAAACTCACTGTATGCCAGGCGGGAAGAAGGAAGACTTCGTTCCAGTGCAGTGCCCTAAATATATGAAGAGTAATTCAGGTACCTAGGCATTTAATACCAATTGAGATGTTCTATGGTAATTCAAGGTAAATGCATGATACTAACAGCTATGAGACAGGAATGATGGAGGACTCCCACCTTTCAGAGTTGCAATATTGCAGGACTCCTCAAAATGTATTAGGGACATATATTTAGATATTTGATTATTTCCCTAGGCTTCAAATGTAAACAAACTAGAAAGGCTATCTCAATGAAGGGTAACAGGTATGTTCCAAAAGCAATTCATCTCAGCCTGTAGCATCATTTTCAGATAGGTCATATCTGCCACTTGTGGAAGGTTGCCTTTCTCTGTAGAGAGAAGATTTTAATGAGTAACTGAATAATCCAGGCTTGACCCCTAGTTCTTCTTCGGCCAGTGTCAAGAAAGGCAAGTACTGCAGGGTGACCATTACACTATTACAACACAAATATTAATAATGCAAGGGGGTTTTGTTTCCCGAGCTCACAAGAACCTCTAAGGACTTAATGTTAAATGTTTCTTGATGAGAGAATGGAGTAAGGGGACTGAAGTGACAAACCTTCTCCACTTGACAGGCTATCAGCAGAACTAGCAATGCAGTCCTTGCTTGTGAATGGCTAAATATGGTATATAAAAGCTACTTTATCCTACGAGTGAATTGTGAATAACCTGGCTTGAAACAAAGATGGACCTAATTAGATTTGTTTCTGGTTTCATGGTGAGTTGAATATTAATTATAACTAATATAGATGAATGAATTTATATTGTTTCCCAAAGATGTTTATTACAGACAAATGCAGGAAATTGAATGAAAATAAGAACAGTAGCTTGGTTTTACCGTTAGTATCTGAACTTACTGGGAAGGTGTGAATAATCTCAACCAAATACCATAACGAAGACAGGAAATTCATTACTGTCAGAGGGGATTTCATTAACTTTACTACAGTCTTCCACTACTCAGTAGAATATCTCTCTAGAGAGGTATTGCAGGGTTTGTGCACACTGGGAACACCTTGATGTCCTAGGCACAAAGGAAACTGTTTTGTTGTGGGGTGTTTTGTAATTTTTATTTTTTATATTTTTTTTTAATTACATCCTCTTAAAAGGGAGTTTGGGAGGATAAGAATTTGTAAGTAAGTGAGAAGAGTATTTCCACCTTTCTTTGGGTAATAAAAATATATTCTTCAGGTTTACATGGATTAATGGTTTCTTTGTTTTTACCTTCGCACTTAGTACACAGAAAGATGTTTTCAAAAACACTTTTTATTTTTTAGAAGTAAAGAAAGAGAAGGATGTGATGGAAAATGTAATTTTTTAAACAGTGGATGCACATGCAAAATCATACTGTGTCTGTTACAGAAAAAAATGATTTACTATGCATAGAAGTCCCAATATGAATATGCATGGAGGTGATATGTACATGACAAAAGTGTTAATACTTCCATCTGAAGTTTCAAGAGGTGTCAATATGACATCTAAAAGCAGTATGTGCCATATTTTTACCAATTTGGGGTTCACTAAATCTATGCTTTGAATATAGTCATACATTTTTCAAAACAGGACAATATAATCTTGTTTCTCACATCTCTATGTATGTTTTTATTTACTTGCACCCACATGTGCAAACATGCTTTATATATTCTCAAAGAAAATTATATAACAAAATTAAAACACAAGAAAAGGAAAATAAGTAGCTTTTATTTTTCTATTCCTGCTTCTCTTCAGGAAATAAAAGAAATTCTGTCTTTAAACCAATAAAATAAAATAATAATAAACTAACTAAATAAAAAGATGAATAAAATGGCCAGTCAACACAAAATATTTTAGACAGAAAATTTTGAAAAACCGTTGCAGAAACCAAACCATGTCCTACATTCTGTAAACTTAATTAAAAACAAAACCAACAACAATTACTCCAGTCCTAAAAGCTGAAATGTTCAAATAACATCTGACAGAGTCCTTTTGAATTGAAAACCTGAAGGCTAGAATCACTCCAGAGTTCTCAACAGGCTGAGGAAACTTGAACTGTTGGCTGTCCTTTACTTCTCGAGTTTTCCAGATGCTGAGCTTTTTTGGATGCATCTTCTTGGCAAGTTTTTGGCATCTATATGGCTCCCTGAGTGATGGATCACATGTGGCTTCTTATGCATTTGCTCTGGAGTCTCACTGAGACAGTGATGCAATATCTCCATATTTTTAAAATAAGTTTGTGTTTATACATGTGCATCTGTGCAAACAAACAGGTCTTTAACTCAGATTTTCTGCAAGCTCAGAAACTCATCCTATTTCACACCAATAATGGGCTTTGCCAGCTCTGAAGACAGAGTGGAGCTCCTCTGCTGTTCTGATGCATCAATATGTAAGTACTCAATTGGCAGCTGGATTAGTGCACAGCATGCATTTTCTTCTTTGTATTTTTTTATTTTTTAAATTCAAGGGTAAATGTCAAAACAATGCTGTAAAACCAATTAAGGAGAAAGAAAACAAGATTAGAGGTGCTACTTGAATTATTTATTGTTGTTCACTGTTGCCAAGTCTTTAAATAAGTACTTAATAGACCTTACTGTAACTCTCTGAGCAATACAGTAATTTATGTAATGCACAGTTCAGCAGTATGTTAACATTAAACTGAAATAGTCCATATAGTATGTTGTGAGCCTTTTTGAAGCCTTCTAAATTTGGACTGTTCACCATTTATAAAAATCTTCATGCAGAGCTAAATTTATTATTTTCATTCAATAATCTGATATATTAAACAGGTATTGATCTCTGTGGAAGGGAATATCAAGATTTATTGACCAGAAAGATTAATTCTGACCAATTTAAAGCCAAGGTCAATATTTATCTTGAGAGGAACTAAATCTCATTATTCGGAAAAACAAGAGGCTGCTATGTGTATATTGTTATTTATAGTCTCAGTGTTTTAACCAGAAATATCCGGAAATCACTCCTCTGTGGATTTGAATTTCAGGTATATGACTTTTTTTCATTGATATTTATATGATGAAGTGGGAAAAATATTTATAGGACTGGGGAAGACATATTTTCTAACCCTTGTCCACCAGCATTTCTAGGGAATATACTGAATAGAGTCAGGAAGCATTTACTTTTAAGAATAAACAAATAAGTCAACATAGCCACAGATTTACTGATTTCTCATCTGATAAAACCAGAACCTCATGGTGCACACACAGCTCAGCAGTGTTCAGCAGCCTCATGAGAATATTCACAAAGGCCATCTCTGAATCTTGTGGAGGGTGAAGAGGGTGACATACTCCGGGGTCCTGCAGAGGGGTCTGGATGAGTCTGGGGAACACCCCTCCTCCCTGTGGTGCCCCGAGGCAGATCAGCTCCATGTTTTCTCACACCGTGCCCAGCTTGTCTCAGCTACAATGGGAACCATACCCTGTTCTCCTGCAATGCAACCTGTTTCTTATCCATAAAACCATATTGCCTTTTGTGAACCACTGCTTACACAGGATCTGTGGCTAAGGCATGAAGCAGGAATCCAAACATAACATATTATAGATTTAAATTATTTTTCCACATCACACAGAAGATAAATTCATCAGGGCCTTACATTCCACACTGCCATGCAAATCAGCCTAATGAAAAGGAGGATGAAAATCTGCACTATCTGTGAGGTGCTCAGATTGTACAGTTGCCCTTCACACAGCTGGAAGAAGAAGAGTTTCTAATGGTAAAGAAGAAGAAGTTCTGGGTTTGAGGGAAGATTATTTTTGATGCCATTATCTGACTATTTGAGCTGTAGGTGTCTTACTCTCTAAACATTTGGGCTGAGTTCCAAATCTTTATCTGTACATGCACCTGCTTGAATAATAGTGTCAGACACTCATTACCAGTCACCTACTACTTTTGAAATTGACACCATTTACCTACAGGAAATTGTCTTTTTGAAATAGCACTTTGTACTAAACCATTCTGAGATAATTGTTCCAATTAAAAAATACATGGGGCATTGCTGTGCACCTCGGGATGGAAACTTTATTGTGCTATGAAAGAAGTCAATGGGAGTTCGAAGTATTCAGCCACCTGCAGAACCGATGATAGAGAGCCAAAAAATTTGTAATTCATGCTGGAAAAAGAAACTCTTCTACATGCAGATACAGTGTCAAAATGGATGGGAGTTTTAGCTGTTTCTTCTCCTCCCCCACCCTCTCTCCCCCTCTCCTGGCATCCAAAACAAAAAAAACAAAAAACAAAACCACCAAAAAAAAAAAGAAGAAGAAAAAAGTGGTTGAATTTCTTATGTCTTTGAGTATTGCTGAGCTCTATACAAATAGGAATATGCTCGCTGTAGGGAAGCAGTGAGATTCAACTATTCCCATTAAAATGCTAATTACAGTCCTTTTATAGATCTGTTGGAGAGGATTTGGGGAACAAAAATAGCACCCAGAGATTATCACAGAAAGAAAAAAATATCAAGGAAGAAAACATGACATTAAAAAAAAACCTTGTTTCTAAATTTAGAAGCCCACTTCAACTTTAGAAAGTGATCCTAACAATTTATTCTCACTGGAGCTGCTCTATATATTAAACTGATACTGAGAAGTCATGAATTCCTATGCTTCCCAGCACAGCTCACAATCTGGATTATTGTACTTTCATATATTTTGTGTCCTGTTCAAGTTATCACTGACATCTTAAAAGAAAGTCCTCCAGTCTGTACTACATAGAAATAAACAGTATGGGGCAACAGCATTAAGCAATATAATCATAAAATTACCTGTTATTAAAAAAAGAGCACGATTTTTTAGAGGGAATATATTACTCTGCTGTAAAATAATATGTTTGCCATTCACTCTAATGTTTCAACATTATGATTCAATCTTCTAAAAAGCTGACATGGAAAATAACGGTGTAATAAACCAATTCATCATAATGTGTAAAAGAAACTACTGGAATAAATTGTAATAACCTTTCAAAAACTAGCAGCTTTTAAAAGTATTAATTTCTACTCCAGATAATTGGAAAAGACACCTGGGTGGCCAAGCAATATTTTTTATGGGATTGCCCTGTCAGAGACTCAGATTGTCTTCAGAGTCAGGAGCGATCGTTTAGCAGTAAGTGACAGTGAATCTTGCAAATGGGTCTTCCTGGATGCTGTTTGCCATAAATTACCAAACTGAACTCCCCTTCAAGGTCGACCATAAAAGAAGGCAGATATCAAATGGCCTTCACAGACACCCAAAGTAGTCTTTAGGCTTCGTGTAAGCAGGGACTGGTTATGTTGGATCCTATAAAATTGACTTAATAGACTGACAATATAAATTATTATCAAACTTTGAAGATATTAATTGGGAACTAAATAGCTGAAGTCAAAATTGGGAGTTGTAGTTCACAGGGAAGAAGGACTAACACAAGTTGCTCCTCATTCATGTGCAATGAAACTACATTAATATCAGTAGAATTGAAGATAGCAGTATGTTCCAAGGTACACATGCAAAACAACTTCCCAAAGAAAAGTAAGGCATCTTAAGTCTGTCAACTTCTTTTACCTTCTGCGTTTCACAAAATCTCTTGGCATTTTTCTCAAAGCCATCTGTGTTTACATAAGCATTGTTAATCCCAATCTTTCTACTTTGGAATACTAGTTTTGGACTACTGAAAGTTTAGTCAGTGGGTTTTATAAAAGCAGACAGTAGTGGCATAAAACTGTGCTACAAAAGTGATTTTAGTACTTTTCTATGAGAGAGAAGGATGGGTTTCAAAAAATCTGATGATCTGATGTCTTGAAATGACAGGAAGTTCTTTTTGTCAACCCTTTTTCTCCAATACGGGAGCTGTGTTCTAATGGTAACAAACATTAGTTCACATTAAAAAAAAAAAAAAAAAAAAAAGCTTAGGCTAATTTTGTGACCTGGCCTCTTTTGTGGCATCTGCATTTAAGCAGAGCTCCCCGTCACTTCCCAGTGGACAGTCTGGACTGACAGTGTGTTACAGAGCACCATCTTCAAGACTTCTCACTTTAGCTTCCATCACCATAAATACAGAGGATAAATCATCCTCAATACAGTGTGTTTTTAGAAAGGAAGGGAAAGCAGGAGGGTGTGAGGAGGCTGAATGAGTCACACAGTTCAGACAGAACCCACTGCAAGGACACCAGTGGGCCTGAGGGACCACAGTGCCGGAGGGAGCATTGAAAATCATAAAATCATTTAGATTGGAAAAGACCTCTAAGATAATTGAATCCAACCATTAGCCTAGCACTGCCAGGTTCACCCCTAAACCATATGCCCAAGCATCACATCCTCATATCTTTGAACGTTACCAGAGATGGTGACTCTTTCACTTGCTTGGGCAGCCTGTTCTGATAACAGAACACCCTTTTGTGAAGTAACGTTTCCTAATATCCAATCTAAACCTTCCCTAGTGCAACTTGGGGCCATCTCCTCTGTCCTGTTCCTTGTTATCTAGGAAAAGGGGCTGACACTCACCTGCCTACAACCTTCTTTCAGGTAGTTTTAGAGAAAGATGAGGTCACCCCTGAGCCCCCTTTTCTTCAGGCTAAACAACCCTAGTTCCCTCAGCTGTTCCTCATAAGACTCATGCTCCAGACCCTTCACCAGCTTTGTTGTCCTTCTCTGGACATGCTCCAGGCACCTACTTCAGCCTTTGATGCATGTTGGTTCAAGTCATGCACAGGGATGTCACAATCCCATTGTAAGCCTTTCCACTGGCCCCTTCCCACTTGACTGAAATATGTCCTCCTGCTAATGTGCTTTTGAACAATTCTGTATCAGCATGCAGCAGCCTATTGGAAATCTTTGAGGAGTCAGTTCACAGAGCAAAGCTTCAGCTAAGGCAAAGTGCTGACATGTTTTTCAGAAGCCTCTCAAAATGAGAAATTTTTCTTTGCATATGTTCTACTGTTAAGTCTTAGAGCAGCAACAGACCTGATGTTAAAAATAAATAAAGGTTTGAGGATTTATAGATAACTCCAGATTATACTACCTCAGCCTAATATCCCCAATAGCATGCCTGTTGTAATGGTGTCTTATTGTGTAACATGAAAACAGGGCTTCTTTAAATTAAACTTTTGATAGTTTTACAATAGTTTTGCAAGAGCCCATGAAAGGATGAAACTTTGCTGGACAAAGCAAAGGCTTTTGAACTCCTGTGGTTACCCTTATGAATGAAATGACTTACAAAGTTTCATACTGTGTATGTACCTTTCTTTGCTCTGCAGTGCTGCTTTCCTCCTTCCCTCCCTGTATGATGAGCCAGTGCTTGTGCTATGATAATACTTTTGTGTCTGCTATGACCTCTAGAACTGAATAGCTGTTTCATATAATTGCAAAGCTACCCCACTCTTTCCCACTAGCTTCACCTCAGTCCTGAGAAATGAAACAAAGAGAAATTCTCCTCACAGCCGCTCTTCAGTGAGCTCAGATGTCTGAGGCACAGCCAAAACTAGGTCAAACAGCCCATTTCCACATCACTTACTGACCTCTTAACAATTTTGCTCTGTGATATTCCTAGTGGGTCTTAGCACAGACATTTACAAGAAATGAGAGGAATAAAATCCTCTCCAACACTTTCTCTAATTTTAAAATAAATTGGTGACATAGTTTGAAGTTCAGTCTAAAGATGTGCTAATTATACAGGGAAAAATCTAATTAACCGAATCAGGAAACCCATGGCAACTATTGTCACATTCTTGTATGACAGAAGCATCAATCTGGCAGTCACTGGAGCATACGCTCAATAACTGCCTGAACTCAGATCCTTTTTCATCAAGATCTGCAAAGTTAAAATGAGATACCAGCTATGACAACAGTTCAGCTTCACAGGCCATATTGCATGAAGCAGCATTTCCTTCTCTCCTCTTTTTTTTTTTTTTTTTCATTTACAAAATAAATAAATATATAACAAACCTCCCAAACAAAATACACTTAGCATACTTGTAGGTTGAAAGTGTTGAAATGTTACGAAAATGACATTCACTGCTAGTGAAAGGGGATGAAGTTGTAATATAATATAATATATATGTTTTTCTTTCTGCAGCACTTAATATATTCTACTGAAAAACCATGGAACCCCTGATAGAAGACAATGGGAGATTAAGAGAGCAAAAATGCCAGAAAGAAAAAATGTGATGTATGTAGAAGAGATGAAGTTACACCACTGATAAAAGTGACCATTTCTGCTGGAATTTAGCTCTTCCAGCATGCGTTACTCTGACTACAGGAAGTTAAAATATTATAGACATTTTGAAGGCTCTTCCCTCTCCAAAAGTATCACTAAAAATGGGAAGAAAATTGCTAGTCTCACAGGCAGGGAAAGATAACCAACTTGTAATAATGTAAAGATGCAGGAGCTATTTAAATAGGTTTGGTACATATGTCTTCCCAAAGCTTTTACTTTTAAAAGGTTTATCCAAGCAATCTCTGGCATTGCTGGTTAAGGACTACAGGAGGTTTTTTTGGGAGAGTAAGATTTTTTTTTAAGCAGCTGATGTAGTTAGAAGGAATACACCAGCTTTCAGGTATAAAAGAGAGTCAATACACTTAGTGGTATGAGAAGAATAATACAGGGCAACACAGCATTAGAGAGAACCTAAAACTCCCTGCAAGGCTGAGATGTGTGTTGCTGATATCCATGAATTAGTGAGCTCACATGTAAAATGTATGTAAAGAAGAGACTATCAATGAAGCAGTAAATTCTCAGCATAGTTTGACACAAGAACTAACAAAATTCCCAGACTAGACCACTGTAACACCCACGGGGAAAAAGGATGATCTGAAAGAAGGATCAGTCTGTGGAAAGGAGCACACAAGGTGTTTGGGAGGATATGAGAAATGCAAATGAGGATTGGGCAGAGTTTTGTAAATAAAAGCAACGAAAAGAGACACTGGCTAGCCAAGATTTTTCAGGACTGATATAGCGGTAATGGGAGCAGTTTACTTCAAAAGGAGGTCAACTGTATCAAGCTTTGACTGAGCAGCCACATCCTTCCTTGGGAAATGGCATGCATTATACACATCTGGTTAGCAACACTGCACTTTGTGTTATTCTTTAAGACTCACTCACACTTTTTATGAAGAAGCTGAAGTGAAATACCCTGGTTACCCATGTATGAGGCTTCACTTAAGAAAAACAGGATAAAAAACATCACAGGATTATAAATCAATTTCTGAGTGTGTCTAGGTCATAAATTTATTAAACAGGTAATGTCAGAGATGAATTTATGTGTTCTATCTCCACTAAGATATAGTAAGCAAAGCAGTACAATAGAAGGACAAAAATATATATTTCATACATTAGGGCAGTTTTCTAGATAATGTATTATAGAAGACACTATCCAAGACTTGGTAGATTCAGTAGTGCTTGCTGCTCTTTAAATCCCTTATGCATTGTCCACTCAGCTGAAAAATTCCATAACTTAAAAAGCATTAGATAAGCTTATTTACAGATGGTCTTACAGAATAATGAACGAAGGCTGTCTTGCTATTATGTCTGCTAGATAGATTTTAACTTCATCTCCATATCACAGAGAAGCTTACTGCAAAGCATAACATACAAAATTTGGTCAGTAATTAACTGCTGCCCAGTTTTTGGTACTTGGATAAGGCAACTGAGTGACCAAGCAGATAAAAAAGAAATACGGGCTATTTTTCATTCATAACTACATTTAATTCTTGACAAAAGATAATATAGTTACTCACGTTATTACTTAAGATAGATTCAGCCAAAAAACATTTTCAAAGTAAGCAAAGCCACAGTGCTTGCAGTGAAGTGACTAGAGAATTGTGTAACATGTTGCTAATTCATGTACCATCCTCTGGAGGAAGAAGTCAAACCAATGTACATACATTGTCATGCTGTGATAAAAATTAGGAGGTAGCAATTCCACATAAATTCATTTAAGTATAGGCATGAGACTCTTTGTGCCCAAAAGGGAGTAGGTAATTTACATATTACTGCTTCTCAGAGACATCAAGTCTTGAAAAACTGAGGGAAGACACTGAGAAGGCTTTGAAGTTAATCAGAAAGGAAAATACTTGTGGTGGTATCAACAAAGTCACCAAGAATAGTTTTGGGCAAGTAGAGATACAGGATTGTCAAAGGCATATCAAAAACTTTGTGGCCATTGCCAATACTGGGTACAGGTTTTCTCTAGCAAAGATGACAATATGCTACAGCCTTCTACTCTACTACAGCCTTCTGTATGAATTAACTTACAAGTTGACATTCTGTGTGTGTCAAATTAGCAGATAAAAGCACTAAACCATTTTTTAACTGAGGAGATACTAATTTGTGTGTGCTACTAAAAAAGAAGATTGCTGGTCTGCCAAGAAAAATACTTTGTTTGCCACAGTGATGGAGTCTGACTTATTTGTAAGGAACAAACACATGTACATGACTTAATTTTACAGGTAAAAGATATGGTACCATGATCACTAGAACTATAAATCATTACTTCCATCCTTTTGTTTACTATTTTGGCTTTGTTTATATGAAAACAAAAATCAAAATGAGTATATAAGCTCTCTGTTGACCCCAGCATCGGCTGGCTTGGTCACTTTATCAAGTTTGCACTTCTATGTAAAAAAAGGTAGCATCAGTTTCTTTGGGTTTTATATTTCAGATGTAAAAACCCCTTTGGATTGTATTGGATTACCACAGTTCTTCTCTAGAACCTGGCTTCTGAGAAGCATGAAACCTCTTACAGTAATTTTTAAGGCAAATTATGACTTTGCTGATGAATCCCTGGTGCACAGAGTAGCTACTACTGACACTGGTAGCCACCTGAGACATTGCTTTCAGAAGGCACTTCCCGCTATGGACTACAGGACAATAGTTCCTCCTCTTTACAATCAAACGAGCAAATAAATAAATATTAGTAAAATGTTTGCGATAACATAATGACTTCTATTATTAAAACCAAATGCATTAAATCCTTCCTCAGTTAAAGAAACCTGATCCTTGATGTACGGTTCTTTCTAAACATCAGCAAACCTACAAACTGTCATTCAAGTCATCAGCTGGGGAAAAGTTTATGCCCAAGCAAGTAAGCCATTCCCCCACCTACAGTGAATACAATGATACTGTTTTCTTCATGGTAATAAGGGCATTATTCAATACAGACAGTACCTCTCCATAGGCAAGAATTCTTAATGAAGACTCCTAAAGTCTTGTAAAACAGCTGTTAGGTTTCTCCACTAATGTTTAGTGTTTTATCACATCTCTTGGGATAATTTTTTTCACAGGGGAATCTCCCAGGACATCTTTTTGTAATGCTGTATGCAACACAATAAATTCATTCAGCATTTATATTTGTGATTTTTTTTTTCCCAATAGGAAGACAATTATCAATTACAAACACTCACACCCATGATATTGGAATATATGCAGCAGCTGTCTTTCAAAGGAACCAAAAGGTCCTCAGAAGACTGGAAATAATGACCTGCTGTAGTAATGCTTGTTTTCTTCTAACCCATATAGGGAGAGAAAAGGGAGGGTGAGAGACAACTTATCTGGATGACTAGCAAGTGGCTGTAGAAGGTATTGCTGTGGGTCTTTTTGGGAATACACAGAGCTGGATATTTGCAGCAATATCTGAGCATTTCTGAGATTTTAAGGACTTTTGTATTAGAGTAGCTAAGCTGTCCCTTTTAAAATGTCATCACATTTACCCTCTGCTTAGCAATATTGTGTGAAGCATCTTCTGTTCTTGTTGCCCTGGTATGTTTCTGGAACAAATTTTAGAAAGAGTCCTGTAGAGAAAGGTCTTCTGTTTGTGGCACTTCTCAGTGCCTTAGCATTTTCATTTTGCTTAGAACTGTTCTTCCTTGAACTGATGAAACAGAGGGTAACGCATCACAGGGAGCCAACAGCTATGGGGTTTTAAAAGAAATATGCATATCTGTGTAAAATAAAGCCAATGACAGCAGAAATACTAACCCAGATCTATATATCCCCCATATTGCCAATGAACAGGCAGCAAGGGCCAGCCACCTTCTTTCCTCCCTGCTGTCAGACAGATCCAGCATGCTCAAACTCCCATATATGAGGTGGAAGTGACAGCACAGCCCTTTACCTCAAGAGAGGCCCACATTTCTGTGTATAACATCTTTAAATGTTTATAGGTACCTCAGAGACTTGATGTGTGGTCTCATTTCAATCATCAATTTCCAGGACATGAAGGCAGGCCTTTCAGTGGTTCTCATTGAAAAATACAGCACTTTAAACCAGAAGCTGCCAAATGACAGGCCTGAAGGAAGAGATTTTAGCCAAGGTGAAGATATATCAGCTCTGGAGTCACTCCCAAGGCACACAGGAACTCAGCACAAGAGGTCAAAAATTGATATAAAGGGCCACTGGGACCAATAGTCTGTGTGGTCTGTGGGCCACCATGAGAAATCCCCCGAGATCTGCCAGATCATCATGGAGATATGGAGGCACATCCTTGCAGCACCAACCACTCCCACAATGGAAGAAGTCTTCTGACCTTCACACTGAAAAATCTACCACATCCCAACTAGGCAATATTTTTATTTCTGTTCTAATTTTTGTTGAGAAGGATTGAAATTTAATTTGGGTTTGAGGAAAAAATTTCTGTTGAACTGTCCTTTGGTTGAGGCTTGACAGTACTGTTACAAGTATTTAGTTAATGAATGCACAACCAATTTAAAACGGCTGCAGCCCAAAGGATTTTTTTTTAGACACCAGTTTCAGAGTGTTCATAAGAAAATATTCAGAACTTCTCTTGCCCTGATGAGGTAGGCTGGGATCAATCAACACATTTTTGCTCTGTTATAATGAACATCTGGAAATTAAAACTCTCTTTTTTTGTAGCTGGTTTGCCACAGACTTGGTCCTGGAAATACCCATAAGAGGCTGGGCACTATCTGAGCAGTAGAAGGTACCAGACCTGGATGGTGGAGCATTCAGGAAGGTGCTCACAAAGCAGATAACAAGTGCCTCCAATGCAGTAGTGGGATGCTCTGGCAGACATCTTTTACATATGCTGTACTGACCCATGTTTTGTAAAGAGTCTATATAGTGTAGTTTTAGGTATAGGCAGCTGAAGTGCTCTGTAGGAGTTTATTTGACCACCGCCCAACTGTTGCTCCCTACAAACTTCCTCTGATAAACTGGTATGTGATCTATACCTGGAGGTAACTTGTTTTAGAAAAGGCCTGGCATGAAATAGCAAGGGAATATTTAATGAAGAGAAAAAAATTATACAGTGCAAGCAATGAGAGGAATCACAGGTTTCTTTTACTTCTCTGCAAGGATTGGGAGAAGGAATAACAAGCATAAGTATTTTCAGGTGCTGAATTTGAATGGAACAATGCAGACATTGCACTGGAGGGTGATAGGGGAGTTATAGTACCCTAAAAAAGAAACAACTGGGAAGGGAACAATAGTTTCAACCATAAAAGCAGGAAGTAAAATATAGTGGATTTTTAAATAATACTTAAAACAGTTTTCTTGGATAGTGTAAAGCTTACACCTCTGAGCCATTTCCTAATTTTCCATAAGGAAAGCCTATAAATGTTTTGAGCCAAAATCTGAATCAGTTACAATCAAAAGAAATCAGGAACTTATTTTTTTTTCAGTTTTGGAAGGATGACATTTCTGTCTTCTGCTGTTTCAAACAGCATGAGTACTTCCCACATTATATATATACATAAAAAAAAGCAAAGTAATTGACATTGTCACTGAGCTGAAGGAATTAGATCAATATTAGAGTGAGAGGTCCTATAATTCTTGCAGTTTTAGCATTTAAATGACATTGCTGAATATAAAGTGTATCAAATGTAGATGATTAAAGTATTAATTCCTCATTATTGTGGAAAGGATGACTAACATTATCGAACGTTTGCCTAAATTTCTTTGGCAGAGCATTAAAAATTGATCTCTATTTTCTTATTTTTCTTTAAAAGTCTAGGTACAGATAATAAAATGAATATTCAGACATAGATGGTTTTTGCTTATTTATAAAGACAAGGATGTCTATTTTGTGATGACGTGAAATAATAATGAATTTTATGTATTACAATTTGAACTGTTGGTATCATTGCTGCTGATAAAGTCTCTAGTTCACAGAAAATGGTGTTTCAACAAGACCAGCAAAATACATACATCAGCATGTGTGAAACAAAAAGGGAAAAATAAATCCTGGTGCTGGCATATTTCATTCTGAAGATCTGCAGCAAATTAGAAATAATTCCAAAGAAAGGGTTATCTTTTACTAGATGACACTTTTATGGAATTGTTTTAGCTTTTCTCTTTAGTGCAGAAAAGAAATCATTACAAATAGGATACAAGTGACCTACAGATGATAAATCTCCTCCTAGCTATTTCTTTGTGTTTGGCTCATTGGGCCTTATATTTAATAAATATATTCATTTAAAATATGTTTACTTATATTTAATTTTGAAATAATTACTACAAAAATATGTAAGCCTTGAATTATTGCCACAATGATTTCACATTCATAATTTATGAAACAGCATATAAAGCATATTAAGGCTTTGATCATCAAAAGGCCTAGATATAATCTGGCCTCTGTTGTTTTTGGCTGGTGATTGTCTACAGTAATCTGTTTATATTTGATACTATCAAAGTGCTCTAAGATACTAACATACAGTAATATTAGACAACTACAATAACTGTGGGATGGAAATTTCCATTTGCTCCAGAAAATATTCATCAACTCTGCAATGACAAAATAAACTGTAATTAGGTTGTTCAAAATACAATGAATTTTGATTCATCATTCTTAGCTGGGTTTTCTCCAGTTCCCCCTACTCTAACCCAAATATGTTTCTTTTTTTTTTTTTTTGTCTTCTGCAGAGGTGTTTGTTATTTCAGTGGTTCTGTGAGATGCTTTGGAAATAACTGTAGTCATACTGAAACAGCTAGATATTTTAATATCAAACGTTCACTAGTACTTAATATCATTACAACTACAACATACAATTACAATTAATATCATTACTCCACTTTTGTGACTTGAATATCCATATAGTTTCACAAGTTTGATAGTTTAGAAGATAGTTATTCTCTTGCCTCGTATGGCATTCAGAGTTTTCTCCAGAACCTTCTTTGATATTAATAATCTCTGGATCAGGAATTTTGGGCCATTAGTTGCCTGTCTTTAAAATAGCATGAGGATATCTGGAGTGATTTACTAGTAATGTCTACACTTGGGAAATCTACTCATGGGAAAATAAAGACAGAAATGGAGAATTTCTGCTGAGGTTATTTGACAAAAAGTAGTTCTCAAAAGCCACAGTCACAAGGTAATGGTAATGGCAGTGGCACAAGAAGTTGGGCAGAATAGAAATTTTTCAGGTCTAGGAGAGGCTCTTGCAGGGAAGCAAAAAGTGTCCAGATGAGCTCCTGGCTCTGCCATCATCATCACTTGCACTTGGACTTGTTGGCACACTTTGAAATGTGTAAAATTAATTAAACCAAACAAATAAAACAAACCACCAAAACCCAACAGAAAAAGAAAACCAACTTCCCTTGGATTAAATGACCCAACAAACTGCATAAATTTTAATTCTCTGTGTTTTCTCCAGCACGTCGAAATTCAGTTAACAGTAGCAACTGCTCATATTAGATAAGGGGTACTGTTGCTACTCATCTAATTATGCTGTTTCTGTTGCTGGGTCTGGCATCACACTTGCATCGACTTGCTTCACACTATTAGGACAGTGAGTGCCTTTGAAAAGAACCCATTTTCCAGGGATCAGAGATTCAGTTTCTATTACTTTTCCTGTGCAAACTCAAACATCAATGAAACAAACATTTTTTTCAGAAGACAAGTTGCTTTTAAACCTTTTTTCTTTCAATGCTGACGCTTTTAATGTGTTTTTAAAAGACTTCAACAAAGACAAGTGTGCAGATCAAGAAGTGTATACAAATAGAATCTTTAATCTATATCTGTAATTGGAACTGAACTTTCTCACTATTGCAGAGATATATTTTTTTAATGACTCAGACAAATCCTTTCCTAAATGTATTCATTACTTTGGGTTTATTTTGCTTTTTTCTTACCTAGAATAACAACTTCAGAAATCGTGATTTTTAGAGTAATGTTCAAAAGCTGTACACAGTAAGTCATCTGGGGTACTCAAGAAAGTTTTGTTGTTTCAAAACTCTCCTCCCCCCCGCCATGAAAACCCCACCACTGTGGACTCATGCATGTCCACCTGCTGGCACTTTCTACACGTTTTACAAACACATTCCTATTTCGTGGCCTCTCCCATGTTCCTCCCAGTGACACAAAGCATTCCCAGTATCTGCTGAGGTCAATCACAGTCACTGGTGTCCTTAAGAGGCAGCATCTCCCCAGCAGGATGCCCAGATACCAATCTATCCATAATTACTAAGCACTTCCAAAAAGACTTCTTTGCCTGAATTTCTTTCTTTTTAAAATATATTTTTTAATAATGCTGGCATAACTATTTCTTGCGTAACTGGGAAAAGCGTTTGAGAAATACTAGTTAGCATTTACATGTTCCTTTAGGAAAAATATTTTATTTCCAGATGATTCAGTGTCATGCATGTACATTCCTCTGTGTGAGGTTTTGGTGCATGTAATGTGCATGCTTCATGCCAGTGTCCCTCCTCACAGTGGGGTGGTTGGAACTAGATAATATTTAAGGTTCCTTCCAACCCAAACCATTCTATGATTTATAAAATCTGACAGTAAAAAATGGTGAAAAAGGCATGCTAACATAATTTAGAACTGCATTTGCAGCCAGTAGTTGCTTTCAAGACTACATTTTAGGTCTTCTCAATCACTTTAATAATATGACAGTAATTTACAACTTTAAATGTATGCACTTGCAGTTAAACAAACCTTTTTTGTGAACATGTTAAAAAATACATGTCTATATGTGAATACGTAAGTGCATGTATTTATATATAGATGTGCATGTTTGTGTTTCCATGTGTTTGTGCAAATAAATCAGCAATGACTGAAAAATTCTGAGTACTATTGGAATTTCCTGGTATTTAAAGGGATGAACATACCTGCATGTATGCACACACACTCATATAACATCTCCTGTAGAAGCTGAACTGCCTGCTGCTGTTTCACATTACCTAACCCCTGTTGTTCAGGAGAAGATTGAAACCCACTTGATACTCTTGTTCCATAGTGATAGCAATCACTGGTAGGGAAATTGTTAAGTGGCTGAAGTGGTAATTGAAGAGAAGCACTGCATAGCAAAGTTTCCTTTGGATGAAGAAAATATATCATGATAAGATCAATGAAATAAATGGGGTCTTCCATCCTGTTTGCACAAACTGACTGCTGTCTCCCTGGGATGGAGATGAGGCTTGTGCTTTCAGCTCCTACACAAATGTCAATCTTACATAAACAATTTATTAATTTCTGGCTTATCAGAACTGGTATCAAATAACAGGGATGCAGAAAGGCCTTGGTTCAACCAACAACTTGAAGTGAGTTAAAGCAATAAAATCTCTGCATAACCTGATGACTCCTCATTGAACCAGCCCTTTTTAATGCCTTTTTTGTGAACTCTCTGAAAGAGGAAATACACTTACTTGTGATTTTGCAAGGGATTGGTGAAGTAGCTAGTTCTAAATAAGGAGAAAGTAAAAAAGGTAAATAAACATGCAAGGGCAATTTTCTGTAAAGAAAACATTGCAACACTCAGAGCAATGCCAGGACACCTGAATCATGTTCCTTGAAATACAAGACATGGGTTTCCTGAGCCAGACAGTCACTCTACCTCCGAGGATGTCAATTTTTGGAAATTCAAAGCTTAAAGCACAAGCATTCAAGTTTAGAAAATGTAACAGTGGTTAAACAGAGAAAAAAAACATACTCAAAAACTAATGTCTTAAAATGCTAGGATATGAGAAATAACAATCACTAAATTCTATAACATGCACTGAAGCAATATGGTGAAAGCATAAATCTAATCTCTGCCCCTCACTCTTCCTCTTACATGTTTGCAACAAAGAAAGTCTTACTTTTTTGATTTTCTTGTTTTACTTAGGTTATCTCCAAAGTGGAAAAACAGCACACATTGTGCTTACACTGGTTTCTGAAAATAAATTATATTATGTTTTTAAGAATTAGTTTGATAATCTCATGAAATGTTAAAGTTAAGCCTCTTATTAAGAACATATTTAGAAAAATGTCACAGTGACACATTTTTGGGAATCATAATTATGAGAAAAGAGACTGAGAGAGAAGACATTATTCTTCACAAAGGAATAGGAGAAGTAACATAAAATAATTTCTCTGTTACTTATATAAAACATTTGATGCAATTATAACGGTGTTCAAGGATTAATATTGGAATGTTAAAATGATAACATTTAAAATAATTGCTTTTGTTCCTTTAATCTCCTAGTTTCATTGTTCTTTCATCTTCTGCTTAAATCCAAATGTCTGCATTTGAAAACTTTTAAAAATATTTCACCAGAAAAGCTCATAGAGATATATTATCTCACTTTCATTTCTGTCCTGAGGCTATCATGTTTGACAGTGACAGAAAATAGTTTCAAGGACAATATAATGACAGAGATGGAATAAATAAAGAAAACTATAAACTACTTAGTTGCAGAAATAATTTGCTCTTGTTCTAAAACTGAAGTCTGAAATAAATATTTTAGACTAAAAACCTTAAAAGGCCTTTAAACCAGGAGCAGGCTTTTAAAAAGCTGCTACTATTTAATTCATGACAGCTATGTTTTGGTGGAACATTCCTAACATTATCCAATTATCACTCTCTCTGCAAACTATACAATTTGAGTAAAAAGTTGATTACATATATATTCTGAAAGTATTTAATCATATCATCAGCAATGTCTTGCTAATCAGGCATAAATCTGAGGGATTAGTTAAAATACGCTGGTTGTTTCCTCAGTGCTGAAATACAGCAGATAATCCTCCGTCACTACTTCCACAGGGACCAAAGCTGCTTCCACAAGCCAACGGGATGCTGGGGGCAGCAGACTTTTGCCTCAGTACCTGCAGGCCTTTTCCACACACTTTTTCTCTCCCCTTCAAACCACACACCATGACTTTCTCAAGTAGTCTGTATGGTTTTTAGGTGATGGGAACCTCTCTGGGCAGAAGGATGTGTCCCTCGTTCATCCCTGTGCTGACTGATGTGGCTCTGTGCTGCAGCCAGTGCACCTGCCAGCTCTCTACTTAGATTGTGCCCATGCTCCAAATATGCCAGTTAATGCCTTCGTTGTCGCCCAAGAGCCATCCAAAGGAGGGTATAACCATCCACTACGAAATCTTCTAGGTGTATGTGGGGTTTGCAAAAGCAGAAGCTTCAGTACATTGAGGCTTCAGATTCCAACATTCAGGCTGCAAATTCTTTTAAGGAAAGGTTAAGTTCTTGCTTTATCAGTTAGACTGGTGCATTGAGTGTTCCCCAATTGCAGCAGCACTGCCATGGGCAAGAACTTGCTTTGGTTGGGTAATTCAGTGCTGGGCTAATAAGACTGCCAGAAATACCATGTATGATCTAATGCGTAATGAAACAGAGACATGAGTTTTGTGCCTGGGAGTATGTTGCTCAAGCAAATCAGAAGGAAATGTTAAGCACATGGGGGTGGGTGCACAATCTCAGCCCCAGCCCTGGATTGGAGACTTGGCTCATGTGATGGACAAGTACCTCCATGACCCTGGAACTGAGAAACCAAAGCTAAGAAAATGTTTCACAGTTAGTGGGATCCCTACCAATAACCGGTGTTTACCAACTTACTTAAGCAACTTCATAACTTTGAAAGGCGCTGCTTTATTTCTGACCCAGATGTTGATTTTTTCTAATTTTAGTGCTTTAAACAGTCTGCTGACTGCATTGTGACTAAAAAGAAAAAAATGTAGAGTTTGCTGGTTCCTCCTGAATTAAAGGAAATATTTAAATTCCCTAAGGCCAAAGTCCTTTGGTGCCTGTGCAGAAACATAAAAAAGGGATAAAGAACTTTAAAAACTGAAGTAACAATAAGTGCTGAAAGACTTTCAGCACCTCAGAAGTGGCAACACAAGTGTGGACATCTTTTTTGAAAAAAAAAACATTGGTGTAGAAGTCCCCATGTCTACTTTCTGAAAGTCATTCAAAGTCCTTTATTGTTTCTAGCTTTCATAACTAGACTGATTTAATGCAGAGTGTCCATTATGCTTTTTTCTTTTGAAAGTCTCTACCATAATTAATATTTTGTATAGTAACAGCAAATGTGACTGTTTAGTACTTTAAAAACAAATGTAAAAATTTACAACCTAATATACCAAATCTGATTGATGATGTCAGGTAGCTAATTTTACACACTTAAAGCAATCTGATATTAAGCACTGATTTAATATTTTGTGGGGTTTTTTTCTATGCATTTCAAATGGACCTCTCAATGCGAATTATTGACTGCTTTTGAAAGTGTAAACCTATATGTCTTTCAAATTTCTGATTAATATACATAAAGGTAGCAGTATGCAATCCGGTTCAGAGTGACTATGCTTGCAATGCCTAGATTAAATAATTTTGAAGATGCTATGAAGAAAAAAAAAATACAAAAACCCCAAAGCAAAACAAACCTGGAATAGTGTTACAGTGTTTCTGAAATAGTTATTAATTTTTTTGTATGTTTAGATGTATTCTGGTTTCAATAAAAACACCAAGCAGAAAAGATAAAGACTTGTCTTCAAAAAGTCAAGTTTATTTTTGGGAATTATATCATAATTTTTAACTACTGTGTAACTACAGTGTCTCTGTAATAATTACATAAATGAATCCTGCTTTATTTCATATTATATTCCCACAATGCCTTGCCTTTTCCTCAAGTGCCATACCCTTTCTATTTTTCTTATTACTTCCCCAGTAGCAGCGTACTAAAAAGCTTTTAAATAACTTATGCAAACTCTTTTTTCTTCTGTCCTTTTTTTTTTTTTTTTTTAAATTAATCACCTATAAAACTGCATATTCTCTAGATACTATGAGATGAGGGTTGCCCCCATTTTGCATAAATTGTTTTTTTTGTTACTGTTACAAGGCTTATAGGCTCAGCTCCTTGTTAACATGACTCACAATGAAATTGAGTTTGTTCAGGTCACACTAGAGACTAACACTTGCCCAAAGATATTTCTGTGCTTATTGCCTTTTATCCCCAAGCAATCCTTCTCACTGAGCAATAACATTGTTAAATTTGCATCCAGTTCACCTGGGTTTGCAATCAGGGGGCATTTCTGAGGTACTGCCTTCTCTTGGTTTCACATGCACCATAACTTTCACTTTCTAATTTCTTTTGGCTGACTGACAGATCAGCAGTGGAGGAAAAAGAGGAAGCCTTTCTCCCTTCGTCCATCCATGTCTCCATTCTTGCTTCTGAGGAAGGATTGAGAAGGATTCCTTCCTTCTCCATTCATCTATCTGAGGAATTCTTCATTACCTTCTGACTTTTTTATTTTTAAGTACTTCTGTAATTTTGGTTTTGATTGTTTTTCCTGAGCAATGACAAAGGCTGAAAGGAAGTCAGTGGTAGGGGTAAGTCTAGGTCAGACCATGCTCAAGGTGGGTACCTGCCACCTTGGCTGCTTGTTGGAAGGTGGCAGCAGGATCTGAGAGGCTGACATTTCCTTCCCAAAGCTTGAGGCTTGCCCACCACCATCAGAAGAAAAAATACAGAATGTCACATAAAACAAAGAAGAGTACATACATTCCTCACATGTGACTGCATACAAAATTGTGCTTCCTAATTTGCTTTTCTGCTTCTTTTCAAACAAGAGGGTCTGCAATTCTTGTAGAAATCAGGACTTTTGATTTTACCAACTTGTTACTCTGTTTTCTAATCAGTATCCTGATATATCTCTGATCAGTATCCTTCAATTCTGGAACAATTCCATTACAGTGACAATTCAGTCATGTTTAATATAGAGTGTATGCTTTTCTCCAACTTTCCCTTTATTTGCAAAACAGAATAGACAAAAAAATACAAATTCCTAATTTTAATATATCCAACACTAAAATTCCCACCTCTCACCCTCCTTGATACATGAGGTAAGCTTTAATCTCCTTCTGAACCAATATGTACTACATAAAGTACAGTCAAGTGAGAAAAAAAAAGTCATTGCTCAAATTAGCAAGATATGTATATTCATATATTCACAAAAAAAAAAAAAAATCAGCAATGTTTTTAAAATGAGAGAGTTCTGGAGATTTTCCAGCTTTCTTCTGGCACTATCAGTAGGGGATATTTTGAGCTGCCATTTTTTCATCACAAATGCAGTGTCACTATTAAGCAGTACAAGACAGCCAAGCTGATGGGTCTTGCTTAGTTCACTGTGCAATGATCAGATCATAGGAATGTAAACAATACTTATATCTAGTGATGATGTAAGGCCAATGTCCAGAAAATAAATCAACCATGCATTTTACTACATTGTCAGCTTAACTAGTATTGAGAAAACTTGTCCTGTGGACTGAAATCAACACATTAGATACAGCTTGCTAGTAAGCATATCAGTTTCCTAATCAACACTACTTTGAGTTGACGGAGTAGTGCTAACCAATACAGAAAACAAGGCACAAACAGAAAGGCACTTGCAAATATTGGGAAAGGAAGCATTCCACGCTCGAATGGAGAAAAAAGAAAAGGAAAGAAAAGGAAGACAAGACTCTTCATACATCCTTTCACTCACACATTGAAAGTGTGAAAAGGATATCCAAGCATCATTTGCCACATGCTCTGAAGAGCAACTTTAAAAAAAATTTTCATATTTTTTTGTCACATTCAAGAATTTTGCAAGTATGAGAGAAAAAGCTGAAATCGGACAGCGGTACACAACAGATGGGCTGAATTTCACTTTCTACCCCTAATAGGAATGACATCTTCCTGAAATGAAGACCTTCTGCTATGAAGTTCTTTTCAAAACCTAAAAGATATATCTTAACAATGCCATGTGAGATGAGAATATTGCTAGTTTCACCCCACAAGACAGTGAACTGAACTACAGGTGTTTAAGATGAGTTGTCAAATGTAACAGCTAACTTGAAAGTCAGTCTGAGAAGCCTGCAACCTGGCCCTTTTCTGCTGGCATCCTCAGAGGAGGCGATTCAAGATCTTAAGCTACAGCTGAGAGCTGCCCACTGTTTCTGTCAACAGGCCCCAAGAATTTCCGTTAGCTTAGCCAAATGGAATGAATTGAGAGTAAAATGCACTGAGAGGACAACTGCAAAAAAATTTTAGTCGTCTGCCCACCATCACCAGGAAGCCTGTGGCAGAGGCCAGGAGAAACCCAAGGTAGAGTTTTCTCTCTAGATATGTCTTCTTTGGGATAGAGCTGAAGCAACTTAAGGAGTTGCCCTCCCCTGCTGTTACAAGATCCACAGCTACACTGTTTTAATGCCCTCATCAAGAGTTTGAGTCAATTTCAGCACAAAGCCAATGGGCCCGTTTTAAACTGTCAGAGTGAATGCAACTCAGGTGTGAAGGTAGAAACCTTCAGCTAAGGGATAGTAATGAACAGCTGGTGGGTAGAGGCTGCTAAAATTGCTATACCCACTTTTGAAGACTCAGGTGCTTTAAGTTTTTATTTTGAGATTTTTCTGCCTTACTGTCACAGAACTTCCATTTTTACCACATATGAGACAGGTATACTACCAAGATTAGCATTTTTTTTCTCTGTATTGCTGGTTTGTTCTTGGTGCATAGTCCCTCCTGTGCAGTGAACAAAGCAGAGGTCTAAAAAAACCAATATGCAATCATGCACTAGCATGATATAGCAAAATATAGCAATTTTGTGCTATAATACACACAAAAAAGTAAATTAATCCTGCATTAGGCTACCCTAGTCCCTGCATGCTTACTTTGGCTACGTTTCAGGACAAAAACCTGTCCTTTCTCCATCGACCCTTACTTTTCATGGTGGGAAGCTTGGGCTTGTAGGTAAGAAGAGTGTTGTAGCATTCTCCCCTCTGCATGGGAGTGCCAAGAGGTGTCCTGGAGCACAGAGCAGCATCTCTGGGCCACTGTAGACAAGGACTAGTTCCCCATGTGGCATCAGTCTTTTCTCCTTGCTCTGTGCATGTAAGTGAAACCAGACTGTGCACTACTTTGTGAAAGTGCCATCAGGGAAGCAGAAGCAAACACTTCAGTAGGTGGAATGAATGACTTAACTGCAAAGAAGTCCTGAACTGAAAAATACCAGGTTTACTTCTTGCTGATTGTTCTTCTGTGACGTCCACTGCACCCGTCTTCAGCAAGCCCTTGCCTCACTGCAACAATTCTCATGGGCTTTACCACTGCTTTTGCAATTTTAAAAATCTACCCCTTTCACTCTCCCCAGCCCATCATGCCCCAGATTTTATTCCCTGTGAAAGCTTGTTTGTGTGCTCCCTCAATTTTCACCTCTGTTCAAAATGATTCCTCACAGTCTGCAGTAAACAATAGGAGGAATGCCCTTCAAGCAGATGCCCGTTGAATTTTTTCATACAATTTAGCCACAGTCCTTTTGTGCCTTGAAAAATCCACATTAATAACACATCTGTAGAGTCACAGAAGTACATTTGAAAGTACGAATTCACTTTTATTTGCACACTACGCTGGAGAACCAAAAGGCTAGAGGCAAGAGAATGAGGAAGACTGAAGTGTTGTTTGCAGTTCATTCTGTCTTTTGAGAAGGCTAAAATTATTATTCTCTCAAACATTAACCCTATGGATTTATTTGTGTCTTGAATTGTGAGCTTCCTATTTATGGCTTTTCCCAAGCTTTGTCATTTGCCTTGTTTGCAGTGTCTGACTGTGGAAGCGGCAACATGCTTCTTCTGTGGAGCAATTGCAAGAGTAGCTAAATACTAGGAACACAATCCTACAACATCTCTGGCAGTGTATTACACTACACAAGCTTGTTACCTCTTCGTATGGGGGAAGGTCCAGAGAAAATAATTTTAAAAGTGCCAAAACAATACTGATGATGTCTGGAAGCAAAATATCCTCCAGTGAAACTGAGAGAACTGAGAAATACTGAGTGGAAGCATAGACCTTCATGCAATAAGTGATTCCAGCAGCTGAGGTGTTAGGAAATCCACCAAGTATCATGGGGCTGAAGATAACATTGCGAGGATGGCAGAAGTGAGCAATGGATGAGTGGGAATGACTCATGTGTTTGCAAGCCCTGTTCCCTGTTAGTGGTGTCCTTACTCATACGGAGTTTATCTTATGTATTCCTTGTTACTTTCATTCATTTTAACCTCCAGGCTGTAAACAAATTTATTATGAAAGGAATAGACAAAAAAAAAATAAAAAAAAGGATTCATATAAAGTCTGTGTGAAGCCCGTGAAACCTGACTACTGGACTATTCATCACCTTCCAATTCTCAACACAAAGGTGCTGCACTATTTGTTATTAGTAGATAACATGAGAAAGAAGAAAACAAGAACAACAACAACAGAGAGAGAGAGACCACAAAGAATAGAATTGGGAAAGTGAACAAAAGGCAGAGGAGACATGGTAGTGGTGCTGAAGTAAAAAGAGAGGAGGCATGGTCACGACAGAGCAATGAGACTCAAATCAGCAACAGATTCCTTTATAAAGGAAGGTATACATGTTTTCTCTTGCCTCACTACTTTTCTTGTTGTGATAAGGTGAGGCTTTTGAGCAAGTCTGAATAGTGTTGTGGCAGTGATTATCAGAACAGTCTCATGTGTTCTTTCAGCCAAATGATCTTCGGAAGTTCCTACTTCCATGTTGTCAATTCAGTGGTAATTTAAATTGACTATTAAAATACAGTACTACACAATAAAGACATTACTGAACTGCTGCAGAAATACCAGCAAATGTGCCATCATCAGAAAAGGGATTATCTTCTGTTGGTTTATCGGAACTGCTACGACAGCATAAATAGCCTGGAGCAGCAGTAATTGAGGATAGAGAAGAGCTTTCCAGTACACTTTACTCCCAAACATAAGCAAAGCAAAGCAAAAGTCCAATCATTAAAGCATTAATTTTACATGATTGGGCAGTTTCTCCCTTCTCATTACTGCATATGTAATAGGTTATATTTTCCTGTGTGATATAGAATGATGGGCTCCATACAGGTAAAAAAAAAGGGTAAAAATTACATGACTAAGCAAAATTGCCATGATAACAATGCACAGAACCCAGCCTCTTTGAGCATATTTGCCATCTTTTAGATTTCCAGAGCAAACATGCCAGTAACTGCACTGATTTAAGATGTGAGGATTTTTTGCGTCCTCAGCTTCACAAGCTCACAGCGGTCGCTAAATTCAAATTTCACCAGCCGATGGTTCCATCCATAGCAGGTTCCTCTGAACAACAGTATGGATGGAAACATGCCTCACCATTCCCATGAGCTCTCCCACATGCACAGCAAAGGGAGATGTGACAGTGTGCCAGGCATAAATGTCAGTAACAGCATGTACCAAAATCAGCTCATGGCTGAGGCCGGTGAAGCCGGCCATGGCTCTGCTGTCCTCAGTGAGAGGTGAATGCCACAGTCAGAACCAGCGTAAGTTATAAGGAGACAACTTGCATTTTGAAGAAATGTTTTCACAGGAAAGTGCATATCACAAAAATCACAGTAATCATCTAAAAATGCGTTTTTGGAAATCAAATAAATGAAACTGTATTTCTCCATGCTGTGCTTGTACTGAATCTGTGCAAAGAAGCAAGTGACCTTTCATTTAATCAAAAGTTTGCTCATTAGACAGCAAACAGTCAAGAAGAAGGTGTGGTAGACTGTTGATGAGCAGCACAAAGACCATACACAGACCAAAAGCAGTATGACTATTACACCACTGTTGGTCTCAAAGGACTTTATTAAAAACAAAAGCATATAAAGTAGTTCTGGAACAGGATGATTTTTAATTGTGTCCTCTTGGGAAAGAGGTACAAGGCAGACTTGCTTGCCTCCCTTGTAGTCTAGAGGGACCTGACAAGCTCTCAACAGCTTCCCTTTGGTCTAAAATGAGTTACTGCTGAGTTTCTGGACTCTGGTTAAGTCCCAGTGGCATTAGGTTTAGCTGGTCCTGAAACAAATGAAATTTTATTGATATCATTTTTAAACTAAAAGAAAAAAAAATACCTAAAGGGTTTGACGCGATATCTTCTATTTCTGTTTTCTTATTAGCATAAATGTCTGAGAGTACACACAGAGCAGAACCAAACTAGCAAGTAGTATCCATTTAAACAACATGCCTGACTGCTGCCATGGAATTGGTGATCAACCTGCATTGCCTTACACTTCTGAAGAAGCCAATTTACCTGTTTTCTTTGGCCTTTTGTACAGTCCAAGGCTTCTTGAGCCAAACTTAGGACAGACAGCTGGGCACAGGACTGCAGTGCCACAATTTATACCCCTCCATCATCTACATTCTGGACTGTGCATGTAATATAGGGAATGCATGAGGAAGGTTGGGAAGAGGAGAATCTGTAATTATTGTGGGGCCTGAATAACATAGCCAAAAAACCACCACAGCCTGTAAGAGAAACCCTCTGCAGTTAACCAAGCTAAGCAATAGGAAGCACCAATGGAAAGGATGTGACTTAAATTTTGATCCTGCCTCTGTGTCATTTCAGATTTTCTCCTGGATTGGCAGGGGCACTTCC
This sequence comes from Dendrocincla fuliginosa, assembly GCA_035047845.1. Lineage (NCBI taxonomy): Eukaryota > Metazoa > Chordata > Aves > Passeriformes > Dendrocolaptidae > Dendrocincla > Dendrocincla fuliginosa. Next base: position 67,043,844 of record JAWWMO010000121.1, on the reverse strand, counting down.
TTCCCATTGGGATTTACAGGCTAGCATGTGTAGCAAGATCAATTGCTTATCACAAAACAAAACCAGAGGAGAAAGAGCAGAGCCTTCATATACCATACCTGGCTTATTTCACAGCTTTATAGCTAGTGTCAGACAAAAAGCATGCACCAGACAGGCAGGACCCTTTCTCTGATGATTAGGCACCCACTTGGAAAGAGGCAAGCCAGGCATCAGTGTTTATCAACAGAAGATGATACAAAGCACTCCAAAAGGGAGTCCTGGCACTCTTCAGTTTATGTTACCAAAACCTCCATGCCAAGAGGTCTCTGCATGGCAGTCTGTAACAGGACAGCTTCTACTGAAATCAGGTCAGCTCCATTCACAGGCACGAGCTGAGGATCTGTCCTCCCAATTATTTATGTTTGTGGTGATACGGTAATGATATGGAACATTCTGCGACCATCCCATTGCCTTACATTGATCTCTCAGATGTTGTGAAAGATGATGAAAGTGGCAAGATGAAAGAAAAAGGAAAAGCGCAAAACAAGCTCACATTAAATATTCATAACGGGTAGTAATTACAAATAGAAAATAGGAAATAAAGCAGTAGTGATTATGCAGGGTCCAAATCATCTCTCTGCAACTGCCTCCAGGAATTTTTCTCCATAGATTTCTGTTGCTGGAGTTGGAAAGTGAGTCAGTATATTTTGCCTGTGTGTTTGGTCAGATTTTTCTAGTTTGTTCATCTGATTCATAAACATAGGTTAGGGTGACCAAGAGCAAGGCCCTACACATTATTTCTGATGTCCACTAAAAGCTATAATGAACCTCTGTCTTCAGTAAAATCAAATGACATCTCTACTGTGCAAAACTTTAGATTTCAACAGCTAAACCATTGTGTCTGTCATTTCAGATGTTAAATATCTTCTTTTGTGGTTTCATAAAAGGAACTGATCCCTAATTTTTTTAAGCTCTTATAGATTAAGATTTTTAATATGATTACTGCTTATTTTGATAACTCTGGTGATTCTGATTGGCCATTATTAAGTCTGTTAACCAAAATGTTTTTAAAAAGAACATGTTTAAAAGGCTCCTTTTCAACTGTAAGATAAGAACAACCTAGGAGCTTTGTCTGAAATCTTCTCCTTCATGTGAAAAGTGATGAATGTACTGACTTTCTTGGAATTACCATTTTTTCAACTATGTAAAATCGCAAGTTTATTCCATCCTGTCTGTATTCCTGTGGTCTAAAAGCTGTTGTTTAACTGATGTTAAATATCAACACATGCAGAGGAATCATGAAACACCTCCTAGGATGTTCTTACAGGTTAAGATAGGCAACACTCTTGGATTTAAATTGCATTACCAGTGCTAGGTAACAAGATGTTCTGCCAGATCAAGGGTGAAAAAGTTTGTTGAACTGCAGTATTATTTTTCTGAGCCATAATAGTCATCTCAAATGAGAGAAAATCACATATAATTCACCCTGTTACTACTTTACATAATTTTGATGTACCCATGAAGTAGCCTTTCCCTCTGATATGGAGCATCAGTTCATAAAAAAAAAGCAAGGATTCTACTTCTATGGTGAACTTGTCAGTTTCTGCCATCTGAGCGCTCCACTCAGCTTTGGAGACCATAGTAGCCTTGTTAGGTTTCTAAGGCACCCTAATTACATACATCTGAGATTGCAGAATGCTTTAATTTAAGCCAGCACACAATCAAATGCTGTGCTTTCACAAATATTCAGAAACATCATCTGCCAGGATCAAGAGTAATTGAACTGATATCTACTGGGTTTTATCTGCAGCTTTGGTGCATAATTTTTCATTTTCTTTAGAAGGCTTTAACACAAAGAGAGAACATGCCTAGAGTCCCACAGAGGTGTTTTGACATTAGGCTTAATAAAGCATGAAGAACTCATTAATAAATAATGTTCTGCTGGTTAACAAGTAAAGCTGAATGCATTCACGAGACCCAGAAGTAGATCACATCATGCATGCAGCCAAATAACTTGTTAAAATGAATGCAATGGTCCCCATTTCTTCAGTTTGTTTGGCACAGCCCAACACAACATTGCACAAATAAAAACCACTGCAGCATATATGCATGCACCTTCAATTATAATGTTACCTGTCAATTTTTATTTGCACTCAGTGGGATTGAGGGGTTTGTAAACAAGCACTCATGACAGTGACAAAGAGCTATTTATATATTGTTAAGCTTTGCTGAGAGAGAGCACTGCTGTCTGGAGTTTCAAGGGAAAAGATCTCTTGTATTCATTAAGTTATGCATAATCCCATTCCTGTGTCAAAGCTTGATACATTTTACTTCAGACACATTTGAGTTACAGCTTTCATGGCTGTGTCAATATTTCCGTAAGTCCTTATTTTCCAAGGTTAAACATTCTGGCAAGTTTTGAATCAAGGTCTGAGGAGAGCTTCTATTTGCTTGGGGTCAATTACACAACTCCCTTCAGCTTTGGCTACAGTCAGATTTCATGTGGAATCTGGAGTAGGATTGTGGCAACATTAGGGTCTGGATTCACTCTCCATCATGATGACTTTCTCAGTTAAGACTTCAGCTGGGAGCTGGTCACCTTAAACTCTCCCTATAAGCAGTGCCAAAAGATAAACATTTCCAGAATATGATTCAGATCTGGGCTTCTTATTACAGAATCAGCTTAAAATGAGCAAGTTCTCAATTTAGAGACTTCTGCTACATGCTTATGCTTCTAGGCAGGATAACTCCTCAGTCCCCCCAATGAGGCCAAGGAACAGATTGTACAATTCAAGTTTGGGCCTGTGAGATCTATACAGTTTGTGAGGGGAAAAAAAAAAGGAGAAAATGTTTCCTTAACTTATTTTTAGTTTATCTTTGAGATATAGTCATATTCTAAATAAAGGAGTCATGATATTCAGAAACAGGGACAAAGAATCCAAATGCATGACTCCAAGTCTTCAGCAGAGTTTCTGTAAGTACAGAAATGATACAGTCCTCTGTGTTAGTTCAGTGTCATTTGTAGGTAGTGAAACTATCTTGGAATGAATACTGATTGAAAAAAAAAAAAAAGAACATGTCATGTCATCTCTTCACTGAAATCCCAACTTCCAGTATATTTAGAGTGCTTATAAAAATTAGATTATTTTTCACACCTGACTGAGCTGCCAGGTTCCAAGAGTTACTGAGAATAAGAGGATTGGATGAAGCTATAATCACTTCTTAAAATGACTTAAAAACTCTGATATATTTGATGAAAGGAATAGCTATTTAGGTGGGGAAATCTTTCCAGTTGTTTGGGGATTTTTTAAAGAGAAGATACGAAGAAAATAAACTGCAGATCCATGCCATTTTTAGAATATGAAATTGAAAAGTACCAAACCTTTTAATCTGAGTAAAAAATGGGGTGATATTCATGTGACATTTTGAATTTTGCAACACAGGACAAAAGTAGAAAGGCCTTTTTTTCTAAACAGCCCCAGATTTAAGCTGTCCAGGGATCTGAAATATTAAAGAAGCATTTGTGATATGAAACAGTAAGTAGAACAGGATATACTGCATGGCCTATTTCTTTTCCATGTATATCATTTTTATCCATGATAACATAAGAATACAAATGCATGAGGAGAAATCAGTGAAAATCAAAGTATTTTAGTGAGTGCACTTTCTATACTTTATCCTATGGCTTCACAATCTCTGATGACTTGGTATTGGGAAGCAGACTTGATGTCAGTTAGCTCTGAAAATGAGATGTAAATTTGAGGCTTCAGTCTCCACTCCCCTTTTTACCTAATTAAAGCCTAAGTCCTCAAACCAGGAAAAGCTTGTCCATGTTCTCAGGTGAGAATCTCAAGATTACTGAGAAACTTTCAGTGTCCAATCAGTGCAGAGCACAAGATTTTGGACATACATGTTTTGTAAGATCTGAACTGACTGCAGAGTGAAAAGTTAGCTGAACATACAGCACAGCCAATACAGCAATGCTTCTGGGTTGCGTGATCACAGGATTTGAAGTGACAAACTTTCTTGCAAGCCAAGATGCTTGTGAATCCTCAAATAGTAGTTTCTGTATTCAGATTCTGCTTGTACTATACTTCTGCTATTTACATCCTTCCAGGACCATGCCAATAATCCAGAAATGTATAAAAGGACATTGACTTTTGTTCTTCAGGACATAAATTAGGAATTACTTAGTGTTACACACCCTTGGACAGCAAAATTACATCAGAAAGTTCTATCCATTGCAGGCATTTACACAGTTTTAGAATGCTGTATGCACAAGAAGTTAAAAAAAGCAATGTTTATGGTAAGCCTTATGACTACATGAGGGTGCAGTGACACTTTCAAACAAGCTGTAATAGATATTCACATAGCAATATGTATATATTACAAAGTGATGGAATCACACAATGCATACAGCTGTAAAACAAAGTGCATTATGGAAAGAAAATAGGATTGCTACCACATTTTGATGCATCTTAACCTTCAAGGAGGAAAAAAATCAGAGAATAGTATTTGTGCCACAAAGTGGAAAATTTATCTACAACAGTAAATCAAAAACAGTAAGGAAAAGAAAGCAGAGTTATTAATTTTTTTTCTTACTTTTGCATTAGTAAGTTAAAAGAAACTTGTTATTAAATTTTTGTAAATGATGTGTACATAGTTTTGGTATATTTGAAACACTAAGAGGTATTTGAAGCACTATGCAAAATCTGTTAAGGCAGGGATCACTTGTCAAGCCCACTAAGACAATAGCTTTCTTGATCTCCATTAAGATGCCAACATATTAATAGAGGGAAAATGCTCTCTATCAGAACAATGAAGAAGGACACAGAAAACTTGAGTATGCATGTCTTGCAATTGAGTTTGTAATTCTCTTTTAGGGAAGGAAGGAGGATTTATGTTTTCAAAAACATAAAAAAAAAAATAGAAAAAAAACCACCAACCAAATCAACAAGGAACTTAGTATTTTTACGACAGTATTTCCTATGAGTCTCCTAGCTGATCAAAGCACGTCAGCTCTCATTACAACCCCTCAAGAGCAAAATGTTCACACTGCAGCTTCTGATTTGCAAGGTTCCAGGAAGAAGAGGTGGATCAGGAAAGTGTTTGGGGTGATCACTGCCCTGTCTCTGCTGGGATTTCCCAAAGCAAGAGGGCATTTTTGGGAGCGACGACACAACTAGGCCCTGCAGTAGATTGGTTGGCTGTTCATTCCTCAGAGGAGCTGGGTTACACAAACAGTCAAGGAAAAGAAATTCCCAGATTTCTAGAGGAGTCCCGTGTGCCCTTTTAGCTGGTCAGACTGCAGCCGAGATTTATGATTATACCTTATGATTCGAGCACTGAAACAGGAGAAATTCTGCATTGTTTCCATGCCTTCTCTAACAAGCTCTGTATTTTAAGTACCCCTCTAGGAATATACACACAATTTAGAAAAACAAATGCTTTATTCATGATGGCAATGAGTACAGCATGGCTGTACACACACCAATTGAAATAGTAGTTTTGCATTTTTTATTTTATGCCTCCCAATAACTACATGTTCCTACAAGTGCCTCAAGCGTGCACTGAGTTTTCTACACAGCTCTTAATGGAGAATATTTTAAAGAGTTTTCATAAAGTGAATGAAGCTGTGATAAGCAGCACAGCTGGTGAGCCAGTAGGAGACTACAGGGAAGAAATTACCAATGGGAAAATGTTCTAGGAATGTATTTTCCTTATGAGGCCAAAAATTAACCGATTAATATTAGTGCTCCAGTCCATATGTACAAAATGTATATGGCAAATTAACAGGATGGCTTGAGTACTCCCTGAATATATCTTTGCTTTCGAGACAGAAATTTCTGACAGATAATGCTGCTAGGGAGAAGGTTTTGACAGTGAATACCAACAGTTTTACAGTTATTTCTCCTCCATAAAGATGGATGCAACTTTTCATTAATGTTTGGGACCAGGCTCAAAGACCTGTTCCATTCTGAAATTGGACTCCAGCTTCCCCAAGAATATTGTGTGTGGATTCTCCAACTGTGTACTTTCCTGGGACATTATTTGCTTACAGCTTTCACATATGCTTTCACCTCTTCTCACCAGTTCTGTATTCCTGTAGAAACTGTTGTATCCTGAAATTTCACAGATGAAGGATGCTTGTATGATCTCCCAGCGTTTAAACCACCTGTCTTTAATCTTTCTCCCACCACGAGGAGACATACAGAACAGGAGACATACACTTTTAGCAGACATGCAGAACTTCTGGAAGTCAAACTCTTTGTTGAAAGGCCTTTGCAATGTGTACAGATGCTAAAAGCTCACTGCATAACCAGAAGAGAAGCATTATGCCTGTGTCAGGAATCCACATTTCTCAGGAGGTTTCAGACTGTTTCTTGTAGAAGCTGCCCATTTGTAGAAAATGAAGATGTAATCACAGATATCAAGAGATTCAAAATGGCTGTACCTTTGAGAACAAGATTAGTGCTTTCTATCCTAATGCAAAAAGGAGCCTCAGAGACGCTGCACTGCAGAAGCAATGTTCTCTTACTGTGAAGAGTGAAACAGCCCTGGATACAGTGAGTTACACCACCCCTAAAAAAAGTAAGCAGAGATCTTTTTGGCTAGGCCTTTTTCTTGAAGGCGTGAAAGACACTGCTGGCTTTCCTGCCTCATTTTCTAAGCACAGTGTAAAGCTACCAAGAACTGAAGAAAACCTGTGTTGCAGATGATTTTAATTGGACTGTGAAGAGTTCTTGGTTCATTCTGTGGGGCCAAAGCTGAGCAACATGCTTATCCCTGCCTTTTTCCAAGGATGTGAACAGCCTCATTGCAAACTAATGCTCAAGGCATGCACCTAGGAATCTTGCTCAACTGGCTGTCAGGATCATTTCTGTTTTTCAACCAGTATTGTCTGGATCTCACCCAAATTCAATCACAGCCAGATGCTCTTCTCCAGGAGCCACTTTCCTCTAGGCAGTGCAACATCTTTGTGATAGCTCTGGTTACATCTGTGGAAAATGAGATATACACTTGGGTGTCATCTGCAAAGCCTGCAGCAGCTTAGCCCCCCTCTGAAGAGTTTTCTGGAAGTATTGGAAAGGGATGTAGGGAAAAGATTTATAGCCCTATGGTCAGACTGCAGGTGCAGGATACTGGAAAAAAATCAAATTATGTTACCAGTTTTTGGGGTCCTGTTGAAACCAGGTCTTGTGCCTGCAAGGTATACAAGACTGGGATATATTCACTTAGCATTTAAAGAGGGAAGAAAAATAGTTCCTCAACCTGTCTGAAATTAAAAAGTCCTTGCAAATTAATACAGCCACACAAAACTGGATTAATAATACTAGCAAATATGAAACTCTCAGCATTAAACAGATAAACTAAAGACTATTGTTTCTTACTGCAATACATTTTAGCCACTGTGTACTTTACATTTAATTCTGCAGTGCAGGAGATATTACTGAAAGAACAGCTTTACTTGATAATTTTCTTGTTTGGTAGAGCTGATATATTAAAAGGTTAATGTACTAAATTTACATTTTTCTAGACTGATTATTTCTTACTCCAATCTTTCCTTCCTCATTCTTAACCTTCTTAAATAGAAAAGATATAAAATAGGACTTCTTTTTGACAGTTTTAGCCAGAAAACCATACTTTCCCTGCTGATTTTCATGCTCTACAAGCTTTGCCATCATAAACCACTTTGCATGTATTAAAGAGTATTATATTAGATGAGGCAATTTAACTGTATCCCATTTCACTTGGTGAAACTAAGCAGCTTTGCATTATAACTAAGTTGAGCTCATGAGAATATGTTTAAAGCATGTGTTACCTGAAACTGAAGTTAGCTAGTCATTCAATACTGCAACCTGTGGGTTTGCAAAACGATGGCAGGAATCCTGCTGTGAGGGAGATAGGAAAATTATTATAATCTGCATTCCTAAATTGAATGAGTATTTTGCTCAGCAGAGGCCTCTTGACTGCAAATAGTCTGAAATTACATCCTGCTGTTTAAAATGCTTTTTTTTCCAAGTGAGTAAAAATGCCCACATTTTCATAAATCAAATATTTTTTAAATCATACATGAATTAAATTATCAAGAAAGGGAAAGTCATATATCCTTTACTACCTCTTGTAAAAGTTGTTTGATATGCACATTTTTCACAGAATGGACAAAGTGTCTAGAATTCACGGGTTTATACTTTTAATTATTTAATTACTATATTGTTAGAGCTTATCATCATATCTCCCTCATCAATTTATCACTGAAAAAAATTCCATGTTTACAAATTTCTTATTTTGTAGGAGAAAATTGCAATACAGATATTTCATCAGAATCAGCTAATAGGTGTGGTGCTCAACATACTAGTAAGGTAAACTCATATGCCAAGTTTCCAGAAAAGACTACGCGAACATGAGCAAAAGAGCATGAACTAGCAAGAAGGCATAGGGAATAAACTTCTGCCACAAGAGTAGCATGGTAAACACGACTTCTTTCATGTAAATTCTTTATCTTATTAAAGCTAGAAATAATTAAAAAAAAATAGAAAGAAAAAGGCCTGGGGATAAGGATTAGATATCACTGTGTGTTCTAATGTGTAAAAGCAGCAAACACTGTAAATACATTGCATTGCATCCTGCCGAAGAGTCCAAAATGGAAAAGGAGGTGTCTCAGCTTATCCTCCTCAAATTCTCTGTCCTTTAAGCAGCGACCAGTGAAAAGACTGACAAAACAGGAATATGATGAAACCATTTGCATGGATGTCTGTGCTCCACAGCTAGTCAGTGGAGACCTTGGCTTTGCAACACTTGGCTGTGTGCACATTTCTAAGTTAAACAGACCAGGGCTAGTTCTCTTGCCTAGAATGTGGGTGACTTTGTCTCTCCACTCCAAAACAAGGTGGCCATATTCTTAGAGGCTTCCTGAAAACTGTCCCTTCTCCATGCTGCTCCCTGAAATCTACCATGCATTGAGTGGGATTGTGGGGCAAAACCATGCTAGGGAAATTTGCAAATAGAGGGAATGGATGAGCAGGAGCCAGGGATCAAACTCGTGTCTAAGCCTTGTTTAGCTGCTATATAGGTAGATGTATGTAGCTTCAGGTTTCCTGATAAGAAGTAATGGTTGAGAAGAAGATGTGGTTACTGTGGTGTGAAAGGTGGTTCTCAGGAGAACCAACAAGTCAGGCAAAGGTGAAGACAAGGGCACAGATGTATCTTAAACACAACTTGTTATTCTGGATCTTAAGGGACCTTATGCTTAGTTTCAGTCTTGTTGCTTTAGATTAGGATTCACAGCTCTGACCTACTTCTGAAATGGTAGATAGATCACTTCTGGTTTTCCTCTTCACAAAATACATTTGACAGAAAACATTTTTCTTTCTGCACATTAAGGCAACCTCCTAGGACATGGAAAGGCAGAATTCAGTCTTTCCCATGTTAGGGGACTCTCCTCCCAAACTCTGGCAGGAAGTTGTAACCTCCAGGATGTAGCATGTATGCCACAGGCTTAACATAAAATCAGTAGGATCAGTTTTGAATCTCAGGTTATCCAAATGTTTCCAATTCATAAGCCATCATATTATTTTTTCTTCTTCTTCATTAAATGCACAATGTTTCTTTCGACCTAATAAGCTAGGTACTCAATTCAGCATAACTATTGTTTATTAATTTACATCAGGGAAATTTCTTACTTTTGCTACCTAAGCTTCTGCAGGACTTGTGGATAAATATAGCTGCATGTGTTTGATTGAAGTCAGCCAGAACAAAATTAATCAATGAAAATTTGGACAGATGAAACTCCACTGGTTTTGCCACCAGTTAGATAATTTAGCTTATTCTTTTTGATTTGTACTGTTTAAATGAGCATATCTGTTACCTGTCAAAGGCAGTTTTTTCTCCAATCAGTCAAATAAAGTTTGTAACATTTTTCATAGCATAAACCAAAAAAATCCACAAAACTGAGGAATAAAGCAATTTTTTTTTCATCATTTTCTATACAAATTGGTATACTGTTATTAATGAATGTGCGCTTTAGTAGCAGTACTTTAAGCAAAATGACAGATAAGTAGGATCCTTAAGCTCATGAAGTTCAACAAGTCCAAGTGCATGTTGCACTTAGGTGAAGGAAATTCCGGATACAAGTACAGACTGGGAGATGGACAAATTGAGAGCAGCCATGTGGAGAAGGACTTGGGGGTTCTCATGGATGAAAGGCAAGGCATGAGCCTGCACTTGCAGCCCAGAAGGCCAACCATATCCTGGACTGCATCAAAAGATGTGTGGCCAGCAGGTCAAGGGAGGTGATTCTCCTCCTCTACTTGTGAGACTCCCTCTGGAGTAATGTGCCCAGATCTAAAGTCCTCAGTGCAAGAAAGATGTAGACCTGTTAGATCAGGTCCAGAGGAGAGCCACATAGATGATCAGAGGGCTGGAGCACCTCTCCTATGAAGACAGGTTGAGAGCACTGGGGTTGTTCAGCCTGGAGAAGGGAAGGCTTTTGGGAGACTATAGCAACCTTCTAGTACCTTAAGGGGGCTTATAAAAAGGAGGGAAAGGGACTTTTTATATGGGCAGACAGTGACATGACAAGGGGCCATGCCTTTCAACTGGAAGAAGAAAGGTTTAGATCGGATGTTAGGAAGAAATGCTTTACTCAGAGGGTGGTGAGGCACAGGAACAGGTTGCTCAGAGAAGCTGGGGATGCCCCATCCCTGTCAGTGTTCAGTGCCAGGTTGGATGGGGCTTTAAGGAACCTGATCTGGTGGTAGGTGCCCCTGCTCATGGCAGGAGGATTGTAACTAGATGATCTTTAAGGTCCCTTCCAACCCAAACCATTCTATCTTCCATCACTATCTGTCCTAGTATGGCAAGGCTCTGTCAAAAATCACACTGAGTTAGAGAAACCCATAATCCTATCTCTTATGCATATTTATCAGTCCACACACATACATATTACACAAAACTCCAAAGAAGTACAAACATCCACACTGTTCACAGAAATGGAGTTTACAGTGCATTTGACATTTGAGCTCTGCAACTGAGATACTCACCCTGTAGTACACACACACACACACACACACACACACACACACACACACACACACTTATAAAAGATGCAGTATTATAGGAAAGTCCACACATTAAAGCTATGACATATGCCCTATATGAATTTTACTTTCTTGGAAAATACTTAGGCATGACAGTGAAGGCACCCCACAGAACTAACACAGCTCTCCTCCGTACAATAAACTTCGCAAATCTTGCAACTCCTCTAAGCTTTGCTTTTCAGTGAAGTCTGTGTTTTATATTCATGTTCTTGTTCCTACTGAACTCTATTACAAAAACTTTCAGTAACTTCAGTAGAACTTGGGTAAAACAAGACTGTTTTTTTTCTTTCTCCTTTTCTCCTATCTGGACTAGACATTCGGTGCCAATGGGGAAACAATTCCTTTGGATGAGGGATGATATTTTTGTCTTCTAATTATTTTATACAGGGACTAGGCATTTAGAATACAAACACAAATACTGGCAGAGAGAAGAAGATTGATTAGAAAGCTATTATTCAGATGATATCACTGGAATACCTCCACAAAAATGAGAAAGCAGAACTCAATTCATGTAGTTCTAATTACATCAAGTTTGAGCTCCATCTACTTTAGCCAATAGGTTTCCTAAGATTATTTTAATAGGTTGTGGAGATGTTAATAACAAAAAGTAGTATTTATAAAACTAATTATTTTTTTAAATGTCCATATGCAATAAAATGACTTTGCCAGAGTAAAACTGAAAAGAACTTTTCTCCCTCTTCCCCTAAACCCAGAGCATTAATACTGAAGAATATTCTGCAAGACATGAAAAACAGATGGCAGTCATAGAATAAAATCAAGGTTACAGGATTGTTCACTTTCTCTACTGCTTGTATCATTATCCATATCATAATAAACATAATTTTTTTATAATGTTATGATTAGTGCTCAAAATCCTGATGTATCTTCATGATCTTGCTACTTTCCTTGTCAGTTATGTCTGAGACATGACTTGATGTGCACATATGCCCACACACATTCCACCACCTTTCTGAGCATGTATCTGTTTTCAGAATTATTTCTTCTACATTTTCAATCATACCATAGAAAAATCATGTCAGTGAATTATCTTGATCAAGGTTGATTTCCTGAGGGGGCAAAGTAGTGTCAGAATAATATCCATAGATTATATAATATATTAAGAGAAATCAAAGGATAGAAAAAGAATTATATTAAAAATCTCACAGCTTCCAGAAAGTGAATAGCTGCCATTAGGAAGAAATTAATTTTTTTCCAACATGCTATGTATGGTTTTGCCATTCCCCTGAAGCTCACATGCCATCTTGAACAACTAAGCACATAGTTGAACAAACACCTACCTTCTCATCCCCAAACAAGAACCATCTTGTGAACAGAGGTAAGTAGAGTAGTCTTGTCCCCTTTTTACCTGTTGTAACCCAGGTGAAAGTGATTGAAATGTACTAAACCCAAGTTTAGAAGAAATATCACAAAAATTGTTAATGGCAATCAAGCTCAGAAGGTAGAATTTTCTCTTGTTGGCCAGCGAGTCATGTAGTCATGTAGTTGCACCAGCACATTTATCATGTGGCAGTTTAAAGCATGATCTCAACTATATATGTGATGTCAATCAGCATTTCATTCACTCATGTCTCTGTATAAGCAACAAAATTGAAACATATTCCGCAGTACTAAAGGTTAAGTGAAACAGTCCTGAAACTTCAGGCTTTTAAGGAAGACACTAACCTTTGTGTCCTTAGGCGCATCTAGAAAGTCCAGCAGACCTATGTTTGATGAAGAACATTCCAGAAGAATTTAACTCATCTGTTCCAATGTCCAGTCTCAGGAAATCTTTAGTGGTTACTGAAAAGACCAGTCAGGGAATAAAGCATGTCCAGGTATGTAGATGGAAAGATCAGGCATCTCTGCTGAAATGGTGTACAGCTTGCTGAGCCTGTACAAAAAGAGAAGACACTTGCTGCACATTTGAAAAAAAACCCAGCCAACAAGCCAAACCAAACAACCGAAAAAACAAGCACTCAGTTTCCCTGCTTAAGAATGAAAGGAAATTTTTTGCATCAGGGGCCCAGAGGTAGTACTTGTCAGCTCATGTTATTGGAAGGACTGTCTCAGTATCTTGTAAACATTGGCAGCCTGGAATCTGGAGCACAGGTTAGGGAGGAAGGAGAAGAGAAAGGAAAATTACAGCTAATGTGACTCAGAACAAAAGCCCTTCCCAATGTCAGAAAATTGCTAATTACACTTATTTTAAGTGGGTAACTGGAAAAAGAATGCTAGATCTCCAGTGGAAAGTGGCAATATATTGCACATGATATTGCTACTCTGCTACATTTTACCCCTGCTATTGGCCAGAAATGTATTTATAGCAATTTTGTAAACCACTACTTTATACTGAGAACAATGCGAGATCCACCTGGAGAAAATATTAGCAATATTTAGTGAGAATTGTTTAACTGATCTTGTTTTTTTCTTTGTTTAGGTTTTTTTTTGTTTGTTTTAATAATCTATCTATGCCTCCATATTGAAGAAATGGCACACAGACACAAATGTGGATATAGTATTTAATTGCAATCCCCACACTAAAATTTCTAGCTTTAGATCTGAACATATCTACTTTCTTTCAAAGTAAATAAAACCCCAAGGAATTTGGAATACAGATAAGCCTTCAAAATCATCAGTGCCAATGTGACCTGCCAAAAGACATTAACTCTGCAATTATTCTGTTAGTTGGGAAAACATACTTGTGAGTAGGTGATCAGAACAAAATCAAAAGGTTTCTGCAAAAACATTACAATGACCACTTGGAGCACCTTACAGTATGGTTGGAGTCTAAAAAATGCAGATACTTTTGCACACGTGAAACTAAATTTTTCACTAATAAAAGAACATAGAAATGTGCACGAGTCTTCTAAAAATCTAAGAGAATAGCAGACACAGTTTCTTTGCAATGCAGTGTTTATGTCACCATGTAATTTCCACCTACATTACATAAACCACTTACTTGGCTCAAGAGCAGTTTACTTCTGACTGCTCGTGTGATACACGATTTACAACACTGAGTATTTTGTTTTTCCATCACAAACACTTATTCATTAATAATTTATCAGATAAATGGTTTCTGATTGAGCAATTTAAAAAATGTAGGCAAATCAATGGCAAAAGACACCAAGAAGCATATTATAATGATACAATAATTTGAGCTCATACATTAGACTGAATTGATAGTGTCCCAAAAGCCCTCTTTTGATAGCTCAGTTTCATAGAGTAAATGTTCAGCTGAAATATCTAATAAAACATCTCAACTACTGCTCTGAGAAATCATGCCAGTATCATGAACACTATCTTTGAGAACTAATAAGTTGGCTCCAGAAAGCAAACAAACAAATAAACCAACCCTACAAAACATCTCTGTGAGCCTAAGAGCTCTCCCTGAAGGGAGATTAATAGTCACATGAAGAAAACAATGAACTTGTCTATCAGACGTGTGAATGGGACTTAGAAAATCATAAGGGTCTGACTCCTTTGATGTCAGTGATACTTAGAGATATAGATTGTAGCATTAGATCCAAACAGTATTTGCCATCACTTGTATGTGCGGCACAGACACTGAGGGAAGCAAATGTGATAAATCCCTTAAGAGGGAGCTCTCGAGGGCTCTTGATGTATCACAAATAAGCACTTCTCTGCTTTACAGGATTTTCAGCTAAGTTGTTCACAAGGAAAATAAAATGTATTCTCAGGGCTTTGCTATGGCAATCGTCACCAACTTTGAGCTTTTAGAGAAAAGAAGGGAGATTTGAAAATGCTTTTGGAGGAAAGCTGCATATATACATTTCCCCTCTTTCAATAGGTGTATTACATGAATTAAATAACTTAAAATTTTCCAGGGCAGTACTCAAGCTCCCTATGAATAATGTTGTTAAAAGTCTTATAATTTTATAGGCGTTTTGGCAGAATGGACTGGTTTCCCATCAGGCTAAAGGATGTCAATAATGTGTTGACAATATGTAGAGTTATTTATAAAATAGATACTGTACAGTTTAAATGAACACATATATTCTGACAGGAATAGACTGTTTTCAAACTTAGACAGAATTTCTCTTCTGTTATTTGATGAAATCTCATATTGATTATAAACAATAAATTTCAGGAATGGCAGATCTACCAATAAAAGCCACAATTCAACATGGAATATATGCAAATATCAATATATGTAATTATATATAATGGTCACAAGTGTCATCAATTTATTTATCGTAAACAGTTTAAATGAATACATATGAAGTGAAAAATCAGATTAAGTGGAATACCATTTTTTCTTATTTGATTTCTAAATTTAACTTTATATTTGTGCTAATGAGAACGCTAGACATTTTTGTTCAGTGACCATTTTCAATGTGCATTTACCCATTCTACCCAAGACAAGATTCTTTGTCCAATGTGTCCTTTCAGACTTCATGCCTAGGATCCAAGGAGTTCTCTATGCCCTAAAAGAAGGTAAAAAGACCACTTTTAATTCTTTCCTAGAGTAGGAATCCTTTCCACGGACTCATTGCTTCTCCTCTGAGAGTGATAGCATCAATGCTATTAAAAGTAGGTTGTGTCACTCTTTTTGCACCAAGAAAAAGATGCTTTTAGATGCTTTTTATTTAATAAGCTAAATACACTCAGACATATCCAGAGAGATATAATAGAGAAAAAACCCAAAATTTTTCGGGATCTAAGCAGTTCCTGCAGGTAAAGCCTTAGCTACTGTTTTGGTCCATGAATTGCTGCTGGGTCCTGGTCTTCTCAGTGTTCCCATTTGCCTCATGTTATTTTATTACAGAATGGTAGAATTGTTAAAATTCACGCTGAGCCATAACCTCAAATTCCACATCTGCATGGCTTTTGAACACTTCAAGGGATGGCAATTTCACCACTTTCCTGGGTAACCTGTTCTAATGCTTGACCACCTCTTCAGTGAAGAAATGCCTCCTAAGATCTAATATAAACCTCTCCTGGTACAACTTGAGGCCACTTTGCTCCTGGGCTCCCTTTTGAAATGAGCTGGTTCGTTTCTCTCATGTCCTGGGCATCACTCTGGCCACAGGCCACACAAACTATAGACTACCCTCTATAGACAGTAGGGACTAAACCTTGCCAGGCTTGACACCTTCTTTTCTACAGAGTTGTTTTAACATAACCCAGACAGCTGTGATCCTTACACTGTCCTGCATGCTCTTATGAGGGATCACCTGCCTTTCCTCCATTCACTTAGCAAAGAGAGAGGAGAAGAGAAGGACTAAGCAATAGGAGTATAACCCATTGAGGTAGCTGTATTTTTACTCTCCATTAAGAAAGCAAACCCTTTACTCAGATGTTTGATGCCTTAAAAGCATTTCAAAGCTCACTGAATTCAAAGCAAATGGTATCGTATTTCATTAGAAACTATTCAAGAGGAGTCACCTGGACTGCATAAAGGTTTGAGCTGGTTCCCACTCCTGCCAAGGGCAGCTAGACACTGCATTGCTGTGTGGCCAATGTCCATTACTGTGGACTTCAACAATTAAAAATCATGAGTCAAAGCACACCAAAAACTAGGATTTCATGAAGGTTATGTTTGTTTCTTTTAAATAATGAACTTGAGTTGGTTTACAGGTTTCCTTCTATGAATCTGTTAGATATGGGTTTTTCTTTGTAGTTAAAGAACAAAGAAGCATCCTGCAAGAAATATTATAAAAATAGACGAAAAGACAAAAGTCTCCTTTGATCCTGTAAAGGCAGAATTTAAACAGACATTTTCAATTTTTTTTTTTTTTTTTTTTTTTGATCATATAATAGCAAGCAACTAAGCACTTGGACACTTCAAGAATTGACCTGCTCTTTATTTGCACATGAAAGTTACTCTTCCTCAAATAATACACAAAGTCTGGCCCTGTGCATATACCTTGTCCATTTCAATGAAAAATTAAATGAGTTAGATTAAACCATGACAGCTGAATCATATTTAACACTTTACAGAGTGAGACAGAAAGCATTAACTCTCAAAGTGTCAAGGGTGCTTTGGAAGGTTCAAGTCACAGTCAGAGTTGGTCCCTACAAAAATAATGAATTTGCCATAATATCACAAAAACAGATACAGAAAGCCATAATTATGTGACTGGGGACTAAGAAAAAATAAATAAAAGAAAATCTCACTCACACAGATTTTCATTTCCAGGCTTCCCCTGGCTTCCCTCTGCTCCACAAAAATCATTTTCAGAATAATCCAAAATTTCTGAGCCTATGGCATATCTCCAAACCTGACAATCAGACTGCCTGAACTTCTAAGAAGTCAGAGCTTCTAGTGTTTGTATCTCTGGGGTAAACCTTTCTGACAGACTGCCTTGGGGCAGTAGCATTGCAAAGTCCTTCAGCACAGTGCTGCAGAGCTGACTGCACATAGTCCAGGAACTCTTTATGAAATCTTGGGAGGAATTTCTATAGATTGCTTCTTTCGCCTGCCATACATACATGAAGTGCAACTATCCTCAGGGAAACAACCCTCCATTCTTACAAATTTTGACGTCACATATTACCTATTCAGCTGTTATTCAAAATATTTTAGAGATGTGTGAAACCTTAACATGTCATAAAAGCCACCACATCACTGTGTTCATGATCAGTTTTTCAGTTCCCAGTTAAATTTTGGCTGCATTATGGAATGAATTTCAAGAAGCCAAATGATTTGCCACCAAAAAGCTGAATATTAGCAACCTGCATCTTAAAAAAAAAATACATTTTTACTTTTGAACTATTTTAGTGTGATAAAACATGGTTTGGACTATTTGCATCAAGGGGTAATAGCGGTTGGTAAACATAATGTGATAGTGCATCCACATCTCAAAATAAGTATGAACCTCCACTTTTTCCTGTTTAACTCTCAGGCAAAAAGTGAGATCAGCATTTCACAGTGAGTAATTTGTTACTGTGGTGAAAAGCTAGTGCAGTGTGTCTGTGCTGAGAAATTTATAACAAATCAAAAAAATGATCAAACTAAAATTACATTCAGTACAAATGACTACCTGGGAAAAGAATAGCTGCTTTGCTTCTGTAGATTCAGCACATAAGCACAACTGTACAGCCAGTTAGAGCAGCTGAAGCTCTTGGCAGATGATCTGCAGAAATGGGTTAGCTTTATGAGGAATTCACTAGTTCTTGTAGGAAATAAATAATGAATTTCCTCTTGGGGGGAAACCTTTGCAGACACAAGGACAATGTGAATTTTCTTAGCAGGAAACCTGTCTTCTATGAGTCAGAAAAAGGAACAGCCAGCGGCACAGCATCCCTGCCTCGGTGCAGAGAGATGTCTTTCTATCACACTTCCATGAGATACGGTGCAAAAGGGTACGAGGAGTGGATGGAGCTATGACAGCATTCATGTCACAGCCCTGGCAGTGGGGGTACACCGTGCTCACTGGGAAGGGAAAGCTACAACACATAGCGACCCTTGGCAGCTTTGTGTGACAGTGAGAAGACAAGGAGGGCCAGTGGGACTCACACATGCTCATCAGCACATTGCAAACTGACAACCTGTCCAAAGATTTCACAAATATAGTTAAGGTACCTATATCTAAGAAGAAAATTGTTATGAAGATATTTCTCATTATATATATATATGTATTTATGTTCAAATAGGTTTAAATACATGTATTCATAGCACCAATTATTTCCGGGCAAAATGGAAAAGAGTGAAACCAGCACATTTTATGGTAACTGCTATGGATTTTTTTCCCTTCAAAATCTGTGTACATATCAGCTGCTCCATCTCTTCTACTTACTACATCTTACCATATAGTGCCTGATACAATCTGTAATTGTATGGTTGTAATTGTAATCTGTAATCTGTAATCTGATACAATCTGTAATTGTATGGTATGTAATCTGTATGGTTGAAAAACCACCATACAGGATTTTTTGCTCCTATGTCATGGCTATTTTATCTTTCCTAATCCACAAGCTGTAGTTCATAGGCAAGCTCGTCTTTATTTTACTGTTAGGCAGTATGGGGGTAACTATATTTGGCCCTGTCTACTACCCTCTTAACTGCAGCTTTCAAACATTTCAGTTATCTGGATTTTTAAAAAGAAGCAAGAAAAACCACCAGAACACCAGAACACTGCAGTATATGAAACACAAGAACAGGATGAGAGAACTGAGTTTGGACAGCCTTAAAAAAGGAAGGCTAAGGAGAGACCTTGCTGTGGTCCACAGTCACCTAAGAGGAGGGTGAGGAGAAGATAGAATCAGACTCTCCTCAAAGGAGAGTGAGAGAGTGAGAAGCACTGGTCACAATATGCAACAGAGAAAATTCTGGCAGAGTAAAAATAAAATAAAAAAATTCTCTGTGAAGGTGGTCAGCTGAAGCAGGTTTCCCAGAGGGGTTGTGGAATTTCTATCCTTGGATCTACTCAAAACCCAGCAGGATGAGGTTGAGCTACCTGCAGTATGACTGACCTGTTTTCAGTAGGGGGCTGGATATGAGACACCCTGAGTCCCCTTACCTGCAGGTGACTCTGCTGAGCAGAAGTCCTGGCTTCTCTGAGACCTAACACTGCTTGCTGACCTGCTTCCCATAAAATGCTAGGTATTGCTCGGAGGAAAGACTTTCTTATCTTTCTGAGTGAAATCTATACAGCAGTTCTCCGAATCCCAAACCAGATTGTATGCACAAGACCTCAACCCCATCAGTTTTCCACACACAGTCCCACACAAATGTAACTCCACAGACCTGAGCTGGCCTACAAAGATCCACAGATTGCAGAGAGCAGTGAATATAATCTGAATGTAAATATCAGGATGGCTTATCTTTTCAGTACTTTTGCTCTTTAAATAAGTTCTTTTCTCATTTGGGAACAAAGTACAGGCCAATTGCAAAATCAATTATATGTCTTTTCTTGATCACTTTCTTTCTCTTAACTGATGAGCATATAAACTAGATGAATTTTCCAGTTCTAATATAGATATTTTGCAGTTCTAATTTCTCTGACTGGGCAGTTTATTTATTCCATCTGTTTTTTCACTAGTTTTTCATCTTTACAATGTGAAAGGTTTTAATATGTTTCCAAAGCAGGCAGTGCAAAATTGTAATGCCACACTGAACCTGTTAGGATCTGATTCAACGCCCCCCTTCCTCATAAGCAGCACCCTTGGATCTCAGTACCTTGCCTTCAGACCCCTTCTCTCTCCTTGCTGCAGCACTATCTGCATGTGACACCTGCAGTTGGTGGGGAAACAGGAATTTTCCAGAGGCATGCAGAGGGGCAGCTGCTAGGCACGTGAGACAGCACTGTGGGTATGGATGCATTGTGTATCTATCTGTACAGGCTATACGAGCAGCCTATTGATACCCAGTCCATTGCTTAAACAGTCTAAATGGACACTTTTTCAGAAATTGGTTCTTCACTTTGAGCGAAGACCCTACCAGCTACGAAAAATGCAAAAAAGTCGTGGGTGCTAAAAGAATTATCTTGCTGTTTCTTGGTTTCCTTCATAAAGGCACACAGAAAAAAAGTGTTCTGCAGCCACATGTGAGATAGAGCAGAAGTCTTAATTTCCAATTTGTTTTTATGTCAGTCTCCACCCTGACCAAATGTTGCCAATCATTACCATATTAACAGCAGATTTGAAAAACGTATTTCCTTTACATAGCAGAGATATTCAGTCCAGTCTCTGATGGCATGGTTAAGTTTCACAGTGTTCTCCTGTCACATGTCAGATTAATTAACTCAGTCCTGATTAATTAAAACTAGAAGTTTCTTTTATTCAACCATCTAAAATACCAAATTCCACTGATTTCCTGCAGAGATACACAGGCACAACAATTCCCACTGCAATCTTTCATTATTCTTTACAGAGATACTGCACCATATTCCATATTCCCATTAGAATTTTACTGATGTGGCTGTACTGACATTGGTAAAATTATTCTTGATTTACTTTGGCACAAAAGTGATCAGCATCATGTCTATTGGGATAAGATAGTTCCTCCCCACGGTCATATTTACTTTACTTAAGACTACCCAAAGAAAAGTGTTGCTCAGAGAGCCTCAATAAACTGTCCTTTCTCATGAAAAGAAAAATAAAAAAAATAAATATTACGGTCTGTTCTACTGTACTCTACCTACTACTAGCAGGTGAACTACTGCTTTTTGTGGTTACCTGGAAGAATGAGAGCAGTATCAATCCAGATAAATATCTCTGATGTTCAGTTTGAAATGCATACACAATGTTTCTTATCCAATACTGTTTAAGAAACAGGCAGTTCCGAAAAAAAAAAAAAAATTCTCAGAAATAGGGAGGCAGCTTTCATTAAAAATTGAGAAAGCAAATTGATGCATTTTAAGCTGTTTCCACTTCTCATGCTACTTCTACACACGTGTTTATCAGCTCTGGTAAAAACCAGCAGACCCTCTAGAACAAACCATCAAGAATGTCTATCTTTGGCTTGAAAAAGAAACTGATAGGAAGACTGGGGAAAACAACGGAAAAAGAGGCATGTGATAAATGAAGATTGTCAAGGATAGGCAAGCAAGTGACAGAAACGAATTCACTGAGAAAGGAAGATGAATACTTCAAAAGACTTTTGTTTCACTTTGGTGAACATCTTCCTCTCTATTTCTGTTTAACATATCAAGATCTGTACTATCTAAAAAACTTCCTGGCTTTTTAGAAGCCAACTAGCATTAGTGAATAACTTCTCATGCATGTCAGTTTTGGAAATTAAGTGTACATCCTTAGGGTGCTCAGGCACCAGAGTTGTAAGAACAGCACAAGATCTTGAAATGAGTAGAAACTGTAAACATATTGAAATAATGCCATGTATAATAATGTTTCAGTAGGCTGTGTGGAAGAATGGCAGTTTCTGTGGATGCATAGAAAGCTTGATTAGCTACAAAACTTGGCCAATAGATCTACTGTTTCAGCACTAGTTTGCAGCCATAATACGTGCTAATTAATCTGTGAAACCACAAATTACAGGATGAAGCCAAGAAGCCTTAAAGGTAATCCTCCCAGGTCTTTCTCAGGAAAGACTTTCACTAACATTAATATGCACAGAGAGTTTGCGAATGAGGTGTAAAAACTTCAGCAGAGGCTTTGCTAGCCCCTCATCCTGATAGAACAAGCTCAACCTGAAGAGCATTTGTTTATCATCATATGTGTACTACTCAACACATAAGCTTTAAGGACATGCAGAATATATTTTTTTTCACAGTGCTGTACTACAAAAACCATCTGTAGCTAAAAAAAACACCTTTGAATTAAAATACAATAAGAGGATTTCCTCCTTCCTCTGATAAGAGAGGCATTATTTTCTCTTCTTTTACAGTGACAATTGCACTCCCCCGTGCAATCAGGGAGTGTTTTTTAGGTTTTACTTTTCCTGTAACTTGAGGTCTGTTTTAGTTCAGTCTTCAATGAAAACAGGCTTTTACCATGCTCACTTGACTCTGGACTTTACAACCCCCCCACAAAATATGATTATGCTTACAAGCAAATCTAGAGCACTGGCAACATTTAAAAAAAAAAAAAAAAAACAAAACAAGATACTCATCAGCAAAACACTATCTTTTCAAAGCAGGTGCTTATGGAGAGGGAGCTCTCTTGTCTTACAATTCCCCCTTAAGTTAATTTTGCGCTACAGCTATGGTTAACTAGCAGATTGGGTTGATCTGGCACAGTGTGTGACCCAAAAGGATCATCAGTGGCCATTCTCCAGGTCCTAAGGCCCTCTCAAATACATCAACAGACACTGAAATGGATGTCAGAAAGCAGATGGATGTCAGAAAATGGAAATAGTTGTGTGGGTCTACCAAAATGCTAACATAATCAGCTCTGGTTCTTACACTTCCTTGCACTGAGGCTCAAGCAACACTACTGATGTTCATAAATCTTCCACTTCTACTTCTGGTTTTCTTAAGGCATCATGATCAAGTCAGTGGAAAAGGCACCAGGCAGAGTTGAATTAAACATATCAACATATTTTCTGCTGTGTCCTCTATGCCCTGCCCTCAACAGATATGGTTTCAGTACAGGTAGGGACTAAGACATGTCTGAGAAAGGGGTTCAATCTACCAAATTTATTCCATTTAGAAGGACTGCTTTCAGGAGTACATAGAAAGAATAATTCTTAAATTAATAACTAATAAGATCTGGGTCCAGTAACTGCTTACTTCTTTTTTCATACTCTTCTCTAGACCTAAACCTCATTTCTCAGGAACAGAAGGCTGTACCCTTGGGCTTACTGCTGTCACAGTATGCATATAACCTCCACTCCTGTTTTTCTGAAGCTCAGACTGCCCACCACTTAAAAGTCCTGTGGAAACTCATATGGACAGTGATGGTTTGCCATCAAATAAGCTTAAAAATAGATATAGTCAAAAAAAAAAGGAAAAAAATATGAGATTTATCTTGCATTTTTGCAGAAAAAAATTAAACTTTTCAAACTAACTTTGCTGAAAGGCAAATGAGTAATCTTATTTGCAAATATGTTTATGGAAATGAATTATACCTCTCAAACAAAAACTTGCATTGACAAACTTTCAGGTTCAAGAACCCAGGTGTAGCAGCTGAGGTCATTGAATTTCTACAGACACACTTCTGATGAAACAGATTAATTTTAAAATGTGCACTATGGACTGAGATGCAGCAGTTCACACTACATTCAAAACAATCCCTGCTCAGCATTGCTAATTAGGAAATCCCAGCAGAACAAAAAATATGATACCTTATAGCACTATCAAAAATCTGAAAACCAGCACATTCCAAACACTCCAAAGAGAAAGTCTTAAGAACTCCCAGTGCAACAAATCTGTTCTATATGAAAGCTTTACAGCTCTTGTTCAAAGCATCAACAAATGCAAATATCATCACTGCATATAGACTGAGCTGATGTAATTTGCCATAGCTCCATGGAAGTCAATGATGATACATTGATTTCCACTAATGAGGGTCTGACCTAAAAAAAAATACTGCATTAATTTTCCAAAGAAATGCTTTTTTCCCCCCACTCTTAAACTTTATTTAGCTTTTCTCCAGGGGAACCGAAATGCTGAATTAGCATGTAAATACATTCAGCATCTATACCCTGAGCCAAGCAGGCTCTAGGTGCAAGAAGGGCATAAGAAATTCCCCATTGTGTCTCAATTTAGCATAGATTGAAATAATCGGTCATAGAGATGAAGAAAGAGCAACACAGAAGGTATTCTAGAAAAGTTTTCCATTGCTGAGAAAACCCATGGCAGTAATTGGGAAACTCCATTTGAAAATAAAGTTATTAGCATCTAGGAAGAAAGAATAGTAGAAAAGAGTTTACTTGGCTTATTCCTCAAAACATTTCCAGAAGAAAACTTCAGAGAAACAAGACAGATTAAACAATAAAAATAATTTAAAACATATCCTGCTGTTTTAACAGTACTTTTTTAGTTCTATCAAAGTACTACTTTTTTTCCTGATATACTGTAAGAATGGAAGTATAACTTTTCTTAAGAAGAGTGACGAGTGACCCAGTTTTAGAGGTAGCATTCATACTGTTATCCTCTGGGTTTTATGTTTAAAAGATTATCTTGACATTAGGAAAGAAGCTTTTCTGTATTTTTCCCAGTTAAATTTTGGACTCTATGCTTACAGGGAACGCTAAGCTGATAATAGAGAAGAAAAAAAGGTTTCAAATAAGACTTCCATCTAAAAAAACCCCAAAACACAACAGACAAAAAAAAAAACAAACAACAAAAAAACCAAACCCCAAACCCCCAAACCCTTTTAAAGATAGAAATTTCTCAAATTTTCTTTCAGGTTCCATTTCCCCCTCCCAAAAAAAAGCACTTGCTGGATGACTTATTTGGTACTAGTCTCCATCTAGAACTCAAAAGTTATCACAGAGAGGCTCCTTAGGTTACAGCAATTTTAAGTAGGACACTTATTCTCCCCACAGAAGAGAGTGAAGCCCCAGGCACCCGGTGTACTTTCCTGCCACTTGTCAGAAGTATTCGCTTTGTTTGGTTTAGAAGCTGGCAATCTACCATAGCTAAGAGTCGCAGCTATGACTATTTAAAGAAAACATTTTATCCTTGTACCTTGATAGAACTGGGACTCACACTATGGTCAGGTCAACGAGTTTCTTCCATTAAAAATATTCTTCCACCACTATCACAGGTACAGAACTCATATCATGCAAGAAAGTAATCTATAAAAGCAATTCATGTAAGAAAAAATAATTTGTCTGTCCAGGCAACAGTTAGAAACATATACACACAGCCATTTTGCTCACAAGCTTTTCTGTCTTGATCAATAATACAAAGAAGGTTCTTGTTTGAATTTGTCAGTGATCAGAATTTAGATGGAGAAAAGATTTGAATGAGATGTTGATTAACAGGCCAGATAAACAAATTCAGCCTGATATCAGTGTTTCAAAGGTCCTAGTTGTTTGCAAATTGAATACCTTTTACACAATGATGATATATACCAAACTTTTTTTTCTTTTATTCCTTTTTGGTGCTTGAAGCATCAACTGTTCTCATTATGTAGATTCTGGAGAGCTTGCTTCAGTGCTTACAAACTACAGAGGCTGACCTGAAATATACCACAAACAGCCTGATTTAAGGCCAGAAGGAAACTTGTATCCTTCACTTTTCTGTGAGAGTAACTCAGACACGTAATGTTATTATAATATTTTTATGGTTTTGAAATGTAAAAAGCCGACCATATAATCATCACTTTCTATTCCACATAATTACTGTAATTTTGTAACATATCCTGAATGTAAACACAAAAGAAATATAATTGCTGTTTTCTGCAACAACTAGTGAAAGTACTGTTTTAAACTTAAACCCACAAACTCAGATCATTCCTTAGGCTAGTGGTGCCTGGAACAGCAGAAAACAATCCTCCTGCATTGTTTTTAAAAAATATACTGATTAAGCAGTTGACTGAAGTCAGAAATTTCAAATAGTGGAACATCCCAAGTGATATAAGAAGAGTTTTGCATATTGTCAGTGGAACAAAGGAGCACAGAGCATTTGCACAAAGTGGTTTTGATATCAATAGGCTGAATTGTCACAGCTATGAATCATCATAAAAAACTGCCATAAAAAGTAATACAAGACTTTGTAAGACATTCTTTAGTGAATCATAAGTTTAAAAACCACCAACTAAACCTCAAACCATTTAACTTCTTTTAACTGTTTTTTTCCCCTATCAATAATATTACAAAACACAGAAAACTAAGTCTTACATTTTATTGCCCTATTGTACAAGCCCTCAAAAGAACTATGATTGTCCTCCTTTGCTTTAGGGCAGAAATGAATATTTGAGAAAATATCAAGACTAAAAACACCCCATCATTTCTTTCAACATGCTTGGTGAACTGATTTGACTGAAAGATTAGTATCCACTGAATTGTTCTTTTTTTTTTTTTTTTTTTTTTTTTTTTTTTTTTTTTTTGTGATAGTTCCATAGTATCACTTGAATTTTATCTACCTTTTTGTTATATTCTTTGAACATGCTTTCATATCTCAAGAAGACAGATAAATACTAGGGAGGCAGTATTCTAGTTATTTCAGCTTTCCTCATCAGGAAGAACATGAACGGACACTTCTGTGTGGAATAGGGATATCTTATATAGACAAATCAGACCAACTGTATGCTGTGTATGCAATCTTCTGGTTTGCCTACCACTCAAGCTACACCAAACATGAAACTGATTTATACATATTTTAAAAAGGAGATGAGGCTCCTTGCTGGAGGGGGGGGGGGGGGGGGAAGAGCCTCATTTTCTTTTCCCAGGAAAAGAGGTTCCTTC
>JAWWMO010000121.1:67001409-67014228 GCA_035047845.1 Dendrocincla fuliginosa | reverse complement strand
TTTTCTTTTCCCAGGAAAAGAGGTTCCTTCTCGTCGAGAAAATAGGATGGGGGGAAGCCATTCCCTATTTATTTACTGGTGTGGGCTTTTCCATGTAAATAATTTCTTGTTCTTATACCTTTTGCTATTAATATTGTTGCTGTTACTATTTGTTTTCTTATCTCATTGCTGTTTCCAGTAGATTTTTTTTATGTCAACCCATAATCTCTGCTTTTTGTGCCTTCAACTGGAGGGGGAGGGGGGAACAAGCAGCAGCAGCATGGTTTTAGTGGGAGCAGTAAACCGTTCCTGAACCATGACACAACTAGCAGTTTTATTCTATTCTGCTACATATATTTGTTCAGTAGTAATCCATTATGAAAAAATTATAGGCTCATAGACATGTTTGGGTTGGAAGGGACCGTAAAAATTATTTAGTTCCAAGCCTCCTGCCATATGCAGGGACACATTCTACTTGATCAGGTTGCTCAATACCCCATCCAACCTGGTGTTGAATACTGCCAGGGATGGGGCATTCGCAACGTCTCTGGACAACCTGTTCCAGTGCCTCACTGCCCTCACAGTAAAGAATTTCTCCTGTATACCTAACCTAAATTTTCTCTCTTTCAGTTTCAATTCATTACTTCTTTTCCTATCACTGCAGTTCCTGATGAAGAGCTAAAAAATATTAATGAATTCCATGCTATCAAGTCCCGTGCTCTTGTGCAGTAAAGAATTTGCCACTTTCCTGTATCTTTAGCTGAAGGTATTAGACTTCCCAGGAAACTGGAGCTGCTCTTGGTTATACTGTGACAAATATTGGCCTCTAAAGCCAACATAACTTGAGAAAGAAAATTATCCCAGGTAAGGGAAAACATCATATAGCAAAGAGTCAGACAGTTCTGCTGATGGCTATCCTTTCAGCTCACATACAGAAAAAGGGACCATACATGGAAAAAGGGATGGCAGTGCCAGCACCACATCTTTAGTCACTCCATCAAGACTGGCTGACACCAATGTTAACACCTTAAACTGCTGCTACACACAGAACCCTACTTTCTCTGTGGAGCATATAAAATGTATCATTTCTCTGGTACCCATGCACCTGGCCATTTCCTCCTCTCAGAGGCCAGATACACTTTTTCTAACACTAAGTAGTTCTCTTTGTGGAGCTTTGTTAAGAATAGTGGTGACTGAGCAATTCTGTCTGTGGATCTGCTCACCAAAACTCAAATGAGGGGTATGTACATTTCAAAATTCTCTAACTCACAGTGAAATCTCCTTCTTGATAAATAACACTGATTTTTAGTGTATGCTTTTCTCTGCTGCTGCTCCCACAAACAGTACAGGACAAGCTCTGCTCTTTATCTGTTCTTCAACAGCATGCTGCCAGCAGCAGCCTGTTTAAGCTTGTGCATTATGGGAGGTCATTCACTCCCCGTCAAACTTTTGTTTTCAAATTTCTCTGGCAAAAGAAGTTTTTTTCATTTCTATTATTATTCTTCTAATGTTTTCATTCAGCGATGAAACTTCTCCAGACAAAGGAGGAAAGGTGGCAATTTCCATCTTAGTCCCTTAATTACAAATATTACCTGTACCTTATTAACAAATATCTATTACTTTGCACACTCATATGTTAATTTATATAGCAGCCAACACAGGAGGTTATACAGTCATCTCTAGCACTCCACAGATACATGTTTTCCATTATACTGTACTCAGAGAGCTTTTCTCCCTGGGGGGGGCTTCTAATGTGATATTTAGCTTGAATCCTAAAGCAGCTATGCTCCATCAAAACCATGCACATGGACTCCTTGGTAACTGTAAATAATGCAAAATTAGATCAATACTAATATTGAATTGTTTATGTGTAATCCTCACAGAGCCCTTATGACTCCAGCCACATCCTGAGCCATGGGTTCTGACTGGCTGCTCCTTCCCAGTTGTGGCAGGGACTTTAGGAATATGCAACATCAGCATTGCTCTTACAGACCATATGTGAAATATTAGGGTAATTGCATTCTCTCTTTAAATATATATTAGGATATATAGTATATATACTTTAAAATATATATAAGGATACATACGATATATTCTCTAGAACATATTCTTTTCTAGAGATGAAAAAAGATAAAGATGTAGAATAAATAAATTCAGTGTTGCTCACTATTGTGGGGCTTAACTTTTTGATCCTTTCAGGTGATTTTTTTTATTTATCCAGCCTTTCATGAAAAAAAGCAGACTCAGAGAACAACTATGATTTATTCTAAACCTTAAAAGAAGTAAACTGTGTCTCTATATTGTACCTGTTAAGTCAGTAGACTTTGTGCATGTGTATTCTATGCTAGAAAAACGTCAACCATTTACAATTTTTAATGGAAAAAAATATTAGAATCCACTGTTGGACTCCATTAAGAATAATTAACACTTAGTTCTTAAAGTATGTATTTTCCTTTTAAAGCTAGAAATCCAAACTTCTAAATTAACTATTAAGTTAATTAATTAATTAAGTTAATTAACTTCTAAAGGTGTTGTATTTAGAAATCATTCTGAATTATGCAGCTTCCTGAACAGTAAAATGCCTACACTCTCCTCCCTTCTTCCCCCATTCTGTTTATTTGTTGTGATTTTTCTTTTGTTTTTCTCTTCAGCAGCTCCTTTTAGGAAAAACAACCAAAAGTTTCTTCTTCAAACACCAAAATAAGTATGATGTTGAGGAAAACAGGACCTTGCAGGGTTCTAGCAGTATATTTTGCTCATTAGAAAGTAGCAGACAGATTGCTGATGAAAATTCTAATAAGTAATATTAAAGCATTAATACCATGAGCTCAGGGTTTTGTACAACATAGCAAACCGTATGCTGCAGAGCTTGGGATCTCTTTCCAGCTGTTAGCTGACAGTATCCCTGGGTTCTTGCTAATTGGCGACACAGCAAGGCAAACAAGTCAGCTAATTCCAGAACAGTGAACTGATTAACTTCGGATGTATATACATATTTATAAAGAGAGTGTCCCTTTTGTCTCAATAATAAGAAATAGGTCTGGGTTTCAGTTTTAAAAGTTGTGGGTTACAAAAGTATTAATGACACAAAAAACCCAACCCAGGACTAATTCTGTCAACTAAATGTTTGAAATGTTTGTATTAATGTCAAAAGATATAATGTATATTTATGTAGAAAACTGAGAATAATCAGTCATTGTATCATTCTTGTTTACTCATAAAAGCATCACAATTATCTTTCTGCTATATGATAAAGACAGATTTTGTAACAATGTAACACTTTCTCTAATCCTGAAAAATTAAAATAGACTGCTTTTCACTTTTTACCTCTTTAAATTCATGTATTTGTATGAGAAAGCCATGAGATGAAAAAAAAAAAATTCACAACTTTTCAGCTCTACAATATGATAAAGCATTTGATTTTCCTTAGTGTAAATATGAATGACCAGGTCAGCAAGTGCCATTCTCCACTGCAATGTACACTGGGCACTCTCTTGGTTCCACAATCAGACCTAATGTTTGAAGGGTACAAGACGCTACAGATCAGTCAGGAAAGCAGTTCTACATTATGGCCAGAATTTTGTGATTTAGTAAAGAAATCAAACTAAAGAAATCAAGGAGTTGGGAACATAAAGCAGTGTTGATAGGCATGCTGCAGGGCCGTGGCATTAGAAGCTGGATGGTGGAGGCAAACATAAAGCAACTTCTGATTATCTTTGTCTCCCATGCATGCCTGATCCCCTTACAAACCAAAATGTGCAACTTTGGATAGGCCCATGCAAGGGTCATCCTTTTTTATGATCATGCTGAAAGCAACTGTGGTCTATTTTCAACATTCCAGAAGCACAAAGAGTTCTGAGAGTGGAGGCCGAAACCCCATATCTGGTTAACAGCAAGAGTGCCTTCAATTTTAAACCAGGAATGGGTCTCTTGTATTTGTACTTCTAGCTCCATCACTTTTGCATTCCTGGTTTCAGTATGGCCCAATTACAAGAGAGAGCTGCAAGATGCTCTAGTGTTCTGATCTGCTGTCCTGGTCTGGGGAGCTGCCATTTTGAACCCCTAGAAGATGGGAATGGTCTTGAGATTTGGCCTCCCACTTACCAGCCCAAATCACAACAGGACACATCTATGATTAAAAGTAGAATTTTCAAGCTAATACATGGTCAACTACCATTAGCTTTTTTATTTTTGAGGAAAAAAAATTATCAGACCCTATTTGCTGCTCAAAGATGCAAAATAGTGTTTTAATCTATAGTTTGGCCTGTGTTTTATGGTCAGGTTCTCTACATTTATTACCATGACTTACCAATGAAAAATCAATCAGCTTGATCACAATTAAGTTCGAATAGCCTAGAAGGTTGGGCATATTATGTTGTCTTAGAACCGAAGACCTTATTCTATGAGTACCTCTCCACTGCCTATTTTATAATTTAGGGCAACTCCATACTAGCAAACAAGCTTTCTGCACCAGTCCTTGCTACTGTGAATTTCCAAAAAAACTTTTTTTTAACGAGTTTTCTTACTCATAAAATTCTGTATCTGGCAATTATTTTTAACTGCATTGTTTTTCTGCCTTTGCCCCTCAAACTAATCTTAATTTTATATGAACAATTCTCTTCCTGGAGACCATAACGTCCCTTCTGAACACTGTCCACACTCATTAAATTGAGCCATTATATAGCACAGCACGCTGCTATGGCTGCAGGCTGGAGCAGGAATCCTAAAAGATATGTATTCAAATATTAAAAAATTATATGCAATATTTTCTGATTCCCAAATAAGCAAATCAACAGAGGAAAGGCTTATGCTTTATAAAGTATTTCAGCTTGAGTGTGACAACAGTAATTATCCACTGTAACATGCTGATTTATAATTATGAAATCAGTAATTTAATTGGCATCTAATGCAGTAAAAGCATTCCTGCCAGTGCCATTATCCAAGTGCCAGTACTTGATGCTTTCAAACTTAGTTAAGCTGTCAAAAAAAATGTTATTCTCTGAAATGCTTATACCTGCAAAACTGATAACTATTTAACAACAACAACAACAACAACAAAAAATACCATGTGACCAATGAATGTGCTATCTACACATTCCAGGCAAACCGGCCAAGCTCACTGCTGATTGTCAAACACATCTCACTGTTGATAAAAATAGTATCTGCACTCCTTGGGAAGAGAAGCTGAATCCCATGACTAATATCTGGATTACTGATTATGTCAGTCTGACCATCAGAGCTTAATACCTGGGTGAAACTGTGTGTTGGCATATGTGTTTGTGATGGGTAGTATCAACTACAGATAATACACCCATCAAAAGATAAGAGTAGTCACTTGGATTGAAGCAGAGATGAGCAGTACAGGAGCTGGGATCAGGTAAGCCAGTCCACTGTACTTGAGGTTCTAAATGTTAAAGAGCCTGGGGACTAGTTTTATTCCTGCTAGTCCTTTCACTCCTGAATTAGAGCTCATAGCTAGGACAGCAGGTAGTTCTTCAACATTGCAGACTTGGGTGAAGGGCCTGATCTTCAGAGAGGGAGTCACACAAAAGAAATCTATCAGAATAACCTTAACAGGACAGTGATCTGCATGAATGATGCTCTGTCAAAGGAAAAATCCAACCTAAAAACTGGATACAGCAGGTGGTGGAAGACAGAAAAGAGAATAAAAAACCCAGTGCTGTAGTCAGTAAATCATCGTACAATGGTTTCTTAGCCCTGCTCTACATGACGTATTGTGCCTGTGTAACTATTTCTGTGATGGAAGGGATTCCTTCTACTGAAATCATTTTACATCTCCAGCTGCTAATGGGTCTGAAGTACTACCACTCCAAGCAGTTCATTAAACCCTATGGGAATAAGCCTGGATAAGCAAGATATAACTGATGACATAA
This sequence comes from Dendrocincla fuliginosa, assembly GCA_035047845.1. Classification (NCBI taxonomy): domain Eukaryota; kingdom Metazoa; phylum Chordata; class Aves; order Passeriformes; family Dendrocolaptidae; genus Dendrocincla; species Dendrocincla fuliginosa. Next base: position 67,008,355 of record JAWWMO010000121.1, on the reverse strand, counting down.
CAACATGAGCTGCTGAAATATTTAGGCATAATTTTCAGTTATTGCATACTGGCCTTTTTTGGTTTTCCTAGCACAGCTGAAGTGCTGCAACTGCTGAGTGTGAATAAGACCATTTTCTCAGATCATTTTAGAAGAGTGTCAGTTTCTTACAGAATATGTCATTTTGATAAAAATAAAAGTATTCTACTAAAAGCTGCTGAGCTAAAGGTAGATATAAGTATAACCAAGAAAAATATAGTATTACCAAGAGCATGGCCCATGAGGATCCTGAAGACAGATAAATAACTTCACATTAAAAGCATGCTGTCAGATGTGTGTAAATGGAGTAGGATTCAACTTGTATTAAAAAAAGTTAAGCAAAAACCTTCAGTGGGGATCCCTCTGCAGCCAATGGAAACAGGCATCTCCCTGAGGTGGTCCATCCATTCCCCATTTGTGTTTTCTATCACAAAGGGCTTTCTACTTGCAATTCTACAGCCTGCCTTCCACTTACAGCTGAAGTCTGTCATTGAAGTCACAACACAAGTGTTTTCTCAAAGCCTTATGACAGTTTTTGCCCATTCTTATTCTCACACTCTTGCATCTGAAAGCCTCAAAGTTGTTATGAATCATTCTTGTGGGAAATGATCACTCCCAGTGTGAGAGTCACCCTTCTTCCACCCTTTTCCTACACTTTGATTACCCAGTGGACCAAATAGCATGCATGCAGTCAGCTTAAGTGGCTGCAGCACCTGCTCCCAAGGTGTGCTTCCGTCAACACTAACAGCATTATGCCCATAAACAACTGACAGTTTGAGCAGGTCTTGAAGACATCCATACAGGTACCACCGAGGTTGGTGTGCATGTGTGTTGGTAAACTGATGAGCGCTGAGAGTGCTCAGCAGTAGACCTTGTCACTTCTGTCCTCTGATGGCCATCAGGGATGATTTTCATTTTCCCTTTATCTCCCCTGTTTTCATCTTTCCCCAAAAGCTACTTTGACTGTCAGTGTATGTCACCAGCTATGGAGCCCACTGTTGAATCTCTGTGCATGTGAATCTCTGTGCCACAACAGGTGACTGATATCTTTTAAACACCCAATTTTCTGACAGCTGGAGTTAGGTCAAACAAATCCCACCCTCAGGCAGTGCTGAGATGGAGGGAGCTGGCAGAAGCCCTTTCCTAACATCTGGCTTTTAAATACTTAGCTTATGTGCAGAATCCTGAAGACTGGAAGCAATACACAGCAGCAATGGGATTATAGCTTATGCTGGTAGAATAACTTAATTGGTCATGCTCAGTCTTTCCAATATTTCCCACAACTTCTGCTCTGTTCAAAAGCAAGATTTAGCCTTGCAAGCACTTTTAAATATTTTGTAACATTAATAGGCCATAATCGCAGAAGAGTTGGAAGTATGAGAAGTAAACTCTCTAGTTTAGCACTTGTAAATCCAAATTCACAAGCTGCTTTGATCACTATAAAAGTAATTTACAGGAACCAGAAAAAGAAATAAATACAAAAAAATTAATGAAAAATGAGACTATTATTTAGACAATTGAAAAAAAAAACAGGATATGCAAAAGAATGTGGAACACTTAATTCCATTTCTTTGTGTATTTTTATCGATTGTCATCACTAAGAAGACTCACAAAGGGAAACATCATCCCAATTTTTAATCACTTTAAATACAGATTTGTGAAGCATCACATAATTACCTTTTATTTTCCCTTTTGTTCCATAAGAATGACAGGAAAAGAAATGTTTTTAAAGTAGCATATTGCAATACATAATGGCCAAGTATTTATAAAATATTAACTGTTAGTGAGACTCCTCAGAATAGTGATTTGTTACCCATTGTCTAATGAAAATGAAGCCAATTCAAAGCAGTCATTAAAAAATACCAATCACAGCATGGCATACGGATTTTAAGGGGAAACATAACATTTTAAAAAGAATAAGAAAGAAATGTTAACATACAAAAAGTTTCATATTAAGTATGCAAAACGCAAAAGCCTCCAGTTATGGCATTTTAAGAGAGGCCTGACCCACCAGCCTCCCAAATCAGGAAGACGGTAAGCGAGATAGACCAGAGCAAATTAGCAACACACAGACATAGTTATGTAGTTTCTGGAGCAGAGCTGATTCATATTCAGCCTAAGAGAAGCCTAGGGAAAAAGCTGGCCTGGCAGAAATAGTCTGTTAAAACATTTGCTTACTCATTTTGCTATTATATGTAATTCATAATTCAGCATTAAGTAGTTAGCTTGAGACAATTCAATGCTGAGAGTGCTCATAAGTTTTTCTGAGTCTCCTGATATGTTTTTCTTAAAGAACTACTTTCTAGGAGTTATTTTTACTTAATTGTTAAGTTATAATTGTTAGGCATGTTGCTGGTCTCAATAGCTGTGTTAAATTTTGAAAATAATATCAGAATATATAAAAATGGAAGGCAAATAAAAGCAAATGCAGATGTTGTTGGTTAGTTTTGACTTACTTTTGCACTGTGATTTTTGAACAGCAAAGCTTAAACACATGCTTATATGTTCTGCTAAACTTGAGCTGAAATCTGATGTAAAGCAGGGAAGAGAACTGGAGTAAATAGGACAAAAGTAGGACTCAAGGATTGAAAACTAAGGCCTTCCTGGAATTAGGACTTGGTCTGTCTTTTGTACAAGCTAATTTAGATTCTACTTATCTAAAACACAACTCAGCAACATATCAATTTATTCAACTTGTTCAAAAGTAATTAGAGAATAAGTCAAGAAATAAAATTAATCAATATTACAATATAGCATGTGTCTGAAAAAATAGAAAGTAAACTACAAAACATATAAAGAAAAAGTCGCTTTCATTTATACTAAAGAAAATTCACTTCACATAAATAGTAAATGTCGGTTAAAGCCAAGGGAAATCTGTACCATGTTCAACAGTATTAAAACTGACATAACATGAATGATTGTCAAAAACTGATGGGATCTGGCAATGTTAAGAAATATTAAATAGGCAAGAGTTTTTTTTATAATGTTTTACCACTTTGACAGTTTATATACCTAGAAAGAAGTCTCATTAATAGTTATAAAATGCAACCTATTCAGTTTTGTTTCATATTCTCTGAGACACTTGAGCAGCTATGAAAAGACGATTTGGGCTCAAGTAAAGGCTTTTGTAATTGCTGTCAACTTGGCCAAATACGATTTTGAGCAATCTGGACAAGAAGTGTGACAGTATACTTAGTTCAGTACAAAATTAATAAAGGCAGCTGAAAGCAAAAGCTTTTTCTTAAGGGGGGAGGGAAAGAGAAAGAACCTGCCATTTCCACACTTTTTTCTATTTCTCTCCTGTTAAGGACTAAAACCCATTCATTTTGATCTGCAAGTTTCACTTGGATGAATGGGTGCCTTTGGGAATTCGTCTGTGTCTGAAATACCAGTTTCTCAAACAAAAAACAAAGTCTTTGACACTGACTCATTCACTGACTTGCGGTTATGTGAACACAGCATTTTCAAGTTTGTTCTCTACCATGTATATTTAATAAAATATGGTTGATTGTCACTTCATGTTTTAGTCAAGTGACACACCGTTTTTGTTTTCCAAAAGCACTCCTGTTTCTTTATTCTACCATCTCCTATTTGCTAATTTCTATTCTACAGGACAAATGGCACTCAGAAGGGAAACAGTAGCACCAAAACTCCAATGCTGGGTCTTATATTAGTTGATATTATTTTTATTTGAATATTAGGACCAACATTGTCCTAGTATTTATGGAAGAGGATTAGAACCAAAAAGTCCAAAAATCCCAAAATTTCTGACCTGTATAATAGAGAGGTTTTGGAAGACTATAAAAAATAAAATACTATACTAACCACAGAAGTTTTAAGCAAGAGAGACATGATTAGAAAATGTTGTTTTATTGTCTGAAGCCACATATGAACTCCAAAACACAACTGCTCAAGAATATACACTATAAATACACACTCAAGCAAGAAAGCAAAATTGAAATCCATAAGGCCATACAGAACAATTTCTCCTGCTGTCGGCATTAGTGATTTTTCTTTTCTTCCTTATGGGCTGATTGCTTATACTGTACACTACTAGAATCTTCCAACCATGTGATGAAAGAAGAAGCTATTCCAAGACGCAAAGCTTACTTTGCCCCATTCAGAGTTGTGTTTTGTAACCACGAGATCACATTCTTCAAATTAAAAGTTTTCTGATAACTTCTACAATATAATAATTACTCCAAAGCACTATCGTCTGGACACCAACAACCCTTGAAAAAAAAAGAGATATAATCACATCATTTTGAGACTGCACAAACAACCACTCACAAAACCTCAGCCACTGAAAAGGTAAAGAAAAAGAAAAGTCAAAGCAGCAAAAGTTGTAAGAATGAAGAGAGCATCTCACATCAAAGGTATATTTGTGTAGTGTTCTGCTGCTCCACTCAGATGTCTGCACTAGGAAAAATCTATGCCTCTGAAAGAGAGATGTGGTTGAGTCGGTAAGGCAGGATGCAGAGGGCAACTGGCCATAGGTCTCCCCGCGCCCTTCAGGTGCAGCTGTACCACTCCTGGTATACAACCCTGCAGCGAGCTGTAGAGAATCTCAGCTCACCTGGGGTTGATGAATCGCAGTAGTTTTTAATGAAAGAGTGGTTCAGTCTGCACTTTGACATGTGGCTTTTTTCCTTCCATTTTTGTCGATTCGGAACATCTCATCCAAATTTTCTGGTGTTTAAGTATTTGGATGGCTAAATAAGAGTGCTTAAAACCTAGAGTTTTATTAGGACCAACATCTGTCCCATTTTGCAGTGAGGACACATCACTGAAAAGACCTTTTGCATTCCAGTTTCCCCCAACTTCCTTCCAGGGAGCCAAAACAAAGACATGCTATCACAAGGCACTACAGCAACTTGTATTTACCCCACCACAGGAAAATATAAAAATATTCTTCCTGAAAACATACCAGTGCATGCAAGAGATCTGCTAATATTGTTTATTTCTTCTTAGGAAAATGATATCTCTTACCCTAAAGAAAGTACCCTGAAACTGCAGCAAAGTGGGCTGACAGTTCTGAGGAGAGGTTATATAGTCAGAATCTCCAAACTAAGTGAGTCTTGTCCAAGGTTTAATAAATAAACACAGTTTATATGGGCAGATGGGGGAAAAAAGTGCTTTTGACATCACCTGTCTCAGAGAGAGAGAGAATTTTTAGGCAACATGCTCTAATGGGGTCTGGTTGACATGCATCTCTTCAGTTATATAATGACAGCCTTTAGTTATCTGACTCATATCCCACCTCTCAGTGTTAGGTATGAATCAAAGCCATCTCTGGTCAGAACACATTATCCTTTGTCACTGAAACACCATCTTATGGAACAAGAATTATATAAGCTCTCAGAGCTTACATTTTAGGCAGTTACCCTTTTTCTCTCAGTGGCAAAAAAAACCCAGTCTTGAAAAGTTGAAAGCAGAATTAATTATGAATTTACTTGTTCATGTAGAATAATCTGTTTTTAAAATAGCTCAGCACTGAAATTCCCTCAAAGGCAGAAACATCTGCTGTAAAGCACAAGCACATATACCCTGGCTAAAAACAGAAACCTGAGATTTTACTGTTGAACAGCTTTGCCATTGCTTGTACTTAACATTGGTGTCCAATTGCATTGCAAACACTATAGAAGTTTAGTGATTATTCTTAGTGGCATCTAAAACACAATATTCAGGTAGGATGAGTTTGTGGAAGCAGAAAACTAATGACAAAATGCATTCACATAAAATGATAGAGTCCTAAGAAACCTGCATCTTCAGCACAAAAAGCTCATGCATGCATAGATCTCAGAAGGATTGTATGCAAAAAACAGATGGAAGTTTGCATATTTTTCAAAATGAAAAGTGAAGTAATAGGAAATAGCCTGCAGAGAGCCAGACACTCCAGATCGTTCACCACTAGCTTACCATTAAGGGACTTGGAGGGCAGGGAAGGAACAAAAAAACAACAGTGAACAAAATCTCAACAAAATCTGGCCACCACAATAGACTGTAGTATTTGACACTGAGGTTGCTTATTTTTCTTTACAAGAAGGAAGGAAAGTTCATTGTGATGGGGTGAGGTACACTAACTGTGCAACTGAATACTGCTCAAAGTAATGACTAATCAGATAAAAGGAGTCTGCAGCGGGCAGTGAGTGTTTTATGCAGCCTCTTGCCTTGGAACAGCAGCTGGGCTTATTATGAGACAGTAGAACTTCAGCAGAGCCTTTCATACCTATCTGAAAATGCACAGGAACAGATAAACACACAAACAGGCTATCTATTACCATTCCTTGCTACTTGGAGGTCAGTTGCCGCTGCGGTTCCCCAGGAAGCTCTGAAGCTTTGCTTGTGCACTGCTCTAAGCCAGTAGCTCCTAGCTTTGTTTTCACCATGAATGGAACAATGATGATGTGTTATTCTTGCTGAAACCTCCATTCTTTATGATTTCTAATCCTTCCTACAGTAACATGGAGTGAAGGCAGCTTCACCAGGCAATAGTTTTTGTGTTGGACAGACTCACTGGAAATTTATTTCTATGGTGTTCTAACCTCCTGAAAGAACATATCTGTTCTAAAAGCCTTTTACAGCTTTAAGTACACGTGCACAGATTTGTTACAGTGAGCTCCTGATCCTCTGGGATAATGGAGGGTGTCAGAAAATGGAAAACCATGGAGAACAAAAAACATATGTAATTGTAAGTATATAGAATAAAAAAGTAAGAGAGAAAACAATACAGTAAGCTTAAAGAAAACTTAAAAACATAGTATTGACTGTAGACCATAGATATCTTAAAGGATGTGAAAATGGCAACTCACTCTGGAAGCGTTACAATACAGAGCATCACATTATCCATGGTACAATTAACTTGCAATCCAGATAAGTTCCCTATTCAAAAGTAAATTTATTGAGTTTAAATTACTGACATACAATC
>JAWWMO010000121.1:66977601-67001384 GCA_035047845.1 Dendrocincla fuliginosa | reverse complement strand
AGGAGAGGAGAGGAGAGGAGAGGAGAGGAGAGGAGAGGAGAGGAGAGGAGAGAAACCACTTATATACCTGAATATCAGAGTCCTATTTTGCCTCTAATAATTATAAGGAAAATTCATACAAAATTAGTCTTTTTGTGATATGCACCTGAGAAGCAGACAACAGAAATTTTTAGCATAATAATTCACTGTTAGATTTCCACTTCCCATGTACCTGTGACAGGGATGAGAAGAAACAACATCTGTGCTTTCTAAATAGCTTAAAACTTAGAAAAAACCCCTTCTATAAATGTGAAAAACCAAGGTCCCAGAAGGGCAGAGTAGAAAAAAACTTGTATGAAGCATTTTTAACCGCTGATTCAGGCCTGGTTCTGTTAAGAGCACACTATTAAATCAGATGAAATGACCACCAGTATGGTCTTACCCCATCACTGGTTAAGGATAAAGAGACCTGGATGTCCCTAGCTCTTCAGTCTGCACAAGAGCTCCACTACCTTGAAAAAAGAAAGAGTGCAGTACATGCAAGTGAAGATAATATTTAGCAATAATAGTAATATTATTGTATTTAGTAACATTTAGCAGTGGATTTATGCAATCCACTGCCTAATGAATTGGAAATCAAGTGCAATTTAAGTGCAACCATTTTGAAATTCAGAAAACTAAGTCCTGAGAAAAGTCATACATAAATGATTTAAACAGTAATCAAATCACAGGCTATGGTATGGAGCCCATAATGGAATCTTATTTAATGGAAAAACAGACAACATAGAGGAAACATGCTGAAAAGCTACATTAACTGATAAGATGTAGTCACTGGCTTTTTACAATTTTTTTTACCCCCCTCTTGTTTTTCCATTACATCTTCTGGACAAAGAAAGTGGAAAGCCCCAGCTCAGGAGTTCCCCTGTGTCATAGTTAGTTCAAGTGCTTTCCCCAAGTCCCACTGGTGTAAAAGAACATATTGGCAGGGAAGGGACATGGTTATACTGTTCTGGCAACCTCCATCTGGCATATTTGTCCCAAGGGTTCTGCAGACAGCTGGCATTAGTTTCAATAGTCATATTCAAACCTTTCTGTGGATCAATGTGTACAAACCAGACCTGCTGTGCTCCTACACAAGACAGACTTTGCCACAACTGGAAAACACAGTTTCATCTTATTTGTTCATTTTTAGACCTAAAATATTATCCACTGAAACACCAGTCACTCAGCATCATCTTCCCATCTCTTTTGTACTTCTAGTAGGGAAAACTGAGTTTAAAGCCCTTTAAAGGGGGTCAGTCTTAATCTGTCCTAATTTGCTGAAAAATCTAAACAATTATAACTATAGCTCAATCCTTACAAACTCAGGATATTTGAACCCACTTAACAAAAAGATCAAATCAGTTAAACTGAACCTCTTCCTCCACTGGCAGTACTAAATAGTGACAACACACTGAATCAAGTATCTCTACAAGATTCTCTACAAACAAAATCATACATGAAGATCCTGTGTGCTACCTTAAAAATTGTAATGAAGAAAAATTTCAAAAAGAGCAAAAGCTGTTACTCTCATCTTTGTCCCAGAAATCCTGAATTAATACTTTTGTTAATTAATTAATTATTTTAATCAATTTCATAATTTAAATACATATTGGTATTATCGCAAGGAGTCCATTAATATATATAAAAATGGCTGTTCATTACAAACTGTATCTTCATTCAAGACTGTAATGCAATACTAGAGAAACATGGACAAAACAAATGGCCAAAAATATTAATAATAATAAAAAGGATATTTATTTTCTATTGCTGTGAAATTTTACTAGCAGGAAGAAATGTAGCAGATGAGATTTCTTACACAGTCCTACATCAGGGGCTAACTGTCACCCAGTGCTGCAGACCTTAGTCCTTGAGAAGGGTCCCATTGAAATTAAAAAGCCTCAAATGTTCTTTATACATTAAGCTTAAAAAGGTCTTTTTCAGAAAAACCAACTTTGAAATCATTCCAATATCTAAAGCCATTGTAGAGGACACAATCGTTGCTTCCATGTGAAATTCATTCTAACAGAGAAGAGAATTCAAAAGCTGCCTTTTGAAGTTTAAAAAAGCCTTAATTTCTGTAAAATTTGCTAATAGTATGAATAATGATACAGAACTGGATAGCAAAAATATTTTTTAAAATAAATGTCAGATTTCCCTTCATGCTGTTTTATGTGCCTATTATTCTTTTTACAGTTACAGTTTACAGTTACATATCAGCAGAGCACCAATTGAGCACATATTTGAATTCTTTCATGACTCAGCTACTTAATGTGAAATTAGTGTCAAAAGTTTATGTTACAGTAACAAATAAGAATTTGCTTGAGCAGCTTCTATGTGGCATCATACCCTAATTTCATGTGGCAGTTCTATTACTTAAAATTTTAAAATATTATGATCAAAAGGGTAATTGGTCTTCAAAAAAAACCCCCAAAACTCCCTCTAATCCAATTCTTCCTTCTCTTATGGCTACTTGGGAAGCCGTTCAAGCTTGACTCTCTTATAAAACAAAAAAAGGAACAAGATTGACTTTTAGATTTATCTGCTGTAGCAAGACAAGAGAGATACAGATTTTTCAGGGTGTGTTTCTTCCTTTACCCATGTACAAAATATGGTGGTTTATGTAAAAGAATATTTTCTCCCTCTCTGAGATACTGTTTGCTGTCAGATGCTTGAACTGTCTTTCAGCTACCAACATACTAGTCTGATATGTCCATTGGAACTTCACTGAAGAAACTGAGATTTAAGGTGTGTGTGTGTAAACCTTAAAACCTGGGTGAAGGGATAGGAAAAGAGAGAGATCGGCATAATGTAACCAAAAGTGGAAAAGGAGTTATCAGTCATAAAAATGATGTACAGAAAGCATCAAAATTGACTAATGACATTTCATTCTTTAGGTTGCAAAGGCAGTTGATGCAATCTTAACATTAATTTCTTTCATTACTGTGTATGATAAAAATTTCTCTGTATATCTCAGAGTTCCTGAGTTTTTTTTCACCAGACAAATAAAGTCATTTTGACTGAACTGAGGTAAAAATTGCTATGCAAGTAATTTAAATGTAATAGTTGTGATCAGAAGTCCCTTGCCTTGCTGGGAACATTTTCATTGACCTTGGTGAGCTTTGGCTGAGCTCTAAAGGAGATTATTAAAGTCTTTGATTCAAAATCTAACTAAAATGTGGAAAATTAAGACTTGTAAAGGACAGGTTTGTAGCTGTTGTAAATTTTCATAGCTCCATTGACTTCAAGAATGCTTAAATAATTTAACCTAACAGATGATTTGCCTTAAAAATTCACAAACAACTTTCATTCCCCTTCTATTAATCTTCCACTCTGCACATATCACATTTTGGAGAGTAAATATGAATGTATGGTCAGTACTTTGACTTTTATTTATTTTTATTATCAGCTCTTAGAAGATGAATAAGTTGTGTGCACATTGATTTCCTGCTGCTCTGTATGTGCAGCGGATAATAAATCCCTATCACATCAAGTATGCTTTGGAAAAAGATGCACTCTGGATTTTAGAGCATATAATTAGGTCAGCCTGGATAGCTGACTTGTCTGGAATCAAAGAGACTCTCTGGAAACAAATTGAATATAGCTTGTAGACATTTTTATTGACAAGATAAGATGACTGAGAATTTCAAATTTGTATATATTTTAGTAAATCCATAGGTAAATTTAATATTATTTCCTTGTAATTTCAATTACAAAGAAAGCAATTTGGGGATTTTTTTTTTTTTTTTTAAAGTAAAAATTTGAAACTTTGGATACAGAGTTATTGTAGTAGGAAACAGAGTTCTTTTGTAAACCTACAGAGAAGAAAGATTTAAGGATGATGGTAGAGAACTCTTATAAGTTTGGAAGTATGACATTTTAAACCAGAATCATAAAATAACTTAGATTTGAACAGACCTATGAAGGCCACCTGGTTTGACTCCTTGCTCAGCTTTAGACAAAGATTTTAATCTGAGTTTAGATCATGTTACTGATGGTAATATGGTGGCAAATTTTAAATATCACCACAGAAGAATCATCCTTCAGCTTCCCTGGGCAATCTGTGCAGTACTTGACCATTCTTACTTTGAAAGCAACAAAAAATGTTTTTCACAGTATTTAACTGTAATATCACTCTTTATAACTCATACCCTTTTGGTTTGGACCTTTCAGAGGAGCCTGGCTCACCTTTCCTTCTATCAGCCTTTCCATACACCTCATGTACTCCATCCCTTTTACCATTTTGATGTCCATCTTCTGGACTTGCTCTACCATGTCAATATCTTTCACATATTGGGGGTCCCAAACCGAACATCCCTCTTTAGATGAAGTTTCACAAATGCCAGCATTAGGGATGTAGTCACTTTACTTGAATGGCTGCAAATAACTTGACAATGCAGCCTAGTCTGTAGCTAGTCTTTACTGCTGCAACAGCACACAGCTGACTAAGTAGCACACTGCTGACAATGCCCAGATATAACCCAGGTCCAATCTTTTAAGTGTCAGGGATTGAAGTTTATGCTGCCCCTTCCAAGTCTTTACACATGGCTGAGAAAATGCTTTTCCAGGTTCCAGCTCACCCTGAAGTCACACTTTACACTTGTGGAGGTGCTATTGCTTTAAGGGTAAAAGGATGTCTATTACTTAGCTTAAGTTTACTTAGCTGAGGTTTTAACATTTGTTGTGAATGTTAAAAAAAGATGGATGTTGAAATGTCTTTGAGATACAGCTATATTTTAAAGGATGTGGAGGGTTAAAATTTAAAATAATCACAGATCATTAATTCTGCAATAAATTGCTCTCCTGTACATCATATGGGGCATGAGGTTTTTCAAAGGGATTGGAAAGAGGACATGTACTGTCTGTAATATGTGCTGGATTACTCATACAGACATTGGAACTTGGATGAGCACTGATATTAATAAACAGATCTGAAATACAAATTAAACCACACCTGTATATGCCATATAAGGCTAAGTAGATTCAAAAAGATTTTTGAATTGCTCTCAAGTGTTCACATAGCAGCTAAGTCACAGTGAGATCTTCTCCTTCACATGGTGAGACAAAAACATTTCTTTCAGATGGAAGTGCTGTTTCTCTTATCTGTGCCTTTGTCACCTTGAGACAAGGCTGCCAAAATTCAGCCCGTGTGAAATCACATATTTATGAGATCATTTTGAAGCTAAAGCAAGTTATGAGTGTTGTTTCTTGAATAATATGGAGGAAATCTTATTGTGAACACACAAATATAACAGTTCAAAAAACACGCTGGCTGTTAATTCAAGAGATTCATTTGAACTTCTAATGCCCTTATTGTCTAGATACAGGCAAAATGTCTTTTTCTCTATAAGCTGTGAGCAGATCTAGAGCTTGAGTCAGTTTTAACTGAGTTATATCTTAGCAGGGTTTGTATTTAGCACTGCTCAGGTCTTGGACTCACTACTTAGTTTTCTTTTTACCCCACAAAATTTACACAGTTGTTTTTTAAAACAGTAGAAATATGATCAAAAACATAGTTTATAGCAGACCTAGAAAAAATTTTAGCCAGCCAATCTGTTTGATGTGGAGACAACCTATTCACTTGCCTTTTAAAATTTTCAAATACTTAATTGCTTAAAAGAAAGATCTCTCTTTGTAAACCTTAAAACATTCCAAAGGGCAGTGAAAGTGATCTAGTCATGTGAGAAACACCTCTGGTGGTATCACAAATGTTTACAAAAGGTTGGTGTGTAGACCTGGCAGGTAGATCAAATGTTAATCGACAATGGAAAGCAGTGCGAAATTCATAACCCGGTCTGAAGCTCTCTGAACTTCTTATTTCAAATCTTTGAAGCCACCTAGTTCAAGAGGCTTTAGATTGACCTTAGAAAAGAAATTATATCTAAAAAAACCCAAACCTGTGCACTGAGATATCTGTAACATGAAATGGCATATTAAGAAATACATGGTATGCCTCATCTTTCTAATGTATCACAGCCATCTGAGCAATGATAAATATCAGCAGAAGACTACGTATAGTATTGTTTCTTTTGTTAGAGTATTTTAGTATTACTAGAATCATTTTGGGCTCTCCGTGCAGAAAGGTCTCAGGGAACAAGCACCCCTCCTGACAGCTCCCAACAGGCAGCTGCTTAAAGGACAGGGAAAAGAATGGAAAGGAAAGTACTTTGACTCCAACACACTACGCTTTACATTGATATAAATTATTAAAACTGGAGGCGGCCCTTAAGAACTGGAAGAGTATAACTGAGTTTCTGAAAGCTCACACTGTTTCACTTCCCAAAGATGAAACAGGAGGTATCCATGAATCTCATTATCATCACTAGTGGAATTTTTTACTGTCTTAGTCTTTATCTGGACTGGTGACTAGAAATAATTTTATTCTAAAAATAAAACCATATTGCAGAAAACTGTGTAAAAATTAGTTGCTGCAGTAGCTGAAAGATAGCTTTCATAAGAATGCACAAATCTAGCCTATTTCAAAAAACTCTCTAATCTTAAAACAATGTTGCTGTATTATATAACACTTTTAAACAGAATTACATACCTTGTAAATCTTTTGTTCCCCATTCTACTGTGTGATTCATCTCTTAATGAAAGTACACAAAAATTAAGCATCAGCACTATCCATTCTGCTTATTTGACAATAACACACCTGGTCTAATGTATGTAAACACAGTCACCCACCCACCCCACTGTCTTGCCTGAGCTGAATCACAAGAATTCAAACTTGCCCCCTTTTTTTTTGTTTGTTTGTTTTTGTTGTTGTGGGGGTTTTTTGTGTGTGTGTTTTGTTGTTGTTGTTGTTGTTGCTTTGGCAGATGGACTATATTGATGGAAAAAAACAGCTGCTGATTTGTCACCGACCCCAGGGAGAATACACAGAAATTTGATTCAGTCTCTATACTCTCCTGACTCTGAAACCTTGTTAAAGGTTTACACAGATACGTATTACATAATCTCTAGGGTAAGGCATGGGCTTGTAAGACCATTTTTTAGATGTTCCAAGCTTTGGCCAAAGATGAAATATACTAGGGAGGTCTGTCCTTTAACTTCAAATTAGTGATTAGTGCTGTTGTTTATAAACGTTATACACATGGTGTTCCCTAAAAAAGCAGAAGGGAAAGCTATGAAAGGAGGAGCTGACAAGAACCATACTAGATTGACTACACTATCTATAGTATTCTAGGCTTTATAACACTGGGGATCTTTGAGCCCTCAGTAAAATGTGTGAATATCGAGATTCTCTAGTGCAAGGTCTGTGATTTTGTTGAGTTTTCCCTCATTTTTTGTTTGTTTGCTTGTTTGTTTTTGCTTTGTTTTGGTTTGGTTTAGTTTTATTCCATTTTACAGTCTGGATTTAAAGAGCAATAAGGTAAAACACTTCTTATGGTTTGGAAAGGGCAGGTCTCCAGATGAAATTAAAATTGCACAACTTTAAAAAAGCAGAATGCTGAAAAACTGTTTGGATTTCCATTTCTTCAATGACTAGGGGAAAATATTGATCAAAGTAATGTCATCCATCTTACGCCTTATGTCAGTGTTTTCAAAAAAGAAAAATTGATTGAATATTTATTTCCAACTACTCTGCTATTTCAATATTATGTGCATGAACAAAGGAAAATTCTGTAACAGTGGGAATCTTGCTGGTTAAAGAATGGGAGGAGTGTGATAACTGGGAGACAGCCAGGTTACACAAGTATAGTGGCTGATGGATTTTAGGAACCATTCAATTACTTCTAAAGGTTTATCCATGGGCTGGCTGTGTTCTCCACTTCTGATGAATAACAATCTACTTCCAGCCATGTACAAAATTCATAGAAACACTTTCATTCAAATTTTGAGTGCCTGAATCAAACATTTCCCAGAATTATACTACCTACTAAATTGCTTTAGAACATGAGGCTTCTACTTTACTCCTTTCTTAGAATGCTTTTTAAGCTTCCCTCTTATTTTCTATATTGTATTTCCCTTCCAGGCTATTCATGTGTATCACAACTTTATGGGTCCTGGTGTGTTAGGATCATAACAAACTTTTCAGTAGTCTTCTTATGACAAAAATGCAGCTTAACTATTACAACAACCATCATATCCATGCTCTGAGTAGAGAACACTGTTGAGAGAACCAACTGCTGTTCATGGTCTTAGTAGAAATCAAGAACCTACAACAACCTCTGCAAAGCACCATTTGCTCTATTCTCTTTCACTGGAAGAAAAATGCAATATGATTCTTGTTCATAACAATTTTATTGCTATAACTATTTTATTCCACATGGAAGCAAAACGTGTCCCATAATTTCTGTGAGTAGACTATAAATGCAGAATACTGACAGGTGCAAAAGAGACTTTGTTTGTGTAATTGTAGCTATCCAGTAGAAACTAGACTGCCAAAAAACAAAATGAGTGATTTTCTAGATGCAGCTAGAAAACTCAAATGTAGGTTCTGAGTCCCAGACTCCATTTTGACCATGCACTGGATTTTAAAGAAAAGATCAAAAGTTTAATATTCTTTTCTCTGTGTTCCTGTCAGAGGAGAAGAATGTTGTAGAAGAATGAAGTAGACAGAATTTTTCCTTTAGTCAGTATTTTGCAAAAAATTAGATAAAACAGTACTAAGCAGACAAAAAATATGGTTGACTTTTCTACAAACTGAAATAAATGCTTATTGTTTTAGGCTATAGGTAATATAATTTAAATTTCATTTGTATATACCAAATTAAATAAGTACTAACAACTGAACAGGATGAACAGGAAAGTCAGATATTTTCTAATGGGATTTACCTTACTTTTCTGCCCCATATTTTCCTGCTAGTCATTCTGATAAAACCACAACACAAAACAATCTGTTTTTCACATGCCACTGTGAGTATTTTTATTTAACATGGTTCATTTTAATATTTACTCTGAGTTTGATGAGCAAGTAGTGATAGAGTGAATACAGATTGCTAATAAGCAGCCAACTGACAAATACATAAAAAAAGGCATTCCAGTTTAATTTCCTTGTTTGTTTTTCCTAGGAACAATGATCCTAAATTTAAAGGGAGGAAAAATAAAATAAAATAAAAAAAAGCCAAAAATAAAAAAAGAAAAAAAAGGAAAATGCAGCTCCAATGAATCATCCCAACAACAGTCATCTTTCAGATGATGGAAGAAATGTTCTGCTGTGACCAATACTTTGGCTCAACTTATTATTCTGTCTTGTAATTTATGTCAACAAAGGTATCAAGATATTAAAGTAATGACTTTAGAGAGCAGGCTGAAAAAAAAGGCGTAGGTGAACTTTGTCAGATTTTGACATGACTGGACTTTGACTGCATCAACAAAAAATCAATTACATGGTCCAATATGGATCTAAAGTCTGAAAAGCCTTGATTTCAATTACTTGCATCTCACTTGCGGAGAATGGGATGTGAATCTGGTTTGCAAAAAGAAAAGATTGAGTGATTTGCCTATGAAACATATTACAGGCTACCCGAGTTTGGAGATATATTCTTTTACAGAAGTCCCAAGTGGTATCTTTGATACTAGACAAGAAAAGTGATGTTGCAGCTGTTCCAAAGAAAAAAGAATTCAGTATTTGTGATTTCTCTGTCCCATATAGTTTTGCTTAGCAAGTATACACAAGCACTAGAAAATGTCATTTCAATACATCCAATTCAAAGTATGTCTAGCTTGTTTGATGGGATCAGCTTGATCAAATAAGACAGAGGTTTCAAATTCCAATTCAGATGTGTTGGAGGAATACAGTTCACTTCAGTTACATGCTCACACATATCCCATGTATGTGTGATAAAGCAAATGAACATTTATTCTAGGTCCTCTATTTAAATTAGACAACCTCTAAAATTATGCAAATGATAATCAAAGTAATTTTTTCTAGCTATATTTTTAAAATCTGATATGAACCATATCTGATATGATATGGGTTTTTTAAATATTACATTTACAAAATATTTACCTTCTATCTTTCAACCACAGGCTGTGTTATGGCTCTATAGGAAACAACTCTCATTTTTTAAATCTCGCATGAGATCATGCCATGAACTTTACTAATGCATATCCCGTTTTCATAGCCCCCACTGCTCTGTAAGCACAAAACTCAATAAAGTGCCTTTTTCAGAAAACTGTACTGATTTCTACTCATCTTTCTGTTATCAGACTGGTATTATTTAGTCAATATATTTGTGACCATATTACACTATTTGGCTTTCCAAGAATCATCTACTAATGGTTTTCTCTCCTTCTTAAGTCCAGTTTGTGCTTGTTAGTCTTACTAGAAATGTACTCAGTAATTTTTTTTTTTTTTTTTTTTGAGAGAGAGAGACAGAAAGAGGCTTCTGTGTCCCTCCTATCTCTACAGTATCTCTGTGGTCTGTGCTTTGTTCCTACACTTTGTTTATGGTAGCACAACCTATTTTCCCTTTTGTTATTTTTTTCTGTTTGTCTGACAGTCATTAAAGAGCCTTGGATTTAGCCATAGTGGTCCCTTTCTGTATTTCCATAAAAATGAAACAATTTGAACATCTACTTTTAAAATTGCTTGTTGAAGTAACCACCTGCTCTTTCCCCCTAAGCTTACTTCTTAAATCTCAATGTTTCCTGGCTTCCTGCTCATTTTTGGTTTGTTATTCTGCTCTCTGGGCTTTTTTGAAAAGCTGTGAACTCTGTCAATCCGCTGTCATTCTCATTCATGTTGTCTTCAGCCCTAATAGTATCAGTGAATATCTTTCTGTTGGCTGGAATCAGGTCAGAAAAATATCACCCTCCAATATTTTCTTCAAGTTGACTTTGGAAATCTTCTCAAAGACACATTCTTGGAAATTGCTGGACATCATATCCCTGCAGTACTCCCTACCCACAGTCAAAACCATCCATTGACACTGGATAATTCTGCCACATACAAAAAGTACTCACAAAAAAAAAAAAAAATCTATCTGGTCTGTATTGGGTCTATAGTCTTCCAGTGATCTAAGTCTGAAGTCAAAATGTAATGTAGGAAATGAAGTTTATTCCACTGTCTGTCCTTGGACAATCTGTAAACGTTTTTTGTAAGATTTATGTCAATTGAATCCAACAGGGTAATTGCTATGTCTCTCTTATAAAAATGACATCATATTTTGGTTTTGTAATGTGATTTACAGCTCTTTTTCTTTATTTCTGTATTATCTGCATTAGCATATTTTTAAATATCTTTGATTTTCAGTAGACTGAACTATTATCATTCTTCATGCTCCTCTTATGAATCTATTCTCATTAATTTTTTCTCTGTGCTACTCTAAATACAATGAGTACTAAATTAAAACGGAATGCATATGAAATCTACAGGTATTTTCTCCAGTTTTCAATCCTTTTTCAATGTTCAGAATTTATCTACTCCTTTGCATTATTTTTTTTTTTTCTATTCACAACAGATTTTGTCTTTCAGTTTAAAACAGCAAGGATCAACTTCTGTTAAAAATGATAAACAGCGCACTTCTTGTCAGTTTTCATGAGTGCATAAATTATTGAAGCCTGTCTGTGGTGGTGGTGCAGCTTCCCAGATTACTCTTATTTCTTATTAAAATCCAGTAGGCAATTGCAAATCATGCTTTCCTTTAACCTTCATTCTCTTCTCTCTTCTGTGTGTGTGCAATGTCAACATGTTGACATATGAGATATATGTATATATATATATATATATATAAATCCTTTCTTGTAGTTAGCTATTGCTCCTACATTTACTGATTCAATCTAATTGATATTCAAAAAGCAGTCTAAAAAGATACGCTAAATACTGCATGAATCAGGTTTTAAAGGTGTTCAATGTACCAAAACCAATAACTGTTGTATATTATGCTGGGGACTGAAAATGACAAATACTTTGTTATTGTTCTCTTTGTAGGCTCAGAATAATTAGCAATTGATTAGACTTAGAAGGGAGGGTTCAAAGACTTTTTCTAGATCCAGATATGAAGAAATTATTAAAGGAATAAAGTAAAATTCTAAATGTCCTCTACAAACTATAGGTTTTTCCTTGAACTTTGTATAAAGCTGATCCTGCATTAAGAAGAACTCAATCAAGTAAGATAGCAAAATAAAGAAAAAAAATGTAGCCAGCCTTTTATACACCAACACACAGTCAGATTTCAGAAAACCTGCTTAACTAAAAAAATATGTTGTATTTCTGTTCAATATTTAAGGAAGTTCATGTTGTCACAATAGGTATTTTACAGTATAACATGTATAACTTTCACTAGCAAGACATCACAATGGCTACAGTTTACTTCTGTGCTTTTTTCAGCAGCCATATAGCAGCAACCACGAAGAAGGAATCCTTGTTACTACTCTGCAACAGTGAAAGCAACATTTCTCTTCAAATATACCATGCCAAGTAGTTTGAGGAAGTGACAGTGCTGTACACTGTAATGAAGGACAAATCTCGAAAATTTATGGATAATTGTTACATATAAAAACATTTTTAGTAGAATGTTCTTGCACTGATTAATATTTTAGAACACATAGAAGTAATTAAGTCAATGGAATAATTTGTTGCTTTAAGGGTAAAATTCAAACTTTGAATTTAGTCCAAATAATATGACAATCCTAAGTAGAAGTGAACTTTGATTCTGAAAGTTACAAGTTGATGGAGGATGATAAATGAACAATTTGTCATTACAGAAACATTTTTTCCATATAAATCCTATATAAATAATACTATAGAATATATAACTGGATTTGAAACAAATTCCTTTTTTTTTCTTACTACACAACGCAACATTGCCATAGAAAAATACAGTGTAAGTACAGATTCCTTTTTGTGAATTCAGCAAAAATGTCAATATGCTCAGTATTTCAATAAACTATACTTTTTTTTTTTTTTTTTACTCTTATTGCATGCATAATCAGTCTTAGAGAAGGCAGTAACTCTGTAGGATTAGTGAACCATAATACCAATCTAATTTTAACGAAGACTTCAAAGGAGAGAAATAGTAAATCAGTGACTATGGCTAGCTATTTCTTTTCAAATGGACAAGCCACTTTCCCCAAGCTTGTGATTAAATGTGAAATGTCAGCCTTTCAATACTGAGGCTGACAACAACACGAAGCCAAATAGAAAGTAGAAAAGGGCATTTCACTAATCATTCATGAAAGATTATATCTGATATGAAGTTATATGTATCCTCTGGTATATGCATTTGTTGTGTTGATTAAAATTTAGTCTAAACACCTGGATAGAGATCACAGCTTCAGATGTTTAGGAATATATGAAATAAATTTTAGATGAGTAGTGGAGAAAATATCTTCTTTTTAGTGTTTACTCTAAAAAATGGAATTGGGAGGAAAGGAGAGATTCAGGTGTTGGTCTCTCCAAATATTACTCCTATTTCTGGTACAACAAACTGTATAAGCATATAACAAACTCCAGCATCAAAGTCCAGGTCTACACTGCTAAGGCATCATTACAGTAGGATACCCTAATTACACTCTGAGTGAGGTTTTCTTCTGGGCACTCATACTTTCCTGATGACTTGTGTTGTTTCTCCCACAGCTGAATAGATTTAAGAAGATGAGGGAGATTACCCGCTTACCAAGACCTTAAGTGGAGACTCGGTATGATGACCCTGATCTCAGGGACAGACTTGGGCTCAAACTCAAATCTTTCACTGTCTTCAGGAAAACAAATAAGGTGAGTGCCCAGTGTTTTGTTTCAAACACTGTTGTGCATTCCTTATGTTTCCTTTTCTTTGTGTTTTTGTTTGTTTGTTTTGTGTCTTTGTGTGTGTGTTTCAGTGTTTGTTTCTGTTAGATTTAAGGAAAAAGAAGTTTATTCTATGGATTTAAATAACAACTATTTCTCGAGTCCTTTTTTTCCAGTGTGAGTATTGATGGTACTGGGTTTACTTGAATTCAGTGGATCTAGTCACAACTGAGAGTGAAGCGTGACTGAACTATACTGCATCCCCTGCAGTCATAACTTTACAAATCTTGACATTCTGCTTGTGATAAACCATACAGATAGGACAACATCACTAGCACATGCTTTATTTACTACAAGGAATGAATAACATCTTGATATTGCTTATGATATAAGGGAGTTTAAGACAAGCACTCATCCAAGGGAGGGAACAAGAGAAGTGGAAAAGGGGGCAAGGAGTAACCAAGTCTGGACAAAAGAGGAAAAACAGAGCAGGCAAATAGTTTGGGAACCACATATTTCATGATACCGATGCAGTTACATTGGTTCAGGTCCATCATCTTTCTGCCATCATAATATAACCTCCAGATTACTTTCTCTATTTTAAATTCAACTTCTGATCAGGAACCCACTGGGAACAGGGAAGCCAGGAAGAGGCTGATCCTGTGATTATGACCTACAGAATGTGGTTTAGCATTAACCATGCCATTTTTAACAGCCCAAACATGATTTGTCTTCTCTATATTTAGCCATTCATTCGAGTTCCCCCTTAGAGATTTCTCTCCTCTCACTTATGCTGATTTAGCTCTTCATATGGCTGACCTCTAAACTGAACCTGCAAAATTAAGCACTCAAAAAATATAATAATAAAAACAAAAAGTAAAAAGTCTAGTCTTTAAATAAAAAAATACCATTTCACTAGTTTGATTTATAGTCATAGCACCAAAACTGCAGAGTTGGCATAAATAAATGTCAGGGCTCAAAGACGAGCAGGAATGCATGGCCACTTGTGGGGAGGGAGCATCTTATATGTGATATGCTCCTGACAGAATAGGAGCATGAAGAAATTACAAGCTTAATTCAAGCATTAGTTTAGACTTGTGAATGGTGTAGACAGGCAGCAGATTAGACTGTTTAGGGAGGTTGTGAAGTCTTCTTTGGTGAAGGTTTCTAAGAACAGACTAGACAGAAGCCTGTCAGGATGTGCACAGCTTATTTGAGCTTGGGAGTCAGGGTACTATAGCTTTGTTTTCTACCAGTTGGTGGATTGTTCTGAAATATTGCCAATGTTTGGTTATATCTGTATTCCCAGTATATTGTCAGAATTTAGAAAAAAGGGTTTTAATGTAATTTTGTTTGAAGTAGCAAAAATGTGCTAGAATGTTGCATCTTTTTATGGGTACTGTATCTCCATGAAGATTCCTTTTAGAGAAGGGATAAAAAGCTATAAAGCAATAGATACTTTATCTCAAGGAAAAAGAATCTAAACCATTTTGAACTTGAATGTCCCCATTTATGTGTATTTGGCTTATGTCAATGTCAGGAGTATTGAATTGTAGAGACCCATCCTAATTAAGCAGGCAATTTGCTATATGCTGCCAAAAAGCCAGCTTTACAGAGCTGACTTCAATGTAATTGCTAGATGTGATACTGTGTGCTCATTTCAGGTGGCCTGGAGCTGAATTACAGGCTTGAAGTGGAGTTAGGCAGTTCTTGAAAAGTCATGGTACTTTGGAGACTTGCAGGTATATTTGAAATACTCAAAATGAGCACAATAGAGTAGGACACAGTTAGCCATTTCAGTGTTTCACCTAGAGGGTTTTGAGCTAATTCAGGTGTACACTCCACCTTTCACAACTCCCATATAGGAGTTTATGAAGCACAGAAGAGTGCATTTTTTGAAACTTTTCTAGTTAGAGTTTTTTCCCCTAGAGACCAAATCTTTACTTATTTTTTTCTTTTTTTTTTTTTTAACAGGACATATTTGGACATGTGGAAATGGAATGATGGTGCATCAGGGAATGTTCAGACTGGACACAAGGAAAAGGTTTTTCACTGAGAGTTTGGTCAGTCACTGGAAGAACAGGCTCCCCAGGCAAGTCATGGCACAAGCATCTCAAGAGTTCAAGGAGCATCTGCATGATGCTCTTACTCATATGGTTTAGTTTTAGGTAGTCCTGTGAAGAGCTGGAAGATAGACTTCATGATCATTATTGGGTCCCTTCAAACTTGAGATATTCTATGATTCTATAATAATTTTGCATGTAAAACAGGTCTGGTCACTTGAGGCTGCTTTGAATACCTAATAGACAGTTTCAGGACTGCTGGATATTTAGGAATCTTATACCAAATTGGTCAAATTGGCCTACTATTAAGTTGGACACCTTCCATATAAATAATGGATGTAATTTCACATCCTTTTTGATATTAAGAACATTAACAAAAAAGTAAGTTGGTTATTTTTGACAAATTAGGTGATGAAAAAATAAACACTATTTTAGAACTGTGTAAACATAGTAATGCTCTGTTTTTCATATTGCTTATATCTTACCTAAAAATACAGACTTTCACTTTCAATATCATATTCTTAGTAAAAACTGTATCAGTAAACAAGTTAGAGACTGAAGGAATGAAAGCCAAAAGGAAACAGATTCATAAAGACAAGGAAAAAAAAAAAAAAGCCCAAGTATTACTCTTCAGGCACTTGATGCTAAGGAGATAAAAAACAAAACAAACAAACAAAAAAAAAAACCAAACACAAAAAACCAGGAAGGGAGGGAAGGAAGGAAGGAAGGAAAAGAGAAATAAAATAAACAATATGATAAGTGAGGTTTATTTCCCCAGTCTTTTCTTGTATAGAGTATTTTAAAAAGCAACAGCATATTATAAACTTGTGCCAAAGCTATTTAACCACTCAAAACATTCCACAGAGAGCTGATCAATTCTTTTTATGTCTTCTGCATACTTATTAACTCTACAGCTATTAATTAGGTCATAATCTTAACTGTGCTTCAATATCAGAAAATGTAAAATTGTCTAATACTTTCCATCAAAAAAATCATTTCAGTTGTTTGCAACCTCCCCAAATGTGAATAATGGGGGCTTAGAGCATTCATCCTTAGTATCTGATTCAGATTTCAACATTTTGGTAAACTTCAGCCCTTTCAAAGAAAGAGACTTAGGAAATAATAGTGCTAAAACCCCCTCCACTAAACAAACAAGTAGAAAGAACAAATACGCTGATGGGGACAACTGATTTTTTAGAGCCTCCAGTGGTTTGGGAGCAAGACCCCCAAACATTGTACAGGTATGACCTTTGTGACCAAGATACGTCTTCTGTTTTTTCTTATATGCATACATATATTTTCATGGGAAAAAAAAAATAAAAATCAATCCTCGTATACTTAGTAGGTTAGATTCTTGTAGTTGTTTTTTTTTTTTTTTTCTCTTGAACCAGCTTTGGACTGCTGTGTGGCTCATCCCAAGTACTGATCAGAGTCTGTGACGTGAGCATCCCAGGCAGCTAGGTGGCAAGCAGACAAGTATTAAGTACACTGCATACTTGTGCATGTGCTGACGGAGGAGCAGCTGTGAAGAAGGAACAACGTTTGAATGTTTAGAGGTGAGGAGGGAGCCTGAACAAATGATGTGGGCATGGAATGTGAGCCTGTCAACAGGGCAGTTCAGTAAAAGGGGTGAGAGATGGGGAGAGTACGATGAGAGGGTTTCAGATTTGCATCCACAGGATGCACATCTAGGATTTACTGGGCATCAATGGGCCTCAGAGGTATATTCAACAAGAGTACCTGGAAAATCACAGAGCAGATGTGGAGCCAGGAGTCTAAAAAGTTAAGAGATGAAACAGGATAAAAAAAATTGGAATGGGGTGTCCAAGGAAACCTTAAAGCTGAAATTGGTGTTGAAAACCAGAGAAAGGGCAAAATCAGATAAGAAATCTATGTGGGCAAAGAGGTATCTAAAAGAAAAGTGGTCAGGGAAACTGCTATTGGAGAGAGTCTGAGAAAGGCCCTCTTTATATGATAAGATATGGGAATGAGTCAAGATAAAAGAGACTAACAAATTACATTAGGAGAAAGCAACTGAGGTGGTCTAGGGAATTACATCCAGAAGTCTGAGCATGAAATGGCTGTGAAAGCACCTGGCAATCTCTGCTTATTTCACCTATGATTCTAATCTATACTGATCACAGCAACTCACTTTCACTTTAAGTTCTATATGCTACAGCGGTCTTTCTATCTGTGTATATATATTTCCCCAAGTAAGGAAGAAATATGAGGTGTCTCAACTTTGCTGAGGTATGCTTAAGTGTTTATATGATGCCATAAGAGCAATTTCTGAAGGATGCAACATCTTATCTGCAAATTTTATTTCTGTTTTCTATTTTAATGAGAGCCTTGTCTGGCTTGGTGGGTCCTGCTGTACAAATGACTCTGGAACATGCAGAGAAGACTGAGAGCTGCAGGACCTTTTGTTTAACCTCCTATGGAAGATGGAAGGTGTTTAGTGATGAGGAAAATGATTCCAGAAGTGGAGCAGAACATATTTTAATGGTAAAGACGCTCTGGAGATACGATGAAGTCACATAATTTGTATGTGAATCTATGTGAGTTGTTTAAATCAGATTAATCTCTGCTCATTTGTTCCTTATTATCCTGGTGTCAGATTTGCAGACATTCTGACAATAGCAGGTGCAAAAAATGTTGAGTTTTTATTAATCCAATTGCACTACAATGCCACAAAAGTCCTAGGACTTCCTAAATCATTGGACAATTCAAATTTTAATCCTCCTATACATTTCAACCTGTAAATTTGAACTAATAATTAACATTTTGCAGGGTGTTCTGAAGAAGAAATATTAATATTTGTGAATCAATTAGGCAAAATGGTAATGAGCTCAATAGGGGAAAACCCACTATTATATTCAAAATAAAAATAGCTCACACACAATTCAGGGTAAAGGCATGAACCATGAGGACAAAGAACTACACCAAACAGCTGCATATGATACTCTTCTGTGCCCTGGAAAAGTGCATGGCAATCAGGCTGTGACTGTGTTATCCTTGCCCTGAAGAACAGAATGAAGATGTCATAAACACCATAATTCTGGCATTTCCAAGAATACCACTCCTCTGAGTAGTGGTGTTTTATATATGTGTATTTGTATGTCCATGTTTCTGTACAATGTAACTGCTGGTGTAAATGTCTGAGTTGGTATTTATGTATGTGCAATACCTGAGATGTATATGCTTCTACTCTGGCCTTCAGACTTTAATGACAGGACAAATTGCATGTCAGACAGGTATCTCAAAAGAATCTGCTGCTACATCCTGGTTAAATCCATCTTCTCCATTCAAAAAAACCCCGCATTTCCAATATCTGGTGGTTCCCATGGACTCCGCTATTTACTCTTTACTCTAAAATTAAGTATTTTTCAGCAGAAAAAAAAAGCGCCACCCAGCAACCTAGACCTTAATACTGAACTTATTTTAGGATATGATAACAGGAATGAGGATTTATTGTGTCCAGTGGCCACTGAGCAAAGTAGTACCACCAAAATCTTCACTGGAAATCAAGAGATTGACCCTTACTGTAGAAGAACTACAGGAATCTTTGACTGGCATACATGAGAAATTAAGCAGCCACCAAATGAAACTAGTTTATTGATGGGAGACAATCATGGGGCCTTTGAGCAGTTCAAGTGAGGCTGCCTTGCCAAGCACATACTGCATGGCAGCAGTAGCACTGCTGGCATAATGACATGTCCTTGTACAGGGCTTGCTCAGGCTCAAAGCATGAGGACATACTCAGATGCATCTACAAGTTAATTTCTTTATACAGCAGAGGAGTAGTACTCATGGGGAAACATCACCTTCTTTAGCCTCTTAAGTACTTGGTTTGTCCCCCAGTGCCTTTCAAGAATTCACTGAACTATGTGAACTTTGCAGTAGAGTAGGGAGGTAGATTAAAAACTGCCTGCAGCATCAGAAAAAATCTACATTGGGTAATTTATTCAAACAATTTTCAGCTCAAAATAATTAGGTCTCTCTATAAAGAGGTTTCTTTATATTAAGTATACCATAATAATGACAGTAATATGTATATAGGTTTTTGCTAAAAAATCTAGCTGTCTGATAACTGATCTCTACACAATATCCTCAGTTTTACAATTCACAAAAAGCTGTCCTTGTTTTGAACAGGTTGTATTATTACTATATTTTCACACATTTGTTTTCGGTCTCAACTGGGAGATATTGGCCTAAAAAGACTCCAAAGGCTGACTCCTACAGTCAGTGTGCTCAGATAAAATTATGGGTTTTTCCTAGCTAAAGTAATATGCCAAAATTCTTTCTATCTATATCTTGGCTTTTTACAATACTAATACCACAGTGCCCTATAATTAAAGGGCATTTATATCTCCACATTGCCATTACTATAAAATTTTCTTGTACAGCCAAAAACATGTTAAGCATTTGGTTGAGCCAAAATAGCTGCAGGAAACTGACACCATTAAGTTCTCTGGACTGTTAAAAAGATTCCTAGGAGATTAAGGGTTATGCCTTACCTTTAACTGTGCTCACATAAAGTATGCTGCAGTTAATTCTATGGAACTTGGATTGAAAATGGCACCATTTAATTCTCATGTAAGTTTTAAGTAGCCTGTATTTTCTCTCCTTGAACTGAGGGATTCTGGACAGCATATGAGAATTCTGCAGTGTTTTATGGAAAGAATATTTAACTGACTTTACCATCACTGCTTCCTCATGTGTCATTGATTTCAGGCAATTTAATGCCAGAGAGAACATTTGATCATTGAGTCTGACCTCCTCAATATCACAGCTCACTAAATGTCATCCAGTGGCCAGTTTAGAATCTAATATTTTGACTTTTTTTTTGTTTGTTTTTTATCCGCAGGTGATTACCCTGTTGTGAGCTAGGCAAAAAAACAGGCTGTCACAGTGCTTTGAAACCATAGCAATAACATAGAGTTGAGCAAGGATGGCATGCCCACTTAATTAACATGCCCAGTTAATTGCACTACAGGATTCACACCACACAGTGCAGAGAATTCAAATGGTCTCTGCTGACCTGTGGTGGGAAGACATTCCTTTGTGGTCTCGTGAACACTATAGGAACAGGTATGTGAATAAGGGTGACCACAGAAAAGTATTCTTTACGTTCTCCCTAACTACTGGTTAGTAACAGCTAGCATGCTATTCCAGTTGCAGCCTATCTGTAAAACCTCAAGAAGAGTTAACAATTAACCCCAAACATATGAAGTTTTTTACCTTTCTATTTTAGCAATAGGGACTTTAAGTCACCACCTAAAAGTATAGAGAACAGCTACTACTAAGGCTGTTGGTTTACACACTGGTACTTCCCCAATTGGCAAAGCTGTTGCAACTGCTTCAGATTAGGATGCAAAAACCAACTAGGTGAGATTCTGTAAAATCACTGGCCATAATTTGTTTATTTAAAAAAGTAAAAAGGAAGAGGAAAAAAAGGGAAGAAATAAGAGAAACAAAACTTCCCATTTAAGCACATATGAAAACAACACTGGTTACATGTTAATGAACAGTATTCATTGTTGTCAGTGACCACATTCCCTATTTTTCATGCTCTCCTCCAAGAGAAAAAGTTACCTACACAACAAAAAACTCTGATGACTAGTTGTGTATAAAAAATTCAGGTATGAATTAGCACTGTCAAGATAAGGGAATCATTGTATAAGATGTTAATTTTCAACATGGTAGATTAACTACAGGGTCCTGACTGTTCCATTATGAAGGCAGAGGATGTCTTTTGAACTTGATAAATGTAAGACCTGAGATAAAGTAGCTTATCTTTCAGAAAAGCTGAGTAAAAGTTACTTGGAGTAATAACATTGTTAGCTTAGTCTGACACACTTCAGCGTGGACAAAAACAAGGATGGACAGGATTCCTGAGAGACATGCTGATGAAAGCAATAGCTGATAAATTCTGACGAGAAATGAGGAAGAAATACACAGTATTTCAAGTTCTTGCTAAGGTCCCAAAATAAACATGTCTGAAGAGACAGGTTTGCTTTAAGCATTTTCTTCAACTGTTGCAATTAAATTAAACCTATTGATTATGCTATTAAAAAACCCACAAACTTAAAAAAAACAACTAATTTTAGAGTTTTCTCTGTGCCATACCTATATATGCCAATACGTCGATATGAAACTTGTCTTGCAGAGAATCTGAATGTAAATGTGAATATAAATTCTCAGGATGCAGCAAGGATATGACCTCAGGCAAGGAGGGTACAGTAGAGAGGATCAGAAACTCAGGTCTAATCAAAATAAGGTCTTAATTTATTCCAGTAAAAACAAACAAAAAACCCAAACCCAACAAAAAAACATAATAAAACCCCCCAAACTAAAAAAAAAGAAGGCACAGAAAAATCCCTCAAAAAAACCCCAGGTTACAAATAGCTTATATGACATGGTAAGCTAACCATAAGGACCAGATCAGAACAGGTAAGTGCTAATCTACAAAAAAATCTAGCTGCAACTTCCAAAGCAAAAAATATTTGGAGCCTAAATATCGGTCTACAAAGAATTTTTTTTACACAATTTTACACAGCCATTGCTGTTATTACTTTTAACTTTTTTAGTGAAAGCAGTGCACTGGTATAAGTCCTGATAAGACCACTTACACAGTGAAAAGTTTTCTCCGGTCAAAGCCAAAGCAAGAGTTCTTTGTGCTGGAATATGACAAGCAAAATACTTCTCTTGAGAAGGTAACTTATATCAGCAAAACTGTATTGCAGCCAGTATACTTTACTGCAGTACACCTTTCCTCTTTCTATGATAAATAAGTTATCTTGAGAGCCTGGCTGCACTTAACAGGTTTGATGATAAGAGCTACACTGATAGAATTACACCAGTCACTCCTTTGTAGTACAGAAATAGATCACTCTGATGAAATAGCTTTCTTTGCAGGAGCAGGTTAAGCCAGCTCCTTGAACAGAATAATATATACTATCAAGATACTTTTTTCTGGCTTTTTAACTGGCATTTCTGCCTTTATTACTGTGTTGATTAAGGGTATTATATCTAGAATGACCAGAAATGTAGCACTTTTGAATGTGGACTACTGCTGACAAAATCTTAAAATTCTTAGTTTACCTGTTTCTTTACATGTTTTTAGGTATCTTTACTCCTCTAGTTGTGTCTACCAGAGTGTGCGCTGTGAGCGTTTTGGCCAATATAGCTATGCCAGTAAAACCTGCAATGTGAATTTGGCCTTAGACAAGTGTGACTTATTCCCTTTCCAGGTGGGATAGAACTAGTATATGCCCACTTGCTACCAGGTGATTTTTGAAATCATAGATTGTACTAATATAGATTTTAGTGTGTACTAATGCACTAATCTTAATGTTCCACCTGCAGAGGCAGAATTGCACTGATTTAACTTAAATTGGATTTCAATCTGACATAAATCTTTAACACACAAATGTAGTCCTGGGAATCAGCTGCTCCAATGTTCTTGTGCGTTATCTTACTCTGCAGCATCCTCTGTACAAATCAAGAAGCTTACTCTCCTTAAGAAGGGTAACCCATATCAAATACCTCCCATTTATCATGAGGAAATTGAGCATGCACAATGCACAGTTATCACGGAGTCACTGAGGCCTGGTAACTTATTGTCACCTGGTCACTTGCTAATCTGTCAAAGCTAATAGTTTTATTGTGATAGACAACTGCACGGACATTAAAACAGAGTATGCCTAAATGCTTCACACAAGTAGGGTAAATTACCCTGTCCCGAGGTTTATGTGGCTATTATCAATACAATTTAGTAGCAGTCTATAAAGTTGAATCCTAGCTCTGTGCCTACATGTTACACTGAAATTGTTTCTGTAGCTGCATTGTGGACATACCCTTTACTCTTCAAGCATATGAATACATTAATGTCTGACAAAAGATGGCATCCTTACCCTGAAAACTTCCAATTTTTAGAGCTTCCTGAAAAGGTGAGTTAATATCAGGTGTTTGTTTTTTTGTTTTTGTTTTTTTTTTTTTGTTTTTTTTTTTTTTTTTTTAAA
>JAWWMO010000121.1:66929592-66974196 GCA_035047845.1 Dendrocincla fuliginosa | reverse complement strand
TTAAATTGTAACTCTGACTTATAACCTCTCTTGTGGTGGGTCCATTTCTCCTGCCAGTTTACCTTCAAACCAGCACATCATTGCATGTTACCTTAGGGTAAAGTTAAAGAGGTCTCTCTGGATGACAATTGGCATAGTAGAAGATGGTATCTGAACTGCTAGCAAGATTATCAAGAATTAGATAGATCAAAGGGCACATGTGGCTATTTGTATTATTCCTGTTGCTAAACCGGGGAGCTATATATACACGTATGTATGTAGGCTTTTTTTTTAAGGAGCAACCAGTCTATGGTGTCTGATCTCTCTTTTTCTCTTAAGATACTAGTATGACCTCAAAATTGAAGCAACCCTGGAATTTCTATCTCTGGGTTTTCTAAAACAATTTTGTGGAAATTCACTTCCTACGTGCTGTTCCCTGAAAATCTCACAAAAGAACTGTCTGGGGAGGAGTAGTCCCCTGAGCAGTATAAAAGCTTATGCCTTGAACAGTCATTTCAGGGAAGGGAAAATGTACTAAGTGTGTAACATTGCAAGTCAGGCATGACTAGCTAGATTGCTCACATACTAAAGGGAAAAAAAACAAATCTATAAAAATGAGGATAATCATCTAATTGCTGTTATTTGTTGAGATCTTTAACATACAGGACCCTGCCCTGAATAATACTCCATAAATCAATTAATTTTATTAAAAGCTGATAATACATGTATTAATATCTCTAACAGTCAGTTGGAAGAGAAGAGACACTATTCACTGCTCCAGCCAAGGTAAGAGTTACTGCAGGACTGCTGTGGTCAAGAAATGTTGCTGACCTGATGAAGTGAATGAGCTTTGAGTTTCAGCTGACAAAGCAAATATATTTTTCTTTCCATAGAGTTTTCTAATTGCCCTCACAAAGAGACCATAATTAGGCCTAGGAAAATAAAACCAGTATTATCTGATGCTTCAGTGAGACAGCACTTGTTCCTATCTCTTCCAAAGTCTTCTTTTGAAAGATGTTCAACCCAACCAACTCCCCCCAAGCTTTCTAAGGAACAGTGGTATCTGAGGTCCTCAGAAAAAGCCCATACTTGTCCAGTCAATGCTCTACATAACTCAATCATCAGGGGATAGAATGAAGCTTTTGACACCTTGAGGAATGACATTTACAGCTGAAGGTTTGCCGTGTGAATTACATTATTATTTCTTCTGCAAAGAAAAACATGTCTGAGTGGCATTAGAGTCAGGAAAACACACAAGAACAGAAGAAGATATAACTTTCCCCAAACATAAGTCATCAATGTTCTCTTTGTCTTTAAAATTGTTCAAATAAAGGGTCTGGTATGGACAGAAAGAGGAGGAAAATATTGTCAGCAGTTGAATTGACTTCTTCTTTCAACTGTGTTGCTAGAACATACAAAAATATAACAACTTCTGGGTCAGCAGGGCATAACAAGCAGGATTACCAAATCTGTTTCTGAAACATTGTTATGTTTGAAGCACGGACTGGAACTTTCAGCTGTAGCTGAAAGTTAGTTCCCACACTATGGGCTCGTCTCCCCAGGGTACCCACCTGTGAAGCAACACACATAGAATAAAGAAAAGCATCTAGTGAAGTGTATTTTAAAATTAAATAATATATTTATAGGCACTGTAGCTGAAATCTCTGGAAATTTATTAGATATTAACCTGAGCCATCAGTTTGTAAATAACATTAACTTACGAGGATGCTGCTGACTAATTTAAGGCCTGACCTTTTCTTTCTTATTCTCTGAAATACTGATGTTAATAGAAATTTTGGGTGTGCAACAATGTAGAATTGGGTCTGGAATACTCAGGCATAATTGAAATATTAAAAGGTTATTCCAGATATGTAGTGCTCTTGACTGCAAAATTCTACAGCTAGAAGTACT
Source organism: Dendrocincla fuliginosa (assembly GCA_035047845.1). Taxonomy (NCBI): domain Eukaryota; kingdom Metazoa; phylum Chordata; class Aves; order Passeriformes; family Dendrocolaptidae; genus Dendrocincla; species Dendrocincla fuliginosa. The sequence goes on along the minus strand of JAWWMO010000121.1, from coordinate 66,972,306 downwards.
TGGAAAGCATTTTGATTGTAGCAAATTTACTACTTGCAGCCAGTGATTTATTTCATGCCCTAATGCACTAAAAGGTCAGTAGCCTAAATTTATCTCAGTGATTTTCAACAGATTATGGCTTCTACAGTGTGTTCATACATCAGCTATCTTTGGATACTAATGTTCATTCTAATCTCCAAATTCTTCAACTTAATGGAAATTCCTTTAGATCTGAACTTTGCCTCTTTTTTTTCCTTCTGTTTTTATCTGTGCATAAAATCACCTTGCAGCAGGACATTATATTCTCACTTTTTGCCTTGTTTTGAGCTGCTACTAACAGCTTTTAATTTGGAAAGACTATCTCTGAGTTTACTGCGCCTGACTAGTTTCAGCTCAATTGTTTCCCTAGCCAACAGAGCATTTCATTTCTCCTGAAGGTCACAGCAAGCTGCCAAGGCATTGAAACACATCAGCTTTTCATTCAAGCTGCAATTTAATGTTGCAGTACCATAAAGATAAATGGAAGTAGGCACAAGTGTATGAGTTTTTCTATCAACAATTACCAAATTTATTATAATACAAAACAAATTAGTCCATCAGTGAATGAGGAACGGGTAATAACCTACCCTCTTTGAGTCCAACACTTTCTTCAAGTCACTAGAAATTAATTCTTTCATTACAGTGGTTTGACTGCATGCTGATAATTATTTGTATAAATTACACCATCATGTCATCTGCTTGTGAAAGTGGTTCTTCCAACTGCAGCACAACTAGTTGCAATAAGATGGTGCTGCAGTAAGCTGCATGGATCCAAATTATCCCACAAAACAAAACACAGTGGCCATCTGTTGGAGGAGGGCAACCATTAACTGTTTTAAGGGCCTGGACATGGTCCAGTATTGTTCATTCTACCACCAAAATGAAATGACTATTCTAATCAACAATATGCATTTTAAAACTGGGTCATCATATGTCTCCAATGTCTGTGTCGCTTGGAATCAATATATGTGGTGCTGACTCATGCTACCAAAAGGCAAATTAGTCTGTTCAAGCTGAACTATTTTCACGTTTGTGTGCTCTCAAGTTTACAGACTTTCTTTAAGTTGAGAAGTTGTTAATAATGATTTTATGATTCAAATTCAAATTAGAAAACTGAGACTAGGGAATCTGCCAAAAGAGGCTTAGTTTCTTAACAGCTCTGCTGGACTTTTCACTGAAGTAGTAAAATACAGTGGTCAATAATGGCGATAAGAATATAGAATACTTAAAAAGTCCCAATAATAATAAAAAAAAAACCCCAAACAAACAAAAAACACCCTCCCCCAAATAACACCAAACAAATAAGCAAAAAAAAAAAACCATAGAAAAGAGAACAATTCTTAAGTCTGTGCAATAGTTACTGTAGTTTATTTAAAATTGTTCCTTTATAGTTTACTTAAAAGACAAAACAGGGAAGGAGTTTATTTCCTTGACCTTCCATCTTGACAGCTGAATATTCTGTTTAAAGTTTCTTTTGGGTGAATTTGGAGATTTTCAGGAGTTCTTGGACCTCCTGTTGCAATGATGCATTAGCTGGATTTGAGAACAATATAATGCAGACACAACATAGCAAGTTTCCTCACAAAAGCCTGCCAAAAGGTATAAAATGGGTTTATCAACACCTTTGCTGTTTTACAAGTGCTACCTTGGGAAATTTTTCAATTTATGTCTAGGTGTCTGATAGGCTTATCGTACAGTTAAATACTTACTATAATCAAAATCAATTAAGCTCATTTTATTCATGGTTTCAGTCAAAACTAAGTGCCAATCACAAGCAGTGAATAACTAGCACATTGCATGCAGTCCAAACTGAAAACAATCTTGGGTGATGATTACTGATACAAGGTAAAGAAAGGTGGCTTTTTCACACAAATACTTTCCTTGTATTTGTTCCTTATGTAAAACTCTAATTAATTAAGTGCTAGATAAATATTAGAATAACTAAATATTGTTTGTATCTGAAATTCAGACACAGAAAGCTGGAGCAAGTTTCCATGTGTGAACACTGGTGCTAATGTATTTATAAAGTAAATATTGAAAGAAAAAAATAGCCTTTTATGGGATTTTTATCTATCAAACCAACCATATTACAGATGTATTACTTGTTCTAAAGATCTAATTAATAATTCACCAGTGTAACTGGTCTAATCCTTATCTGACAGTAAGGTTACTTTTCTCATCTGACTGAAGTTTTGAAATGGAAAATTATGCCAAATTGTATTTAATCACTTTGGATCAAATCATTCTCAATGCATGAAGAAAACTTGCTCAAGTACACCAATCCCAGAGGGACAACTCCAGATCATTCTTTTAGGTTTTTTTTCCCAGTGAATGTATTTTTTTGGTTAAGCACATGGATGGAATGATAACATTTTTTCTCTCCAAAGTACTAAGCTAACTCTGGAGTTCTTGAACTTGCAGAAGAGCTGAATGGTTGCTGATCCTCTAAGAGGCAAGCTTCTTGGACATTGACAGTGAAATCTTATTTTAAAGATGAAAGCCATACAAAGACGGATTTTGAAGTCATGCTCCCTTAGGTACAGAGGTCTTCCACAGAGCTGAGTTGCAGGTATGTATTGGAGAAGAAATTATCCAAACAGCTCTGTTTTATCTGACTTATATGGTTAGGATGTACATAGTAGATGTGCAGCTAAAGTACCTGTAGGTTTTTCAACTCACTCTTGGGCTCACTCTGATATCCCTACTCTGTTTTTCATGCAATTATTTGTACTGGGACAATGGTTGAAAAATATATCATTATAGTACTTTTTAAGCTGATTTGCTCTTAGTTTTAGTAAATTGAACTGCTGTCCAGATCAGAAGTGAATTCAGAACATGGAGCAAATGTGCATATTCTTTCCATCAACTTCACTGTTTTATGAAAAAGGGTGAAAAGAGGGGAATAGAGAAACACCAGTCTCACCAACTCTTTTATTTCTGTGTGTCCAATCATAAGGAGCAATCATTCAGTGATAGATTTGGATCATTTCAGAAGTGAGCCAACTGTAAGTAATCTAATAGTAGACATGTTAAAGTCAGTGTGAACATTTGATTGTCATCAAATAGGAAAAGCGCAATTAGGGCTGCCAAAACAAACTCAGAACCAACACAGCTAAATCCAGCTAAACCAGTAAGCTGTGCTTTAAGATTCTTCAGCCCCACTCCTTCGATAATCTTCTCAAAAAAGAGAGCAGTATAAATGAGTGTCTGATTCACTGGGATTCCTAGCTAAGTGATTGCCTACATTGATGACTCAGATTAGAAATCTAATTCAGATAAACTGCAGAAGACTGCTCTCCTTCTTCCACTGACTGTGGACCAGCTTGCTCATGGCTTAAATTAGCTTTTGTTTAATATCTCCCAAAGTGACTGGCTGCATGTGGTACTGACTCTTTTACGTATATTTTGGATCTGTCATTATTACTAAATGCTAGCCAAAGGATACAGATCTAGTCCACAACTCAATCTTGAAACATACTTGGAGGAGAAGTTATGTGATCGGCTTTGTAGAGCCACCCAAACATCCTGTTTCTTTTTGCTGATTTTTCAACTTTGGCCAAACGTTGAAAAGTCTGCTCACCTTGCAGAGAAAACAGCACAGTTCATACAACTGCTCCCTAATCCAATGGCAATAAAATCAGCTTAGTGCAGACTAACTGTTTAAGTAGCCTGATTTACTGGTCACAGCCTTCTCACATACACACCACTCAGTGGGGCAGCGAAAAGCGTGGAGCAGTCAACCCTGAAAAGTGTTCACTCCTGCCCCAGGAAGAGCACAACTGCCATCTCATTTCCTTCTGGCCTAAAGGCTCCACCACAACCACAGAGAAAACAGAAAAAAAGAGACAAAAAATTCTTCCTATTATTATGGAAAAATTCCTAAAGTCTTATCTGAACTTTAATTTAAATTTTCATCCTATCCTTGCTCAGAAAGAAGCAAGAAAAATAAGAAAACTCTCTCCTTTATCAATTTTTCTCATTAGAGTTTTCTCATTAGAGTTTGGTATCTGGCTCTATGCCCCAGGTGCCAGGCAGAATCTTGTTTGCAATAACTTACCTTGTTTTGGTCAGTTCCTCAGCTCTGCTAGCCAACAGCAATGCAGCAGATATTTCTTTTCATTGCTGTACTACAATGTAACAAAATTAGAGGTAATTAAACCTTCTGTTTGAATCAGTGTAAGTGGCATGGCATATCTCAAGTTCCTGCCATTTTCACTGCCTAAAGAAACCTTCAATATGTGGAGAAACTTGTTCTGTCTTTAGACAATAGCTTGTAACAGTAACTGTGTGGATTACACTGTTTGGCCTACATGACACAGCACTTGACAGTTATCAATAACCTAATATGATAAGAGTGCAATAAATTTGTTTCTTCCCATATTTTATTCTATTGAAAGAGTTAACTCTGAGATAATGCATAACATAAAAGAACAGGGATGACAAGTTATGAAGAATCTCCAGGTTAATGTATGTGATGTTATGTTGGTCATGTATTAGAAATCTCCCAAAGGAATCTTGCAATATTTAGCAGTAAGAGCAAACACCAGTAAGAGCTTGGCAGAAGATGAGATTTTCTGCACACCTCTCATAAAAATATCTATTAGACAGAAATGAATGAAATCTCATTTGTTTTTCACTAGGTTACCCTCTCGTCACACTGAGTTTGCACTGTGCTGTGGTTCATCAAAAGCTTAGTAACTTCAAACTGAAACATGTGAATCCCAGGGAAATCTCAGTTCAGCTGGAATAGTATTATGTTTCTGTCACACAAAACCATGTCCCTTGCTCTGACTTTAGCCTGGATCACTTTTATAGATGTAAAATGGTCATGCTGAAGTGATTGAGGAGACAGTGTAATCTGGCGGAAGACAGTGCCCAAGCAGCTGGAAGCAGGCTTTCTGTTTTTTAGAGGCAGCAAATAAATATGTTAGAAGCAGGGCGATTGTTTTACCAGCAGAGATATTTGTTGGACAGATGGAGTAGAGGCAGTCATTGAGACAACTTCATGCACAGGAAACTCTTGTATAACCACATGTCCAATTGGAAATTATGCTGACACAGGGTACAAATCAGGATTCCCCCAAGCACAGCAGCACACCTTTGGCATACTCGAAAAGAGCAGGGATGGCTCGATAAGCTATAAAATATTCCTTGTCTGAAGGGGCTTGTCTGAACATAGATGTTTTACTTAAAGTATACAAGTAATATAACTCCTCATATGAATGCTTTCATTAGGAACGACTCTGGTCTTTTGTGGTTTTGTTTTGGTTTTTTGTTTGTTTTATTTTTGGTTGGGGCTTCTGTGTTTTTGTTTTGGCTTGGTTTGGTTTTTTTAATTGTAGTTTCATATTTTTGGTCTAAATTGAACAGAAAAAAAAACCCACACAAAAACTCACTCCAATTTAAAATTATTAAAATGAGGTAATTTAGAAATTGAATTTAGACCTGGAGACTTAGATCATTTAGATCAAACCCTGTCCTCACTTACACCAGTTTACTTTCCCTTAGTTGACAAGTTCATAATGTTCAACAACACAACTGTGCCCTGACTCCAGCGAAAGCTGATGTACTCAAAATGATGTGAGAAATGTGCTGCTGTGAGGAAAGCTGACCTATCTCCTTTACAGTGCACAAAGCAGCATGCATCTTCTCTCAATGCTACGAGGAATTTCTGTGAACTTTACAGAAAATTATGAAACCAGGTATTGCCTGGATAGCATAAAAAGAATGTATTGAATATGCAAATTCTACTATATTCTGGAACTGAATACCCTCGAGAATTAAACATAGCAGTTTCTTGATAAGTAATTGACTTTCTCCCACCCACTGAAAAGGAAGAGATAAAGGCTCTGTATAACATATGTCTGGATACATTCAGGTCATACATAGTGACAAAACACAATATGCCAGAGATTATTAAGTAGCTTCATACTGTTTGACAGAAATGAAGAGGGGAAGTCATAACATTTTGGCACACATTCAACTAGACAGCACATCTTTATTGAATGAATATACATATCTCATAAGTGACCACTCAAGAGACCAGTATAAATTGGCTGTACAGCAGAAAAGGTCCTCAACAAAAGGTCAAATGAACGTGGTCGAGATATGCCACTGGGATAGTTTTATGTGGTCACTTAAGAAAAAGGTTTTTCATTGGAGGGGAATAATAAGGTTATCAAAAGTGAAAACATAAAGGTTGATTTTTTTGAAAAGCAGAAGTCGTTCTCTAGGTTTACACAGGTTGCTGAAAAAGCATTATACTATCTTTACATTTGTAATCCTGACTGTGGGAATAGAGCAGCAGAAAAGGAGTTTCATTCCAGGAATAGAATAAGCTGTACTTGCAAATTGGCCTTTTTGTGCTGTTTTAGAACCATTTCTACATCCAGGGCGTTGCTATCATACTTATGTCAGTCAGGATGGTGAAAACATCTCACTTCGCTGCAGCCCAGCTATGTCAGCAAATTGTTTTAAGGGCAAACATGATCTAAGTAAAGAAACTGTCACAGACCTTTTTCTTTGAAGTTCTGTTTGTTTTAGTAGGAAATACTGCAACAGTATTTCCTGTTAAGGGATATATAAGGGATTTATTGTATTAGATTTTATTTACAAGATATTATTATAAATAATTCTTTGGATTTTAAAGGATTCCTACTACTATCCTTCTGTTTTACCTGGTGATTCATTTTCTACCATTTTCCCACCCCCTAGATAATGATGTGCTACCACTGAAAGCAGAATTCATTTGTAAGAATAGACACAAATGATAAAGCCCAACATTGTACAAGAAAGCCAGCTGCTTCTTGGGCTGTGTAAGAAGTGTGGCCAGCAGGTCAAGGGAGGTCGTTCTTCCCCTCTAAGCTGTCTTTTGAGATCCCACCTGGAGTATTGCACCCAGTTCCGGAGCCCTCAGGATACAAAAGATGTGAACCTCCTGGAGCCAGTCCAGAGGAGGCCACAAAGATGATCAAGAGGACTGGACCGCCTCTTCTGGGATGACAAAGTTGAGAGAATTGGAGTTGTTCAGCCTGGAGAAGAGAAAGCTTCAGGGAGACCTTATTGTGGTCTTTCAATATTGAAAGTGGCTTATAAGAAAGAGAAAAAAAAAATGTTTAACCAATGCCTGTAGTGACATGGCGCAATGATTTTAAATTGAAAGAGCGTAGACTTAGATTGGCCGTAAGGGAGAAGTTTCTTTATAATGAGGGTGATGAGACACTGAAACAGGTTGTTCAGAGAAAGTGTGGATGCCCCATCCCTGAGAGTGCTCATGGTCAGATTGGATCAGGATTTGAGCAATCTAATCTAGTGAAAGATATCACTGCCCATGGCAGGCATATTGGACTAAATATCTTCAAAGGTCCCTTCCAGTCAAAGCAAAGTGGAAAAAAAATTCTCAAGGCTTAGATAATAGAGATAGCTTGTTTATCAGCTCTATATAGAAATAGATTTTATTAATTATAATTACTAACTTGAAATTACTAATCTGAGTAACAATCAGAGGTTCACATTTTATCTAGTCCCTCCAGGATTTTTTTGTAGTGGAGGTACTTGTTTGGCATGTTTCATCCATTCCTAAAGTAGACATCTGAAAGAGGTCAAATGAATCACACCCTAAAAATGTTTCTTTCTTTTCTTCAACCATAAAGGCCATCTAACTGAAATAGTGTAGATGTTGATGCTTAGGTAAAATGAATTTCAATCTTACAATATATAACCATGAAAATATAAAAGACAACAATAAATGGAATGAGAGACCTGCTCATGGAAAGTGAAAAGGCAATCTGAGCAAGCTTCATAAATCCATCTGTGACAACTAAGCCTGATTTGATAACCATAATTACCTATAAGAACTAAGGAGAACAACATCCTATTTCTTTACTCATTTACTTACTCATGACTGGAGGAAGGCAGACAGGAATATGTACCTTTGCTTACTGACCAACCATGTTTATAAGACCTATCATTGGGCTTGATAAATTTCTTTGTCCATAACACTTTTGCCTATCATACATGATCCACGTTCCAAATTCCTGAATGAATGAGTAGAAATGTATTGATTTCTCAGAGGGGAAAAAAAAAAGAAAACATGAAAAAAAAAAAGAAAACATGAAAAAAAAATAATTGCACACTAAATCTTTGCCACCTATTTACCTAAGCAGCTAGAAGCACCTTTCCAATTACCTGCAGCACAAAGAATAGAGCTGATAACATAAATAAATACCTTGCAGCAAAATGCTCTCACCTTGGCTCTAATCATCTTCCCAACAGATTTTTGTAGGCTGATGCTCTAAATGATACATCTCTCAGAGGCAAAAATAAGATTAAAAAGAAGACAAAAGAGGGACTAGAAGCTGTCAGAGCCAAAGCGCAGCTTTTAGACAGTTTGAAATTGCAACTTCCATGGAACTGGGAAAAACTGAATAGACTTAGCATGGCTGGCCATGGAGACCCAAAGCTCTAAGCACATGAAAAATATGATGAATCTTTACATGAGGATTACAGAACAGAGACACTGGGAATATTTGTCAAGGGAAAGAAGGTTTGGGAAAAAAGTGGGGATGGAATGTACAGGTAATCATGTTAAATGATGAAAAGTAGAGACTCGGGATGCAAAGCACTGAAAAGCAAAGTGGGATACATGTCTATAGGGAAACAAAACAAACAAATGAAAGTGATGATTGGACTACAAAAGCCCAAATAGAAAGGAAATGTCATTCAGTAGACAGGACTTACATTGGTTACCCAAAAACATGAAGGAGTCAATAGTCTAAGTGCTTTACAGACTAGTAGAGTTTGATGAGGGCATGTATTTATCTGCATTGGCTCAGAGTTTCCATACAACACATATACTGTCTTTAGACTTAAGAGGTTCATTTAAGTTTAGCATATTTATCTATACAAACCTTAATGACACTGTGTAGTTAAACATTTCTACAAAGACTGGTGACAATGCAAGTTGTTAATCGTATTTTTCCAGGACAGTTGACCAACTTTTTGTTTGTATTTTTTAAGAGGATTTACGAGGGTCCAATACTACCACACCTATCATCACCATCAACTGCAGTGCTCTCTCAGTAGCTAAGGAGTTTAAGTGCACAGAAAACACAGTGATCCAATGTCAGCAGAGCGGAACTTCAGCTTTAGTTCAAGGTCTGCTAATTTTCTCAGGAAAATTATTTCATCTTTTGTTAGAGAAAAGCCTGTCACAAATTCACTGTAGATCCAATTCTCAGACAAGATCTCATCACTGACTTCAGTGAGGAACAACAGAATACTTGTAGCCTGTTGTTTTGTTTAATATGATCTAGCTCTTTGCAACCATAAACTTTTTTAGCATAAGGCATGTAAATAAATATTTTAGAATCACTTTCCAACACAAACTCTGCAGCACCTACAAATTAAACTGGGCTTACATTCTGAAATTGATTAATTATATCTTATTGTTTTCTAGGGATTTGCACATCATCTGTGATCAGTTTACAAAGACTTTGCATGTTATTCTTCCTAAGAAACAGCCAAACAAACTCACCCTGACTTCTGAAACCCAAGCTGTGCTCTTTCCTTTTCACACATCATCACCAAAGGCAAAATTAAACCCCAAGATAATGCTGGGCCACCCCACTGTCTTTAGATTAAGCCTGCAATGAAATTACAAAGATGCAATTGACTGGAACTCAAGTAAATAATTTTGCTAGGGAAGAAAAAGGAGACCAGCTCACTCCGTATTACCTAAACTTGTCTACAGTACTACCAGAATTAAGAGAAATCTAGATTTTAACTTTTTTCCTTTAATTATTAAGGTTTCTTCGTTGGATTACCAGTATTAATTTCATTTTATACCACCACATTGAAGTAATTTCTATAGGAATGTAATTTTCCAGAAGTAACAAATGCATCCATTTGTCCATGTCTTTGATCAATAACGAGTTTGAAGATTAACTGTGAAATTTCCATTCTTTTGGGTAATTATTGTGATAAAGAGAAATTAACAATCAATTTTAAGCACCAAGTCAAAATCAGTCTAAATTATTAATTCTTGCAGAAATGCTCTCAAATAAACAAATAAAGGAAAAGAAAAAATGCCTTGCCAAACAACTTTGTGTTAAAAAAAATGTTAATTTGGAACTTTGTTTTTCACATAGAAAGATAAGGAAAACCCTCAGGTTTCTTTAACTCTAGAAAAAAATTACTTTACATTGGATAAAACTATTGAAAACCTCTGTGCTAAACAGAACAAGCTATAGTTCACACTCCCCTCACTCTTCCTCTCCCCAAAAAGGTGTATATGTTTCTGTCTAAATGTACCTGTGTAATCAGCACTGTGAGACGTGCGAAGAATCCTGCCCAAGAGAATGGATGAACTCCAGATTTCAAGATAAGAAAGGATGAAAGATTTCAAGATAAGAAAGGATCTACATAAAGCACGAGGAGTTGGGAAACTATATATAATCTCTTTGACTCATATCGCTTCTGTTTGGCACTGGGGATGAGAGCATGAACAAAAGCAAGGATCCCTGCAGAGTTTATATAGCCTTGTTTTCAAAGTCACTGAATCTATACATCTTCCATTCATCTTAATGGAGCAACACTTCTGCAAGAAAAGCCATAGGTCCAGAATGTCTCCTGATTTCTTGCTTTCAAAAAACTGTTCATAACCCAGTTCTCCTGTCCCTATTTCCATGTGTGTCTAGGCCATTTCCAAAAAAACTGTCAGCTTTCTGGCCTTTAGGAATCAAAAAGGAACAATGATGTTGAAAGGTAATTTAAAAAAAGAAAAAAGTTATAATCTGTTGCTAAGACAGTTGTGTGCTTCTGTGCACAGTATTTTGTTATTGAGGATTTCAGTAGGTAAACAGTAGCAGTTACAGAAGACAGAGAAAAGAAAGGAGGATTACACAGAGATGTTAAATTATAAAGGCAAGGCAGAAGGGATTTCTGAGAGACAGTTTTGTTTTTCCCAACTAGGCTCTTCAGTTTTGCACTTCACATCTTATTGTAACTCTGTCATGATTTAACATCAACTGTAACCGAAGTAACCAAAGTACTACAAAGTCACTCATTCACTTCACCCCCACAAAGGCAGGATGTGGAAGACAATCAGAAAAAAAAACATAAAACTTCTGTGTTGAGGTAAGAACAGTTTAATAACTGAAACAAAGTAAAACATATTAAAATCAAATTAATAGTAATAGTAATGAAAAAGGAACAGAGAGAGGAATAAACTGAAAGAACAAGAAGAGATGCACAATACAATTTCTCACCACTCTCTGACCCACATTCAGACCATTCCCAAGCAGTGATCAGTGGCTCCTGGACAACTCCCTCCACTTTATACACTGAGCATGAAGTTCTATGGTATGAAATATCCCTTTGGCCAGTTCAACACAGCTGTCCTATCCATGTTCCTTCCCTCTAGGGTTCTTGTGTACCTATTTGCCGACAGAGCAAGTTCTTGACTTAGGAGCAACACTACTTAACAACAATCAAAACATCAGTGTGTTGCCAACATTATTCTCACACTGAATCCAAAACACAGCACTGTACCAACTACTAAGAATAAAATTAACTCTATCCCAGTCAAAATCAGGACATCCTCCTAATAAAGTATTATGTTTGTGTGCTCTTCAAAGTCATTAGGAAAAAATCAATGATCATATTACAATGCCCACTTTATAGAATGAACTACTGAGCAACATACAATTTGTTCTGTAAAGGCAGAGGAAAATGTTTATCTAATCCATTAACAATCTTCTGATAACTATGGCTGCTAAAACATAGTGAAAACATAGTTCCCATCTTTTTTTAATAATGACCAGTAAAATTAAAGCTCCAAGGGTTAAAAATCAGAAAAATCTGAGAAATTAAGTGAAAATGTAGATGTGAAGGCATGTTTGGACGTAACACTTCAAGTAATATTTGTGTCAGCATCAAATAGTAGTCACATACATGTGGTCACTGCCTCCAGGCATGTGAAGCAGTAATTGAAGAGACATGTCAAAAGATACTGAAAGCTTTGGATTTATTAATTTATTTCTTTGTTTTATTTTGTGGACAAACTTCAGACTGCCTCAGTTTAATAAGGAACATAATCACTTTTGACTTGTGGACTGGCACCTTGTAACAAACCACCCCTCTGGGCCTCTACACACCCTGGTCACAAAAATATCCTCTTCCTTAGTATTTTAGTTATCTGTCAACAGATTTACATTGAAGTGTCAAAAAACTACTTACTACATTCATAAAAAAACAGAAAGCACTGTCTCCACTCTAAAATCCATATTTAAGTGGAGACATCCATGTGTAGAAGGCATTTTTCCTATTTCTTTTGAGGTTTTTTTGAGGTGCTACCTGCTATTGGGGATAAAAAAAAAAAAAAAAAAGGGAATTGAGGGGTGATACTCCTTCGGGGAGGGGGTGGATGCTATTGAGTTCCTACAGGCACACAAGCTGCTGCCTCACAGCAGAGTGACCTGAGAAAGGCAGCAGGTCCCAGCCCCTGCTGAGTTCCGCTGGAGCAGGCAGCCCCACACTGCGACAAATTATCATTCTATGAACAACATCATTAAGAAAACTCAGAGGGAAAAAATAAATTGCCATTCAGAAAATGGTTATTTGGTAAAAGATAGCTTTGTGTACCATTCCATGACAGTTCCTGCATTCACTGGGAAAAGTTTTCTTAAAGAGAACTCAATACTTTTTCTTTAAAAAAACCCACAAGCCCATAGCTACTTAAAATTAGGATGAACTAAGGCAATATATTCAATTTTGTCTAATGTCTTTAAATGTTCTGTGAGGTACTCTGTCATAGCTAAATCTGAAAGAGTGCATAATAAAAGCATATACAATCGTGTTTTCTTCAGATTAAGTACTTTCATAATGCATTTGTGGACTGCGTAAATGTCTCTTCCAGCATCCAGTTATTCAGAATAATACACAAAATTCTGCTACTGTTTCTGAATACATAATGTAATACAATGATCACAGTTATCATTAAAGTAACTTGCAAAATTCTTACAGTTAGCATCATACAAAAAAGAGTGGGAATTACTTTATGAAACTTTCAAAACTGTAGACACATTTTATTTTTTTTTCTGCATCTTCATAAGATTTTATTTTTATTTAGATTTTATTTTTTATTTTTATTTTTTTATTTATTTTTTATTATTTTTTATTTTTTTTTTAGATCATAAGATGTTATTTTCATAATATTTTGCCCATAGTGCTTTCTCTATGATAACAAAGTAGTTTCATGTAGGGATTTATGGAATGAAAATCTGAAGTTTCTCCACTTTAAGATTATTTGCCTCACTGTCAATGAACACATCCGGCTTTTCTTAATGAACAGTCACACACCTATGCGGATCTTGTAAATCACGGCAATGATAATGGATGTCACAGGAGTGAAGTTAGCCCATGAAAGTTCTAGAGTGATACTCTTTGTTGGTGCTTATTTAATAGTATTTGTTACTGTAAACTTAAAAAAGGTGATTTGAAATTAATTTGTGTTACAATAACCAAATAATAGTTATGCCAAACTAATAGTTATGCCATATAAAAATATTGACTATCTGTCCTTTTCTGTTCTGGCTTGAAAAAGACAGCCTGACCTATAGCACTACCATGCACCTATCATAACATCTATACGAAGAGAGAAGATTTAAAAATGAAAGAAAAAATACTCAAAACCCTAAATGGGGTCAGATACTGTGTATAAAGCAGAAAAAAATCTAACCATCACAGCGTATTTCTTATACATGATGGCAACGTATGACCCAGATAATTATATTCTCTCCCAAACAGAAGGGAGAGAAGTGAGGTGTGTCAAAGCACTGGAACCCGTCCTTTGAACTTTATACCTTTTGACAGGCATCCTTAAATTGTGCAGCTGTCTTTGGACCCACCAGGGACTCCAGCAGAGTCAGATTCCAGTGGCAGAGTCCTGTTCTGGTAGATTATTTCTGCTGTCAATAACACAGGCTCTGTAACCCAAAAGAGGGGTCCCTGTGCAGCCACCATACTGCTGCACATCTGAGCTTCCCTGTGCACCACCGTATGCAGCAGGGCTCCATCCTACAGCCATCCAGATCAGACCTTTCTCAGTAATAACTGGTGCCAAGAGGTCAGAGTTTTCAAGAGACTCGGTAACAGTATAAGGACTTGATACAAGGTCCTTATGTCTCCACTGGAAGAATATATTACTACCTCTGTTCTATCCTGGCAGAGTGAGGGTAGAGAGACACAGGTTTGTGACATTTGCACTGAATTAATAACCCTTCCAAAGGACAATATGATGTAGTAATTTTTTTTTCTGAGTCTGACCATTGCTTTGGTGACTTTCAGTCAGTAGTTATGACCAATGGGTAATAATTATTTGTAATGCATGTGGGTGTCTCAAAACCCTGATATTAAAAAAGTCACAGAGTCATCAGGGATCAGGATGTTATTACAAGTTTTGGACAAGTGTCATTAGAATTTGGAGAAATCATGTGTAGGAGCAGTGGTCTCTCCTTGCCTCACTAATCCTTCTGGTAATCCTGCCTTGATGCAGGCTAGGACTGCAGCCAGTTGCAGTATGATGTGTCATCAAGACCTCTATTTTTCCTCCAACCACCAGGTTTTTACACCTGCTTAACTTTTGGCCAGAAGACCACTACCAGCCTAGACAAGTGCTATTTTATCTGAGTGGTTTTATTTTCTACTTGATTTCATTCTCCAAAGAGAGGAGCAATTAGATCGTGGCAAGCTGTGCTGCCCTGACATATAATGGACTCCTGCCTTTCTTAACTTATCCTTTTTTCTTACCACAAGGCTCTGTCTTCAAACTCTTTCTCCCAGTGAGATTCTGTCCTCAAATCAGTGCCTCCTCAGAGACCTCTTTGAAGTGGAGGTGACAGAATAGGACCAAGCCGTGCAGTTGTGCTAAAGCAGGTGAAGCACTGAGATTCCCCAGGATTATGTAATGCTTATTTAAGACTAACCCTTTAGAAACTGACTCAGATAAAATGACTGTATCAAAAGCTCTGAACATTCATGTGTCAATGAGCTAGCAGCACAAGTTGCCAGGTACAGTTTTTACAATTTTTTTCACATTTTTCAGGGGTAATTGATACTACTGGCTCCAGTACGACAAGGAAGGCTACAGTAACCTAGCCTAAAGCATGGACACAGCAAGGTGGAGAAACCAAATCTACAGAACCCATCTGAAATCTCCCAGCCAAACCCCACTAAGAATTCAGAAGACGCCGGCACCTCAGAATCTGTCTTCAAGTTGACTCTAGTTACGATGAATTACTACGTAATTCATAAAGGCATGGCATGTTCACACGTTGGCCTGGTTAGAGTTTTACAATCCTGAGACTTATCAGAAGCACCTTCTCTCAAAATCACATGAGAAGACCTAAACCCATGCGAATCCACCACTCCTTTGGCTAAATACCCTTGGATGCTTTCACAAATTCCTTTGTGCTATTCATACCGCCAGAAAAGACTCAACAATTTTACATATAAAGATATTGATGTTCAGCATCTCTTACAGCGGGATTACTGAGATGTTCAGCATCTCTTACAGTGGGATTACTGAGTATTTATAGTTGTATGATAAAAGAGCATGGGGAAGAGAGAGAGAACCAGTTCACTAAGGGCATACTCATCCTTTGTTGTCTCCTAAAACACAAGAAGAAACACAGCTGCACTACGTATTTTTAGTTCCAGCTCTACTTATACAATTATATGGTTGGATTTTAAAACTGAAAATTTGCTGTCACAGATTGCATCATTTAGTTTCTGTATTGCACTGGGGTCATTCTCAGTTATATTATCCAAGTGGCAGATGTGGGAATCAAGCAGAATGCAGAGCTTGTGGTAAGGGGACTGTAGCAGGAGCGTTTCAGAGGGAGCACCAGATGCTGTGATCTGCACAGGTCAGCTGTGACATGCAATAGAAAGGAAAGCGTGTGTATCACCCCATCTCCCTTCAAGTTGAGAGCAGCACTTAAGAACCTTGGGTACATCTGTGCCCAAGGACTCTGGCTACTCATCTGTCCTCCAAAGGGTCAGTAAGGTCACAGAAATCTTCAATCCATTTTGGTTCATTTTTATGCAGTAACATTGTCATGCTACTTACCATATGTACCACCCACGACTCATTTAAAGCTTGGTCTTTGACACAAATTAGAATTTACAGTGAAAGATCTGATATCCTACAACAGGCAAGCACTGCTCTGTATAGACAAACTTAGTTTCTTAGAACATACTAACATTTTTACAATTATTTTCCCTCAGAATTGATGAGGTTTCATAAAATTAAACTGCAATAAGAAATGCAGCCTTTTCCAGAAGGCAATTTACATGATTCTCTATTTGCTGTGAGTCTAAATAAAAAAACCCAATCTTTTAATTTGAAATTTCAGAAAAGCTATGCAGAATATTAATTAATCAACCTGGAACACAGCCAAGACACCAGAGTTTAACATTCTTGCTCTAGTAAAAAGTAGCAAAGCATATTTTTCCTATGAGACTACAGGTTGAGGACCTTGCAGAAGAATGCCCATATGAATAAACAACAAAGTGCCACACTGGGGCATTTTGTGCATTTTTTCATTAGTTCATTTGGCTGGGGAGGGGAACGAAACACAACACAACACAACTCAAACCACAAACTATTAGAAATGATTACTTCAAAGATCTTGGATTTTTGTTTGTTTGTTTGTTTAGTTCTTTAATTGCATCCAAACTGAGTAATTGGGATTTGATAATGTGATTAACAAAACAAAAGTCTCCTTCCAGACAAACACTTTTGGCAGGAGAAAAGGCCTATGTGGTAGCTATTTCTAATATGAGGTATGTGGAAACAAGGGAATAAAAATATTTATTGAAAACATGTATTATATACATCCAGCATATTGATGAAATACACTGTTCAAATACAGAGAAAAAAAAAGCCTGGCATTTAAATTCCAAGCATTTTTAAATTATAACAGATCTGCAATATAGATTTTAGACAGACTTCTAGATCTCTTCTTGGTCAGGACTTTTATGGACATATAGAAAGGTATTATAGAGTTTATAATTAAATAAATGAGTCAATCTACATTTAAAAATATTGGCTATCACTTTAGTAGTGTAACATATTGCCCAGCCATAGGCCCATTTACTCTCATATATTTTCTGAGTTTGTTACTTCTTCATGGATTAGAGAAGTACCATTGCACTCTCCCAAAACACATGCATGCATGCACACCTCCCCACCACCACCACCCAACTCAAAATTCCTTATTTCACAAAGTAGAGCTCTCACATTTTTTTTTGTTTGGGTTTGTTTTGGTTTGGTTTTTTTTCTTTTTTTTTTTCTTTCCTTTTTTTTTTAATCAGTTCTTCGGTTTTAGTTTTGGTTTAAAAAGTGAGAAATTTGCTTGAATGGGTCACATTCTGGAAATGAACATTTGAACAGCTAGTATGTTCTTTCAGAATATTTTTTTTTTTTAATATATGAAAGAAACCTGCTTTCTTTTTTCCTTTGAGGTCTTCATGCCTGTGTTGTAGAATTTCAAGCTGAACAGCAAAACTGAGTTCACGGCCCAATATTCAGTTGAGCTTCAGGTCTGAACTGCAAAAATGGGCGAGTGATAACCTGTTTCCTCATCAAGATCTATGAAAATTAATAATTACATTAGTGACTCTTGCTAATCACAACAATAAGCACTGGAAAAAGCCAATGAGAAAGTCAGGATTTCTATCTTCAAAATAAGGCCTTGACAGCATGAAGTGAATGAGGGATGGATTCACTCAGTAAACAATATTAAGAAAAAAAAATTGAAACATTGTTTGCTAGAGAGCCCGTTCAAATCATCATACTCAATGAGTCAAGATTCCTTCAGAAATAGTACTGCACACTCACTGAATCACAATGCATGTTTATGAGTGCTGAAAACAAAGTGCCTTGGTTGTGACATTTCCTAACATTTGAGCCCTTAATTTCAAAACCTTTCTATTATTTTTAAGTGTTTGCCATTTGTTATATGGCTGCTTACACGCTTATAGCTTGGTTAAAAGGCAAGTTACTAGTCTGACATCATGATCCTTGATTTTTATATCTTCTTCTAGTTTTGGATGACTAAACAAGGTTTCTCAAACTGCACAATTGAAAGCAGTGGCTATTTTTAAAATTGTTCTCCTTTCATATAGACAAGCTGTTAGTGCAACCAACAATTATATACATTCCCCGTCATTGTAAGATTGTGTAAGATTACACATTACAAAAATGATTATTAAGAGAGCCAAAATTAGTATACTAATGACTCAATTTGACAGTTTCATTATGTATAATGTGGATAACTCCTTTTAAATTCCTCATGCCATGTTCTGAACAAGACCACTAAACCAACCTAGAATAAATTAGCTTATGTTCTTTTGTAATAAATTTATCATAATAGTGCATGTGTACACAGCCATATATTTTTCTTTTTATACCAAATGTTCAGGGCATTATTTTGATCTAATTATATTTCATCTAATTATAGTTCATCATGGTTAAAATATCAAATTTAATGGTATGTCATGAATTAACAGAATAATTTGATTTCTACACTGTTAATTAGGTCTTAAATTTACATGATTATGGAAAGTTATATATGAATTACAAAATTAATACTTAATGTTTAAAAAATCCCTTCTGCCTGTTTCTAAGAGGATGTGTTGATGAATTAAATTATTAAAAATTATATTTAGGCATTTAAGGTCAACTAATGGGTTTCTTGGGGAACTATGCTCTATATAGACATTATTAAAGTAAAAAACTAGTAATAAGAAGTTAACCATTCATGGCTAACAAACTCAAACATAAACTTGAAACATCCTAGGGATTATCCAGCTAATCAACTCCCTTGTCTTTCTCTTCTGGTTCACATCCACTGGCACTGAGACAGGACTTGCCACTATCCCCTCGGTGCACCCACACTGCAGTCCCCAGTGTCCCCCTCAAAGTCCCCAGTGTCCCCAAAACCCCCCACAATGTCCCCAACACCCCCAGTGTCCTGGACACAAGTAGAAGCAGGAGTGTCTGGATGTGTCCAAGACAAACTCATTTCTAGGCTGCTGTGGTGCAAAACCACAGACGTTCCATCACACTACCACCTTATAGGCAAGAAGGACTTCACAACTAAAGAAAAAAGATGTGTTTGGGATTTCCTAGGATAGACAAGTAAACAGCCATTTGAACCCAGAAAGAAGACGCTAATAACTTTATGGAAATGGACTATTCTGGTCTGTTGCAGAGTGACAATAGATGAGTTTCTGGTGTTTATGCAGCTGAAAATGTGCTGCTTGTGGTTGGAGAGATAAATTATTCCATGATGTAGGGCTAGGTGACATAGGCTGCTCTGCCCTTATCTCTGTCCTCAATATTTAGCCAGAAGATTTTTCACCACTGCTTAAATGCGCCTAGTATATATATTCCGTGCCAGAAAGAGTGAGCATTTCAACAACAGAATGTTGACAGTCACTTTGCAGGCAGTCAGTCACAGGAGCAGTGGCATATGACACTATGAACTGTGCAGAAACATGCAAAAGGATGGAGAGATGCAGCATTCACCTGGAAGGACAAGAAGGGATTTAATTCCTTCCTAGTGACATAACCATCAGCTGTGTTTGTAGTCAGTACAGGAAGCAAAAAAGTCCAGCAATTATTACAGTGGGTGAAGAAAACTAGAAAAGGAAAGTAAGTATATTTTATGCATTTTTATTTCTTAATACATGGCAGATTAACCTTCTGTGGTAAATGACAGCAGTGTGTCACGTGGGAGTGACACACTGCATAGCTGACTATAAGAAAGCACCTCATTGTGGGGATGGTTTGGGTTTGGATCATTTTAGAGTACTTTTAACACATCACAAAAGTAATTTTCTGTCTTTTCCTGCTTCTTATTTATTCCTTCACAAACTCAAATATCAATTCACTATGCAAATCTATCTACTGTTAAGATTTAGCAGAAATATTGTACTTCTGTACAATTGCAGAAGGGTTATAAATATGCAAAGAAAGTTTAAGTACAAAGTTTTGCAAAGCAAGGAAAGACTAATTGGACCCTTGGCTGTCATGAACCTTTTCTGAGTTGAAGACTTCAGATTAACAACCTAGTATAAGTGACACCAAAAGAGTAAGAAACATATTAAGTTTCCTTGTCCTTTTATTTCTTTTTTTTTTTTTTAACCAAAAAAATACAGGCTATCTCATGTTTGCATTTTATGTCAATAGAAAGAAAAAATCACTTCCATCAGGATGACGTGCTTTTATTCCTCTTGCTATTGCACTGGACTTCACTGAATTACTCCCAGAAAAGAAAACTCAAGAAAAAGCAAGATGCAAATGTAATACAGTTAAAAAATTAAAATTTAGGAGTCATCTTGTTTGGTTCTTAATAGTATAAAATTGGAGTCCTTTAAATAATACTGGTTCAAACACACTATCACCCCGGGAAAGCTTGGCATTATATTACACTTTCAGAAATCCTAGATGATAGAAAAACAGGCAACAGGTGGAGAATATGTAAATAAGACTTTTCATCATGTAGTGACTGAACCAAATATCAAAGCCTGGATAGGACTAATTAGCTACTAAGGCAGGTGTTGAAAATTTGTCCTACCTGAGAATCTCAAAGGGATGCCTACACTGCAGTCATGCTGGGAGCCCAGCTCATGTCACACACTAGATCACATACAGGAGAGCCACCACCTCAGAGAGCCTGCTGTCTTCCCATGTTTTCACCCAAGGTGGGACCTATCTCAGATCACAGACACCATGTGCAGTAGTCGGAGAGAGGCCCATTATCAGAGTTTAGTTACTGATATAGAGGATATTACAGTCTCAAGCTGGGTTTACTGGTTGGTTGTACACTAAAATTCCCCCTCTGTTATGCCCCAGGTTCTCAGGAGAAAGTAGCAAAAATTATGCAGCCATCACTAGCAGATAGCAACTCTGATTTCTTTTCCTCTGCCTCTCTTTCAATCCATCCTCAAACTATGCTTGGTAAATTATGCTTAGTCAGATGGCACCTACAGGTCCAGCCACCCATAAAAATCCCTTTTGAACCAAAAGAATCACTGCCTTTTCCTTTGAGTTGACAGCCTGCCCTTTTCCTGGAATCCTCAGAGCCTTTCCAACTTTTTCTCAACTAGATGTGTTCATATTTATGCCACAGAGAAGGGTCTCCACAACAGGTCTTCCCCACATGAGCACAAATGTTTCTGTGCAAAGGACACTCTCCTCCGCTAGCTGTGGTGGTCATCCCGCTGCTCTGCAAAGCTGGTCAGAGGGGATGGGAGCACACACTGGGCATGGAAAGGTTTGGATGCTGAACTGGCAGGTCTGAGAAGAAACAAACAAGTAAGAAATATTCATATGGTGTGTTGTTGGAAAAGGTCTGTCTACATATGGGTATTTTTTTTTGCTGTAATCCTTAAGGACCATGAGCCCAGGCACAGCTTACTGCTCAGTATGCGCTTTGTCCTATACACCATTCAGAAATGCAACAACAGGCATGAAGGTATCTCAGGACACACTTCTGCATTATGAATATGAACATTATTGTAGTTATACTCCCACACACACACACTTCACTTCTTAATGCAGTCAAACTTGAAACCTTAATACAGGATCAGATTCTCACAAAAGCTTTTGAAGAGGCCCATACATCTTGCCCTAGATTTCACCTTTACTTATACATAGAATTACTGTTATCGGTGCTGCAGAAACTGTAATTAACTGTTTGTATGATAGACTAAATCTTTAGATTTTAAGGTCTTCTAAAGACAAGGCAGAGGTTTTATGTTTAGTGAGAGCAATCTTCTGATGATGGGATCATTCTCCTCTTACCTGACTGGGAATGGGACATTCAACATTATCTTTTTTACCCCCACTGTAACAAGCAAATACTGTGGAGTGCCTAACTTTACTAGAAAAGGTAAACAGTTAGTTTTCTTATTTTAGATGGAGGAAACACCTGAAGAGTCCTTAGGGTTGATATGGTAAATCTGGGCAGGGGGGCGGGTGTCCCCATGCTTTTCTTTAAAATATTTTTTACAGCTCATGTTGTGAAAGGATATCCTGAAAAGCAAGTTCCTTATTTTGGAAATCATTATAACTTAGTTTAAGTATGATATAATTTCCAATAAAAGTAATTTGTTCTGGTTATTGGTCACATGTTCAACTGGCAGGTGTGAAAGCTAATAGATGAAAGAGTTTTATGAAATAGCATCTGTCTTATCAGAGAGAAGCTCATGGTTTCAATCATATTAAAAAAAATGACAGGAGCTGTTGGCCATTTCTAGTACAGAAATCTCCCTCTTACTAGTGGAGCAGTGTCCTTTTTTATTGAGTATTTGAACACTTTCCATCTCATTAGGTATCTTATGTCTCCTTATAAACAGTCGAGAATACCATACTTTGAGAAATGAAATTACACAGATATATAAAAGGCAAGAAAATAATTTCAATAACTAATGAAAACCTAATTTGCTCAAATGTGCATTCTACAAGAATGTACAAAGAAACGAGTTTTAATGATAGAAAAGACTAAAAAACTTTATTCCAATTTATACACTGGAAATACTTTAAAATATATATATTTTTAATTAGTATTAAATATTGAAGTAGCAATAGTTCAACAACTTTCCAAAATTCTATGCCTGTTGAAATATATGCCTGTACATGAACTGGTTTATATAAGCAAAGAAAGGAAAAGACTGAAATACGAGGCTAAGCATTTAATCTCATGTAAGGATGTTCACACTGGCAGAGCTAAAGGACATGCTCCTATGAAAATCACAGATGTGATAATATTCTGAATACATGATCAATTAAAAAAAAAAAAGTGCAACTATTTTTGCAAGTTCAAAGTGAAGTGTAATTTGTGTACGTACAGTTAGGAAAGGTTCCCCCCTCCCCCTGTCCATATACTGCAGTGAACATTGCAATCGGATTTGGAAATCTGTAGAATAATTAAACTAAAATATAAAACATATATATATATATATATATATATATAAAAGAGGTTCTGGAATATGGCAGAGAAATAAACAGTAATAGTTTCAACAATATTTTTCAATATATTTTATTCATTAATAACATATTTATTTCTCTGACAAAAAGAATAATTTCTTAGGTCATATGCTATTTAAACATAGATCTAGTTTTGGAAAATTAAGTGAATATACTGGGGAAATACCCTGTATATGAAAGAAAGTCAAAGATGATATTTCATGTCAGTCCATGATTTTATGAATTTCTATCATCAGGAAAATTATTTGAATGATGGCATAATGATTATTTTTGGAACTTCTCCTTATTTAAATTATCTTCAAGTCATATTTCTTTGGAAAGCCTCCTACAGCACAGAAGTTTTTTCTCAATTAACTGGCAAAGAATGAGATGGCTTAGTTTTGTAGAGGGGTTCAGGCAGTAAGAAATGGAGCCAGAACCCTTGCACATCACAAAGGTGAATTCAGGCTCAGTGTAGATACAAAGAGCTTTGCAGCATGACTATTCATACCTAAAATTAGACTATGTCAAGTAGTAAAATTCAAGTGCCAATCACTTTCTCTACCAAAAAAAAAAAAAAAAAAAAAAAAAAAAAAAAAAAAAAAAAAAGAGAGAGAGACAAAATCTTAACTTTGTTTTGCTTGTCATGGTCACAGCTAGAGATTTATGCTTCTCCCCTTGACCCTATGCACACCCCCCTCCACCGATTTTCTGCTTTTATTTAAAATTAAAGGTAGAACCTTCAGAAAACCACCAGAGAAATGCCAGTGCCAGGTTCCACTGAAAAGTAAAACGTGCTGACAAAGATTTTAAGGTCAGGAGAAAAAATATGATAATTTAGTCTGACCTTTTTCAAAACGCAGAGCACAGAAAATTGGGAGGTAATACTTGCAATAAGTTATTTTTACTAAGTTTACATTTTTGCACAATGACATCTTACATTTTCTTCACTAGTTGTACTTTTAGTAGGATTTTCCCAAGGTTATCTGGTGATGTTTTAAAGAAAAACATAAAGGTAACAAGAGAAAAAAGGGTTTCTTAGTTTGAAATATGCTGACTGTGTCCTACACAATGTCATTGGACTGCCTGTGTCAGATACAGACTCTCCCATTTTCTGTAAGCAATCCACAGGACAGCATTCTTTTACAATGAAAAGCTGAAAAATGTGCATTAGGACACCCTTCATGGCAAATACAGAGGACAAGAGATCTCTTTCATTCCTTTGAATGCTCAGTATACTCCAAATAATTGCAAAAATATATAGAGAGAGTTACATTTATTTATAAACTTAGAAAAAAATCTTTTCAATATATACTTTTTGAAAAGCTGGAGCTCAGTCACAAGAATTATCAACTATATTTTAAGAAAAACATATTTGGGTGATGGTTTTGGATTTAACTTCTTTAGTTTTTAAGTTCTGGAAGTTTCAGTTTTCACAGGCACTAAAATATTCAAGTATTTTGCTTTTTAATGATTAGTATGATTGTGGAGTCTTCCTTAAAGGTAAAAAGAGAAATTACTTTCCTTGACCTTTCCAGGTACGTACAGCAATAGGCTACCTGGAAATTTCACTACAGGGACATTTTCAGAAATGTATAACCCCTTCAAAACCTCATGTTGACTTCTCACAGTTATTAAACACAACTAAGGCAGTTAGAAGTGCCCCAAGGGTTGTATGTCAGGTGTCACCAGGTGGTACTATCACAGTGTTCCCTGTGTACACACAAGCATTCAGCTTTGACTATTCCAGACCCTATGCAAAGGGATTCATCTTTTTCCAGCAGCTTTGCAGGAATAATTAAGGAGTTTGTTAACTACAGGGTCACTTTTTATTGCAAAGCTGGCACGTAAGAATGAGGTAGGCGCTTTGGGCTGTGTCTCCCAGAGACAATGCTGGATGTTTTTTGCCCAGGAGAGGAATTTCTGAATATTCATTCAGGAATAAGTTACACCTGGGATACATCTACATTACCTGTCATTCAGTTATTTTCAGCTCAGGATGCAACTACAAGGCTCCAAATAGTTGTAGCACTTCATAAGCAACAGTCACATCAGTGTGCATTCTCCCTGTCTGCTTCCATGTGCAAGAGCTGTATACTTTACACCCCGTGACATGTTATATAAAGTTTGAGAGGACTTGAGTTAATTAAAAAAGGTAGTCATGATCTCTTAAGTTTATTATGAAACCTTTAGAGTGACAATGCAAAATCATTCTGCAGAAATCCCAAGACCTCCACACAAATGAACTAAGTTGATAATATTTATTGACAGAACAGTGGTTTAATCTCATTAATATTTGCAAATTTCAATTACAGAGAGGGCATGAGACTGTTAAGTGGTCACAGTTTTCCATTATCATTGGAACAAACACCAATTTATTAATTTGTCATCTAATTTTGAAAAAGGTGAAAGTGTGATGCTGCTAAGAATGATATATGATGAAGCAGATTATTTTTGCATAGATGTTATTTTCTTCCTGTGACATTGAAATTCTGGGTCAAACTCCGAGAAAGAGGAAAGTATAAGAAAGCATAGATCATTCTTCATATAAATGAAAAATCGAAATGAATCGCTAGTATTATGAAAGCAAGTAATACAGTATTCTGCTACTCAAGACCTAAATCTGTTGGATAACAATCACAATTGCAGTTCACAAAAAGAGGGGTAACTCTATATGTATTTCCCAAGAGGAAGCAAAAGACAATGAAATTACATTTTGATCTTTTTTTGTTTGTTTGTTTCCCAGCAAAGATATCCCCAAATGAGAAAATGAGCTACTAATCAAGCAGAAAAGTTTGACAGTAGGGCTCTGTCCTCATAAGGACCGCAACCAAAACTTCTGAAAGAGGAGGCTGAGCATCAAAAGACATAGGGATTTCATGATACATCTTTACGTCTTCTATGCATTTGTATGCTTATAGACATTAATAATTTGTTTACTAAAGTAATGGTTTATTTGTAGATGATTTCCTTCTGTTTTGTTTTGTAAAGAATATAAACATACTTTCTTTTTTGCATTATTTGGAACACATTTATACAAAAAGGCTGCTGTGGAGAATCAGAACCATATTTTACCTCAACTAGCAACCAAAAAGTTACCCAGTTCACATGGAGGCAATGATTTTAGACTAGAACAAGGATAAAATGAACCCTCTGAAGCAAACCCTGCCCTCCTTCTACTCAAAGAGCAGAACTGGTGTGTTATGCATCACACATCTAACACAAAAGCAGCCATTCAGTCCCAGAAAGAATAGCTTGCAGATGTCACTGCCAGGCACAGTTTGCTGTCAATCTAAAAATAAGACACACAATCTTAAAAGGAGCCAAAGAAGCATTCTAGAAACCTTTTGCTAACTAGCAAAGGACTGGACGCATGGCAGACTTAATAAGCCTTTTCCAGCACAGAGTAGATGTGAATTTGCTAAACCTGCTTCCTAGAGCCTGCTGGGGCATTCAGAAAAGACTGTGACTTATCTGGGCAGCCAAATAACCTCTTCTCTCACAGTCCAGATACACAGCATGCCGAAAGACTTCACCGTAGCTGCCATCCTGGGCTTTTTAAAACTTCATTCTACTCCTGGAAGTACAACAGTGAAACACATCTGTTTTGGCATTCCTCATTAGATGTGACAAAAAAAAAAAAACAAAAAAAAAAAAGGTTGGAACCATAACCTCATCACCTATCATGGAAGATGACACTCTGTCTCATCAGGGTGCACAGTGTGAATGGATCTGGACTCATAGTTCCTTGGAGGGAAGATGAATATGTTTGGTGGCAGCTGGTAGAACAAGAAATATATTGAGCTCGTCCTTCCTTTCCCTCTGGCTCAGAAAGACCTCCTCCCAAAGGAGAACAGCTCCAGTCAAGCTGAGTTAAGATGTGCTGTGAGTTGAGAACTGTTTTCAGCTTTTCAAAATCTGATTTCAATACAGAGAACAGAGAATACTTATCATGCCTCTAAGGCTGAAAGCAAGAGATGGTTCAGATAAATCGGAAGGGTACACTTGCTCAAGGCCTTGTTAAAAACTACCTCTGGGTAGCCTTTATCCCTAATGATCAGGAAGAACAGATGGCTAACGGGTTTCAGCCCCTGCCTGGAAGCAGTGGGGTTCACTTTGTGCCCAAAATCTGGTCCCATTCCATGGCTGGATGCCCACTGCAATCTGCGGTTTGGAAAGAGTTTGAGGGCAGGGTCAGATAAGAGGAGGTAGGTGGTAGAGGACCAGAGGAGCAGCCCAATGGAGGTGAGCTGGACAAGCACAAATCATCAGATTTAATTTTAGAATAGAAGAGGCCACAGCAGAAGAAGCTGTAAAACACAGGCTGGGGGGCACAATACAAGCAGATCACTGGGAGAAGTAACAAATACTGAATAAGCTAAATACAAAATTCTTACATAAATCTTTCTAAAGGCAAAGACGCGGTAATCTTATTTTTTCTTTATACACACGTAAGAGAATGGATTAAGGAATGCCATTGGTTGAAAAAATAGACCTGTATCTTTCACCTTGCCTGCTTCCAGATTATAAAAGGATCATTTGCTATATAGGTTTCAAAATAATCCCACATATTTGAATAGGCAGTCAACTACAAAACCAACAATGCAGAGCAGTTAATTCAGATGCAAA
Organism: Dendrocincla fuliginosa; assembly: GCA_035047845.1. Lineage (NCBI taxonomy): Eukaryota > Metazoa > Chordata > Aves > Passeriformes > Dendrocolaptidae > Dendrocincla > Dendrocincla fuliginosa. Next base: position 66,944,621 of record JAWWMO010000121.1, on the reverse strand, counting down.
TATTAACAATTACAGTAATACAGAACTCATATAGTCAGCACTGGAGGACCAGATACTCAGATAATGAAAACTAAAATAACTGCTGGTATCTATAAATTCAGATACTCTTACCCTGCATTTTTATAAATTTCAGCCTGCATATCAGTGTGCTATTAACTGAACTGAGCTTAAAATTCTGTGTGCAGTCTTTAAGATAATTTTTGAAAAGGGTAGCCTTCTGAGGATAGTTATTTAAAATTCAGAAGGCTGCCCAGAATATCAGAGTAAGTTCAGCATTAGTGTAATTTTTCAACCTGACCCCAGAGGCCTACGAACTAAAATGCCAGAAGATTAAAATGCTTTTTAAGAACCATACTGCACTAAGTGTATGTATGACAGAGTTATACTTTGAGTTATAAGCGGGCAGTATCACTTTGGAGGTGGCAGCTGAAACAGCTGGGCTGCGACAATTTTGAAGCATGTGTCAAACAGTTGCAGGACCAGGCTAATAGAGAGGTCTCCACCACAGTAAAAGCAGCTTCAAGGTTAGCTCAGGGAGTGGGGTCAGAGTCAGGCTTGCCCCCTGCTGAAAGCAGGCAAGAGGGAGGTACAGTTCTGTCCAGAGTAACATCTATTGCTATTGGCACATCTAGAAGCTATTGGCACCAGTACCACATTGTCACCAAATGTGTCATGATCTCTCTCCGTCTCAGTCTAACATCTGTTCAAAGTACCTTTATAAAATAGAATGAAATATTTAATAGGCATTTTATTGCCACAAATTACAATGTTTTTATATTAAGGCAGTCTGCAAAGTGACTTGCAAAGCTAGATCATAATTGTGGAGGTTTTTCCAAGAAACAGGCTGGGAGAAAAAGCCTCATCTTTGAAAGAATGACTCCTCAAGAGATCTCAGACTTGTGGTACATTCTGTGTCTGACTTGAATTTGAGACTGGCTACTAGTTCACTATCCATTAGTAACAGCTTGGTATGAATTCTTCTTCTTCTGGGCTGCATTACTTGTATTCAACAACTGAGAGGTATCATCCCTGCAGACCAAACTGAAGGGAGAGATGAGAAAGCCAGAGGCACTAGAGGCGTTACAGCAGGATGCAAGGAGGAGGATGCTCTTTAGATCATGAATTACAGTTGTAGATAGTAGACATGCTTCAGACACACACCAAAGAAGCTCCAGGCCAGCTTTAGATCTACTTGCTTAACTATTCTTTTTCAAGTATCACTGATAAATAAGTTAAACTTTTTTGAACACACTCAGATCTCTTTAATCATTATATGCCATATCAAGGGAGAAAACGCATTTATATTTAGGCAAGAGTGTGTACAATACATATTTGAGAAAAAATTAGAAATCAATATGCAGACATATATAATGAATAACTATACAGTACATTTCTCAAATTTTTACCAGGGATCTTTCAACATTAGTTACTACCCTATTGTTTCTAAGTATATTTTTGGTGTTGCATGCTACACGCAATTTTCCAAGCATGAAGAATTTTAGGGAACTCGGTGATTTCACTAAAGCAAAGTAAGTGACATATCATCTCAAGTGATATATCATCTCAACTTCCAAACCAAAACTAAGCTAAAAATCCTGGTATGCTTCATTAAGTTTCAATTTTCTAAAAAAGTCTTCACTTCTTTGTTGGTCAAGCCAAATAGCTCCTACTGAATAATAAAACTGATATTTGACTATAGCATATTTATCAGATTCAGATACTTTTTATTTTTTTGGTTCAGTTCATCAAGTTAAATATATATGTGCTTATGCAATAGTTAAATCAGACTCCTTGAAACGCCCCTGAGAGATATTCTAAAAGCATCACTTAGAGAAAGAAACGGCAAAAAAAAAATAAAATATTTTTTTCCTTTCTCTCAATTTGAAGGCTCCAAAGCTAATAAATAAATGCAGCTGACTGGAGCCCTAACTGAAGGCAATGTTCAGAGAAGGCACTGGGACCTCATGACCTTACCCCTGAGATTCAGTCTTACCACCTGGGGTCACTGCATTTGGAGCAATTATTTTACTATTGGTGGGAAATTGTTAGCTCTCTTCTAGTTAACTTCCCCTCAAGAACACTGTAATTTATGTATGCAACCCATGAACCACAACGCTGGTATTGAAGGATTATGCTGAGAAGTAGAATCTCTTCCAGGCAACATTTCAATTTACCCACACCCAGATTAATGGTCACTGTTTTTGAAGTTGTGTTATCCTGCATCAGTGAAGGAATATAAAACCTTGCAAAAGTTCACCAATAAAAGATGAAGAAAGAGTAGAAAAGATGAATTGTAGATGTTGTGAAAGATGCACAGTGATGGTAAATACTAAGAAATAAAAACTTATTATAAGAATCACTATAAATGAAATGCATTTTACCCCACAGATAAATTAAACATTATTTTTCTTATGCAATTAGTCCACTGTCATACAATTACTTACTAAAACTGTATCCAACCATCCAATTGTAAGCATGATTTTCAGTTAGCTAAAAAGTCTCTATTTTAAAACATAAAGGGGTTTGATTTCTAAGACCACACCCTAAAAGGTTTGTCTTCTTTTTTCCCCTGGCACACAGAATACTCAATATTCTACCAAATAGTTTTTTGTCTCCATTTGCATTCCCAGTGAAAATAAGTAACACATCTTTGAAAAGAAGTGCTTGTACCCTCACTTTTTTTTCTTTGTGTCTCTGAAAAACCAGATTTGTCAATACTTTATAAATTTCTGATAACAAATATGCTGTAAATAGATAATAGTTTTCCTATAACACTAATTTATGGATAAACTGACCCCAGCATTTGATGAGAGACATAACTATAAATACTGCAGAAAAGTATATGGAAAAGTAGACACTGTTTTCTAAAACATTTTACCATGCTCAAATCTTCCGTTGCTTTCAGAATATTACTGTGTATACCAGTTAATTACTATTACAAACAGATATTAAGCCTCTTGTATACAATTTGTAAAAATGTCATGCTGTGCTGTAGTAGCACCATTTAAATCAGTTGAGTTCATTCCTAACAAGAAAAGTGAATAAACAATGACTATGTATTTGAAGCCATACTGACTTCATACTGAAGCCAACTAAGACTACATCAATGGAAATGAATTAAACAGTGGTAGGGCATGGACTCATGCCCTGGAACTATTTTTTCTCTAGAACATAAAATCTTAGGGCAGTCCCTGACACTTTTCTGATCTTGGCTACTTGACCAGCTGTCCCCCAAGGGTTTCCTGGGTGCAGCTAGGGCACTAGCCCAGCCTGGGGACTGGTCTCAAGGGGCAGGCTAGATGTAGCCTGTGCTTGGGAGGCTAAGAATGCTTAACCATATGGAAGTGGCCATGCTTAGCTGGCCTCCAGGCTAGAGGGAGGCCTTGTATTTTTCAGTTTATAAAAATTATAGGCAAGGAGCAGAAATGCAGCTGTAATAGAAAACAAAACAAAACAAAACAAAACAAACATGTAAACAACAAACATTCCCAATTAGTCTCCCAACAGTAAACATTCCCAATTAATCTCTCATTATTACTGGAATAAAAGAGACAAACTCTGACAAATCTGTTCTCTTGTGTCCCTGGGGGATAAACAGGCATGAGTGGCCAGCTTCTGTCTACCACCGTGCTGGGGATTTACGCTGCATCTCCATGCTGTGCTTTCCATATTGACCCAGTGCACTGGTGCTGAGACACAGCCGAGTCTAGAGACAAGCTGTCTCGTCCGTAAGCACTACTTACTGATCCATGTCAAGTCATATAAACAACACATATTCAACTTAAGGTAATGAAACACTGGAATAAGTGAATTAGATTTCTTTCCGGCTGCACACTAAGTTTCTATCTACATTTTAAACATACATCCCGAGCCTGTATATTTTTCAGTTAGAAGGAATTTTCCTCTTAAAGTTGTTACACACCCGATTGTTCAAGAACTACTTTCTTTTGCTGTGGCAAAGACACTTCCTTTTCTCTTTCTTTCTCTTCTTACCTAATGTCTTCCTCAAAGTACTGAGGAATAAAATAATCAACTTCCACTAAGCAACTATCTTTCCAAGAAAGTACCTGAAATACCTCTAATACTTCTATTTTATCCATTATACTAAACCCATGGTCTATCAGTGTTGTGTCTGCTCTGACATGGGGCAAGAAGTATTTTCCCCATCAGGAAAAAATGTTTGGAGCTTTTGGAAGCTGCAAAAGGAAGTTTAAAATCTTTGAAATTTAGGAACAAAAAATTTTCATCTGGGACAAATCATGAATCTTGTGTCAATATTTTGGGGGTTTCTTTCAGGTTCTTATTTTTTAGTTTTACAAAAACTCACCTTAAAGATTAAGAAAAAAAGGAAAATATCTTTTAATTGATATACGACCATAGAGCACAAAGAAATACAAAACACTTCTACAAACAGCTTTGTTTTCAATTAACTTATATGTCTGAAAAATCTGTATTTCAAAGAAATTTCAACCAACTTCCATTTTTCTCCTGAGAGCTGACTGCAATATCTTCAAAGGCAAGATTTTTGTAATAAAAAGTTTAGATTCATTCCAAAGTGACATTAGAAAAATGGATTTTTTAAATTTAATACAGAATATTTTCCAGGTGATGAATAAAACAGAGCCATTAATAAGATATATTTACATTTTGTAAAAGAGAAAATTATTTGACAGTTTAGAAACTATTTTTATCCCCTTTTCTTATTTCTCCTCTTTTTCTCATTGAAATTCTTTCTGGCTCCACTAAAAAAGAATAGCAGAAAAGAAAATAAAAATTACACACATCATTAAAAAACTTATATGCTATTTGGTTCTGAAACAAACAAACAAAAAATGTATAGTTTGCTTTGTTACAGAAAAAGAAAAACAACAAATCTGAAGGACAGATAAATCTTTTCAATCCATTTTTTTTTAAATAATTTCTGTTTAAGGATAATGCTCTCAAGTAAGGCTTCTGCCACAAAATTCATTCTTTGTTGTTTCTTGCTATTAAGTTGTGTAAAGTGGAGGTATACAAAAACTCTGAGGCATCTGCACCATAAATAGTCCCTTTGCTAGACATCAGGTGGGAAGCAAAGGCAGTTACAAGACTGTTGGTCCAATATATAAGGGAGGAAAGGCTGTTGATTCATGTTCACCTACATCTACCTCACTAGCAGCCAGGGAGCAGTTCCAAAGGAAATGCTGGGAAAGCAACCACAGAAATAAAAGATGTTTTTAGGCACATCAGAATGAAGGTCTGAGTTTCCATTTTCTGTAGTCGCACAGTTCAGATTTTGAAGCTTGTGTTTTTGGCTATTCCTGAAGGAAGTGAACTTCATTCTTAGTTCAGAAAAGACTGAGTACAGTATATTGAAAGAGTAGCTAGCAGTCAGTTGTAACCAGATTTTTATTTCATATGCAAACTGAGTACTTCTAATCCTAGGACAAATTTTCCACTAATTCTCCTCAAATATTTCCTTTCTCTGAGTGAAAACTGTGGTTGGTAAAAAGCTTATCAGTCACATTTTCTTTTTCAGAATTATTTGCCAAAAAGATTGTAATAGTTTATTTTATACAGATTGTGCATCACCACTCAGGAATGTAATTTTCCACCAAAAGACAAATAAAGACGTGTTGTTTGACTATACTGATAGATTCTCCACTGTCAGACTTTTTTCCTACTGCAAATCTGATTTACTTTACATTTGAGATTAATCTCTTTATAAGAGGCAGGAATGTGAAATTATAAAGAGGAAGGATTTGCTGCCACCTCTGACATTATTTATACTTATAAAGCACTTACAAAGGTGAGGATGTGCAGCAGCAAATTACCTAGCATATTTTCCCCCAAATCTTAGTTCTGACATCATGCCAAAATTAGCCCCACTCAATCCAGTCAATTGTCTTTTCAGCATCAAAACTTGATACAAAAAATGGTACATTTATTGTATTAATTAAAATACTCTATTAAATACTCCACTGGTCTACTGTCATTTTCCATTTTCTTAAAAGCCCTACATTACATTCACTGATAATCTTTCCTGCTCCTCCAATGTAAGGCTGTAGTTGCTTTTTGAAGTCTTAAGAGGAAGATCTCAACTGTGATTGTAGATGACACTAGCCTGTAGTGGGCAAAATATCTTTCAGATTCATGTTTTTCAGGACATCATGTAACATTGACTTCAGACACTGAAGTGCAGGTTCACTTTTTCCCCCCCCTTTTCAGGATTTTTTTTTTTTCTTTTTCTTTTTTTTTCTTTTTTCTTTTTTCTTTTTTCCTTTGACAGCACTGGCTATTATTTATAGCCTTGGGTTTAAAACATTCTGCAGGAGAACCATTGGACCCTGCTGTTTTACCTTCAGGAAACAGTTTAACCACTCTCAGCTATTTATTGTGCTGTCAATATCTTCCTCTGTAACTTGATGGTCATACAGGAAGAACACCCTTCAAATCCCTGCTGGAGTGAGGAATCAGGCAATAATAAAGTAGAGCATCATACAAATTTTGATATTAAAAGAAAAAAATTATATATGTATGCACATGTACATACACAGATAAATGTGTATACAAATGCACACAAAATCTGTTAGGGCCATCTGGATTTCCAACATGAGAAATGGTTATTTTCTGGCTTTAGTCTTCTTTTGAGGCTCCCGTCCTCTCGGTGTGTCAGCTTTAGTTACTTCTCCTGTGGCCAGAACATGTTAGGTAACCCAACTTTCATAATTTTATTTTTAACCTCAGTTGCACTTATTTTATGTTCTGCTTCCATCTTACGGATCTTTCATAAAAGAGTGCATTTTTCCTCTCTTGGAAAAAACCCAACATAACACATCCTAATATTTTTTTTTTTACTACATTTTGCAATGTTTCTACCATTTCCAACTTTGTTTCTAGGTTCATTCAGGATTTTGCCAAACTCAGGTGTGTCTGTATACCTGGCAAAAGTCATGCCTTCTATAATAGTAAGAGGAAAAATAAAAACAAACCTGTCTGCACAGAATCCAGGATGCAGCGTAAATCCGTTTCCATTGATGCAAACTGACTTGTCTCCCATGAGATGCCAGTTTTCTAATGCTGTCATCATAGTAGCAATGTCAGGTTGCAAAGGGAGGTTTTGATGTAGGTTGAAAGTCCATCAGCTACTGCAGAAAGTTTACATGCTGCTGAGCGAGCTTATGTACCTGTTGTAGAGGACAAACCCCTTATTTGTTGTTTCACTTTCCACTTGATTCTACATAGGATTAATTAATATTAAAATTTGATTTGCATAATTTTAGAGAAAAATGGTGCATATATATGTATTATAAATTGGTTTATTAAGTCCTTTTACCAATAATTCATAGACATTTTTAAGAACTTGTGCTGTTATGTAAAATCCTGTCATCCCTTGATAGATTCTGAATATGTGTCTGCTATAATACAGTCTAATAATTTTATTTATGACAGTTCTTTGGAGACTTCAGCAACTGTATGCAGTCAAGATTGTTCAAGCCATTGTAATACAAGATTGTATTAGTGATTTGAATGGATAAAAGTTCTTTCATTTCCAACAGAGAAATGAATTGATAGATACTGTTCTGTAATGTATTAGGACAAATGTGTTACTTTAATCCCCCAGACAGAGAGCTGTATTTTCTCAAGCAACACTCAAGCAAAAAATAAGATACAAAAAGTACAGGAATTATCTATTTATTTATTTATTCACTTTGTGTTGTGAAACATGCTCTATCAACTCAGGTACCTTAAAAAGCCTTAAAAATGTTTGGGGATATAAACATGAGGGAATTCCTTCAATTTAACTTCTTGAAAAATGCTTGAAACTTAAGAGAATTGGCTATTAAAGTCTACCTTGTGCAGTGTTAGTTCCTGGTATTATATATGAAGTTCATTTTGTAGTAGTCCTTAATTATAAACCTCAACTTTTACATCTGAGTTCATTTTGACTAGAAATATGAAAGAGTACATCTGTGCAACTCTTTTTTAAACAGTTAATAGCTTGCAGTACTTCTAAACTATACAAAACATTAAAAAGAAAAAAAAAAACCAACAATATTTAAGGCTTTTCCCCTGGAAGTAAAATTTAAAGTTGTGTGATGCTGAAAACATTTTACAACCACAGATTTAAACACTTGAATAAACTTGGGAAAATTATTACTTTTCATGGTCATTGATCACGAAAGCATCTTTGTTCAACAAAATATGATTAGGCCCCTTTGAGGTCAGCACATGCTTAAGGACTAATATTTATTTATGGGTTTTGCTGATATGAATCTTTCTGCAATTACCATTTCATCTGATTGTGTTAACAATGCACAGTAATGCTTGTTTGTTCATGAAGAAATTTTGTGCTTACAGACCTGTAATATTTAAGAGAGTGTGTGTGGAACTAACACAGTATTTATGCAACAGGACAGAAGTATTGTTAAGTGCTATTGCTGGGTTGGGCAAAACAAGAGCGTAAATAACATAGAAAAACACAGTCTTGGTAGTAAATGGTATCTGGTCATTTCCCTTAAAATATTTTCCTTAAAAGATTGAAAGCTCTGGGGGTTTTTTGGTTCGTTTTTTTTTTGTTTTGTTTTGTTTTGTTTTGTTTTGGTTTTGGTTTTGGTTTTTTTTTTAATTTGTATGCATTTGTATTCTGAACCCGAACTGAACTAAGCTAGTTTTTCTTGTATATCCATCTTTATTTCATTTAGCCAGTAGTCTGTCATTTCAGTTTGCATGCTTTTCTAGGGAAGATCATATTATCAAGGAAATAGGTCCTGATTGAAGTAAGAGAAAATAGAACATACATGCAAACACACACATACACACATAAAAACAAAGCACAGTTGAGACTAGACACAGTCCAGTGATTGATATTTTAAGTTGCACGTGACACTTTTTCCTTGTTCTGTTGCACTGCATTTAGATATTGTATGGTTCTCCAGACATGCTATGCATAATTTTACATACCATCTGCTTTACATGCCAGGTTCCATATGTACAATGTATAACCTAAACCCAATATTTTGATTGATTTGAGTGACAGTGGAGGCTTTTGTTCTTAAATTGTTGAATAGAAGAATTTAGTCCTAAATAAATTATCTGATGAATGTGTTCTAGGATTAAAAAAAAAATAAAATTTATTTTGAAAATGTTTTTTAAAGTGCAACAATGCCAAAATTCAGGTGAATTCGGGAATCCCACTAATATTCCTTCCAAGATTCAAATACCAAGAGACTTGTAAATGCTGGCTATCATTCACTTAACAACCATAACAATACGAGAGCATAAACATGTTTCAGAGGTAGGCAAGGGACAGCAAAAATAGTCTTGAAATAGTCATCCAAACAAAGATGAATGGCACTTATTCCTCAAAACAGGATGAGGTTTATAAAGATGCTAAAAGTGAGTAATGGTTATTCAGAATCATGTCCTGGAGTTTCCCGGTACTTCATTGCCTGGCTTCGTTCAACTCTGCTTTAAATACTCAAACCTTATGTACTCTTCATTTACAGGTAAGCCTTAAAAACCTAAATTCCTATGTTGAAGATGCTGTCCACAGGAACATGTCTGCATCTCCATATACACAAATGAAGAATGAGTATTGAAACACCAAAACTAAAAAATACAGAATTTCAAACAATGGCTCTCAGACGAAACCAAAGATTTATTCAAATATATCTCCTCATTTTTAGAACTGCCAACTCTCTTCATCCAGGAAGGCAAAGAGCATTAAGTGTTGCTTTGGACCTTAAAGAAAGCACCATCATTCCCCCCTCCCACACCCACTCCTCCCAAAAAAGTGTCCAAAACTCTTAATATGGAAATTATTACCATATTTTTCACATTTGAGTTGAAATGGAAGTATTATTAACACAAATAGGTTGTGGCATTACAATGTGTTGGCAAACAGCAGATAGAGTGGAGAATACAGGAAGCAACAAAGTAGCTCAAACAAAATTTTTCTCCTTGCAATGTCTCACAAAATATGTACCCTCCACTTCCATATATGGCAAGTGATAAGAGAAACATTTGAATTAGTAGGAAAATTGGAAAAAAACCTGTAATACAACATTTCAAGAATGAGGTGTTTGTATTGCCTTTGTACTTGCAAGGAGAGAGAAAATCAGTGAAGCACTTGCCCATTTTGCAGGGTTTTTTCCCCCCTGTAACATGAACATCTTAATCTGTTCACAGTTAAGTATTAGTGACACATTCAGTTCACTTCAATGACAATTCTACCAGATGCCTACAAATAAAGCTGAACAAGATGCAGCACCTCAAACTTTTTTTTACACTTGCCTATTAACACAAACTTGTCCTTAAAAGGGAAACAATTATTGGACCATTATTGAGAAAGGTTATATTTCTTCTTGCAATGGGTTCTGGTAGTGGCAGGGGCTACAGGGGTGCTTTCTGTGAGAAGCTGCCACAAGCTTCCCTTGTGTTCGACAGAGCCAATACCAGCCAGCTCCAAGACAGACCTGCTGCTGGCCACGGCTGAGCACCATCAGCAATGGCGGTAGCACCTCTGGGATAACAGATTTAAGAAGCGAGAAAAAAACACCTGAGCAATAGTAACTGCAGTCAGAGAGGAGAGTGATAATATGTGAGAGTAATAGCTCTGCAGACACCAAGGTCAGTGAAGGAGGAGAGGGAGGAGGTGCTTCAGGTGCCAGAGCAGAGATTCCCCTGCAGACTGTGATGCAGACCATAGTGAATCAGGCTGTCCCTCTGCAGCCCATGCAGGTCTATGGTAGAGCAGAGATCCACCTGTGTTCCATAGAGGACCCCATGCCAGAGCAGGCAGATGCTTAAAGGAGGCTGTGACCCCATAGGAAGCTGATGTTGGAGCAGGCTCCTGGCAGGACCTGTAGCCCTATGGAGAGAGGAGCTCATGCTGGAGTAGCATCCCCCTGTGGGGGACCAATGCTGGAACAGTCTGCACCTGAAGCAGTGCAAGCGACCCATGGCTTCATCAGCTCATGAAGAACTGCAGGCCATGGGAAGTACTCGTTGGAGAAGTTCATGGAGAACTTGGATCCTGTGGGATGAACACCAACCACATTGAAGCAGGGGAAGACTGTGAGGAGTCTCACAGACTGAGTGGTAGAGACAGTATGTGATGAACTGACCACAAACCCTCATTCCCTGTCTCCCCTGCACCAGTGGGGGAGGAGGTAGAGAAGTTAAGCCTGGGAAGAAGGTGAGCAGAGGGAGGTTGTGGGGGAGGGGAAAGGTGGCTGTTTAAGATTTAGCTTTTATTTGTTGTTATCCTACTCTGGCAATAAATTAAACAAATATCCCCAAGCTTAGTCTGCTTTGCACGTGAAGTAACCACTGAGTGATTCCGCTGTCCTTGTCTCAACCCACAAGGTTTTGTTACATTTTCTCGCCCCTGCTCATCTGAGAAGCAGAGTGATAGCATGGCTTTGGTGAGTTCCTGACATCAAGCCAGTGTCGCCCCAACAAACCTATAATGTAATAATCACATTCTTCATGGAGCATGGGCATATTTCTGACCGTTGACAAGTTTTTGACCACATTCAGCATTTTGGGGATTCTTTCAACACTTAGATTGGGAAAAAAACCCAAACAAACCACACTTTCTTTTTTAAGGCATTCCAAGCAATGGACAGTGGTTAGTCAGGTTACAGGAGTAACACTAGCTTTTGCCATCTGAATATCAATATTTTTATTTGGTGCTTCATTATATATCTGACTGCACCCAATCTAAATACTCCACTGAAGAGAGGACATTCTGTGAACTAGAACTTCCATTTGCTAATGGATTTTTTTTGCACAAAATCTTCTTTGTAGTCCATATGAATATGGACTTTTTAATTATTAATCAGAAGCATTCTTATTTGTATCTGTGCTGTGAAAGAGTTCTTAAAAATAGGATAAAAAATTAATGTACATTTAGATTTTTCTTCTCTCTAGAGGGAGGGTGTTCATGAGTTAAATGCTTATGCAACACCTTTCCTTACAAACTGTACTACATTTCTCTTGTTACTTCTCTATTGAGCCCTTCTGGGCCCGATCTACAGGCCACTGAAGTCAATGGGAGCCCATCTAATTGCTTCAGTGATCTCCCTCTGCTTTTTACTTTTTAGTGAGAACAAAGATATACCGCACGGGAAAAATATAAGTTACTAATGTTTATAATGTCTCTGGGTAAAACAGTGGGCTTCAGCCCATCTTGATATCAAACACACCAAGAAATCATTCTGGTATTTCTCCAGTGCAAAGTGGCAATGAAGCTGTAGAAGGTATTTCGGAGAGAGTGCTGCTAAAGCTCTTAATTTAAAAACCTTGCTTTTAAAAATGAAGTTTCTCTCTCTCCCTTCACCATCTCTATGCCTTCTGCCCATTCCCTTTCATTTCATATTGACCAGAACTGTCTTCCTCTGAAGTCAATTGGGAGTCTTACCATTGACTTCAATGGGAGAGTTATCATACCCAGGATGCAAAACACTCCTTGAGACCATTGTCAAAGTATACATAGCAAAAGTAAGAATTTTTTTTTTCAATGATTTAACAAGGTCCATTTAAAAATCTCCAGCAATCGTGAGCTTTTATACGTGTTTCCCACAAATCGCAGCAGGCAGCCTAGAAGAACAAAAAGCCCCTTGCCGGGTGTCCCTGGCATTTGGTAGCCGAAGCTGAGCCCCTGCCTGAGCGGAGTTATCCGTGCGCAAACCTGAGCTGAGCAGAGCCACCCGCTAATTGACAGCAAACATTTCTCAAACATTACGCTTCCCTAAGGGACGAGCATTTTGCCACCGGAGCCAACTGCAGCGCAGGAGAAGGGAGCACCTAGGAGGAGGAGAGTGCAGGGGAGCCGCGGGCACCCTCTCGCACCGGCCAGGGCTCCGCTCTCCTCCCCACGCCCCGGCGCGCAGCACCTGGGTGCTCCTCTCCGCAGGTGAGGCGCCCGGCGGAGCTCCCTCTCTGTCCGATCGTTGGCACCGCGGCTCCCGAAACACCGGACCGCGCTGGCAGCCCCTAGGAACGTGACCAAAAACCGAGGTGGGGCGCAGCAGAGGACAGTCCCAGGGGCGTACCGGGGGCACCGTACCCTCCGTGCTCCGGTCCCAGCACGGCGCGGAGCGGAGCAGCCAAGGAGGGAGCCCCAACCACGGCAGGACACCCTCTACACCTTACCCGTCCCCGGGGGACCCCGGAGAGGCGCGGAGCTCCGTACTCACCGCGGTGCTGCAGGCAGCAACCCGCAGCCCAGGCGAAGGGCCCCCGCCCCGGCCGGTGCCCGCTGCGGTGCACAGACCCCGTCCCTCGGCGCCCACATCCAAGCCCCGGCCGCGCAGCCAAAAGTCCTTCTGAGGAGCACCCGGCGAGCCACGCCGCCTCCTGCCTCGGATCGCTGTCACCTCCCCTCTGCTCCCCCCCCCGCCCCGCGCCCCCCCCCGCCGGGCGGCAGCGGTATAAAGCACTCCCTAACCCCGCAGATCACGCACCGGCAGAGGTGCCGGTCCTCGCCGCTACTTACCGGGCATCCTTCAGAGCGGCGGGCGGGAGCGAGGGAGGAGGAGTACAGAGGGAGGGAGGGATGGATGGAGAGAGGGAGGAGGGTGCTCCAGGCGGGCTGCGCGGCACTGCGCTGTGCTGCTCGGCAGCTCGGGCAGCTCGGCAGAGTGCTGCGAGTCAGTGAGTGAGTGTCTCCGTGCGTGACGGTGTGTGCGTGTGTGCGCGATGCTGGACCCAAGCGAGCGGAGACTCGGGTACCGAGGGGCGGCGGGGAGCGGCGGGGAAGATTAGGGGGCACATCCCGCGCATCGCGGTGCAACCAGGTGCGGCCCAGCGAGCCCCCGGCCCCGCGGCCCCCAGCGCCCCGCCGCCGCCACGGGAGCTGCCGGGGAAGGGGCTGGGGGAGGCGCGCATCCTCCCCGCTGGCACACGCACCGCCGGGGGAAGGGGGGAGAGCGAGGGGAGGGATTAAAAATAATGATAATAATAAAAAAGCCCAATCACTGGGAAAGGGGAAAAAAAACCCGCAAAAACTCTGTCTCTACTTCGCGGCCGAGGTTTGAGCCCCCCGCCCTCAAGCCGCGGTCCCGCGGCAGCGGCGCCGAGAGCCGTCCCCGCCCGCGGTGCAGCACGGCAGCAGCTGCCGCTGCCGGGAGCGCCCAGCTGGGGAGCCGGAGCCTCTCCCCGCTTACGGAGGAGCCTCCCTCCTTCCCTCCCTCCTTCCCTCCCTTTCCCCCTTCTTCCCTCCCTCTCTCTCTCTCTCTCCCAGCTCGCTAAGGCGGGCAGCGCATGCAGGTGCTGCGGGCTGGCCCTGCGGCCGAGGGAAGGGCAGGGCAGGGCCGGTCCGGGCCCTCCGCCGGCGGCTCCGTAGGCAGCACCCGGGCTCCGCCAGGCACAGGGGCGGCGCTGGGAGCCTGCGGCCGCTGGGACGTGGCTGGACGGGGGAAGCGAGGGACGGAGAGGGGCAGCCTGGTGCCCCCAAGAGCTGCCGGCGGGGCCCAGGCGCAGCGGCGAAGGGATGGAGCGGCCTGAGCCGGGCAGCGTTGCGGTGTCCCCGCTGCACGCCCGCAAACGCCGGTCCCCCGGCTCGGCTGCTCACCTCCTGCCCCAGCGGAGTGACCCGCTGGAGTGGACCGAGGACGGTGCCTCGTTACGGCCGGGTGTTTTGGGGGAGGTGGGGGGAGCAAGCGGAGAAGGGAGAAGGGAGGGAAGGGCATGATTGTAAGAACCAAACGGAAAGGGGAAGAGAGGGCGGAGGGAAAGCAGCACGCACACCAAAAAAGGCTCATTGTGGGAAAAGAAATAAAAAATAGCCCCAACAGCACTGAAAGTTGCTCGCTTTGTGATTTGCCTTATAATGCTGCCGCTGCTGCCTGGCTTCTCCGACAGTGTGCCCAAGGAACATGCAAGATAGGAAAGGGGGAGCTATATACTTTTTGTGTGCTTTCCCTTCCCCGGTAGTTCTCTCAATCTCTCCTTAAAAAAAAAAAAAAAAAAAAAAAAAAAAACAAAAAAAACAAAAAAAAAAAAAAAAAAAAAAAAAAAAAAAACCCAAAAACAAACCCCAA
>JAWWMO010000121.1:66903287-66929304 GCA_035047845.1 Dendrocincla fuliginosa | reverse complement strand
CCCGCCCCCCCCCCCCCCCCCCCCCCCCCCCCCCCCAGAAAAAAGAAGACTGGATAAAATCTAACTTTTATTTACCAACAATCCGTGCCCTGATTAAAAAAAAATGGCACCAAACCTTAACCCAGATTACGCAGTTAAATGTATCGAGCCGGAGGCAGCGTGGCTGTTTGCCAGACCTATGATCCATTAACCTCTTTAGCTCATTGTTGGCAGGCAACAATAGCACACGATTAAATTCTTGCATTTTAAAGACAAGCCATTTTCTTTTCATGGTAAACTCTCTTCTCCTATATTGCAATTAAAAATAGAGTATCTTCAACAATGAAAATAATAAGAAAGAAATAATTCTGTAAGTTTTGAGCTACTTTGTGTTCATTTTATGGGTAAAAACATTCTGCTGTTCTTCAGGTAATATGTAAAAAGGTGGACAGTAGCATATTAAAAATTCTTATAACAAGGATTTTGGCTAATTTTACCTTCATAACTAAATTGTATACTATTTAGACTGTGTGCCATTCAAAGTTTTATTTACAGTTCTTTTTACAGAGTGAAACTAAGCAAAACCTGACATGATCAAAATAAGAGTATGAAAATAGGATATATAGGACCCTATGCATATATGCCCTTTTATCCAAAAGTATTCTGTCTGAAATTATATATTCATACATAAATGTTTGTCCATGTGTACATGTTATATATGTGTCTATATATACCCATTATATAAGTAACATATTTCAAAATAATTTAAAAATCAGAATAGAAAAAAAACAAAGCTAAAAATACAGCTCTCAACTAAGCTACCACTTGAAGTCATGGAATCTTTGATAGTCATAGAATCACTGATGCAGAAAAAATATGAAAGTTATACCTTGCGCCTTACTCTTTACACAAATGACTTAGGTAATAGAAATGCATCCATGGAAAAAAGGAAGTGCAATGTTTTCTGGGTTTCAGGTGTTTTTGGTGTAGGACATTAGGCTGTGGTCTTAATTGCCAAAATATTTGTTTTGTAAAGTCTTGTGTTCAGAAAAGTTGAATCTGCCACTCTTGTCTGTCTGGGAGTGGAAGACAAACAGCATGTGCAGAAAGGGTGACTGATCTGAGGAAAAGGAATAGGAGAGGTGATGGGGATGGAGAGTAGGGCTATCTGGGTGACAACAGTGAATACAAGAAGCTGGTATGTTACAGAGAAAGGTGGGCCTGTAAATAAGTGCCATCTCATGTGGAGGAGACAGCATGAAAGAAGACCTTCATGCATCAAGCTGTGCTGTAGCAGCCTACTGCTCCTTAGAGAATTAATTATTTAGATTGTAAGATATCAACTACATCCTCTCAAGACCTCAACACATTGTTTCTAATGTTGTTTAGCAAAAGTCCTTTCAAAAACACCAAACATGAGACTCTGAGAAATGCTGAAAGATCTAAGTTCCTAGGACTCATCCGCTTGAGGAAGTTTTTTGAGATGTGTTTTTCGTCACCCTAACAAACTCCTCAGACATAGTCAGATAGCACTGTACTGTCCTAGCCCAAATTGAGAAAAGCCCAGGACTCTTTATTGTCTACTTTACTGTTTGAGAAAATGTAGTCTTGATCCCATTTTCACTAAGATCAGTAATAAAATTAAGAAATGACTGCTATATTAGCAGAATGTTTTGAGTGTGTGAGATCGCCTGGCTCCAAGAGCAGACATTAGGGATGGGAAAGACATGTAAATCTACACTGTGTAGTGTTAAATTTAGGCTATATTTCCACCTGTTGTAGCAAGAGTAGTCATTAATAGCTCAAAAATGAATGGATACTTATTGCTTCTGTAGATAATATGTTAAATATTCAAAGCAGGTTGAATTAGCTGGTTGCTTTTTCTATCTGTTCAGTAAGTCCAAAGTGTTTTCTCCTTACTTAAGAACTGTCTGCTGTAGTAAGGGAGAGGTAAAACGTATCACACACACTGGTCAGTCTTTTCATGGATTGAGTAGAATAATCACATTGATATTAGCTGATGCAAAACTGTGAAGTTGCTGACTATCCAAAATTTCCAACTTCCAAGTGGTGCAAAGATAACAGATACTTGGTAGCCATAATTTTAAGAAAATACAAAGTTGAGCCCTCTGTTCTTTATTAAAGTTCTGTTTGTTTCCTTTATATCTTTTTCTATGGCAAACAGCTCTATTGTATTAGTTTTCAGTATTGTAACCTGAAGAAGGACGTGCCATTTATTAAAAACAGGCTTTGATGAGAAATAATAAGCAAAAAAGAATGGCAAGACTGAAATGCCAGCCTTTATTATACTTGCTATGTGGCTACACTGGTTTACAATCTCATTAACTCTGTTAAACCAAGTGAGTTTTTGGCATGCAAGAAGGTTTTCTAAGAAAGTTAAAATCATGGAGACAGTGCCATGGATTGGCATAGGATGGCTACTCTTCCTTTTGTAACAGTACACAAGCAAGGTGGTAGTGCTTTTTAGTTTAAAAGACAAGTTTCACTAATAATTCTGGAAATTAGACTAGAGTGTTGCTTTATTTGTTAAACATCTGGTCTGTCATAAATGTGTGTTTTATGTAATTATATCCCAATTTTTCAAACTTGCGTTCTGTTCCATATGAAGTGTCTCATATGCCAACTTTTTATTAACTAATGGTAGGTTGACTTATTTTTTGGAAAAAAAAAAATTGCTTTTCAAGCTTTGCAAAAAGTTGAGTGTTTAGGGTGTCTTATAAGATTATGTACACATATATTACAATAATAGGTATAATTTTTAAGAAATCTAACCAATTCTGTTAAGAAATTCTGACAATTTTTATAGGTTGGAACTCGCCTTCAGAACCCGGTAAAAACATGCTACACTGAATCAGTAAACACTATATGTTTGAGCTGTCTGCATATTATTGACTTTTCTGGTTTCTGCAAAGCATTACATCAGAAGTCCCTTCCCCCCATTGTTTCATACCAGAAAAATCAATTCAAATCTTACATATACAAAGTAACAAAAGTAATCTAACCTTGATATATTTCAGAATTTATAAAGTCTCCTTCTTTATTTTTTTGAAGATCTGCTTTAAAGGCTTATCTTCAGCACCTGAGAGTTTTGACAACTCTTTCTGAATATATAGGAAAACATACTAAACAATAGTAGTCTGAGAGCCAGCTTATTTAAAATTGTTGGGGAATGTGACTAGCATGTTAAACAGAGACTTCTATTTTGGGAAAAAAAAAATTCAAAGGTAGTAGGCTTAGAATCAAAATCTGCCTTCAAATGTCTATCCATGATTCCCTTTAGGATGAAAAAAATTGTATGCAAACATGTAACATTAATTTTTATGAAAGATAAATGGATATCTGTAGAGTACTTGGTCACTGGGCACCCACACTAGTCATCATTTTCACAGGTTTCTGCTGGTTTTGCTACTGTGCTCAGTTCCAAACTAACAAACAAGGCCTGACTTGTTTTCCGTTAAGATAAATATTGACTCAGTAACTGAGGTTTGCATATAAGAGGAATAGCTCTCAGCTGTTTTACTGCCCATTCCACATTTCTTTCTAACACTGCCATTGCCTTCCATGATAATTTTAGCTCTTATAAGTTTGCTAAACTTCAGTGACTCAACCTGAAATTCCGTATGCTGAAGTTCTGTCTCAGGCTGCAGGTCTTTAACATGCCCAACCTAAATGGCTCTGCTATACCTGAGAATGAGATTGAGGGGCATTACTTTGTTGTATTTCTTGCTAATATATTCATTGTAAGGCTTATTTTTTAAGAACTCTCGCACCTTCAGGTAATGAAAAAGAGACTTATAATTTGGCAAGGTGATAAGTATTGGTTTAGTTGAGGATGACTTGATATCTCCACGAAAATGTATTTACATTTTTTCAGTTCATAAACATTTGAAAGTCCAGTTCACACATGTTAAATAGCAGTTTGTTAGAGTTATGCAATTAAATGCATATGTTTAGCTGTTCTCCATCCAGGTACATTCAGAAATGGCCTGGATTTGTCTCTCCCAATGCTGTTGTTCTTATGCAAGAGGGTCTATTTTTATCTCTGCTCTTCATTTGGTTTAGAGTCAAAGGTGCCTTGAGAGGGAAGCTCCTTCATTTGAGTACTGGAATGCAAGAATTCTTCCCTGGACTGGGAAGCTGGCAAGGGTGAAGTGACAGGGATTTCAATGGCAAAAAAAAAAAAAAAAAAAAAAAAAAGTATGGGAGAAAGATCTGAGACCTGGGACTGGTAAGGAAGAGACTGAATTCAGATGACTTACTGCTAGGTGCAGAAAACGAGCATGGGAAGAGACAACAGATCTGTCTGTGTGGCAGTCAGATGGGAAAACTATGTGAGAAGTTTATAATTTTGGATACCCTAACAAGGAAAAATTAAAAATCAAAATACTGAAGACCATAGCTGGCTAAGTGAAAAGTCAGGTGGAAACAAGCCAGTGAAGATGTGAAGATGAGAATGAAGTTCCAGAAGTGGGGGAGAGAGCGAGAGAACTGGAATAAGACATAAAAGCAGAAAAAGAAACAGTAAAATCTGTAATGCTAGAGCATACTGACATGCAGATCTTGGAAATGAACCAACCATTCCAAACCTCAGCATTTCGCTATTATCAATAATTATCTGTGAAACCTTTTGGCAAAGTGTGCTCCTCACTCTCCTCTGGTGCTACTCTATACAAGGGGTGACCATCTGTTACCATTGTCAAGCCTGACAGTAGCTCTACTGGCAGAAATATACCCTACAGGTATAACTTGCTGATCTTGATGAATCTTGTGGTATCATGCCACTTTTTGAAATACTTGTGTGCATTCTTCTTTGAAGAATATTGGAAAATGGAAGAGAAAAAGAAGAAGGAAAATGAAAGGGAAGAAGGGCACCCTTTAATTCTTTCTGAAATAATGTGTTCCTGTCATATATTAGGCAACATTAACTAAAGTTGTTTTTACTAACTACTCAACCTCTTCCCTATTTGTGAATATACATTGCTGTAACACACTATAATTGCAAACCGTGTACTATATTTTCCTCCATGAACACAGGGCATTATCACTGCTTAATGACTAAGCAGGTTCATAATGTTTTGTTTTACTTTCATTGGCCTTTGGGCAGATCAGACACTTTTTACCTATTCAAACTCTACTGAGATAAAATATTAATTGCATTTTCAGAGGATTTTTTATGAAACCAGACAATATGGCATCTGCATACCTTGCAAATTAATGTTAATTTGCTTTCACAGTGCTTCCATCATTCCCATTGTAGAGATAACTGAGACATAACCAATTAAAGCGTGAGTATCCAGTACCTTTGAGTGTAAATTATCTAGGAATTTGCACTTTACTTTTTGAAAGGCTATTGTTTGCTCACTTCAGCCAAGAGGTGAGCACTTCTACAAATGAGACTCAGGCTTTGGAGTAGGGCATCCAAAACCAAAATACTTGTAACTTGTGAGAAGTATGTGAACAGTTCATTTTTGGTGGATTTCCTAGCTTACCACTAGAATTTCCCAGCAATGCAAGAGGATAATATCCTGCCCTTCATGTCACCATTCAAATGGTTTAAGAATGAAACATTAATTGAAATGCACACTGAGACTTCTTTCACTGTGTATGCTCTAAAAAGAATAATAATAAAAAGGCAGTGAGAACAAAGATGATGGCATTGTTATAAAACTCATCCACTTTATTTCCAGAGATGATGATGCGAGGTCCTGCGGAAGCAAAAGTTATTTTCACAATCTATGTGCAAGCTACATGGGAACCCATCTATACTTTAGGTCATAACTGAGAGTTAGTTCTTTAAGCATAGTTTAACTCTAGATCCCAGAAAAATCTGCTACTTGAAAGTTTGCGGAACATTTATTTTTGAACCAAACTGGAAAAGTTTGCCTACTGTCTAGAAGCGTCTGCAAAATTTCCAGCTATGAAATTGACAGCCCACTTCACTTTTTACTTTTCACTTTTTCACTTTTTTTCATTTTTTTTTAAGCACTTAAGATACTGCACTTATAATAGGAGAAAGGATCCAAGCAGAGCTAAAGGAGAGGGAAATTGCTTGGAATTGCTGGGGCTGGAAGCTTTTGCTTCTCTCCACATTTTCTAAGAGCACTAGCGGGATAACCTTTCCTGTTTTCTTATTTGGATCTAGCATTGCAGAAAAAGTGAAATGTGACCATTTCTTCCTTTACTGTCCACAAGAAGAAACTTCTTTTGCTAAATTATATCTTCAGGAAATTTCAATGGGACATAAAATGTTATAGTTATTTTCATATTCATTTTTGAAGGAACTTGTAAAACCAAATCTCTTTAGCTTAACAAGGACTGATTGCTATACAATAGAAGGGCTTCTTTTTGTTTGCTAAAACTGAGAGGTAGAGACTTCTATTTCTGTGAGGTTTTGTAAAAATCACCAAGTGACGATTTCCTCTGAATTGATATCCTGTTGGTTAAGATCTTTTTGACCAGGAACTGTTTTGCTAGACCAAGATGAACAAGCACGTGATTAATCTATAATCCAAAACCAGGTTATTTAAAGTTAGACTTGAATAAAGCTAAAAGGCCTGGTTCTTGAATAAAGCTAAAAGGCCTGGTTTGTCCACCATGTCTGTAACCACCAGTGGTTTTCTAGGTTATTAATTCTGTTGAGGGCACACTCCAGGCAGCTAGTCTGAACTTTCACTGAGCCAGGTGCCTACTTGAATCCACAGATCTTGTTGACACTGGAGAAATGCTGTAGAGCTGGGGCCTCTGCTCTTCTCTACAGAATTGAGAAAATTCATCATGCATATCTCAGCACTCTCTCCTTACTGATTTGTTTTCCTCCTTGAACTGTCAATCCACAAGCAGCTCTGGACAGTGGAAACAGCTGAATTTCTTTAGCTCAGACTCTAGGTTTTCGAAAAAAAAATATATACAAGTATATGTTGAATAATGCATTTCAAGGGTTGCCAGTGAGCATGACTGTTTACATTTACTTACATATTTAACAGATTTTTTTTTTTTTTAATGAATCCAAACACTCATAATCACATGCTTAGTAAATTTACATTTCATGATACATTACATGTAGCTGGCAGAACTAGAGATAAGTGGCACATGTATTGCAGGTGACATCCTATAAAGTGTACATAGTGCTTCTAGGTGCCGTATTTAGAAGTTGGAGTACAAATTAATCTTTCAGGTTCTTCTTCTGTAATCTGATCTTTTTCGTTGTTGTTCAGTTTTTCCATGAGAGGCACACATCACTAAATATGTGGGTTCAGTATCTATTCATTTAGGTATTGCAGAACCCTTTTAGAATCACTACAAAGCATTGATGTCCCTGGAATCTTGCTGGTAAGAATGGAAGAGGCGTGTCATGTACCCCATTTGCTCCCTGGCTCAGGCTTATGCCAAATAATCCCATTCATAGTGAGATTAGATCTACCAATATCTCTTAAAAAGTTTTTTTCCTTTGTAATATAACTGGGAAAACACTGTCAAATTTGCTTGGTGTAATGGCTAGAAGCCTTTTTAATTTCCACTTCAGTACATTTATGTGCATCTAGAATGTTCTCTGTTTCAGTATTATGATTTAATGAGCTCTTTCTTTGTTCTTTTACTTATCCACTGACGTATTTATGGAGCTCAATCACCTCCCTCTCTGCTTAATTTTTCTATATATTTTCCTACCAGTTATACAGTTTCAGGATCATCCTTAATATTTGTCCCTTTGTACTGTTTTCTTCTCTAACCTCTCTTCCTGTTCTCTTTCAAGGTTACCTTTCGCAACCAGTAGTCTCAATGCTGTATTGCAGCCAAGGTTTAACCAGGGCCTTTTGCAATGACATCACTGCTTGCTTTTCTCTGGCAGATTCACCTTTTGCAATGCATTTTCAGTCTGTTTGCAATTTTTATGCTGCATCATACTGTCAGCTCATTCATTCAGAGACTGACTATCACATCCCATTTCTACAAACTATTTCCATCTGATAAGCCTCCAAGCACACCAGAGAACCTTTTATTATTAGCTCCATGAGTGTGATCTTCCATTTCAACCCATTCCTATTTCTGTTCATCTACATCTTTTGGTATTAATTTCTGATCTCCTCTGTCCTACCTTCCATATGCATAGTATCAGCAAACCTTATCTTTATGGATCTAAACCTGTGCCTGAATGAAAGCAGTAAACCATGTGAGTTCCAAGATCACATTGTGTGGAACTTGACTAGAAACCAGCTTAATACTACTGTCTGAAACATTGTGTGCTACTATCCCTAAAAGTGCATCTTTGCCAATTTTACAATTTCTATTTTAATTGTAACCCTTTTTCAAGATATATTAGTAGTATATCAAGTGCTACTGTATCAAATATGTCTAGCCAGTGAATTAATAGAAAAATCCACTACATTGTCTGGAGCAAAAAGGTACTTTGTCAAAGAAATGCATGAATAAGGAAAAATCTCATAGTAGTTCTTCAGGAGAGAAGAAACAGTTCTCACATCATTTTTATTGCCATGAGGATAATTTCTCAGCTGTTTTAAAAAAATGCAAACAAATAAACCACCAAATCTATTTGTGGCTGCTTAAATATGCAGACAAAACTTATTATTTTGATGCAAGAACAGATGAATACTAAATAGCATGTTGGGATTATATGAAAGGTGATCCTTTCTAGTTTTCTATCTGTGGTTGACTATAGCTTTCTCAAAAACTTACCTTTTGAGCTGAACTTTTCAGAGCTAGGGGAATCCAAGTTCCTTCACTAAAATTCCCGGGTGATTCTCTCACTGATTTCAGTGGAATGAAGATCAATTAACAGTAATAAGTAAGGCACTTTTTGAAAAAGTGACCAAATTAAAATATGTCTCACATCATAAGAGACATAGAGTACTCAGGGGAAGGGTTAGTTTCCCCGAGCATTTAACAAAAAGACCAATTGACTTCTGTTTTGTATTGAAGAGCTCTAAAGCAGTGCTGACACAAAGAACAAAAAACCAAACCAAACCAAAACAAAAAAACAAAAAGGCCCAAACAAACAAAACCCCATAGAATTAGGTCCAATAATTAGTGTGCAATATACAGTAATGTCATAAATATTCTCTGAAGTTTCATAAGCAGGACTGCTGTGGTAGGCAGTGATTATACAATCCCAGAATCACAGAATACGCTGAGTCAGAAGGGACCCGCAAGGATCATTGAGTCCAACTCCTGTTTGTGCACAGGACCATCCCCAAGAGTTACACCATGTGCCTGAGAGTATTGTCTTAAACTCTTCCCATAAAATCTTTTTATCAATTAATTATGCATCTCTGAACATACTATTCATATAATAAAAGGTATATGTTGTTTCCATTGCCATTTGTGTCAACATAATTCATATATCTTTATTTCTTTTGTGACTGTTCATATATATTGCATAGAATTCCAAATGGATTATTAAAACATTCATGTACTTTGTATAATTCCTTTTGTACACAGCTGTATGAACTGCCAACATTACCAAATCTTGAAGTGTTTTTTCTTCCACAGCCCAAGCTCTCTTTTGTAGCTTTATATATATATTTCCCACAGAGAAACAAATGTTCTCATATTCAGCCTAAATAAGCCTTTTAGTAGGCATAAGTTTTGCTTATTCTTGTCAGAGCAAAATTAGATATTAATCCACTGCCAAACAGAGTTTACAAGAAAGTAATTCAGACACCAGATTGCAAAGTGCTTTTAAGTACTCCTGTACCATTTCCATATAGAGATTGGTCTCTTAACACCCTCAAGGAGAAGAGCAATAGAATTCACAGTGGAAATATGGGGAATATTTCTTCCCTGTTAATTTATTATGGTGAATTGGCATAATGAAGGATGACAAATAGGTCTTTTTTTTCATCCACACAGCGCTTCCCATTAAAACATGAATATTTTCTGTCTGAGCATTGAGTAACACATTTAATTACACAAAAGCCATGCGTCATATGTTGAGAATGTAATATGAAGAGCAACAGAAAATGTACTGTGTGTTGCTGAACAAAGTGTAAAAGGGGCCTACACTTTAAAATCAAGCCTCTGTGGTGTTTGACCTCATTGAAAAAAAAAATATTTTTATCTTCTAAAAGGTGGAAAAGTTATATAAAGACTTATCCTTGAGCTTTGCTTTTATCCTGTAGAATTGAACTTGTTGCTGTCATTAAAAATTAGAGATTGCTATGCTGAAATATCCATACCTAATATATAACAATATATGTACTGTGTAATATGCCAATATATAATGGTGCTTTGTTGATAATGTAGATACACTGTTCCTTGTTTTCAATATGCATATAAAATATTCACACATATTAATAAGCACAAAGTAAAATATATCAATTCAAATCTTCACTGAATTTGATGAAAATAAAATCGACATGAATTTAACCTTGTGTATTTTAATTCCTTGTAAGAAGCTCACTATGAAACTTTTTAATTTGCCATCTCAATTGCTCATGTGGTAAAAATACCTCCATAAGCATCTTAATATTAATAAATTATAGTAAAAAAACCCCATATTTTTTCATGCTTTATGTAGTTACAGATATTTGATATATTTATTTGATATCTATCTTCTATCAGCAAGAATAATAAAAATAGAGTCAAAATATAAGTAAGATTTCAATAGGTAAAGCATGGTTAGTAAGGTTAAATATAGCATTTTCTTATTTGATTTTGTTAAGCCTGATACAATTTTTATTGTGTTTACGTCCAAAAATATAGGAAATGAAAATTACTATACATAATGCAACAAAGATAAATCACCATTATGCTCTTGAAATAAATGTAAAAAAAAACCCCAACAAAAAAATTAAATGTGCTCATATGCAGTTTTTGCACTTTTGCATCACAGCATTTTCATGTTTCAATTATTTTGACTTGTGTTTCTTTATATGTCAAAGAGTAAGGATACAAAATTGTTTGCTTGGTGTGTTTGTTAGTTTTCTTCTTTACCTAAGGAAAGGGCTTTGTAAAGGATACTGAGATTTCCAAAAGCATAACTACTTGTGAGTTTCATGAGCTCACTGAAGAGCCACTAAGTCTAAGACCATCTTAGGCCAATATTTTTTGTAATGAGAAATTTTGGTAGGATGCATGGAGCATTGCTACATTATTGTTTTTACTGGAGAAGTTTTACCCCCCATTCAGGAGTTTTTACTCCTTCAGCTTATTTCTAGCTGTTTCTAATGTTTTGCCTCACTGCCAAGGGAGAAGCTGCTGTACTGCAGTGAAAACATCACGAACATAAGAGCACAAATTTCATTCCTGCCTTAATCTAAATAGATGCGTTCACAGGTCTTTCTAACAGCCTGATTTGTATCTGAAGGCATTTTTCTTTTTCATCATGTTCCTTCCCTCTTCTTTGTCTCGTTTAGATTAAGGAGTTCTTACAACTGTAATGTTTATATGGTACTACTCCTTCATAAACTAGTGAGCTTAAATGAAACTGAAGCTAACATGACAGCACTTGAAAACCAAATGTCATTTAAAATCTTTTTTTTTTTCCACTCCTTGCATGCACAAGATTGCACACAATTTAAAGAACCTGTCTTCTAAGTACACAAACACCTGAAACATTGTGTTTTATAGAATGAAATTATCTTTTCACAAAGAATCAAGTTGTTAAAAAGCTTTACCATCCATTAAGATACACTGGCACAGAAGTTTATTAGAGTGGAAGGTTTGGCTTACAAATATAAGTTAACTTAATAGGTTTAAAGCCCCTGTTTTGTTTTAGTAGTTATTTCACTTTCTTTGCAGAAAGCAACCTTTTTCTATTTTACTGTTCAGGGTCTTATAGTTAAAGTGCTTTGTCATGCATGTCTGCTATAAGAAGTCTGCTTTGAGTGGTGACCCTCTGTAGTTCATAAATCTTTTGGATTTATGTTATAATTTTATTTGAAGTCATCACACAAATTGATATATTTTGCCTTAATGCAATTTAATAATACCAATCCTTTAGATCACTAGTTCTTATTCACTTCTTTTGTGTGTCCACATCATCTTTTAGTGCCTACATTTAATGATTTTCACTGGATCTGAGTATATTAAGTGAATGTACTACTACATAGCAGCAGGAGTCTATCTGAATGCTTCAGCAATCTCTCTCTAAAATGCAGGGATCAGATTCATGCCATGAAACCGCAGATAGCATTTGAGGTCAAGCCAGTGTTTGAAGGTCAGAAAAATGGGAGTTACAAACCCAAGGAAAATGGGGTAACCCAGTGTACCTACTCATGTGGAGCCACACAGTCAGGAAGGTGTGAGTGCCAATGGAAATAGGCAGCTATGGATGACTGTGAATAAAGTTTGCTCATTTAAAAGGATTGCTGATGACACCTCATGAGTAGGTGCTCTTCATTGAATGGAATAACCCTGTTGTAATGAAAGGGTGGTGTGTGTTGTCCAATGCTTGTGAGGCTGAGGGGAAACCCTGCCAGCAGTGTGATGGGCTTGAGTGGGTAAGCTGAAGGTTTTGAATGGCCAGATGTGAAGATGGTTTTACAGCCTGACAAGGCACTGCTCAGCTAAGAGAGGCCGTCAGAGAGCACCTGAAAGAGAAATTCTGCATTTACTATCCATATAATAGCAGGTGGTTTTGTCCCCACCATTTCTTGACAAGTTAACAACTAATATCGAATGGTTTTATTCTGTGCAATTAGCACAAAGAATGAAGGCTATTAATTCAGTGGTGTGTACTGCTACAGTGAGTTATATTAGGCTTAGACAGAGATGGCAGTGTGGAAAGTTACTGATGCCCTTGAATGCACAGCAACTACCCAACCCCACGTATCAATAAGCCCATGTAGCTGCTACTGCTAGATCAAACAAATCAGAGATTTTTCTCTTGCAACTGAACTGAATTGCAATGTTCTCTGTAAAATTTCAGGGGTGATTACTTTTATTCTAAATGATAATATTTCTTTGTGACTATTAGAAATGGTCAATCTATTATGTTTATTTTGTGTTATATAGTGCCCTTTTACATGTCTCTCACTTCGTATCTGTTCATTCCTTTAATATTTAGTACCATCATATGAAAGCATTATTGTAACACAACAATCAAGCAGAAAGCATGCTTTTGAAACATAGTGACAGGCACAATAAATACTTATTTTTCATATTACAGCATGCATGTCTTCTTGAAATAATTATATACAGTTTTCACCAAAGATGTGATATGCTGCTGAAATAAGTCCACTAGGGCTTATTGTAAATGGTATTTTTGTGGCTTGCTTCCTTATGCTTTTGTCATTCTACACTTGATTTATAAAGAGATTCATGGAAAGTCATAATTATTTTAAGAAGGCAGCAGGGAAAGTGTTCTTTCAACATGTCTATAAATCTTTACTTCTGCTCTACAGAGAACTCTGCTCTCTATGTCTGCTTTAGCAGTGTAAGAGGAGTATATCATAATGCCTTGAGTTGTCAGAGATTCAGGAATCTTTATAATATGAGATCAAAAGTGGAGACAATGTCATTGTTATAGTCCTAGCAACAAAGAAAAAAGGATACCAATTCAGTTGGTCAGTTCAATACACTGACATGTATATATACACAAGCACATATACACACATATGTATATATTGCTAAGAAGCTAGTAAATCTGAGACTTAAAAAGGGAGATGACTACTGCAAATATGGACAATTTTAGGGATAATATTTTGAGGGAATGCAGAATATAAAAGTTCCCCCTCTCTGAATTGTAAATAGCTGCCTTTCAGAAGAAGAAAACTGTTGCTTCTGATGAAATCCACAGCAGATAGCACTTGGGCTATTGCTTTTCATTCTCCTAAGCACATATTTTCAAAAGACAATTTTCCTTTTCTTTTTCTCTTCTGCAAGGAACTATCCCTTTGTAAGGCTTACAGCGTATAAGAGGAAAGGTGTAGTTCTGGTGGTTATATAAGGACACAGATTTCTTGTGAAGATTAGGAAGTCTTTTTCATGGACATTTAGAGAGGTATGGAGAGAAATATTCGTCAGGAATTTTTTAGGTGTAGTTAATTCTGCTTTGGGTAGCAATTAAGCTAAATGATTTTTTATGGTCCTTCCCCTTGTTTTTTTAAAAAGCTCCCTATGAGATCACAGTGGTAAACAAAACCACCTGAAAGCTATTCATCAAAAACACTTTGTTTTAAGAGCAACACAATATTTACTGCCTCTCTTTATGTAAAGTCACCCTACCGTCACTTGTAAAGAATCAGTTATTCAAGAATGGACCTGTTTGTAGTTTTAGCGGGTGCTCTGTGAGACAGGTACATTGCACAGTAAATACTGTATTCTGCATGCATATCATAGAATCAGAGAAAGGGTATGGTTGGAAAGGACCTTAAAGATCATCTAGTCCCAAGCCTCTTGCTTGGGTAGCAATACCATTCACATGGTCAGATTGCTCAGAACCCCGTCCAACTTGGCCTTAAACACTTTCAGGGATGAGGCATCCCCAGCTTCTTCGGGCAACCTGTTCCAGTGCCTCACCATCCTCACAGAAAATATTTTCCTCATCTAAACCTACCCTCTTTCAATTTAAACCATTTCCTCTTGTCCTGCCACCATGTAAAATGTCCACCTCCCTCCTTTTTATAAGCTCCCTTATGTTACTGGAAGGCTGCAATATGGTCTCCCCAGGGCCTTCCCTTCCCTTCTCTGGGCTGAAAAACCCCAGCTCTCTCAGACCATTTTCATAAGAGAGGTGGTCCAGCCCTCTAATCATCTTTGTGGTGCTTCTCTGGGCCTGCTCTAACAGGTCCATGTCCTTCCTGTGCTGGGGACTCCTGAACTGGATGCAGCAGTCCAGGTGGAGTCTCAAGAGGGCACAGTAGAGGAGAATCACCTCCCTTGGCCCATTGCTCACTCCTCTTTTGTTCCAACTCAGGATGCATTTGGCCTTCTGGGCTGTAAGAGCACACTGTTGGCTCATGCCCAGCTTTTTATCCTCAAGAATCCATGCCATATTAATGATATGAGTTGAGAATGATATAAAAAGAACTTGAAATAATTTATTTGTTTGATTCTGTCACAAAGGCATTTCATTTTCATTCTTTATTTTTAGAAAACAGAAGATCTTTAAAAAATATCTAAATAAAAATTAGGATGGTCAGAAAAGAAAATTCCTGGAGCACCAATATATTTTTGATGAGTTCCAGTCTACAATTTTCGGACGAGCAAAAAAAATTGGAAATGTGTTAGTGGTTATATAAAGAAAGCTTAATCCATTGTTATATCATATATTTAATGTATAGCTCTCTCTCCTTGATGTCCTTTTTTTTTCCTATTAACAGTATGACTAAGAAAAACTAAATTCTGCCACATTCTTGCCTCATCTTTGTTTATTTATTATGAAAAACATGTAGCATAAGTATGTATCCTTCCTGAGTGAAAAGTTTGCAATAAAATCTGTTTTATTTACACTGGGGTAAAATCTAGGAGTATTCTTTAATGTCAGTATTTCATAATGGTGCTGCATCTGAAAAAAACCCACCAATTTAGAGGTAGGAGATTTATTCTGCGGATTAAGTCCCTTAATATTTTTGTTACCTCAATAACATACAAACAAGTAATAATTTTGCTGAAGCATGATATACTTGAGAGTTTAGGAAAATTTGTAATCTTCTGGTTATTGCAATATATTTAGAATACTCAGTTTCACAGCATGAAATTTTTCTCTTTGTAAATTGAGTAATACCCTTTCTTTACAAAAGGTCCACTCATCAAAATTTATTTTTATAGCAAAATTTTAACAAAAAAATGCCATTAATGATTTCCTGGTGCCAGCTGTAAATATACTGGATACAGTTTATTTATACTTAAATTAAGAAAAGACTATTATGACTATCATGACTATCAAAAATTTTAAATATGTATCTAAAGTAATTGAGTAAAAAGAATTTTTTTTTTATTTTTCCTCTTCTAATTTTCAGAAGCTTTCAAAAACCTCAGTAGAAAACGAAGCAACTGTTACAGTCCTTCTTCATGACTGTACAGCTTTGATGCACCAAAACACAAATTAGTTCTATCATATAAAGTACATTTGGCCAATTAATATCCAACCCAGCTACTGCCAAAGCAGGGCATTTGTCTCCAAAGACACTGACTTCTAGAAAAAGTGGAGAAAGAGAGAAGCACTTGACATCAGAGCAGGGCAGAAACTTGTTCAGTGAAGCATCATTTTTTTATGTAATAGGGCTTTGTTAAATGATATTATTAATAGTTTTTATTTCCAGAAGTGTGAAAATAGAGGTGTTTATGCCATTGACTAGAGGGACTAGAATTTCTAAGATCTAGCCAAATACAATTGCCATAAACTTGGGAGAATCTAGTTTTGTAAGACTGTTGCTACTTCATACTAGCCTAATTTGTAGTCCTGTTCCTGTAATCCTCTTCCTATTATTGCCATTGACTTAGCAAAAATGACCTGGTCACTTTTGAGGTTATGAAAAAAGTCCTGAAGTGTTAAGTAATGATTGTTGACATTAGAAATATTCCACATTAATCTGGTTATTTTTGCATGTTACTTAAAGAAAGATCATCATGTGTTTCACTGTCTCATTCAGCATCTTTTTTGTATCAAACTTAAGTAGGTTCAGACATAAAGTTTTCTTTTTTTCTCAAGATGCCAGCCTCACAAAGAACACACAAAATTGTATATCTTGAGGATTTAAGTCTATGTATTTGTCCCAAATCTTAAAACTGAAATAACAGCTTATAGCAGTCTTAGCCCTGATGAAGACAACAGGTAGAATCAAATCTATCCACCTGAAGATTATGGCGTAGCTGCCATTCAGGTTAGGACACAGCCCTTCTCATACTCCAGATAGATGTGCCAAAGAAGTATTTGTTCATTATGGTCCAAAATTGTTACTGGAACAGATCACTCTCTAGAGTTAATGACAATTGCATTTGTCTGAGGACTATATACATGATAAATGTGTTGAACTAAAATATTTCCATCTGCTCTCAATTCTAAGTACTCAGTTTCAAAAACAAACCCCACAAAAAAACAACAAACTTTGCAATATATTTTCTTAATTTCCATCTAAGTGATGTCTTCCTTAATTAAAAAAGTGCAACCGGATTATATTTTGTATGTGTGGGAGTTGAATATATAAACAGAAAAGAAAAGCCTTCTATTCAACCGTAACAGGTTTTCAAAGCAAATTCAAAGAAACAAACATCATATGTAATGATTTTTCTTTTTTTTTTTTTTTTTTTTAAAGTGACATGCCAAGCTGTTCAAGTTTGGCTTTTCATTCCTCTGGTGGCAAGATAGCTGCTATGTTCTCTAGTTCTCCCCTCTACATGATTTAGGAAAGACTGCAGTGTGATGCATTCAAAATGGAATTGACAACCAGTTCAGAGAGAGGAAGAGTGGGTTTCTAATATGAAAAATTGTCTGCTTCCTTGAATTTTACTAGTCATGTCATGTTACATTAGACAGAGTAATAGAACATTAGCTGTGTAATGAGACATGACTGCTAAAATGTAAAGGAGAACACACTTTCATATTGGCTAGTCCTGTTGAAAGTGATGGCTTGCATCTAATCTGCAACGCTTGTAAATATTATGCAAACCAGCTGTTTGTGGATTCCAGATCATTTGGAAACTGGAAAAAATGTCAGATACATTACAAGCTTCTGAAAATATTTTTGAATCTTGCTTTTTTTTTTACTAGATAAAAAGAGGGTTTTGAGAAACACAATTATAAGTTATTTTCATTTAATGCTTGACTGTTTCTTAGATCTTTGGGCCACAACTTCAATTTAAGTGTAAGGGATTCTGTTTTACTGAAGTCAACAGAGTTTTCTACATCTGAACAATTTTAAAACTGCTCTGTCTTAGAGGTTCAGTGGCTTAAAGTTTCACAGTACTTAACAATGTAGCAGTTAGCAATGTTGATCCAAAATTATTTTCACCTTGTTATGAGATGGTGTTTCGTTACAACTAAAATACTTCATAGGATGTCTTCTAGAGAAATTTTATCAGGAAAGAAGAAGGTAGAGATTTTAATTTCAGATTACTTTGAGTAAAGAACTGAGTAAAGTTCTGACTCTTGAACTTCAAGGTGTGAGGCATTCTCCCTAACCACCGAGTTGCCAGATATTCTAAGGCATGCTAGATGTTCTCTTCTGTTCCATAACAGATAACAAAAGGTTTTCTTTCTTTTCCCCTCTCAACCACTAGCAAACAAGAGTGAATTTCAGACCCTTGATGTTTTTTATGTGCTGTGACTGGGCTTCAACCATGTCACACCAAAACAAATCAGCTATTTCAAAATCTGAACATTTCTAATACTTTTTTCTTTGCAGTACTACTGCTTGTTACTGCAATGCTCTGTATCATGTGGAAACCCCTTAGAACTGGTTCTCATCCGTAAGTTGCATTTTGGGTCTGGAAAGAGAGAACAAAATGGTTGGCATGTCATAGTGGACCCTTAAGAACTTGGCACTAGATTTACGTTTTGACTGTGTTGATTAACACTGACATGATAAATTATGAAAATAACCCTAGCAGTGGGAATATGAGATTCATTTGCTCTGAAGAAAGAACATTGAAAAATGGAAAGATTACGTATATGGAAATGTACATCTAGAGAAAGTCAAAAGATGGAAGCTTCTAATGCTATCAAATCAATCTGTTCATTATGTCCCTTACATTTATTAGAAAAGTGATTCTACTTTCAAGTACTCCAGTTTATTCAGAGTACTGCCATTTTATTAAGATATGCATGCTAGGCAAACCTAGCTTCCTCTGAAATCACTAGGAATAGTCAATCTCACAAACAGCAACTCAGAACAGGAAAAAATAAAAACAAGAAAAAAGAGATTGATCTTTGCAATACTGATTGTAGATGAACATTTAGAAGGAGAATGGAAGAGAGTGAGTCTATGAACTGTTATGTATGTAGTTTTTGTGAAAGTTTCTCATTTATTATTACTGTGCAATTACAGTCTTATATATCTACACCAACCGTAATTTAGCATCAGTGTAGTTGAATTGCCAATACTTGGCTTCCTCTGAGCAGAAAATGCCAAATTGCTGAGCTGAATTATATTATCAAGCAATGTACAAATTTTTATCTGTTCTGTCTTTATTTGCATCTCGGGAATCACATTGCTAAATCTTCACATGGTATCTTGAAAGAGTATCCCTTTATGACTATATTTTTCCCACATATACTTTTTATTTAAATTGAAGTTGTCTCAACTTACATTTTCAATAGAACTGAAATCCTATGGGTTCTTATTAGATGGAATCTAAGCACAAAATTCTCTCATCTGCTCTGCTGTACAGATCTTTGAAGGGAAAAGAAATCTCTTTCATATTTGCAGTTATATATACAGACTGATATGCTTATGCCTTTACATTGCCAAAATGACAAAGTTTTATATATGCAGTTGCAGTCACACTCAAACCAGAAAAAGAAAAATGAGAAGAGAAACTAATGTACGGTTTCTTCAGATCCTGGTTTACACTTCTGCAGATACAGACCTCTTAGAATTTGTACTTATGGAATAGATCTTTGTCCAAGTTCTGAGAGGTTTTTGGGAGGGTTTTTTGAGATTGGTTTGTTGTTTTTTTGGTGGGTGTGTTGTTTGAGTTTTTTTGGCGGGGGAGGAGTGGTTTGTTTTATTTTTTTTTTTCTTCTTTGAGGGTTTTGCATGGATCTTAGTAGAAGCCTTGTACTGGAAACAGATCCAGAAGTAGGACTAACAATTGGACTGTGCTTAGGACATAAGTAACGTAGTTGTAAAGGTAATTTTATTATAAAAATATGGCTCCAAAAGACTGGATGCCTGGCCTTAGTACCAGCAAGACAATTTTTTTACAACTTCTCAATATAGATTTCATGATGGATGGCATTTCAATACACAGAAGCAGAATTTTGAAACTGTATTGATGAGGCAGCTTATCAAAGTCAAGAAGGAAACCCACTGTAGAACCTGTATGGCTTCTGATGCTTACCAGGAATTGGCTAAATATAATGTCTAAACTAAGTGAGAGTTAGAGACAGCTGCCACTTATGAAAAAGAAAGAAGAAAAAAGAAGTGATTTGGGAAAAAAGGAGTAAGAATCTTGAAGTTATTAAGCTAAGTAATTGCAGTAACTCTTTTCCATCTAAAATCTCATGATGATGTTGATGATGGTGATGATGTTGTCTGTTGTTATTATTTGCACAGGTAGATGTGCACACATTTTAATTGCAGGAGATCCTATTGTAGGGTTACTAATGAAATATGCAGTGACTTTTGTGGGAGCGTAATGTCTTACAAACCACCATGCAATACAGAGCAGAGTCTTTCTTACTGCAGGCAACAAAATGAAACGAAAAAAAAACCAAATAAAAATATCTGGTCTACATAATTGAAGTTCCTCTTCATTATTCTAACATTAGCTAGCCTCAGGCTTTAGAATCTGCTCAATTGTAATGAACCATTAAGATTTCAGTTGGACCAAGGAGAAGATAACACCTCATTGTATTTTGTTGTTTGCAAGATTTTAACAAAATAACATCTGCTGTCTTAAATTGTGGATGACTTAATTTTTAAACACTTGTTCCCAACCTTTAATTTTCTGCAAAACAACCACATAAATTATTAATTCATCTATATTTCCTCAAGGCGTGCTAGACTTAAGGTCCTTCATAAATATTTAAGAATTCAATTGCAAAATAAACAAAAACTTCCCCTTAACTTTTAATTGCAAGTCCCCAAAACCAGCAGCAAAACCAACAGTAACAGTAAAGAGAAAGACTTCAGGTAGAAGCACTTGCTTTTCATTAAAGGATTGAGCCTTTTTAAGTTGTGAAAATTCAATATGCTTTTGCATCAAGTTTGCAAAACATGCAGTTTATTAGCAACAAACACCAGAAAAAAAAAGGGCCAGTGTTCAAGTGTAATCCAGTTTTGACTTGAAAATCTGCCCAGTGTCTCGCAGGAACATGAAGTGCAACACATATATACACTGGTGTATATATACCCATTCTCCAGGAATACATCTCTTTGTATTCATACAGTGTGCTATCCAGGCCCAGATCTGAGTTGCTGTTTAATTCTGGCCCTGGATCTGAGAGGTGAAGCAGTCTCAAGCTTCAGGGCTAGCCTAACATAATTTCATCTGCCAGCTCCTCCCTTTACCCAAAGGAATTGCACTAGTAATTATGGATCACTGCATTTGCTATTTCTCACCCCCTCACCAGAACAGTCCTCACTTTCTAGAAAAAACAGCTCTCTGAACCCTTTGGAGTGGTGCAGAGGTCATAGCAAAATGAGCAAACTGAGTCCTGTGAATTTATCAAATTTAATTATTTATATATATACACATGTATATGTGTGCATATACTATTTTCTTTTTGTAAGTGTACTTTTCCATAAAATTTGTAGGTATTTTTCCCCATATCATATATGAGAAAAATACTACAGAATCATATTTCAATGCTTTCATGTTTCAGTCTTGTTTTGTGATAAATCTAATATTTTGACAATATTTATTAGTTGAATTTATGTATTTTGGCATAAAATTATCTTTAGAAATGTTTTTCACCCCCTAAGATAAAATCAATAAATAATGTTGAAGGGTCAAGTGATATCTTGCTTCTTTTAAGAAATAATTTTATGGAGACAGTAACTATGTAGAAGTTTCAGTCATTATTCCAAAGGAAGGAAAAAGAAAAAAGATTCTGCCATAAAATGCAAAAACAAAGTGTCAGCATTTTCATGTTTCCTCTAGGAATATAATATTCCTCTAAAAGGTGAAACCTGATTTAAAATCCATGTGTGTAAAGGTGGAGAATTCTAAATATTTGCCATCATATGGAAGAGCTTCAATTGTAACCACTTTTGCTGTTTGCCTTCTCTTCCAGTCTCCCACAGAGCCTTTTTACGGTTGCTCCCCACCGGTATGAATTCATAGGTTATGAGTGCGCTCTCATCATTTCCAGCACTGTCCAAAACTATATTCCAAGGAAGCATGCAAAATATAGGGATGTGAGAGTGGAGTAAGGGAGATTTAAAAGAGGCTCTTGAAAGTACTCCCCCTGCCTTGCCATATGGATATTGATTTCTCTCCCTCAGGCTGAATATAATTGCCTACTCTAATTTAGCATTGATCTACCCACCCAAGTTTCTTAAAGCACTGCACAGGCATCAATTAAATTGTTCCTAATACCACCTTTGTGAAGTAGGATAGCTATAATTATTCACACTTAGAAGATGGTGAGGGGTGAAAAGTAATTCGTCCTGAGCTATGCAGTGAAACAAGCCAAGATTAAAGCACAAGACAATTATACCCTGCCATGTGCCCGTTATCAGATCATTCAGACTTTTTCTAAAGGCAAAATATTTGCTCATCTAATGACTTGGGATTCCAGTGAAACATACTTGGTTAGATAACGACTGTACTAGGACTGCTGCTGATCAGATCAGATGTGCCTATTGCCTTCACTTCTCTCTTTTCTGGAATTTTTCAACTGTCATATTTTTTTGGGGGGGGGGGGATGTTGTTTTTTTTTTTGTTGTTGTTGTTGTTGGTTGGTTTGTTGGTTGTTTTTTTCCTTCTATCCACTCTGCTTAAAATGTAAGAGGCTTTTATTTCCTATGGTTCAGTTCTTGGCACTTGACTGGTGTTTTTTTTTTCATGATAAGGACTTTTATGCATTATTACAAGCAAGAAATAACACCTCTTGCTGCTGAGGATAGCAAACATGGTTTTGCTTTGCTTTTTAGTGTCATTTTATTTAGTAGTTAAAGAGACATCAGCTGGGGTGCTGATGAGGTGTACAAAGTACAAAGTATTTCATATACACATCTAAGAGTTCAGGAAAATTGAAAGTTCTACCATATTTGTTATGAAACTCCAATACTAAAGCAACACAGGTTAGAAAATTCTTTGAATAAGATAGTAGCAATAAACCAAAGTGAGAATGGATATCAGATTTAATTTAGACAGCTTTTCTGTGTAATATATGACTTGTAGTCAATGAAGAGAAAAACACAAATGAAACCCCCCTCCCCACCTACCATACTATTGCAAGGCTTGCAACATGCACAAGGGCAAACGTTTACAGATATGTTCAAATATAAGGTGGACATGATCTGTAACCCTCTGATTCAAGCTTTATCTGAGAGAAAATCATATTGATATTGGAAAGCTCTATGATATGTACAAACTTTAATTATCAGTTAGGCTATGCTTACACAGAGAAACCACAGGAAAGTTGATAACTCAGTATTTATTAGTTGACCTCATTTTACTGAACTACTGGACTTGAACAATGTTAGGTCACTGCATTTTTGGCCAAGATTTTCCTACTTCAAAGAATCCCCTCTGGGTGGCACTTAGGGGCCTGGGTTAGCTTTAACATGTTCATAATATGATCCAAGTTGCTGTAGGCTTCACTGTTAATATTCTTGGAAACTAGGAATATAGAACACAAATTCTTTATATTGTTCTGAAGCATAAGTTTTTCAGCATAGGAGATGGAAGAGATCATAATAAATTCACTCTTCCTTCCTAATGCAGTAAAATGATGGAAATTTGGCAGTGTTTCCTTGCTCTGTCCCTTAAAAATATGAAATGAATGATAAAAAAGCTATAGTATTTTTTTATTTTGTTTTAGGTTTTTTTCTGTGTGTGGTTTTTTGTTTGTTTGTTTGTTTGTTTCTTTGTTTTCATTTGGTTTTGTTTTAAATAGGACTTAGCTAATAGACTTTAGTTTGAGGACATGTTTGTTCCTGGATGAGGCCCTCCCATGAAGATAATGAATTACGAAGGATCAAAGAGTTGCAGGTGAACTTTTTGCTTTCTCCACTATATCCACAAATACATAGTCTCTGTACATCTCTTATCTATATGATGATATTTTCTACTGTAAGAAGCTTGGACTCTCTAATCGTTCCATGTGGTGGGCCCTGGGGCACACTGTCTCACTTGCTTACCATTAGTCTACACAAAATCACAGAATATGCTGACTTGGAAAGGACCACTTGAATCCAATTCCTGAACCATTCCCAAGAGTCACACCATGTGCCTGAGAGTCTTATCTGAACACTTCTTGAACTCTGCCAGGCTTGGTGCTGTGGTCACTTCCCTGGGGAGCCTCTTCCAGTGCCCAACCACCCTGTGGGTGAAAAACCTTTTTCTAATATCCAGCCTAAACCTCTCCTGCCATGTACAGCCTGTCAAAACTGTGAAGGAAATATAATTATTTTTATATGCTTACTCATCTTAAAACACAGGGAATTTTGTCTGACACTACATAGAGAAAATATAAGATTATCACAATCTGTCAGTATTTACTGTATTTTACGATCTCCTGGAAACATATCTGAGTTCCAAGTTGCACAATTACCATAAAGCTCCAGCATGAAGTGCTTAGTGAAGCAATTTCTAGGCATGGGTGCTGTTTCTCCATGCTGCCAGCATCAGCCCAAAAGAGAAGAAAGCTTTTCCATTACATGCTGACTTCCTTGCGTGTGTTCACACTGCCTTTTCTATTCTCTAAGTATCTAGAGTTAGTACTACCCTTACACAGATGTTGCTGTCCTGTCTACCCTGAAACTCTATGGAGCAAGTAGCTTCTAAAGTAACTGGAGTAGGAGTCAATATTGCACATGAATTTGTCATGTGGAAATACTATTTTTGCTGTCACTTTTCCCATCAAGTAACAGTAAGTTTTGGGGATATATGTTATTAGTGCGCAAATAGCACATTTTGTTTATATACTATTTGCAAAGGGATCTGTGCCTGCAGATGCAAAAAAAAATGGAGATAATTACTATTGTTAATTTTCCATTTGCAGAATGAAATGGGGAGCTTATTTATGTATATCTATCCATACATGCCAAGGGAATAATGAGTAACTAAAATGTAACAAGTACTTTGTAAAAAAGCAGGAAAGAATCTTTGGCTTTATGGTGTTGTCCGGGAGGTAAGGCAGATAATAGCTTTCTCTGATAGAAGTTTCCTAGTCAAAGAAAAGCATTTAACATCAGCAATACCTGAAGCCCACACTGTGCAACTTTAAGCATCACCTCAGTGGTGGAACAGTTGGACAAATTCATAGGGGCTTTTTGATAACCCCAGGACATAATGTGTGCTCTGATCATTTACAAGAAATAGGAATGCTTTTCATATGCATGACCTACCATGCATTTTAACTGGGAAAGGAAAGGTACTTATCGAGATAACACTGACAGGTGGCAGAGCAACTTGAAGAGTAAAAGACAGAAATTCTCAGCCAGAGGATGGCAAGAGAGAATGAAATAATGCTGACTGGTGTAAGCTGATATGTCTCCAGTTACAGCATCCTGCTTGTGTGAAATAGGACATTTGAGCAATTTGGATTGATAATGTTGATAATTCTTACTTTCCCCCAGTTGGAGTTCCTTAACTTTCCTTGCAGCATTCTTTCACACTAATGCATGCAATCATGCTTTGTGCAGCAACATTCAGGATAACTTTAAGATGAAGCAATTGAGAATGACAATTTTCTGCGGCAAAAGAACAATTGTTAGATTATGAGTCATGTGCCCCCCATGAATCTGTTTAAATTAAGACAGGTATTTTTCAGACATCCTGAGTCATAGTTCCCTTTTATATCATTTTCTCTTTGTCACACTTTTTATTCACCATCTCCATGACCTGAATGATTCAAAAGCAGTGCTTTATCCTTAGTTTAAAATATCTTCTCCACTTATACTTTTTCACCACCAAAAAAAATAGAAACCCCAGCAAGAATCATAGAATCACAGAATGTGCTGAGTTGGAAGGGACCCACAAGGATCATCGAGTTCAACCCTTAGCCTTGGAGGATGATCCCCAAGAATCACATCATGTGCCTGAGAGTATCATCCAAAATGCTTCTTGAATTCTGACAGGCTTGGTGCTTTGGCCACTTCCCTGGGAAATCTGTTCTAGCGCCCAACCACCCTCTGGGTGAAGGACCTTTTTCTAATATGCAACCTAAACCTCCCCTGACACAACTTCAGATTATTCCCTGGGGTCCTGTCTCTGGTCACCACAG
>JAWWMO010000121.1:66880993-66892573 GCA_035047845.1 Dendrocincla fuliginosa | reverse complement strand
TTTTTTTTTTTTTTTTTTTTTTTTTTTTTTTTTTTTTTTTTTTTTTTTTTTTTTTTTTTTTTTTTTTTTTTTTTTAACTAGAACCCATATCTACATATAGATATTTCCATTTTTGTTATTGTTGTGGCAGAATATAAACCTGGAAACAGTCTGTGGACCATTAGTCATGATGACATTTAAGAAAACAAGGGGACAAAATGATCTTCCAATTCCTCTTCCTTTCCTTTTTCCTCTCTCCAAAAACATGCTTGTATGGTACTGCATTAAGGAGCATAAATTGGATGGACTCTGTTCCCTGTTACATCCATATAGGCCCCTTGACATCTGTGAGATGGTGCACATGGGTATCACAGAATTTATTTCCACATATCTTGCAATTAATATCAAGTGATTCTTTAAACATGTGGTTCAAACTCTGTAGGGAATTCTATAACAAGATTTTAGTTTCCTGAGAGCACTTTGAACTAAAATAGTTTCAAATATGCAGTAAAAGGGAAAATAGTTGCTGTGGGATAAACTTAAGGGTCATTTTTAAAAGGACACATTCAGATACAAGAGTAATGCTCTATTCTGAGCTAAGGGACCTATTCTTTAGTGTGTGAGCTTGTATTTCCCAATAACGTTAATCAGAGTTATGTATGCATACTGAGTGGAGGCTAGATCCTTAATTATCCTAATGCTATTGTTTGGAGTGAGGTGTTTTTGTGGTTTTTTTTTTTTTTTTTTTTGGTGTGGGTTTTTTTGTGTGGTTTTGCTTTTCTTTTAAAGTCCTAAGGGTTTTTTCCATTCTTACTGGATTTAGACAAATACATATAAAGGAAGGGCAAAGATGCCCTATGGAACTTTCATTTACTGAAAGCAATATTGACTTCAAGAATCAAAAGAACAAGAATATTACCCTGATTCTCACTATGAATCAACAGAATTTAATGGAAATCTAAAAGCAGTTGTAACTCCCTTAACATAGTAAACTTGTGGAATTCTGAAGCAAGTGAAGACAAATATTTTATTAAATGAATAAAGATGTGATTTCATTTCTTAAATAAATGCACAGCATCATTCCAAAATTCCTTTCACCATCTGCAATAGCTATAGCTATCTGCTATAGCTAACAACACATTCTTTATACTGACCCATGAGCAACCTGAATAAGGACATGCCATACTCTTTCTCCTGTTACTGATCCTGATGCATGGAAGGTATTTTCCCCATAGAAAAAAACTGATAAACATCTATCATACTATCAACCTGACCATCCTATCTGCACTACTAATGGCAGGAAAGACTGAAATCAGAGCAGGTATGTGTACATGGAACAGTCACACCCTTGGATCATCTCTAGATCTATGTGCAAGCAAGGAATGAAAGCACTGTGAAGCTTGGGTTGGTTTCTGACCAAGGGACATTCCCAGCTGCTGCTTCCTAGCAAATAAATGGGACTTGGAGCACAGAACATCTACTAAGATTTGCATACATAGCAGGAC
Organism: Dendrocincla fuliginosa; assembly: GCA_035047845.1. Taxonomy (NCBI): domain Eukaryota; kingdom Metazoa; phylum Chordata; class Aves; order Passeriformes; family Dendrocolaptidae; genus Dendrocincla; species Dendrocincla fuliginosa. The sequence goes on along the minus strand of JAWWMO010000121.1, from coordinate 66,891,089 downwards.
TGATTTACTATGATGATATTTCTGGTTTATGGTGGTATGAAACAAGTGAATCGTTGCATCTATCTCAGCAGTTTTTTATTTTCTTCTGGTCAACAAAAGACAAATTTCATGATGCCATCATTATCTATAGAAGATACAGAACATTTTCTTCCTCCTTTATAGTTTATTTAAAAGCAATTAAAATGTATTCAAAACCTGGTTGAATCAGGTGCTCAAGACATCTTGGTTAGTGATAGGTCATTGAAATAGACAAACTGCTGTGTTTGACCCAATAACTGTGTCGCTCCTGTTAATTTTCTGTGTTAGGTTGTACAATCTATTAAGAATGTGCAGTATATGTGGTGTCAAAACCACCACCAGACAGGATGCAATGCATTTATGCAGAGGGATTAGGCTACTTGTCACCTCCTTTCCCCCCAGCATGTTCTTGAGCTGGAGGAGCGGATTTATTAGAACAGCTAGAGATTTTAAGTTTTTGTTGTTAAAAGAAACTAGCTGTTGCTATCAATACCTTTTATAGCTGTTCACACAATACATTAACTTGTTTCGTCCCACGGTTCACTTTTAGTTATCCAGTGGGAGTTACAGTGAGGAGGTTAACTGAGAAATCCACTCAGAAATGGAAGGTCACACTGATGCACTAGTGGTCTCTTGGTACAAGCTCATAAAATCCCTGAAGAAGTGTAATCCTGATGTCTTTGCCCATAACAGCCACCACATTCTTTCATGCGGTCTGTTATCACACAACCTGTTGTTCATGTATGCGTTGGCCTCACACAAATTTGGCTAACTCTTAGTGTCCTGAGTTTATCAGGATCTCTAGGCACCAGAGCTTACCTATGTCCTTTTAAATATCTCCTGCCCACTCTTTCCCTTCCTGCCCTGATGTCCTTTTATTTTTAGATTACTAGGAAATAAAAGCGAAGTCATATTATTGTGGAGTTCTTTTGCAAAAAATCTCTTTTCCCTTCTACTAGGAGTTATCTGTATTATGTCACTGAAGAATTTATTACTTTTCAGAAATTCCAGTATAGCAGGTGCATACGGAGTTAATATAATACGATCTGGCAATTGTAAGTATCGGATTGTTGCTATTAGAAATTGTCAGATAGTTTCCCCGTATTTTCTGCACTCTGGAATCATGGCAAAGTTTTTTCTGCTGGGGAACTGTGAATGTCTCCTGCTTCACTATTCTGCAAATTACTGAACACCACTTTTCTGTTTATAAATGTGAGAGAAAACTGAAACAGCCAAAAAATTACACAACTAAAAAAAGGCCCATTGTTCTGAATCGTAAAACTGCCAAAAAGGTAAATTGCAGGTCTGAAAATGAATTTATTAAAAGAAGATGGAAGACCTGTTTTTTTCAAAGCTTCCAATAGAGGCACTAAATCAAATACCAAATCTTCAGTAGCAGATATTAGACGTCAAGCTTACAGCTCCCACATTTATCTCCCCATACTCTGGGTGTAGAGTGCTGGGTGTAGAGTACTGGTTCAGTGCTGGAAAGAATAGGGCTGCTATAATTAAGATGCAAAGACACTGTCCCTGTGTTCTCTCTCACACTATCTATATTGTTAGTCCTTTAAACCTAGGCATTTAGACTTAAAATAATTTCATGTGAGAAAAAAAATAGCATTTATTAAGGCAAAAGCTGCTGACAATTTACAACTTATTCAGGAAATCAGAATATTATGCTTCCACCATTTCTCAAAAAAAATCTTTATTAAATTATAATATTAAATAAAATATTAAAATATTAAATAATTTTAAGTGATTCATCATTTCTTCTACTAGCAGTTATAGTATCCTTTCGAAAATGTTTCCTTTTGAGATTCAAGCACAAAGCTCACTACTTTTTTGTTGGATACTACTGTGGATATTTCTGAGGAGCGATTTATAGGCTGTAGATTCTCTTACAAGTAAAAGGATTCAAAATGGAAAAAAGATCAGGGCAAATAGCAAAGCTGACCTAAAAAGGTACAGTTCAGGCTTAAAACTTTGATTTGGTAGGTTGCCCCTCATGCAGCTTGTAAGTTGTTAAAACACAATTTTTTTCTCTTCAAAGAAAATGAAATACTTTCAATGGAAATCTCTTGAGACAGGATGGGGCTAGTAGTTTACTGTGGTGAGGAAGTAAAAATTAAAGTTCCAACTATGGTATTCTGGCCAAACCAAGCAAACAAGCCAAGAAGTATCACAGCAATGACAGTCTTGTAAATTCAGGGGCAAATGACATTAATTGCAATATCAAATGATTACACATATACAAAAAGAGTCAAAGCTTTTCAGAATGACCATTGGAGTAACGTAAAGGAACCATTTGGTGAGAGAAGCAGGAAATTTTGAGTAAACTAAATACTTCTGCAGAATAAATATTTTATAAATAGGTTGCAGCTGAAAGTGCAACAGTTTGTGAAAATCCTCAGGGTTTGTTCTGGGTATATACTACTAGAATTAAAGATGGATGGGTCTTAGTTTTGTCTTACTAGTCTCTTCTGACTTTACCTCACAAAAAGAAGCCTTTTTCTTCAGAAGAATCCCATGCACAGTTCCTGCTATGGCAGAGCACTGAAGACATCTTCACCCTGATTTGCTGCAGAACTTCCTCTGAGCAGCTGCTGATGCTTGGATTTTCTGCAGACGAAAGGAATAATCTCCAAAGGTTCCACTTGCTGATTTTTCCTCCCTAATATTCATTAGTTTTATATTCCTGCTGTGACTGTATATCATGTCAGCCCTCCTGAACTAAATCATAGCTCAACCATGAAGATATTTTAGCAAACACTCATTCATTAATTTTTACTCCTCAAAAATTGCTATAAAGCAAACTACTCTATTTCATTAGTGCAGGCAAATTTTTGTTTTATTTGTTTTGTTTTATTTTTTCTTTTCTGTGTTCTGAAGCCAATGAGGAGCTGTATAGCTATGTATATCTGATCAAACATATTTGCTGATGGAAAGTTCCTTATATACATTACTACATTAAAAATGAAGCAGCCTCTGGAGTGTTTGATTATTTTCAAATACAGGCAAAATGTTAAACATATAATCCTACTCCTGTGTGATTAATTATATCTCAAGTTGCATGAGACAGGCACTCTGAACTTGCAAAAGCATAAAAACCATCACCTAGAGTGAATACACTCAGAAACACGTACGAAAAATAAACAGACATCTCTTAAAATTTCCTAAATTGGAGAGAGAAATGAAACCATATAAATGTACTTCCAAGAACTAACATCACATTTGAAGCAACAAGATAGATGGAAGTAATGTCTCCTTGTTGCCTCTTGCATTTAATATGAGATGTTGTGTCACTGTGTGACCTAAAGGAGTTGTTGCAGTATAGAAAGAGCACCAATACAGCATGCCTCATTTCTTATGTAGGAACAAAACACTATTTAAATGTTCATATACATTTTAATTGACATTGCTATATTCTACAGTTCCCTTCTCCTCAGTCTCTAATTCCTTCATTCCAGCAAGCACGACAGGCCAAGGTTCTAGCAGAAAAATAAAGACATTAACGTAATAAAATATTACCCCAAAGGGAGAGCTGAAATATACCTTTGCTTCAAATAACCCTACACTTGTTGTCATTAGAAAGTTAAGAATTTTTAAAAACCAGGCATTCACTTTCATGCTTTTAATATATGGAAAATGTGATCTTTTGGATGCTTAAACTGGAGTCCACAGAGAATTAATTATTTCAAAGTACCTGAAAAAAAGTCTAGGGAAAGGGTGCCTCCCAGTCTATTCTCTATGATTTTACAGTTCTTGCTTTGTCAAGAAAATCTGCTCTGTAATTTACGTTTATTTTCAGAATACTGTAACTTACAATGTTCCACACACTTCTCATGGCCATGGATCCACGGGGGTACTGCACATGCCATTCTACCTCTTCCCATCCTGATTTTGCTCCTATGCGTCTTCCCTCGAGAAAGGCTGAGGACTGGGAACTGAAGCAAGTGGGTCAGCTTTGCGCCACATCAGCAACAGAAAGACTCTGGAACAAAAGCCAAGATTTCTGCCCTGACTATCTAACTGTGACCATGGCATTCTCTATCAGGAAGATTCTCATAATTTCAGTAATTAAATGACTAGGAAGCTCATTTTGTGCTTGGCAGACAAAATTAAACATGTCAAATGAACAAAACCTGCTTAAATGAGTGAAATACTGAAGTTGATATTGATTGCAATTGGTTAATTAGTTATAGGGAATATTTTGATCAATGGTTTTGACTGCTAAAAACAATGTCATAAATGAAAGACAACTTTTTTTATTTTTTCCTATTGCTGGGATTGTTGAGATTGGATTTCTAGTGCAGGAACAAATCTACTGTTATTTCTGCTTGTGATAAAATAATTATGACAAATTTTGAAAAAAATTAAAAAACAGAATAATTGTTTGGTAAACAATTCTCAGAAAATGAGTACACTCTTCAATTAACCCACTACTTCAAAATGCAAATATAGAATTCTTTTAGTAATTGGTAGAACACAATTTACACATCTATATCTGACAGCATTCTCTTTGAACTACTACATTATTCAATGAAAGGAAAAGATTTCTCTGTTTTGTAAAAAGATTCTTCTATTCTGTAAGTTCATGAAATAAAGCTCTTCAGAAACTCAGTATGTGCAGTTATCAGATCTGGTTTTAGAATGGTAAATGCTGCATTCAAAAGAAGTGTAATAAACTTTGGTATGTCTAAACGCATGTTTTGATAAATATCTCTTTTACTGTGTAGTGAAACAGATCTTTTAAGGGGGTTTTGAATGTTAATATGCACATAAGGTATACATATTAATATGTCTATATGCAATAATATATATTGGTCAGAAATACATTAATTCATATTTAGAATAGTATTCATGAACTTGGTTGTTTTATTTCTCAGAAATAAATGTTTTATTTCTCAGAAAATCCAAAAGATTTGGATTCTAAGTACCCACTAAGTTTCTATTATAAAACTGTTCTGGAAGTAAACACACACAAAATAGATTGCCAGAAGAACTAATTTTTATTCTTTGCATTTTTATTATTTGAAGTCATCTTATAAGTAGAAATTAACAATAAGGAAAATTGAGACTAGGAATTGCTACAGCTACTGCTATTATAATGTCAAGTAAAGCAGTGCATTGCAGCAAAAACATATACTCTGGGTTTTAAGAATTTCTGAGATGGGGTGGCCCAGAGGTGCCTAATCTGCAGAGAATTTTTTGAGACTTGGTTCCTAAAGGTGTAGTGGAATGATGAGCAAAGAAAGTGAAAACAGTCTCTATTTGCTTTTGAGTGCTACATCTGCTCCTCCAAACCTTTCATGTCAGTTGGCCTTTGATTGCGATTCAGAAAGTCTGATTGCAGAGGCCTGTTTTTCAAACTTTATTTCTTTGAAGTTGTAGAGATGACTTTTACACTGAACATGTAAGTAGAAAGCGTCTTGTGTCCAGCTATTCCCCACAAATGCAGAAGAGTCTAGGGAAGTCTTGACCCTTAATGTTTACATCCTCTGATCTGGTAGGCCCTTGAGTGTATGCAACAAATAAAAATTGTTTGCACTGAAACCAGTGGGTTACATGCACATGTAAGAGCTTGAGGGGCTTGGAACAGAGGGCTTTTAAATATACTTGCCATCTGATTTCACACGTTTGCAAATGTGCTTTGCTGAAAGCATGATAAAGTTCAAATGAATCCCTTTGACACAATGATGGAGACAAGTTGTGCTTCACCCTGATACGGATGTGCACAGACAAGAGATTTTTTAAATCAACTCAGCTAAATGAATACACAGTGTGTCCCCTGCAGAGCTGCCAAGGTCAATGAGAGTGCTGGTAATCCACTGTATAAATGCCAGATACACAAGGTATAGTGCCTCCAGGCATTTTTAGTTCACACTGTTTATAATAAAAGTCAAATGCCAAGGTTCATTACAGTAAAATGTTTAGTATTTCTTCCTGTCTTGCTTTGACATAAATCCAAGTACAAATAAATAAATAATGGTCTAAAGGTTCAGATAGTATCCTTTTCCAGGCTGCCACAACTTTCCAGTAAACTTTAAAGACATGTAGGAACTTTACATCATTAGATATTTCTTAAAGAGGTTAGGCTACAGGATTTGCCCTTCTGCACCATGTCTCTAATTAAGAAGGAACTTAATAAAGTAGTTTGCAGTTGGGTATCTTTACCTTTTTGCAAAACATTTGTTTTCCATTTAATTCCTCCACCACACAGTTTGACCTATTAACCAGCAAAGACAGAGATCCAACATTTTTTGTTTCTTGGCATGACATTTCATGTGCAGTGGGTTTTCTTATTTAGTAAGAAAGGAATGGGCATTTAACCTAGTAAGGAAGCTCCTGAATCTTTGAGTCCGAGTCTCAGCTGCTGCAAACAGTCATTCTTCACAATCCCTTCCATAGAATTATGGAGTGGTGGAGACAAGATGTCTACCAGAAAGATATTACATGGAATATCTTTCTCCTAACTAGAAACCTTCTGATTTCCACCCTAGAATTATTTATGGTCAGTTCCTATCCATTTGATCTTTTGCCAGTTCTGTCTTTTAGTTTAAACCAATCCTCTCTTGCCCTGATGTTTCCTTGTCTGCGTATTTATAGATAGTAACTCAATATAATTTATCCTCTGTTTTATTACATTACCCAAAACAAACACAGCTTTACTCTTCTTCTAGTTCTCTAGAATGGTTCTCTGAATACTCCAAGAGACTTTTTCTTCACCTGTTCTTTGTTGAGTGGTTGTAAGTACTGCATAGTTCTCCAAAAGCAGCCTGAAGTATCTTGTGTAAAGCCATTCAATTTTCATTGCTCCTTCTTGAAATACCTCACCTTGTACAAGTATGAATTACCTTTGTCTTTTTACATATATCATTATGATTCAGAGGCATCACTGGTAAACAAAGGTCCTTTTCTTTTCTAATATTTTCAGTTTATCACACAAGTTCTTAGTATTAGCCCTTAAGTGTATGACATTGCCCTTTGCTTGATTGGATTTTTATCTTATTACTATTATGCAAATCCCTAAGGTCATCAGGTCTTCCGAACCTCTCTTGCATTGGGGGTGTTTCCCAATGTCATGACACCAGTACATTCCATTAAAACAAGGTATCTTTTTGCACCAAGGTTACTGAAAAAAATATTAGATAGTTCCCAGAACTGATTTGGTAGTGCCAAGCTTCCTTCAGCCTCCTCAGCTATTTTCTCCCTTTCCTTTACTCTTCGTCTAACTTCTATACTAGCCCTAAGCTTCTCCATGTGTTATCCCAAAGCACCCGATGAAATGCTTAAAAGAATATCTCAGAGATACTCCTTGTACTCTCAAAGCAAATTACAAGATCAATTTAACATAATCTGTAAGATTCTGCCATGCTTTGTGACATATTACGCCTTTAATTCTTTTTCACCCCCACTTAGAATCTGATTTAAAAAACTTTTAATTTAATTCTGAATGTTCGCATATTATTGAGATCTGATGAGTAGGTCATTATTGAAAAAAGTCTCCTCTCTAATACACTTCATGATTTTAGTGTTAGTCTGAGCCCTAAAATCATGAATAAGTGAAACAGAAACCCTGGAATATGCATCTAGATTATGTTCCCAGTTCGTGGTTTAGTGCTGCTCTCATAGCATGCAGATGCAGTAACTCACAATAACCAGTAGAAAAGGAAGTCACTGGAGGACTTTAAATTGAAGTTTACATGAAAACATGCAATATTTGCTTCACTTTCTTTAAACATTATTTGTAGATTCATATGGTAATATCTTGTTATATTTTCTTAAGTAGGTTTTCTAGCTATTAGCATCTTCATATTTTAGTGTAAGCTTTTTTCTTATACCATGGAGTTTCACATGTAAAATACTTGCTAAAAATTCAACATCCCATTAATGTTCTTTCTTTGAATTCACAAAAAACTACTAAAGGGTAGTACAGAATTAGGCTCCAGATTAACTTTCATCGTGATTCAGATAAAACATACAAGCAAACTTCGGAGAAATAAGTTGAATTTGTGAAATGAATTTTTCAGCATCTCATTTCTCCATAAAATGTTGACTTTCTAAAGAAAAGAATTACCAAAGCTTTTCCTTTTTAGAGAGAAAGTTTGATTCTATAGCAGTTTGGGAAATCTAGAACATACTCTATACATGCTGTGTATTCTTGCATCTTGCCATTGGTTTAGGTGGCAAATTTTTTAAAAAAAGAAACTAAACAAAACCAAGCAACCAAGCAACCAACCAAACAACAAAAAAAAACATAACGCAAAAGAATTTCCTTGTCATTTGAGTAAGCTGATATGCATGGCCTCTTCCTATCTTGACAAAGAGGGGGAAACTTACATAATTTAAATAAGGAGAGAATTAACAGAAATATTATGACTTATTGAAGGGAAATATCAGAGACTAATGGGCCAAAGGGAAAAAATACTACAAAGGCACTAAGGTTTTTAGACTTAATGTTTCCATTTTGCAGTAATTCAGACAGAGACTTTGATTGCCATCTTAAACACTGTGAGCCCTAGTCTTGGAGTTTATGAATTCTTCAATTATTTAATCATCCAACCTACATAATTTTATATGATCTATAAATGAGCTGTACTTGATAGTCCCAGAGCTGAAGAATTTCAGAGACATTTAAGAATTGCATCCCTTCCTTATAAAATACGATAATTTCTTCAAGAGCTTTCTTGCTCATACTGCAAGATGTAAAAACACAAATCACTTTACTGCAGTATTTTCTCTATGGTTGAGTTACAAGTCTGATGTTTACCAAGTATTGAATCGTCTTGTGGCAAAACATAGGGTGGGAGTGAGGAAGTTTGTATTCTAATCCTCACTGTGCCTCAGGCTTTTGTATGAATCCATGGGCAAGTAGTTTAACCTCTTTGATCTTCAATTTATTTTACAGCAAACTGGGGGGAAAATGATACAGTCTGTCTTGCAAAGGTGTCAGGAAGGTACCTTCTGGCACTTTTAGATGGAATTGAGTGCTCTAGAAAATCAAATCTTATTACCTTTTAACCTACTTCTGTCTATTAACCATCAATGGAGATGGGATCAGAGTCCTTACCATTTGCCAAGGGAGGTAGGTGTGTGCAAAACTCAGTTTGAAGATTTGCATAAAGATTCAATATTAACTATTAGAGCCTTCATTAATGAATTCCAAATAGACAAAGACTGGTTTAGTGCCATAATTCACTTGTACTTATTACAATTTCTATGACTACTCAAAATAAATTTCAAATGGGAGGTTAATTATTGCTGCTAAACATCTTCTGTCTTTGAGAGTTGTCATTTGGAATGTATTTTCGAGGCACAATCCACACTTCAAATCAGTTTAAGTTCATAAATAAATGCCAATAGTGGAAAGATAAGCTTGACATCTGGTCATTTGAAGCTGCCAGGTGTATCATATATATGACCACAGCTGTTCACTGTGGTAACTGAAGGGAAAAAAATGAGAAAAATAGAGATAGACATTAGGAACTATCAAGAGGCAGTGCTATTTTATTATTTTAATTACAAGGGGATGCTGATTTGCTTTGTAATTTCAATGTGACGTTGTTGTTGAATGTCCAATATATGACTGGAATTATGCTTTCATACAAGTTTTCAACAAAAATAGAGGCTCCTATTAGAAGGGCAGTTGAAGAACACTAAGTAGAAAAGGGGAAAATTTGAATGATGAATTTTTTTTTTTACCTTAATTTTGGGAGACCCAGATCCATTTCTATGTCAAGGAAGCCATACTACTACAGAGGAAAAGAAGAAATCTGTAAAATCACTGTTATAGGCTGTGACATAAAAGAAATGTATTACAGATTCCTGTCATAAAAGGAATGCATTAATTTAGGGGCTTTTAAGGGTAATTATTTAGATTTCACAGTGTTTTTTCCCAACATGTTGTAGAGCAATGCCCTGCACAGTATATGTATAGATTGGCCCACCTTAACACCCCTACCCCTCAACAAAACAAAACAAAAAAAACCAAACCAAACCAAACCAAACCAAACCAAAAAACCCAAACAAAAAAAAAAAAAAAAAAAAAAAAAAAAAAAAAAAAAGAGAAAAATTTCCC
>JAWWMO010000121.1:66831673-66880666 GCA_035047845.1 Dendrocincla fuliginosa | reverse complement strand
CACCTGACTGCCAGCTCCATCCATTGCTGGAATTGTCCATTCTGGTTGTTTTGGCAGTCCTTGAAGCAGGGTTCCCCAACAGTGGTGGGAACATTGAATGGGGTCTTACCCAACTCTTCTTTTTTCAGATATAGGTAGGAATGTGACTTCAGTGAACTATGAAAATGCTGAAGTGAAAGAATATGGGCAAATTTTAAATGGACGCTTTGTTTGCCAAAGAAGATTTATACTACTAAGGTTAGGAAGAATGGTCTTATTACCAGAATTTCAAAGATAAATATTGAAGTCCCAGGTCTGCAACTTCACATCACTCCATATGTTTTTGAGCAAGTCATCTGATTTCTATGATACAAATCATCATTCATTTTCTTTGTTCTTTCTGACAAAGAATATTTATCCCTATGTGTTTGTAAAGTGCTCATCATACAGGACTCCGAGTCTTTCAACAGGTTAATGAGGTGTAAGTTATAGTGGATATCAGCTACTCTGTAATAACTGCCTGTACTTATGCCATGGTAAATGTCGGTACTTTTCTTCTTCAGTGAGGGATAAGCTGTCTCACTTTTACTGCAGAGTGAGAGGAAGCACTCAGACTGTTGTTAGAGAGTAGCAAAAATGCTATAAATCTATATCCCAGATTACCTTGTGACAATTTATATATGTAGCTGCCTTTCTGTACAGGGATTTTTTTTAAGTCAGCTATAATCAGAACATGTAAATAAATTAAGACAACCCTGAAATTGTCAAGTCTTTACCAACAACAGGCTTTAAAACATAAAATTAGGGTTTGTTTGTGATTTTGTTGTTTTTTGTTTGGTTTGTTTGGTTTTGTTTTGATTTGTTTGGTTTTTGTTTGTTTGTTTGTTTGTTTGTTTTTGAGAAATACTGCATCTTAAGCATCCTGTCTGCCCAGGAAATTTGTAACTGGCTTTTCCTCTTTGATTGCTCTCAGAAGACTTGCAATGATTTTTCTTCATTATCATCCTTCTTCTCACCCTCTAAACTTCTGAATGGCAAACCACAAGGTTAAGATTGTGGGTAACTTGTGTTTGCTCATGAGTGGAAGTTAGGTTATTGGTGGTGGATCCAAGCAGTTAAATCCTTCAATCATTAACAGTCACAGCACTTAAAATTGACTGAGAATGAAATTCAAAATTGCATGTATCCCTTTTTTATCTTTCTACTCTAACTTTTGTACACAGTAATCAATGCTTCTTCCTTGTAAATTAAAGTTTTTTCATGTAATTATTAGAAATGGTGGAACACTTATTGGTATAATTGTGTTTTCTGCCAGGAAATGGCGGTGTGAAAAAATTAAAATGAACATAGAACATATGTATTTTTGACTGGTTTAATATCAATATCTGTCCTTTCAGAATAGTCAATTTGGTTGTAACTTGTAAAATGCATAATATTGAGTTAGTCATTAAAATCACCATTACATTAATTTAATAATTTTCAGAATGCATTATTTCATGCAAAATTTAAGGACATTCGAGATTGATTGGCAAAACCAGAGACCAAAATTCCAGAATTTCCTTGAAGAGAGACCTTCCTCTATTTGTCTAACCAGCTAAATTATCTACTGAATTCTGAGCCACATGATTATATCCCTGTTGGTTTGTATTATGTTTTCTTTTCCAGTCTCCAGACCTGATATGCATAAAGGTTGAACCAGGGATCCGTAGGAATATTTTTACAGAAACTTCAGTCCTTTAGTTCTTTGCAGCCTTAGAATTTCCTTCTTCAGCTCTACTCAGTTCAAAAATTAATGTTAGTCCTTAGGCTGCTTTAAAAAATAATCTTCCCTCCCATCATAGCCATGTAGAATGTTGGAAAAATATTTAGTGTCCTTGTACCATCTCTGTATATTAGGCAATATCTTTATTCAGCTTTCATCACACTTCTTTTCCATTTAAGCCAATTCATCATCCCTGGGTTATGGCAACATTTTTTTTTCCTGCCTTTTTTTTTTTTTTTAATAATTTAAAATACAAAATAAAACATTGGCTGTTATTACCAGCTAGGTGCCCTTCTGCTGTGTCTGGTTTGTCACTTTCCTGATCTGGCTTTTTCTTTTAAATCTCTATTTGACTTCTAGCATGCTTTGTTACTCTTTCCATTCCTTTGCTCTCTGAATCTGAAATTGAAATATGGTTATATCAGCTTGCATTTTTTTGCAACTTTACCTAATAGATTTCACCTTGATTACTGTGTTGGACAAAGTTCCCAAGATGGTCTTCCTTTTTGAACAATCTCTGTTTCCCTTTTAAAATGTATGGAAAACAGAAGAAAGCACCCATGCAAATTGCTGCAGTATAGCTCATACCATTTGTTTTTCTAATAGGATCATTATCCAGAATTTTCCTCCTCAATGTTCATTGCCCTTTAATGTTTCCTGTTATCCCAAATTAAAAAGACAACAGGAAATTTGTTTCAAATGTGTTAGAAGAACCATGAAAAGCTTTGAGCAGTTTAAAGTCAAGAAAGGATATTATATTTCCATGCAATTTTTAAATATTACAAACATGCAACGTACAGCAACATCTTCCAAAGGTCATTCAATTGAGTCTTTGTAAACAAGGTATGGTGGAACCCATTTCGCTGCTGGCTAAGATTTGATTCACCATTACCCCACAGCAGTGCAAGCTGCTGAAGCTAATCAGGGGTGTTATCAGCTCCGACTTTTATTGCTTCTGCATAGCAAACTAGGCAATAAAGAAAACTGTAAATGCAGAATTTATTTTTTACAGGGGTGTACCTCATGCTTGGAAGATTAATGAAGAATTCCTCGTTCACTGTTTACTAAAGATACCTCTATTCTATAGTATTTTAATTGTAAATCCCTTATTTGACATACTAACTAATGGTTCCTGCTGAATTAATAAAAGCGACATATTAACTTTAAATCCTTGATAAAATAAAGATTGCTATTTTAATATCCCATCCATATCCTTTATCTTTCTACAGGGGCTTTCAGGCCAGTAGTTTTAATAACATGCATGAATGAAGATGCTCTTTTTTAACACAAATGGTGGCAAAGAGTTTTTCCTTTATATTAGCAGGCAATCAATTCCAATAGCTTTTTAATGCTTTTTTAAAGAATCAATTTTAAAGCAGAAGCTCTTCAGGGGACCCTCTTAAACTTCTTCACAGCCAGTCTCCTAATTTTCTATTACAATGCAATCTAAAGCAGCTACAAAAATAATGCAGATAATGTTTGCTGGGTAATGATTTCCAATTTCCCCATTCCATGTACCCTGTTATTAGGAGGATCATCTTCGCTGTGTAAATTAATTTTCAATTCACTTCAGGGGAACATTACAATGATTTATTCAGCACTGGTGCTGAGGAAAGTGTGGGGAGGATTTTAGCAATCTGAGAAACAAAATCAATTTTTTCTGATTATCCCTATGTTAAAAAAAATCAAGACAAAGGGCTCACAGGAATATCTTAGAGGTTAACATACACCCTACAGAAGCAGTCAGTGTGATCCTAGGTGTACTTACCTGACCAGAAAGGGTAAGGAAAACATGTGAGACTTGCTGGTTTCTCCACATTCTTCAACATTATGAAAGGACTGACTATATTCTAGAGTTCTTTATGTATTATAGAAAACAAAAAGGAGATCAGTTTTTCAGTCACTAAAACTGTCTCTGGTCAGTGAAGAACATTTGCTGTAAATTAGACAAGGAACAGATTGTTTCAAAGTTGGTAGTATGACTGGTAATGACACTCAGGATTTGGGAGAGTTCCAGATTGTGAAGAAAAACAAGAGGAATTTCCACTTTTACAAATAAAGGATGTGTTGTACAGCAAGCATCTGGAAACTAGTGCTCAGAAGACATACCAAAGTGCTCACACACTGCTCATACCACATAAAGTAGCACCTGTAAATACACATAACTGATGAGATCTGAGTGTTTGTTTAATTTGATTCAGTTGTTCATTTTTAAAAGTGAGATTTGTGTCACTGGACTTTGAAAACAAAAATCTGATCCAGGTGAGAGTGTCTTTGCAGAAAAGAGAGAAACTTTGTAAAAGAGTAGAGAAACTTTGGAGTCAATAACTCTGACTTATTTAGATGTTGGTGAGGCAAACTCGAATGACTATTTGCCTTGAGTCACGGTAAAGGGAACCTGAAGTTAGTACAGACTAAACTAGATTTTGATATATATTTGTATTTTATTTTCTAATGTATTTTTCTGTGCTACCTATGATATTCGAACATTATTCAACAGTTAAGAGATCAAAGGGAAATATTTTTTTCATGTGAAAATCTTTGAGAGAAAAGTTGATACTACCCAAGGCCATTCTCATCAACGTGGAAGAAATTGGAATTTTGTTTAGTACGTTTTTAAAATCAAAACAAGTTTGTTAAAAAATTCAAGCCACATCCACATAAAATCAAAGCTTGTGAAATTGGTTCAAGGTCTTAGGGACGACCACATTCAATTACAGGAGAAAAACAACCAATAAGATCTGAATTGTCAAACTGAAAATTGCCACTTTTTGTGGTTACAGTGGTAGGAAGAATACCCCAAACACAATAAATAGCATAAAATCATTTGGTCATAGCCCCAAAGGAGGTTTTGATTGATAATTCTGATTTGTTACTATTGCTAGTGTATCCATGTATCCATGCAATATAAACAAAAAATATTTATTATTGAACTATTGATGCATAATTTGAAGATAAAGGAAGCTTGATTTCAATGAGACCTGTGAAAGATTAAGACTTAAACTTGTGGAATTCCCTCACAGTAATATCTTTCATGATTTTTTTTCCTACATTGTCAGTACATCAGAAATGTGAAAATGAATTTTCTTTTTTTTTTTTTTTTTTTTTTTTTTTGTCATGGGGCCATAGTCAGACAATAAGTATATCACAGTTTTCATGCTTCCAGCATGCTACTAGCATAGTTGTCAAATTGAGTTTTTAGCAGCATGTTTGCAGAGAGCTGAACTGACATTACCTATTAAAAACAAAACAGTAAGAAAGAATAAACACTCATGACAAAACAACAAGTGAAGGTACTGTCTTTTAGGGTACGTATCTAGGCTGCCTGATTTGAAAGAAACTGAAGACTTTTCTTAGGATATGATTTTGAACAAAAAAGTAAAATGAACAAAAGTAAAGAGAAAACAGTGATATTAGTTTTCCCTCTGAATCAGTCAATTGCTAAGTCTGTAATTATAACATACTCAAGTTGTTATGGACCTGTGCATAGAATTCTCTATAGATATAGAGAAATTCTCTATGAATTCTCTATGGATATCTGTTGAGGGTCTTAAGAAAGTACACATGAACAGAAAAACCCTATTGTGGTGATGCCTGAAATATCATGAAAGCTTTTGACAATGAGACATTCAGGGACTTATTGTTGAAGAGACTATATCTGATATATTTTGATAAACCTAAGTATTTTCTGAGTCCATGTAAACTACTGTCACCCACAACATACTGCTGCAAAGAAATCTACTGTTTCAAACAAGATGGAATTAAACAGTGTTCCCTTCTTCTATTTCAAACTTTCTCCCTAATGGTCTCATTCTGTTCCTCCAAGTCTTTTCAACACACATTTCAATGTGCAGTTTCTCAGTTCTTACTTTTCCATGTTTGTCATTAGTTTATTCTTCTTCATATTTCTCCCTCAGTTTGGAGAGAACTAGTTTTTTTTAATCTCCTATATTAGGTAAACTATTCCAAATATGTGATCACTTCTACTACTCTTTTTGATACAATTTCTGCTAAAAACTTGATGTTAAGTAAAGGGAGGCTGAGACAAAGAGAAATAAAGCAACTTACTTTAACTGTCATGAATCCCACATCAGTGCACAAACTTCCATTGTATTTTAAATTATGTTAATTTTACCTTACAATTATTATAATTGTACTTTATTTTTATTTTTAATAGACAAAGTTCTGTGGTATGTGTTCTCACCTTTAATAGTAGTATTAGAGAGAATATTTCTTCTGTGCCTGTTAATGAATGCAACATACAGATTTCATTCCATTACCCTGACTTTACTTTTAAGTGTCCATAATGTGAGAAAAACAGAAGGAAATTCATTTTACCTGAATCTGTCTAGGTGCCCAGTGCCTCTCATCAGTGCTAGGTATTTAGTGCTTCCTTTACAGTCAGTGGGAAGAAATAGGGATGTATCTGGAGAGCTATTCATCCCATTTCAAGTGAGCTGCTTGTGTTACGTGGTCTCAATTGGTCTCTAGAGGATGGGAATAATTGAACTATGGAGGTCCCTCTCTTCTGTACCTCTAGGCTCTCTCAACCATTGATAGCAGATAATAACTTTGATTAAAATTCCAGATAACTAATTAGATGACATTATTCTTATTCCTAGTGTCTAAGTTTGTAGGGGAGAGACAGTAAAAGAAATACTGCGATTTGGTGTTTTCATGGACAGCAAAATGTAGTTAAAGGGGTACCAGGGAGGGTCCCCTTTTCCCTCAGTTCCCACATTCTCCTCAGAGGATAAGGGAAGTCTTTCCTTTCTGTGTAATGTGCATCTCTTACAGTGAGCATCAATCTTCCCATGCTGCTTTAGCCACATATTTTAGCAACACATCCAGATCAGATTGCCCCTACCTCCTTCCAGGACACACATTGCAGTGACAAAGGAAATCCTCTTAAATTGGTAAAGATGTTACTGAAACATGTCCTCCCTCACTAGACTCCCCTACTCTTTCCCCAGACACTTGCAATTTCCTCTCTTTTCCTTTCATGTCAACAAAACAAAGAAATCATTTTTAGCTAGGCTCAACCACAAGTTGGCAAGGATAACATTCTTAAATATCACTGTGCTATTATGATAAGCACAGCATATTCCAGGCAGAAAAACTGCAGATTATGGCAACCTTCAGTAAGCATGGATAATACTAAAAGTTAGAATTTTCTTGTTTAGCACCCAAAAAGCCATTAGTAAGTCTGTCAAAAAGAGAGAGGAAAAAAAAGAGGAAAGCTTATCAGCCTATGGGAGCCTACTTATCTCCCAGATCATCTGTGCATCTTAAGTAGAAAATGACATATACTGACTTTAGAAATACAGTTACCATATTTGAACATCTGAGCTACATGAAAATACCAGAAATATATAATTTTACATTTTCTTCCAGTTTTGAGACTATGAATGTGTAAAAAGGAAAATATGTACTAAAAGTCTATGTCATGGTCTGTCCCCCTTTCAGAAAAAGAAATGTGACCTCTTCACTACTCCAACAAAGTCCAATTCTGTCATAAGTGCAAAACGTCTATCCCATACCCAGTGCAAATAAGGAGATTTGTAGAAAACAGTCTAGCACAGTATTTATCAAAGGATATTGAGAAAAAACCTGCCACTGAGTGATCCTTTTCCTGTTACTACTCAAATTCATGAGTCTCTTAAATTATATTACTTCTTCAATGATTGCCCCCCAAAAGAAGAGGTTAAACAAAGAATTACTAACAGACAATTTCTCAGTAATGAAAGCTGAGCTAATAATAGTAATGAATAATATTTTTATGTCTTTATAACAGCTTGCAAGTCAGTAGATCCTGAAGCCTTTACCAGGTGTAGGCTATCTCATCTTCTTATATGAGGGAATACCAATGAATCAGGACTGGGCCGTTCTGTATAATTCCCCTCATGTGCTCTTCTAAGATTTCTCTGGAGCTCAAGGATCTGCAAGACTCAATTCACAGAATTGCATAGGTTTGGATGAACTCTAGGAAACCAATAAGTCTGATTCCTTACTCAGTACAGGACGAGCTTTGAAATTGCATGAGGTTGCTCAGAGCCTACTCCATGATTTTTAGGTATTTTCAAGGATTGAGATTCCAATGCCTCCCTGCACAGTCTCTCCAGATTTTGACCACTATCACTGTGAAGACCTTTGTACCAGAATGTAGTAAGTCTGAGCTCAGCTAAAGTTCTGATTTCCTCAAAACCCAGCTGCACTGTGTGATACTAGACCAAGACCTTCAGGAAGCACAAGGTTGGCTTTGTCTTCCCTTTGCTGGTTACATGGCATTGAGCCACCAGCACAGTATCAAGATGCCCAAAATAAATGAAAAGCAATGGGTAAGTGGAGCACAAATTCCAGACTAGTTCCATGTGTCTTGTCTGCCCTCATAGCATAACCTGGCTTATCTTCCAGAAGACAGTAGAGCAGATGGACGTTTCAAGAAGGATTGATAGTGGGTTTCTATGTTTTCGCTTTTTTAAAGGTTTCTAAAGATGCTTCTGAAAACCTCTACCTCTGCAAATTACCTGGGTAATATAAGGAATATTAAAGTTATTAGACAGGATTCCTGAAGTGTCACAATGTGGTAGGCCATTAGAAGGATATGTTTCCTTGCCAATTCCAGAGGAACGAGGAGAAATTATGTTAACCTAAAACTTCATGCTGATTTAATGATTCATCCTATTTTTTAAAAAATATCTTTCCATTTAAGAAATTATATTAAATTAATGAAAAATAAATCTAGTTATAAAAGCACTGCAAATCCTAAAATCAGTGAATAACAAATGATACTAATAATACTTACATTGCCTTTTGGTCACTAATCAATCCAATGGGGTCTGCTTTCAGAAGCTGTGATCCTTCATCTGTGATGCAAAAATGACATCTGTTAACCATGAAAAGAATGTCAAGCTGTCCCCAAAGTAAGGTAAATTTCAGTCACAGGAAGAAGAGAATAATATTGGAAAAATGAAGTACAAAACTAAACATTGTCTCTAAAAATATATTTTATTTTATGTCTGACTGGTGGGGCAATCTGCTATTGAATTGGATTTAGGCACATGTTTTGTGTTTATTTTCTCACCCAGAACTGTTACCTATTTTGATAACACTTTTTTTTTTTACAGTAAAGTTATATAGACAACACAAGTTGTATTTTATTTATAGCAAAGCAAATGACAACAAAATAAAATCTATTTTAACAGTGTTGCAACATTTTTAGTTCTTTTACTCAAATTTTGACATAACTCAATAAAATGAAGCCTTACAAAGATCACCTTTATATAAAAGTTATAACTGGACCTGCATGATTTAAAGAGTAAAAAAGAATCCAAAATAATGATGAACTATTTTGACTACAAGTTTCAGCAAAAAAATCCTACTTACTATATACTCATTAGTATTTTGCTAAATTAAAAGGATAGTATAGTCCACAATTGTATTTCTTTTTTTTTTTTTCCTTCAATGAAAGTGAGTAGGTTTTAGTTCTGTATTGGAAAAAATCAACAAGACTATTTGTAAGCACATCTCAGAATGGCACCATTTTCTTCTTCCATAAGACTCTCTTAAATCTAGTTATTTTTCTTTAAGAAAATCAGTTTGGCACAGATTCTTTGGAAAAGGTCTGACATTCTAATTGAAAAGGATAGATAGGCTGACTTTATTTTCCTATATTTTTGTGCAATCTGAAAGCTCAGCATGCCACACTGAAGATGATGGCTATGAATTTCTGTTCAAGAAAATGTCAGAGAAGAAACAACGATGTGTCCTCTCTAGATTGGGCTTTTTATTTGCAATGAAATGCATTTACTTAAGGGCTTTCTCCAGTCCTATGTGTGGATTTATTATTTCTTCTTGTATCAGAATCTGTTCTGAATAATTCTGGGCCTATATGTTTGCAATACTCAGTGAACTAAGGGAAGTGCAACTGCTGTGCAAATAGATTAGATTTAATAATAGAAACATATGTCCAGGGTTGATGAGCAGTTCTCTCCAGTTTGATGAGATCAAAATATTAGACATAATCATGTTTTTGTGCAAGCTTTACACAACAGAAACATTTTGTCATTAAGATTACAGTTTGTTTTTGGCTCAAATTCCTGCAATATCACAGCTGTGTTTTATGAGAACATGCATAAATTCTTTGCAACCGTTTTGGGCTGGATTGACAAATGTCATATTTCCATTTCTCTTTAGAATGATGCCATTACAGTTGATTGTTGATTTTAAATTTTGATGTGTATGAGATTTTTTTTTTAAAAAAAAGGAAAAAAAACACTCAATATTAAAATGAAGCACTATGTAGAACAGTTTTGGTTTATTAGTCTTGAGCTTTATGGCTTTTGTTTTCCATGGACCTTACTCAGTTATGTTCTCTTTCTGAAAGTAATTTTGGATGCAGGAAAGATGGAAGCTATTCTGTAGCACAAAGATCATTCATTTAGTATATGTGCATTTTAAATTAACATTTTAAATCATCTGTTTATTAATATTGCCACTATCTTTTTCAAAAAAAACCCAACCAAAAACCAAACAGCAAACTGAAAACCGAATCCAACTCAAAAGTTAGTGTGTTCTTGCGCTGCTTTTACTGCAGACTTTGTGATAGTGTTTAGTGGCTAGAATACGGCATACTGAGAATGGTAGTGGGGAATTACCTTGACCTTTAAAATGTTCTTCATTTTGGTTGGCTACTCATTCAACTCATCAACATTTACAACCATACTTATTTCTGGGGAAGGCAGAGCTAGGCACTAAAACAGAAAATGTCAAACACTCCTGTACTCCAAGGACATGCTAGACATTCAAATTCTCATACTTTATTATCATAGCAAAATACTGCAACAAGAGTAGGAAATAACCCTACATTAATCTGTACACATGACAGATGGTAACAAAGAGGAAAAATGGCACAAGCCAGCCTGTTACAACTCTAAGATGTTCATTTTGTGGTTACCTTTGGATGCTGTTCGTGCTTTCTCAGATGAGTCATAAACAGAGGGATCCCTGAATGTGACTGCTGGTCTGTACGTGCTCTGCTGGTTCTTCTGCAGTCAAACCTGAAAACCACAGCACAGAGTCTCCTACAGAGGCTGTACCTGCTGCATGCTGGTTACTCTGGCACTTCTGGGTCTGCTCATGATTACACCATTTAAAATACATTTGATTTTAATACACTAATTAGTTAAACATTTAGGAAGACAGTAACATTGAGATAGTAACACAAACAGAAATGTAGACAGCAAGGGATCTTCCTGCTTTAGAGAAGACACTGCAGAATTTTTTTTCAATTTTGCTGGGTTTGAAAAATCTTGTATACATTGCAAGTAAGCAAAACATTTTTGTGCACCTCCCTCCCCCTTCCCAAATGTAAAATACGTGCACTGAACTGTAATGATGAAGCCAGCATAGAAAGGCAAATGTCTAAGAGTGTATCTAATCCAGCAAAATATTGTGGTTTGTAATGAACAGTTTTATCTATTTATTTATTTATTTTCAATGGTCACCTTGTTTGTGCTGTCATGAAAAAGTATTAAAGTGGAAAAAATCCTCAGTAGTTTATCTTGCTGCATCAGAGAATGCAAACTCTATATCAAGGTATTCAGTCTCTGTCAGACCAGTAAATTATTTCCCAGTCATCTTGTTATTATCTTAACAGATAAAACTGGATGAATATATGCGTCCTCTTATGAGCTCGTGAGATTTTCACAAGACATAATCCCTCAAACATCAGCAAAAAATTGTCAGTAAACCCTCACCTTAAATAATGCAACCTGTATTGACACAGTAAGTGTTACTACATCCAGTTATAAGTTAAAATGCCTTTGCAGTGCATTATATTGTGTTTTGGGAAAAATGTTGTGGTTTCATATATATATATATATATATATATATATATATATATACAGAAATATAAATAACCTCTGTACACTTACAAAAAGTTTCACATATAACCTTATATAACCACATATAAATTTGGCATGTTACTTTTTTACAAATTAACTGCTAAGTTACTAAATACCAGAATAACATCTATTAAAGTGGTGTCAAACATGTTTCTAGGGATGCGTACCTGTAATGGAAAGCTAGAACTCATTTTTGGCTTAGGAAGCCTTTCCTGCCTAAGAGTAGTACTCTCATAAATAATTGGGTATTTTTCTTTGCCTTCTTCTTGCATAACAGAGGAAAAAGGCAGTATCTCCTAGTCTGAGGAGAGATGAATCCTCATAGAATTATAAACCATGCCAACAGCGAGCCTGGGGGAGCGAGGCCAAAGGCAATGATAAAGCCCAGGAACAAAAAGAGGGTTTTGCCTTTTTTCAGGCCCTGGGCTCTGGAAGTACAGCCAGTTTTTGCTTTGTAAGATTTTTAGTGTTCTGGTTTTCAAACAAACCTTTTGAATTCTTTTCACTGCTGTGGCATTTTGGGGGATGCCTGCATATATCTTATTTACAATATTGAATATTTAATTTTTCTAAATGGTGTTTACTAGGTGCCTGCAGCCTGGCCACCTTAGTTTATGCCCTTAACAATTTCAATTTCAATAAAAATAAAAATAACTACAAAAAACACCCCCAAAAACCCTAAGCAAAATTAAATTGATTTGTTGTTTTTGTATAAGAAACCCATAGAGCTAATTTATTTTAACAGAGGATCTGATCTAGATAAAGTTTGGCAAGGAGTATCTTAAACCATATGTTTCTCTTGAGTAAATGTTCTGATTTTTTTTTTAAATCAAATTTCCCTTGTGCACCAGTTTTACCATCTAGATAACCATTGATTCAATAAAACAATGTTTATGTGAAAGGAAGAGTAATGACTGGAAAATCACAGTTTATCTGCAATTCTGTTAAAGGAACTTTTTCTTGCTTGTTACAGGGAGGTCATATTAAAAGAAAGAGTTTTGCCTCCATTAAACAAGCAATAAAGACTTTCACAAGAGTAGAGCATTAACAAAATTGCTTTAACCCTGTCAAGTGTTTACATTAGGTTTATGAAAATTTTTCTTTCATTCTCAGTATTGTGTTAATCTTAATTTCTCCCCTGAAACCATTGTGTACCTAGTCAAATAACTGCTGTATTTCACACCAGGAGGGGAATGGATTTTTCACAAATCCCAAGGAGGGAAGGGTGTTAGGATGTACAAAATTTAGGTGTCTTGTTCTTGTCTAAGATTTGCTCAGTGGATATTCTAGTTTTGCAAGAGAGTTTGTGGTGTAGAATGTGGTAAGCTGCTAAATTTGGGGTTTCTCATTTAAACACTGCATTATATTACCCCTGTAACTGGTTCTGTAATGTAACGAGAAAATCATCGGTAGAGAAAATCTTGAAGGACCCAATTAATATCACATTTTTACAGCCATGTCTCTTCTGAGAATCAGAATAAGCATTTCTTGTTGAACAAAAGGTTTCTCATTTCACATTTACCAAAAACTTTTCTAAATAATAAAGTAGGTGACTTTTAAACTTCAATCCTTGGTTTAATATTGAAAGAATGAACAAAGGCTTGAAATGAGCTTTCACATGGAGAGCAAAACAGACACCTGGCATACAGCATACAACATACAACAGATAGCCACTTATGAACCTGTCAGAGAATGAGGCTGGGTCTCATGTGAAATCATGGTTCTAATTACAAAGGAAACACCTACCATGTCACGCTTTCTGTAATACCTCTTTGTTCCAGAATTTCCCATAGAGGGAATAAAGTCTAATTTATTTCCTCAGTAATTGTCTGTAAGGATAATAATTTGAAAGAGTAGGTTAGTGGCTGCAGTACTAGTTTGGCCAACTATCTTTTGTTAGAAGTAGTCTTCTAATGATGGAAGAAACTCGAGTCCTTTAACAACTTGCAGTTCTGTTACAGGTTTTGCTTTTTTCTCCCCCTTGCATTCTGGGGAAAGACATTAATTCAGGGTCTTTTTGTAAGCTCAGTTTCTCCACTACAAATCTCCTCTGAGACAGATAGGAATAGATATCAGAAAATGAGCAGCAACAAGAGATCTATTCTTTCATGATGTCTTCTGTGAAAAACCTTGGACAAGAGTAAAGAATTTCCACATTCATAGAAAGAGAAGATAAGTATTGAAAGACAAGTGATAGATCAAGATCTTCAAAGGTAAAATAAGGTGTTCAGTAGATGGTCTGGGGGAAGATGAGGTGTATGTTTAACTGGTCTGTTTTTTAGAAAGGAAACTGTACTAGTGAGTCACCCACAGTCACAAGGGCAACCTGAGGATAATTTTCAGTTACAAATCTTAATTGCTCAAACCCTTATCTCTTTACATCTTTAAATGTATCTTCCTACAGTTTTGTATTTTTTGACACATAATCAAACATCCATTCTCTCTGCTTCTTTCTGTTTTTTTTTTTTTCTATCTCATATAACCAGAACTTCAACTGCTAAGCTACACAGTCAGCTGCCACAGCTTCCCTTGATGCCTCTACTGACAAATCCCTAACCAGACCTCACCTGTGTGTTGAGAGGAGAGAGACCACATACAGTCATGGATACCAACATTACCACGTGGCACAGGTCAGTTTGTTCCAAGTCAGGGAAATGACAGTTATCCCTGCCTATCTCCTGCGTGCTGCCAATCCTATCCTCAAGTCCTGAACTTCTTTGAGGAGAGTTTCTCTGAGGCAGGTAATTAGCAACACAGGATGATCAGATATGAACACGTGAATGGGATGGAAAGAGTTAAGGAACTAAAACGAGGGAACTGGAGAGAAGCCAGAGGGAGCTCCTTACTGAAAACTGGGTAATACAATCTCTTCTGGATCTTCCAGCAGCAGTTGCTCTGAGAAAACACAGGGTTTGAAACACCATTATGCAACTAGATTTAGATGCAGACATTCACAGTGGCATGGGATAGAAGATATCAAAGCAAGATATTATTTCTAATTTAATGTAAAGATGACTTTTGGCCACTTTCACACTTCCTGTGTCCTGAGTCAGGTTTTGGGGTTTTGTTTGTTTGTTTTAAATACTGAAACTTGTTAGTAAAGTTAAAGATCATGACTTAAGCCGTAAGATATTCACTGAGTCAGTCCTCTAAAACAAACTAACAGGACACAAGGTAGAATTTCTTTCATGAGAAGGCATGTTTCTATTCATCAGTTCAGTCTGATTCAAATCAGTTGATAAATGCTTTATTCCCTTTGTTCTTTCTTTTTCTTAACAATGAATGAAAGTTTCAGTAGATGTATTAAATATTCTTCTTTAAAACACCAAAATGTATTAAGTTCCAAACGTGCATTGTGTTCACTTATGCAGCCCTGGTGCAAATTTCTTGCTTTATTGGACTTAGCTGTGTCATTCTAGTGTTATAAATTCTGGATTCTGAGTGACTGAATCAGCCTGACTTACTATTTCAGCATCTGCATTTAATTGCATTTTTGATATTTTTCACCTCTTTGTTGGAAAGAGAATAAAATGCTCAACCAAATTTTCAGCCATTATGAAATGACAGAGCACAAGTGGAAATACATGGACTTGCACCAGTTCAGACTGAGGAATACCATTATATTTTCCTGAAGGTAGTAGATTAGAAAATAAGTTTTGAATTTCAGGTTCTATTTATTGGTATTTTTATTTTATATAAGAACACCATAGCAATATCAAAAATACTGTGTTCTTTCTTGTTTAAAAGGCTTATTAAATTCCCTCTTGGACTATAATACAGCTGTTATACAGCTGAACTACAGACTTAACTGTAGGGAGTGTTATAGTCAATTTGGTGTGTAGTATTACACAATTGAATTCAATATTGTTTTTCCTCAAGCAAAACAATTTTCAGCCTTTCATTCAGGGATGATCACACTTGTTTAACTAACAGCATTAGGTGTGGCCAGGGATTAGTCTTCATTTTCTCCCTGAGTGAATCCACTGAAACTTGTCTTGATGTACAGGAGCTCTGAGCAACACAGAGTGCATCCCCTTGTGTTAACGCTGATGTGTCTCAGTTTTTGCTAAAGACTAGGACTTAAAATAAGATGACTGCTGAAATGTGGCTGGTAAATCTTGGACTTCCCACCCAGGGTCTGACCCATGACCTGACAGGGCTCATGATCTCTTGTTTTTCTTGGTTTGTGCAAGCAGATATCTCAAACCAGAACAGCCCAGAAAATGTGAATGAACAAAAAAGTAATAAACAAGAACCATTATTTGGGGAGAAATGTATAGATTTGCATTTGAATACATATTTTTTCTTATGAGGTATATCAGACTATTGAAATGGGCTTATACACTTGGCTGACAATAGAAGATAGTATAAAGTTTGGGATCAAAAATTCTACATCCTATAAGGGAAAAACTAATTCTGTTTTCAAATATTTCTCCTTATTTTTCTACCTTGTTAAAAAAAAAAAAAAGAATTATGAAACAATACATACACTTTAATGTTCATGAAACTGTTAATAGTCCCAGAAGAGCAAATTGATGCTCTTCTAAATGATACACTACAGCAAATATTGAATAGAATGTAATCAAAAGTAATTGTTTGATGAATAATAATGTGACAGAGTCAGATTTACAAAGTGCTTGAAAGACAGTTTCTAGAAGATGTTTATATACGTAAATGTTTCATGCTTTGTTTCAATGCATTTTGGTAGTTTTGTTTTGGGGAGTTTTTCTGATTTGGAAATCCAAGCTGATGTAAAAACATATATCTCCACATCGTTAGCAATACTGTACAAATGCATCCCGTGCAAAACTCAAAGACTGTGAAGTAGCTCTGCAAATCTATGAAATTTGTCAAATAATTCCATATATTCCAGAGACATAGGGGAAAACAACTCAATCCCCAGAAGACAGAAGGAAATGTTTATTTTAAACCAGATTTGATTTCTGAAGTTCGAATGCACCAGGTAAGTCAGACCCCTAAATATTAGAATATCTAGATTTGAAAATAATTATATATTAATGGGAAGAAAAACTACGATCAAATGAAAACTGTACATGAAATGTTTACAAGTTTGTTTTTATTCTCATTCATACTTGAAGGAGAAATTGTCTAAAGAACACAATTTACCATGGGCTAATAAGTAATGAGGTGTAAGATTGTGCACACCAAGTGAGGCAGAAAAGGACCTTTTTGCAAATGGTGTGACATCTATTGTCTAGGCTGCCATATGTGTTATAAAATGGTTCCCAAAATTGCCCATTTGTTTAATAGTTTCCTAGAATCATCTCAAATTCCAAAATCAATGAACAATTCACTGAAGTTAAAATCCAGCAAAGACAAAATTGATTGCACCTCCCATGCATCTGTGTCCATAATAAATACTAATGCATACCTATTTGCCAAAGGCTTGCTAATAGTTTCAATTCTCAGTTGGAGCAATTAATTGAGACCCAAATAATTTATTCCAGGAAATCCTGACTAAGGGATAATAATAAAATCCTACAGGATAGAGATACTGTCAGGGAAAATTTGAGAACTTTCTTGGCCCATCTATATGCCTTTTTAATAAACCGTCTCAAGGACAATAATTCTAGTTGGATGTACAGCAAGAAGATGTTGGATGTGCAGCGGGAAGATATTGGCTGTCAAGAGTTGATCATATCAGACACTCTCCAAATGTATGGGGAAATGAGTTTGATCCCTCCAGCAAAAGCAGTAGCTTGATCCAATCTCTTCTTCTGTTGGATAACAACATAAGCACATAATGAACCCTGAAGATAATTAGACAGCAGACAATATGTAACTCAGAACATTACAAAAAACATTAAATGTCACTATTGTACCAATATAATATAAGCTTATTTAAAGGTAATTAAAATAAAGTATATCAAGAAATGACAATCACAGACTTTAGAAAAAAGGAATAATAACTTTTCATATTTTACTAGTTCTGTGTAATGTAAAGTTAACATTCATTTTTTATGTTCCACTTCACAATAAGTTTGGATAAATGCAAATTAGGAGAGGATAGCAACCTCACTCAGGACATAATAGGTGAACCATAAAGATTTATAGAAACATAATTATGACATTGTGCCAGCCAAGACAATGACTGCCAAACCCACTAAGGTAGAAAGTTTCTTAATCAGTCTTTTGAGATAATAAAAAAGATTGCCTGCCCTCCTGAAAAGTGGGAGGAAAAGAACATCTGCTCTCCTTTGCTAAATGCATTAGACTCCTGCTATTCATCTTCTGAAAACAAGTATTTTGTATCTAGAATGAGATGTCTCTTTATTGCATTTACCTATTGAAAATAATAATAATATAATAACAACCATTATTATTTTTATTATTAATAATAACAGCAACAAACCCAATAATAATACAATTGTAGAATGGTTTGGGTTGGAAGGGACCTCAAAGATCATCTAGTTTCAATCCTCTTGCTGTGGCAGGGACGCCTCTCATTAGATTAGGTTGCTCAAAGCCCCATGCAATCTGCCCTTGAACACTGCCAGAGATAGGGCATCCACAACATCTCTGGGCAACTTATTCCTGTGCTTTATCACCCTCCCAGTAAAGAATTTCTTCCTGACATCTAATCTAAACCTACCATCTTTCAGTTTGAAGCCATTCCCCCTTGTCCTATGACTACAGTTCTTGATGAAGACTCCCTCTCCAGCTTCCTTGTAGGTGCCCTTCAGATACTGGAAGGCTGCTATGAGGTCAACCAACTTCACCAATAATAGCAATAATAGTAATAGTAATTATAATGATGAAGACAATAATAATAATGTAGTGAAAATAATAGTATTAATTTTCAGGGTTAGGAGCCTTTTAAACCTCATATGGGTTTGTTTCTATAACCTGAACCCAACATCCTTACCAGGCTACTTCTTACAGATCTGCTCTGGTCCCAAAGAATCTGTCAAAAGCTCTATCACTGATTTATTTTGCATGGGCTGATTTTACATCTTCCACTTGACTTCGTATAAGTCTACCTTCCCACGGACTCCACTGAAAGTCAAGCACAAAGTACTATATTTGTGTGAACTCTTGCAACATCCACTCCATTAGGTTCTTCTCAAAGCCTAATCAACAGCAGATAAATATGATAATAAAAGCATGTGAGTATTCTAAACTAATTGTTGCAATAGCTGATGAGGAAATAACTGTCAGTATCTTCAGATAGTATGTGGTCATTACAGTCCCCATTACAGAATTGGATCATTACAGTGCTTTGTCATCAGATTCTTTTAGTATTACTGTTAATATTGGTATCCTTATCTTCTATTAAGTGTTCCTTTGTTATATCTAAGGGAACTTATATATTTACCATAAGCTTCCCCTGTATTAACTATAAAAGTGTACACTTTGAAATGCTTTCAAATTGTACTGCTTCTGAACTGCAAGTCTAGAACAATTCCATTTAATTAAGCAGGCCTAGCACACTATTACAAATGCCACCAAAATCTCGTTCCTGATGGTTGCATTTGTTTCCAATCTCTAGATTTTTACAGGGCTGTAAGTTTTGTTTAGATATAGCCTAGATATAGCCCACCTGATTCAGTGCATCTAGTTTTAAAAGGAGTTATAAAACATAAATTTTGTTAATCTGGAATTAAGTTACAGTTCCTAAAATGTTAATGCTTCCCAAGATCTGTAGCCTTTTGGATATTTTTCAATACTTAACATTGAAAATTTTACTGGAGAACAAAAACTTTGGTAAAGCAGTATAGATCTTTACATTTGATTTCTTGAAATAAAACCAGTCAGTTCAAAACAGACTATTGATTGCATGAGAGAGATCACAACTTGATTCTATTGTACTGTAAAACTGTTAGAGCAGATTTTATTGTGAGTATCATGCTTTACTGAGTACACCTTGGAGAAATGGTCATCAGGTTACAGATGTAGTGCCAATTGCCATTTCCATGCCAAGAAGTTTGTGTAAAACAAAAAATGAAAAATAAAAATGAAAGAACCACTCCTCCACACCCCAGCCTGATTACAGTGCCAGTCCTTTTCTCTGTGTTTGATTATAGTACTATGGTATAGTATCATTTGTCTCCTCACATATGCTTGCAAGGTCTGGGAAGATGAATTTTCCAACTGTGTCAAAAAGAGCTTAATGCAAACATCAAGCAGTGAAGCACTCAGTAGATGGAAACCTGAAGGATATAAACAATTGATACTAATGGAGATATTTACTGTTTGAAGGCTAGGTGGCATAGTGAGCCAAACACACTGCTCACATATGAAGACCCATGTTCAGGTTGCACCATTCTTGCCTGATATGAAAATGAAAATGCTGTAAAAATAATGTCTACCAACTCAGAATTTACATACAAAAAATATAACAAGGCTCAGCTAACCAACTGTGCCTGTCATAACAACAGAAAAGGAACACATACATGCTGTTAGAGTCTCTCAGCTGACCAACATAAATCTCCAGCTATAGGAGGTATTTTCATTAAACAAACTAACTCAGTTGAGATCACATAAACATACCTTCAGAAACAGAGAGAATTTGACAAACTCGGAGGAAGTTGCCTAAGCTCTCATACTCCAAGTGACAATTAAGTAGACAAATAGACTAAAAGTGATTGAGAGTTTGGAATTTGGAAAGTTTGGAGAATCTGAGCACCTATGTAAGGACAATTTAAGTGGGAGGGACAGGGAGAAACATGAAACGCATTGCAGTGATTATTATGAAAAACAATGCTCTGCCTTGCACAGTCCTAAAAATTTCAAATCAAAATATCTAAGAAAAATAGAACTGCTTCCCCAAGCACTGCTATCTTAAAACAGGAAATTCATATGTTTACCTACCTAACATATAGGCTATCTATTCTAAAACAACCTGTATTTAAGAAAGCAGAAAATTCACCATGGATGTGAAAAAAAAACAAATAAAAATATATTAAAATGTTCTTTCAGGAAAATTTACCTTACATGAAGAGGAAGAAAAACAGATCTGAAAATCTCTTATCATTGGATGAACCCCAAAAAAATTTGATGTGCTAAACATAGATGAGCTCTTGGAAAGGTCAAATGGGATTGATAGATCAAGATTTTGAGAACAGTTCCATAAAACAGCATGCTGTTTACTGTAGCAGTTTATTATTTAGGTATCACTTATTCTTGCAGCTGTAAGTGATCCTAATCCAGAAAGATCTAATTTGCCAGCAAAACCTATTTATAGGGAAGAAGACTAGGCATCTGAGAATGTCTAATCTTAACATCCAGTAAAAGATATCAGTCTAGCTCCCTATTTTGAGACATAGTACTGGCTTAAAACTAATTTTTAGAAAATTCTGCATTCTCCAGGATCACCTCCAAAATTTAGGTAGCCTGGCAAGGAAGGAAAAAATATAAAAACAGAAAAAAAAGGGGACAATGGCACAATGAATTTTGCCTAGAGAAGCTATAGAATGAGCATTTATTACTTCTTCCCCTTTCTACAACTAATTCTAATTCAGCAGGTATTCTAGAGGGTACTAATGGAAACAAAGGTATGAAAAAATTACAGAATCACAGAATACTAATGGTTGGAAGGGACCTGTGGAAATCACCTAGTCCAACCCCCTGCTAAAGCAAGTTCATCGAGATCAAGTTGCACAGGATTTGCATCTAGGTGGGTTTTCAGTATTTCCAGAGAAGGAGACTCCATAACTGCCATGGACAGCCTATTCCAGTGCTCTGTCACCCCCAAAGCAAAGAAGTTTTTCCTCATATTCAGATGGAGCTTTCTGTGTTTCCTTTTGTGTCCATTGCCTTTTATCCTGTTGCTGGATGCCACAGAAATCAGTGACACTCCACCCTCTTGGCATGTGCCCTCAAGATATTTGTAAGCATTGATCATATCCCCGCTCAGTCTTCTTTTCTCCCAGCTAAACAGGCCCATCTCCCTCAGCCTTTCCTTATAAGAGAGGTGCTCCAGCCCCCTCTTTGTTACTCTCTGCTGGACTTGCTCCTGGAGCTCCATGATGGGCAGCTCTTGTACTGAGGAGGCCAGAACTGGACTAAGTACTCAAATGCAGCCTCACCAGAGCTGAGCAGAGTGGCACGATAACTTCTTTCAACTTGCTGATAATGTCTTTCATAATGCACCTCAGGATACCACTGGCTGTCTTGGCTACAAGGACATATTGTTGATTCATGCCACTACTTGCATGCTCAGAATGATTAATTGTAATTTAAACCAGGCCTCAATCCAATAAATGTGTGTTTTCAAAATAATGACTGGTAGAAAAACATATTTGGTCTTCCTTAACATTCACTGTTCCTTGTGAATGATGTTAAACTGTATAAAATGTTTTTCTATGTTGTATATTTACACAGATGAGGTTATATGACACAGTCATTTCCATTATTGCCCTGTAGTCATTAGATTCAGCTTCCTCTCAGTGATGATGAGAGAGATGCATTTGCTTCATTCCCACTCATTAACCAGGTATGGGGAACCAAAAACAATCTGTAAGGAATATTTAAATCAGTTCAGTACTACCCTTAAGCTCTGAAGGGTTCATTTACAGTGGCTTTCAGAAGTGGGCATTTGATTTTGATGCAGTTCATCATTTTCACATTTGTAGAAAAGTTAACAAAATCACAAACAAATAATTTTTTTAGTTTCCATATGGACATGTGATACTTAACGATGGGAGCACAACCAGCCTTGTTTTTGTGTATTCATTAGACTGAAAATTTTCTTGAGAAACTTAATGAAAATTCTCATTCATAAAATGGAACTTTTAACTCAAAGAACACATTAATCTCATCAATGCTGTTGCAGTCTATTGACTTCTACTTTAGGTACAAATCTGGCTGCTTGGCAATTAAATTTAATCTGGAAAGCTAGTAAGCCAAAAAAGAAAAAAAAAGAAAGAAGAAAACAATATCCAGTGTAAAATAGATACAAGTAATCACAGACAAAAATATGTTTTGTGCAACAGCTTAGGCAATGACCAATTCCTTGGAGCCTATCTGTGATTGCTTGCTGCTAATCATCATCAGTTTATGCTTGTTCTCTTCCCCTTTGAAAATAATGAAGTGCAGCAAAATATTTTCATATTATAAGTCTATGTCAGCATCATAGCTTTTTTCCCTGAGCTGAGTTAGACAATGTTTGTTTTCCTCTGACTCTAAAATAAAGTACTCCAAGATAATTATTTGTGCAGAAAGCTCTACATAAATCCAAGTTTTGTACTATGTGCTTTTTTTTTGTCCATTTTTTTTTATCATTATCAAAGCAGCAGTGCTATAGATTAGTACATCATCACAAAGCAAACCAATTTGTACTCCAGTCTCAAAATCCAGGGCTTTGGCATTCCTTTTTGCTAGTAAATTGATAAAAATATAACCACATAAACAAAACAATCAGTTTGTGGTACTTTGCTGATGATCTGGGAATGGAACAGAAATCAGAGGCCAGACTCAGATATTTGTACATCATGGTGCATATATTTGCAAAGAGTAAACAGCAATGCTGTGATTCCTGACACATAGTCAGAGTCAAACACTCCAAGAATTCACCTTCTTCATGGAAACTTGCTCTCCAAACTCTTTGTCAATGTCTAACTACTTCAGGGATATCTGACTCTTCTTCCTTTGTGAGATCCCTGCCTGTGGGATTTTCTTTCCTTCATCCTCTTGTTTCTACACACAAATCCTATTTCCTGGTGCTTGAAGTCAAGCACAAGAGAAAGCCTAGTCAACTACATGGACCAGATTCTGCTCCAGCTTGCATTGGATTCTAGCAGCCAGCTGTGTTGTACGAAAAAATGTAACTGCTCTTTTTATGCCGATCCTGCAAAAAAATGTGTCCTGTGGGGACTGTTAAAGAAGGAACAATGAGACAAAAGAGATTATGCTCCTTTCTTTCAACTAAACACTGCAGGAGAAAATAAAATGCTAAGGAAACTCACTCACTTCCAGGTAGACTGTAAATGCTCTTTAACCTTTCTTCAACTTTGTCTTGCTATGACTTCAACAATTTTCATTCGGCATTGTACATAATAAGAAACAAATCACTCTTGCCTTTTAATATCCTACTGTGTAACCCAAACCTATGTTTGTAACTAGTTAGCTCTACAAAATCTACATGAAAGCATCTATCCATATAAATAAAACCTGAAATGCACTCAAAGAATGAGTGGGTTTTTTTGTTTTGTTTTGTTTTTTTTTTTAAAAAAAAGTACTTTAAAAAACGAATTTGCAAAATCGTTTGTAAGATATCAGTTTTATGGAAACCACACACATAAGATTAAATGCTTGTGACTGTAAAAATGTGCTTACAGTGAAACTGCTGCATTGTGAATGTACCTCTGTTCATCCAAGGTGCATTAGAAAAGATAAGCTAAATCACAGCTCCACTGAAGAAGTTTTTTCACTGGTTTAAAAGCACTGAGATTTCATCCTTTTTCACTGATTTTGAACTGAAATTGACCTCAGAAAAGAAATTATCTCTATTTTCACCATACCTTTCAGAAACAAAAATGTTATGTTCTTTAAAGCTGCGTAAGTTTTAAGATCAGCACATAGTATCTCAGAACATAAAAATCTAATTCAGAAAGTTATTTTCTTCATTCAGTCAGTCAGTCATTCTCATACATTTATTTCTACTTAGATTTTAATTATTTTTTGCATTTAATTACATAATCCCTTAAGGAAATGTCAAAGAAAATCATGTTAACATGTTCCATTTCAGCGCCTGTTTTTCCCCAAAAGGTGTTATTGTGACTTAAACCTCAAAATCATATTGTTATTTAACTGACAATTAATATTAAATAAAACTACAAGTCCGATATATGTTTAACATGCACAAGATTGGTTAAATCTTTTATGCAAAAGACATGGTGATAGAATATAAAGTATTCTCAGAGTATCATCTCTGGACTGGAATTTTAACTGGGAGGCACTGGTGTTGCAGTAAGTAAATGTGGGTTTCAAGGTGAACTCAGCACCTCACTGAACTCATATTTGGATGATATCTTGTTTAGAAACCAGTCTCAAACTTCAAAAAGCTTTCAGATGGGGACAGCTAGATGGCGACTAAAGGAGTACAACTTAGGTGTAGCTGCCTTTATCAGAGACCATTTCTCTGTTTTGGCAACAATAATTCTTCCTACAAGAATCAGGCCTAGAATCATGAAGATGTATCTCTGCCCAGGAAAATGTGGATACTGGATAAGAGTGAGACTTCTCTTTCCATCAGAATTTGATTTTAAAACTTGCTTTTCTTAGATCTGGGATCTAGAAGCACGGAGCTTGTGTATTAGGTCAGAAGAATTTCCCTACAGATGGAAAAAGTGAAGAAACAATAAGAGCATTAGCTATTTTGTAGTGTTCACATTTAAAGAACATGGAAGGCGGACTTTCTACAGATTCATCTAGAAGTAAAGTACCCTATGATTCAAAAGGAAAGGAAATATTGCTACCTCCAATGAAAAGAGATGGGAGGTATGGAGATTTTTTGGTTGGTTGGTTTGGCTGGGTGGGTGTTTTGTTTCCTTGGTTTGGTTTGTTGGTTTTGTTTGTTTGTTTGGTTGGTTTGATTTTTTTTGTTTGTTTGTTGGTTTGGTTTGGGTTTTTTTTATGTTTATTGGTTTATTTTTTTTTGGAGAGGTGTGGGTGATTGCACTGAGTTGCAGAATGAAAGTAAATTCCATGATAAACACATTTACTAGTAATACCAAGCACTTTCTCTCAAATTCAGGTCTTGAGAAAATCCCTTCAGAGGCATTTCAACTCTACATATATATAAGAATTTCTGTAAGACCCATAATTTCATATAAACTTTTTATGGGCTTAATGAATCCTAATTTTTTTTTTTCACCTCTTAGAGTTTTAATTTTACCCTGCACCAAAATTTTAAAGGGGTTATAAGGCAGGTATCTTTCAGAGACTTACAAAAGTCTCACATTGTCACTGTGTCTATGCAATAGATGCATTTTACTTCTACCTCTAGCTGTCTAGCTCTAGCTCCCATGTTTACAGAACAACATATACACTTAAGGGTGGCCCAGGAGGTACAATACTGTTCCATGGCATTTCCCTGGCAAGTAAACCAACCTTCCAGGGAAAGATTGCCAGATGCCAAACACACAAGCAGTACTGTACTGTACATGTAATGATGACTGGTGCAGGGAATCTTAAATGCCAGGACTGAGGAAAAATGAATCTAATGTTTAAACTAAGCTAATAAAATCAGGGGGAAAAAACCTGATGTATTAAAGAAGGAAGTTTAAAAAACCTAACAACAATAATAAACAAACAAAAACCAAAACCCAAATAAATAAACAAACAAAGAAAAACTCAAAAAAACCCAGAACCTCCTCCTGTTTCCAAAGTATTGATATTTGACAATACCTGGAAAGTCAATTTCTATTTGTAAAGGAATTAAAACCCTAGGAGAAGAACAAAAAAAGTCAAAGCAGTTTGTATGAGACAGATTTCACATTGTGTCAGTAAATTTCAGGAATATAAAGGAAATTCAGATAAAAAATGAGGGGTGTCTCAGAAAAAGCTTCTTAATATTTCATCAAAATTAGGTACATAGTAAGATTCCCTCAGACACAACACAGTTTTAAATCATCTGTGGAAACAATCCCTTGCTTGGCTTGTTTAGTGAAAAGAAATAGTGGCTTTCACTCTTTTTTTTTTTTGTGAAAACATTACCAGCAATTCTATACAGCATCAATAATGACAAAATGACCTTTAAAGGTCCGTTTCTACCCAAAGTATTCTATGATTCTATGAAAAAACATAGTGGCAGACATTGTTATTTTATAATTTCTGCCAGGTTTTGGCTTTCTTCACATCATGGAACCAAACTTAAACAGTAGAAAAAATGAGCACACAGCATACATTTGCAATAGTAACCGCATCCTGACTCAGCACTGTTGCAGAACATAAAACTTTGAAGAGGGACTTGGCTGTAACACTGTCGAGTGCAGACACAGTGCAAGGTCGTGAGTCAAGCAAAATAGCTGTCAGGGTTATTCCCACCAAGATAATTAATTATTCAGGCAGTGACGGCTGCAGAAGAGCTGTGCTTTTTCTTGTGCGTGGCCAGGCTTTTCATAGCAAGGAGTAGGGAAATTTTCTTCATCTTTATAGCATGAACAAAAGGATCAGGCACAGTTCTAAGTCCCAATTATATGAAGGGGAGAAAAGATGTCATAGAAGAAATTTTATGACTACATGGTTGCATTGGCTAGTAAGGTACTCAGTTTCCCATCTAACCTAACTTTTAGACTAAAATGAGGCTGAGATAACAGGTAAATGAGCAATAATAGAGGAAATAATAATTTAATAAGTTTTCATTAGCAAAAAATATCTTCATTTTACTTGGGGCTAATTTAGAACTGACAAACACAAAAATAAAAGCTTTTGTGGAAACGTAATCTTGTACTCTTATTGGTATTTCATCACTACTTTTTATGAAAGAAAAAATTTGACCTATTTCCTAGTGCCAGTTTTTTATCACCAGTTTAAAAATTATATTTTTCAATGAAAAATCATTTTTTCTTAAAAATGTTATTAGAAATAATGATCATTATATCAGGTAGAGCTATAGTGTAGTATTCTTATTTTCCAAACTGCAACTTAAAATTTATTGTTAAAATGTAAAAGTGAGATACAATCTTTTAAAAACACAATGTGAGTGTCTGTGTTCTGTGTCAGTAGGCACAGATCATCAACTGCTTTTTTGCATTTTTACATCAGCTGCTGGTAGCATGGTCCAGTTACTAGAGTGTGGGATGAACACAGCCTATAGACCAGAAAAGGCCAAATGTGTCCTAAACTTGTGTGCTACCACCCATACAAGTGGTTCTAAATGTACAGCCAACACTCTGCCAATGTGTCAAGTAAGAGGATTTCCACAGCTGGGATCTGATCCTGTCGATCAGACCATGCTGACTAAAACACAGCATCTGCTCACTCCTTATGAATTTTTAACACACTGACTCTACATTAACATTTAATTAGAGCTTGATTATATTTACTAGACTTTGGGGTAAAGCTTTCAAGCAATGAAAAGTTAATGTTTAATAATAGGCACATGGAAAAAATAAACTTGCTTCTTTAATACAGTTTTGTCTTTTTGCTTCATTGCTTTTTCCCAGAAATGTTATTTTCCACTAAAGAGAGAGGAGGAGTCATTGGATTGCACCCTATCAGGTTACATACATCAACCCCAAATTATCACAAATAACTGCAGAGTGGAGGAATGCACTTAGAGGAGACACATCATTGAGTCGTTTTAGAAATGACTTGCAAGTGTCATGCATTCAGCAATGAAACAAGTATTCACATCTCCTCTGATCCCAGTTCTTCATGTAGGAACTTTGGTGTCTCTCCACTAGACCTCTTTTGGACTTCCAGTTCTGTTGTGATTTTTTAGCTCTTAGGATCTATTTTTAATTTATTCAAAGCCCTGAGTGAAAGTTTATGATTTATTCCCTCAGTCTGCTGGCTAAGGTCCTTGTATTAGGACCCAGGATGTTTCTCTGCTGCCAGGGGCAAAAAGGTCTGTGGATCATTGCCACAGTTCTTTGCTAGGCATTGCAGAAAGGACTTCATCAGAAGGGTAACCTACTCACTTTTCAGAGAATTCTAGTATTCTCAATGTACTGAAAATTGCTGATATCAACACCTTCATTCTTTCATTTCTCAAAAGGCAGGCAATTACTTTTTTATCTGGTCAGAAGTATATTCTGACAGAATATAAACTTGCTGTGTTTGGATGCTGGCATGCAGCCACAAGACTTAGCAGGTACTTCACTGTCTATCACACTAGGAGGAGCATCAGGGGATGTGCTGCAACTGTTGCTCCCTGCTTGGGAGCTCTGAGTTCTGTGCTCATTACTAGGAGATGCGACAGGCAGCTTCCCAAAGCGGTAGTACTGTTTGGCAGGTACAGAGGCTAAACATGATTTACCCTCCCCTTTTATGCACTGGAGGGAGGTAGAGATGAACAATAACTCAAGCAGCACAATATTTTCTTTTGGCAGCTGCTCTGGAGTACCTGGGCAAATGTGTTGTTTGGTTTGTTGGATATGGCTATGGAAGGGTTCTACACAACCCTTCTGCAGGTCAGTACAGCTCTGCTGCCCTGTAGTCTCATTAAGGATTCAAATTGCACTATATGTTGCAGTTTTTATCTATGTGACAGATTTGAGTTCCTGATTATCCATCATAAGAAAGACCAACATGTCTTTCTGTGAGACTGCTTGTGTGGGATTCCAAGGACTGCTGCAGAACACACCTGCCTCTGTGACTCCTGTTGTCTTTTCTTTGCCCTCCACCCCCCGGCATTGTGTCTGACTCTCACTGAGGCACTGCTCAGCCCTGCCTGTTCATCTTTGACATTGATTTGAAAGCAGTCAACAAAGATGATCAGCTAAGAACTGATGTAGAAGTCAGTATTCCCAGCAGAAAGAGAAGTTGTCGCATTAATCATAAGAACAAGGAGCAGTGTAAAAGCGCTACCAGTGTGAAAACGGCAATCATGTGGACAATGTATCCAGGTAGATGGAGCAAGAAAGGGCACTTCCAATTCACTGTGATGTCTGGTTTGCACTCAAACTGATCCTTAAACCTGAACATCCTACAGGTAGAGTGATGACACCCATTAACCTTCACATTATTGTGAGGTAATGAACCACTTTTGCATTTCATCGTGTGCTGTGGAAACACTCAAGTTACTGCAGATTAGTTCTGAGTGCAGGGGTGTGCAAGATCTTATTCCGCATTGCACAGCCTGGAGAGACAGTGTGACACCACAAGAAGAGTGTCACTAATTTATATATATATATATATATATAAGATGCATGCTACTCTATTTGTCTGATAAAATATCTGTTTTATTATTGGTACTATAGGTGGGGGAAAATGGTATTTATTT
This sequence comes from Dendrocincla fuliginosa, assembly GCA_035047845.1. Taxonomy (NCBI): domain Eukaryota; kingdom Metazoa; phylum Chordata; class Aves; order Passeriformes; family Dendrocolaptidae; genus Dendrocincla; species Dendrocincla fuliginosa. The sequence continues at coordinate 66,851,109 of JAWWMO010000121.1, read as the reverse complement.
TACCTGCAGCATGTTCTTTCATACCACAATGACACTAAATTTTTAAGAAGGAGTTTATCATGTTTTTATAAGGTTTTGTGAGACTTGTATACACATTTGTGCTTTTTCTTTGACCTGACTATAGTATTAAAAAACAGAACTACTGCAAACCAAGATTTTTTTTTTCCCAATACAAAGAAACCCACTTTTAGAAAGGATTGAAATTATAATTTTTTATTATGATAATGTGCAGAAATGTCAGCCAGTAATCAGGACTCCACAATAAATACCTGTACATACACACTACATCTAGTGTAAACCTCTCTCACTGTATCTATCTAGGTTTACATATACAGATGAGTGGTATTAACAACTGAATAAACAATTAGTGCAACCTAGTTTATATGGCAAGAAATCTGTGTGCTATTCAGTCTCCTTTCTCAACTACACCCTTTCTCTGATCTCCTTTCTGTCTCACTTAAACCTTAAAAAAAAAAAAAAATACTCCAAATAATTCAACTGTGATATTGTGCAGTTAACCCCTGTAAATATTAAGATATTAGTTATACAGATTTGATTGTAAAAATAAGATGTAATGGGTTATATGAATAATATTTCTATTGATGTCGTTAAGTTCTGGGACATATGGAAACTTATTGAATCTCTGCTCATAAGGTTAATAAAAAATGCCCTGTCTTCACTTCTACTAGTCTCACGTCTGAAAACTTACTAAACTTTGCATCTTCTGCATCTCTGTGTGGTGAAGAGGTGAGTTGCTGAACAGATGGTGAATAAATGACTCTCACTTCTGCTGCTTTCACACTTCCCAGAAGCAAAGCTGACAAATTGTATTTGGAGCCTGGAATGTGATTTCTTTATTTAAAGTATATGCTTAGCACTAACAAGGGAGCACTCAGAACATTAATTCAAACAAGCAGAGTGTCTCACTCTGGGAACTGTGTTCAGTCTTTTTGAGAATTTATTATTTCCTGGAAATAATCTTCATTGTATCTCTCTGCTAAAAATATAGTCACGGTCTCTTCATTCTGATGTCAAAATTTACTGAAGTCACTGTTTGTATCTATACATATGTGCATAAATAAATAGATGCATTTATGCATTCTGCATGTAGCAGATTGCTCTTGAGACAAATGATAATTCTATGTTTGAAAACATAGTCCAAAAAGCTTCAATATATTCATCCAAATAAAATACCTAATTCTTCAGGGAGATGCATTCTAACTTTTTCCTTTGTCTTTATCATAAGGTTCTGTTTCATATTGTGTATACTCATACTGCCTCCATTCATAGTGAATTCAGTATTCTTACTCTTCAAACCATTAGCTTAATAATGTTATGTTCTGTCTCACTCATCTTTACACTGCTGCTGTTTTCACATTGTCTCATTCCTCTTTACTCACCAATGACATTCCTCAAAGCACATTGCCCTCTCACCCAATCCTACTGCATCCATCACCTGTCTGTTTTCTATTTTCTATCCACTACAGACAACATTTTCCTCACCTTCTCTGCATTTGTAACCAGCTGAGCTAATTTAGATTTCAAAAGTGCTTGTCATCATGTAAGGCAGAGCACTGAATTAGGATCAGAATTTCTGCCACACATCTCTTTGTCGTACACCTCTCAGCTCTGAATTATTCCTGCTGAAAAGGTATTGGGATACATAGATAAGTAAAACAAAATGAAACAAACCTTGTGTTGTGAGCATTTACTGGGCTTTTCGCAGAAGAGGGGTATTTTAAGGTCTTTTAATTCGAGTTGTAATCTATTCTCCTTCATTCTTCTCAAACACAGATACTCCTAGATACAATTTCAGAAGTTCATGTATAGCAATGCATTACTAGAACATCATGCTGCCATCAAGGTTTGGAGTCTTAACAGGGCTGCAAAAGTAGAATGACACAAGTAGGATTAATAATTAATCAAAACAATCTCTGTGACCATGACTGTTTTGTTCAGAAAGGGAACAATATATTACTTTACAAATGACAGTTCCTTGTTGTTCACTTTTTTACAACATCACTACATAAACTGATTGAAATTCAGACTCCTCAAACCTATTATAAAACAGATTATATTCAAGTATCTTTGTGATAGTCATAATTCAAAGCAAGTTTGTTTTCTGATTTTGATATATTCTCTTTTGCTTTTGTTTATTCTGTTCTGATTTATTTAACCATTTAAAAATTCCTGTAACTGTAGTACTTTAAAAGCTAATCACTAGAAGCATATAATAATAATACTTGCTTTACTTAACCATATGGTCATTTAGTCTGATTTCTGCTACCTGGTAATGGTTAGAGCTATCAAGGGATTATTTAAAGGTCAAAATAAATCATAAGAAAAGCAAATTTCCAGCAACAGGTCATTATAAGAAGTAAGTGAAACATTTGCAGTTGTTGCATGTATACACCTGGGAAATATAATAAAACCAAGGATATGGGACAAGTTGATGCACTCTTTCCTGAGCAAGAAAAAATCAAAGATCTTCATCAGTAACTTGGCTACAGGGATGATCAGTTACAGGTTATAAAATCTTCTTCTGGGTTGGAGGAAGATGGACCTTCACAGGAGTAGGAAAACAATGTCCTCCAGTCTAGCTATTACTAAAGAAATACTCTTTCTGCACTTCCGTTCACCATCCTTAAGGTCACTAAGATAATTTTTCCTATCTCTTTTGAATGCTGGCAGAGTGCTGCTGCTGAGTGCTGTCAAATATGCAACTATTGTTTTGTTACACTCACTGTTATCAGTGCCACATAATTAAAGATAGATAGCAACCATTTCCTGTTTTCGTTTTCTGCCCCTGCCCTGGTTTATATATGGAGACATTGGATCAGAATTTTGAATTATGTGAATAAATGTAAATATTTTGCTTTTGACTATTACATAATAAACTCTCTTATGTGACTTAGCCCTAAGATTAGCTCCATTGGTGCTAATAATTAGCATGCTGCTAATAAAGCCAAGATTGTGGATTCAGGCCTTCTGTGGGCCATTCACTTGAGAGCTGGACTTGATGATCCTTGTGGGTCCCTTCCAACTCAGAATATTGTGAGAATTTCTTATTAATTAGCATGTACAGATACATGACTATTCATTGCAACGAGTGGAGGTTATGTTCCTACAACTGAAGTGGGCTTTTAACGAAAGATTTCTTTGATTTTTTATGCTTTGATACTCCATAATATTTCACATATGCTGCCCATCATGATTGATGGTGATATTTTCAATTCTGGGAAAAGAATTTGCACTTTTCTAAACCCTGCGGAGTGATCCTAGAAGAGAAAAATACATAGCTATTAGTTCTCACTAGCATGTATCTGTTAAACATTATTGATTCTGGCAACTAGGAATGCTGTAGTTTATTAATGGAATCAATTTTTTGTTCGTTTAGAGCTTTTTGTGTTTACTTTTCACCACCACCCCCCTCTCACTCCCAATGCTTCCTTTCTTGTACTGGCATTTTATGCAGGACCTTCTCCCACTAATAATGAGATGACACCTCTTCTGGGCAGTGACATCTGAAAGAAATCCAGCATGCTGCCTCTTATCCCTCTTACCTTCCCTCCCTCTCCTCAGCAGACTTCTCAGATACAGTGCCAGGATAAGGGGTTAAAGTCCTTCAAGTTATATTACCCCACAACACTGTCCAGAACGGTCGAGAAAGGATAAAAGCTCTTCTTCTCTCACCCCGCTTCCAATAACCATCCCGGAAAATGCAATTTCCCTGGATATTTCATTTCAATTACATTTGTGTGGGCAACTCTAATGATACCACAGATAGGATTTGCAATGGGTTCTCCAAAACTACAGTATAAATGAGTCCTCTGTTTGCTGTTTTTTCCACATCATAGTTAGGTTATTTAGGTTAGAATTATTTTTTTTTTTTTTTAAAGAGGAAATATGTGCTAAGAGGTACAGTGGAAGAGAGGGACAATAAAATCTACAGATATTTAAAGGCAGAGACATTATAGTGAGTATCATAGCAAAGTTTATATGTCACATATGGACCTGAGAAGATTTTGTTGCTTGGTATGAATAATTCAAAAAAATGAAGCAGAACTTCACTCACTATGTGTGGAGCAGGTTGTTCCCTTGGTGCATGTTTCCTGCATTAAATGCATAGGCTTGCAAATATGACTTGGATAATGTATATGAAAATAATGCTGCTTAGAAGAGTTCAATACCGTTAGAAACATGTAAGAATGTAACATTTGATGAATTTTGTAGATAGCAAATTAGGTCTGTTCTTCAAGTGCACTGTGGTGTAAGAGTCTGTGATTTTGTATGCAAGGCAGAGTTGTTTCACAGCCTGAATGGTCAAGAAAAATAATCACACTGGTGTAACTTGGCTAACTCAGCAAACATTTGAGAACTACATGTAAAAGAAGAAAGAAGACTGTGTAAGTTGTTGCAAAGTATTATATTATAGAAATAAAATTAAATAAAGCACAGTAAAATCTGAGCTACATTATAAAATAGATCTGGTATATTTAAGGATATAATGGAAACAGTAACAGATCAGCTGAATAATTTAGAGTTGGACTGGACATCACACTTAAAACATAGTATATCATAGACAAGCAATCTTGCTTTGTCAGAGGACTGGACAAATTACTTAGTATGTCTCTTCCATTACTAATTCTTTTTATTCAATGCTCTTTGTAGGCCAATGTTAAGTACCTCTAAAAGGCACTAGAAAGATTAGGCCTCCATTTGCTTCTTGTCTTAAAAGCTAATCTTCGATCACAGAGCAGTGAGGTACCCTGTCTATTAGCTGCTGTTGTTTATCCTGGAATGAAAGAATATTTAAGGACAAGGGATAAAATAAGAGTTTCAAATCAATCACAGTGATTTAATCCAGGAGTTTATGCCAACACACTAACATTCTGCCACTTAAGATGAGTAATGTTTTAGAAACAGCTACAGTTGCTAAGTTATCATTTCATTACGAAGTATCTAAGGAAGAATGAATCACCTATTCTGGCTTGAGAAAGAGTTAAAAAGCAAAATTTGGGGTTAATCTTTAAAAAAAAAATTAGCCATCTCAAGATAAATATAAATATATTTGTATACTTTGTATACTTTGTATGCAAAATGACATAAGGGAACTACAAAAAGTGTGTATTTAGAACATTTTGCAAAGTTTCTTCCAGGAAACAGACTAATTAGGTACCTCTGACATCCTAAAATTCATATTAGGAGAACATATTTCCCCCTGTTCTGCAATCTGGCATAATTTGTTCTGTTGATTTTATATCACTCAACCTTATGATTTATAGAAAACCTATAAGCTTTGTAAAGTTTTGAATTTATTTTGCTGAAGTGTTATAACGTATAAACAATTTTGACAGATTTGTTAATTCAATGTTTGGAAAACAATCAGGCATATTGTAAATGTTTTATCTTTAATGGCAAGTGATTTTTTTCCTGGTTAAATTATTAACTAATGAGTTAAATGTTTTGTTATTTGATGCATTCATTTCCTTCTTTAAACACAGAAATTTGAAAACACTGTGAGTTTTTGGTTTCTTTTTTTTTTTTTTTTTTAGTTTTAAATATGTATTTGTGTTGTCTTCATAATGAAGCCTTACTTTTGAGTGTGAAAAGAAACACAGTTGTTATTTTGACATTATTTTATTATTAATGAGAAATAATTATACCTTTATTCCCCAAGCGAGGAGTCAAGTTTATTACAAAATTTGTATGTGGAATGAAGCAGAGGTTACCTCCTCTGACCAAGTACCACCCCAAAATTTAAAAGGGATAATCACAATTTCTTTCCTCATTTGCTTTTGGTCTGGAAAAGAAAAAAGTAAATTCCACACTTGACACAATATGTTCACTTGTCCCAGGACCAGGTATTTAAAGTAAATAAACAAATTATATTCTCTTGTCCCACAATCTGCAGCTGATATATAAAATTTTGTCTCACTTTGGAGGAAGAACATCCTGCTTCAGGATTCCTTCCAGTGCTAAGGTTTGTCTTTCTATTTATTGCCTTACAATGGCTTACTCCTCGAGGTAGGTAAAAAAACACTTAGGAACCTCTCTGTCAAGAATTTGTTTATAGCATCCAAGGGGAATGGTTTGATAGGAAGAGTAAAGCAGGGAAAAATTAGCCCTTAGTAGCTATACTAAAACCTATGCAGGCTTTGAATAGAATTTTGCATTTTGAGCTAAAAAAAACCAAGAATCTGAGACTGGAAGTATTTTATTTACATAGAGGTCACATAATGTAGAGGGTCAATTAATGTCAAGTTATACGACTGCTGGCTGGATTTTCCTTTCTGCTCTGTAGGCCAGAGTATTAAACAGGAAAACAGACAAGCAAGAAAACAAGCAAAACTGAAAATCAGAAAATAATTCCTTTGGAGAGCATTTTAATTCAGCAGTATGTTTTTGCATCAGTTATTCTTCCATAAAATTTTATTGGTTAAATTTTATATACCAAATTTTCTAATGTGTTACTTAATCAAACCAAATAAAATTTATATATTTTTTTTTTAATCCCTAATAGAAAGTTATCTAAAATCTGGACATCATGGACTTTATATCAGCAGTTTTTGAAAAAAAATTCCCTTGGGAGTTTCCAAAAATGCCCAGTGAAAATGTGTTTTACCTACAGTATGCACATGCATGCACACACAGATACACGGACATATGTAAAACCAGAGGTTTTCTTAGCAGAAGGAAATTAAAACAGGACAGACTTGAAAATATACTGGAATTTTGTAATCAACAGAAAAATAGGGAAACTACAACATAGTTTGCAAATTCTGGATTGTTTTCCTTAATATATTTTAAGGAATCACAATCTCAGAGTTTGAATTAATTGCACAAATAAAACAAATTAATGAACAGCTACTGCAGGATTTCTCCTGGCATGAGATGACCCAGTAAGATGTCAGTCCAATCAAAAAGAATGATGCATATATAGACACTAAATTAACTGGAAGAATATTAAAAAAAAAAAAAAAACACAAACAAATAAACAAAAAACTCAACAAAACCAACTATTGCTTATGAACAGAGAAAATTTAGACCTAAAGAAGCACAGTCATTATTACAAAACAGAATACTGGCCATTTTCAGGAAAGAAAAGGTTTAATCTTCTAAGAAATTACAAGAAGACCACAGATCCTTCAAAAAGATAAGCAAATCCAGGGAAGAATGTGAACTTTTTAGATTTATGAGCCAATCAGTGATAGTCCCTGAGGAAGTGAGAACAAAAATAGTAGTCATTGCCAAAGGGTTTCAATTATTATCTTTTAAACTGGCTAAAGAATATAAAGGAAAGGAATCCTTACAATCTGAAGAATTCTTTCAGGCACAATTCAGGATTGAACTGGGCTGTACAAGCAGAGTAAAACACTGGGCCATTAGGCTTTGGATAAAGTCAAGAGAAGAACCATTACACTTCCTGTGATGTTCTGTGCTTTGCCCATTTGGAAATTATTTTCCATGCTTCCTCAGCTTTGATACAATAGCATTTCAGGTATTTTGGGACCGGTTTTTCTCCCTTCTGCATCCTGTATACTTGCAGATTCTAGTAGGACCCTTACTCTTCATGAATGAAATATTGCTGGTATTTAAGCTAACACTTGGCTCAGCTGCAAGCTGCTGTAAAAAAAACATACTTCAATGGAATTTGATCATATGGTATTTACTAATGTATTATTAATGGGCAGCTGAATGGCTTCAATAATAATTTTTAGTATTTATCATTCCCTACAAGGGTAAAATAGACAGGGTCCCATTAATCTGGGTTATTTTAAATGAGCTACACAAAGAGCTAAGTGGGTCCCTTATTTCCCTCATATCACCCCACAGCAAGAAAATATGATGTGACAGGGATTTGTCTTGACTTATATCATATGAAGAACAGGCCTGAAGTAGACATAAAACTGCCTTTCTTTAATGTCTTCTGATTGTTTCACTGAATTTATATGGCTTTGGTGCATTAATAATCAGTCTTTTAGAATTCCCTGGTATATCAGCTAGTTATCTCCAAGAGACTTCTGTATATAAACCTTGTAAGTATGTCAGCCTGCAGTAACATTTGTGTGCTTGTCTTAGAGAACTAGTTCTATTTTGTGATATATTTGCTATGTGTCTAGACTATATCCTAATCCTCCATATAAAGTAAATTGAAAGTATTGTTATCTTTATTACTACATGATGTGAACAAGGTTAGAATAATCAGACTTTCCAGAATGACTAAAACTTTAGACATCTGAGAGAAAAAGTCTGCCAATTACCTGACCAACAAAACTCTCTCTCCTTTATGGTAGCCTTTAGGTGTAAAGTATTTGGATATGCCGTGGATACACTGATCACTTTTTAAAGTAACAACAATAATGACATAAATTACAGGAACTTCTTAGGCTAGATTCTGTTCTTCATACTGTATAGAAATTCCATTAGAACCTGCTTTAAAGACCAGAATTCTGCAGTGTGAGATCCCTGGCCCACTGGATTATGTTGATGCTACAATTGTATGTTCATGTGGATTTCTAGGAGGACTAGAATGATTTAGGATTCATGTTCATATCCACCATCTTGATGGATCATTATGCATCTGCATAGGTTTTCAAATCCCAGTTCAGTCCATGCCTGGCTTTAGGTACGCTTCAGCTTTTGATGATACAGTTATCAATTAGGAATGAGTAAAAAGAAATTTAGGCTAGTCTCTGGGAAAATACTTTGCACTTAAAACTTCACAGGCTTATGGGAAGATTTCCAAAGATTTCCAAAGATGACATGTTCCAAGATCTGTCCTTAAAGTAAAGAAGCAGACTGGAAACCCAAGCACAAAGCACAAAGAGAAGAGACACACTTAGAGAATCACATAGAAAAGTCAGAGCTCACTTCTGAGTCATAAGATCTTAAGGATAAGGCAGGTTGCTCTGCCCCACACACATATTTTCCAGGTCAATGAGATTAATAAAAGCCTAGTATGTACTCAGACAGTGTAAGAAGAGCTGAACTTACCATATATCATTGTGGTATTCTGTAAGCTACAGCTAGCTGCAGACTACAAAGGATTGTAGGGACAAAACAGAATAAAGTATTGAATTTAGTAATTTAATACCCAGAAAGATTTTTCATGGATTTTCAAAGTGGGTCCAGATTTATCAATATTTCTTTGCATAATAGTTTCATTGTTCTGACTGATCCTGTGAAGAACTCTTCATTCCTGGTGAGTCTGACCTAAGCCTACACAGTTACAGGATCCATGACAACAGGGCAGATGAGGATGAAGCACCTGACTGCAGGGACACTGATAGTGTCTTAAGGCCATTCTGTGATATGCCATCCTTATATTGACTGAAAAACCCACAACATACCAGTGTGTTTGAGGACTCTGGACTGAGAACTTCTGTTTATTGAGAATTTAAATACTATTTTAATTTGAAAAAAAAAAAAGTTTCCTGCAAGACAGTCAGCTTGTTCACCCCACTCTAGTTACTAAATATACGAGATTCCAAAATTCAATAAAATCTCATTTTGAAGAAGATGCAATGGGCTGGGTGGAAGGATCTACAAAAAACAGCAAATGAATCTCTAAGCACATATTTTGCGCCTGAAAATAAATAAATAAACAAACTAACACATAAATGAAATAAGGAGATTGTTACCAGTTTTGCTAGCTAAAGGTCAAAGTCTTCCAAATGAAAAGCACTGATGCATCAAGGACAAACAAACAGACTGCCTTGTAAACTATGTAGATTTCTATGGGAGTTTATTTGTGTATATCCTGGGGGATCTACAACACATTAAAAGAATGCATTTGAGCCTTGTATCCTAAATAGATGCTACTGTTGCTAGGTGATGTAATATCCTTGTAACCCTAAGAACTCCAAGGACAATTGCATTCAGTGACATTTCTGTTGCCAGCAGCAAGCTGCTGGAAAAGTGGAATGGAAGAATTTTTTTAGTTGATGTTTGTTCTCGAAAACTTTTCAGTTCAATAGCTTTGAACTAATGTAGTAGATTTTTAATACTATTTTTCTCCTAAAAGCACAACTATACTGTTTTCACTCTTGAAATATTAGTCTTATCAAATGGTCTTTGGAAAGATTCAGCATTTAGTTTTAAACTGATCTCTCTAATCCCATATTGGAGGGAAAACTGACTCTTGAGTGAACAGAGATTACAATGGGAGGAGTTATCCAGCTCCTGACTGTGCAGTGATCCATCCAGTGGAGTGCTTCAAAGGTCCTGATTATTCTCCAATGTGTGTGCTGGGATGGAGGAAAGTAGAAGGAAGAATATGGTGTTAGAGGTGGCATGATAATAGCAGAAAATTAATGTTGGCAAGAGAGTCAAATTTAGTTTAAACTTCTCTACCTATGGAATTAATATATATATATATATATATGATTGGTTTTGAATTGAATGTTCCACAGGGGAAAAAAAAATAAAAAGACCAAATATCTGCAAAACTATTGTACTATTGAAGATATCAAGACCAACATCAATATCATAATACCACAAATGGGGATCACTGAGTGAAAACACTAAAATGAGACTAGTAAATGAATCATGCCTCATACAGAATCTCATAGGAGAAAAAAAACCCACAATCTATAAGCTAATTAAAGAAACTGCAATTAAACAACAGCTCACCAATGTTCCTGCAAATCTACCAGAGTTCCATTGGTGTGATAGCAGATATGGAATAGAAGTGAGAGAATAATTTCTTTCTTATTTCAGTTGTGTGCTACAGAGCTCTTGTGTGTGTGACAAAGCCAATGAAAATGTAACTAAAAAAGTACTCTTTTCCTCCTGTGTTCTTGACTGGCTACAGGAATCTAACATGAGTGTCTTTAAAGATTTATGTTACAAAGATCTGAAATGAAAAGGTCTTGTTAGCAGCAAGAAAGAAAATCGTAATAGTGTTAATGGCTGGATAGAGCTTATTTTCTCTTTTGAGTGTTATAGTATTAAAAACAAAGGGAATATAATTTGCTGACAAGAGAACTTTATGCAATTCAAATATGAGGAATGCAATTTTTAAGACTGCTTAAAATTTATCTCATTTACAGTGGTTAAAACCCCTTCAAAATCCCATAGTAACAGTCCCTGACATTTCTGTGTGTTTTTCAGAGTCTGAGCTTCCACTTCCAAGTGAAGAAGAGGAGAAAAACAAAAAGTAAAGGAGGAAGAATTTTTTCTAAATAGTTAGAAAATTTCTGTTAGTTTTGATCAATCTTTCAAGACTTTTCTATTTTACTAAGTTAGTTGATTGACCTGATTGAGTAAAAATGTCCAGATTGAGAAACTGTCTTCCTTGCCCTTAACTTTTTCAAGCAAATGGTTCATTCAGGATCAAATTATCTGATCTACAGAAGATTATAGAGATCAATGAGAAAATATCAATATGACTAAAAATATTCTTCGGTTACAGTTTTTTCCTGGTGCAAATGGCAGCCAAAGCTCTATTGTCAGGGCTGCTGACTCAATTTTTATAACACTACTGTAACATATATATTAATTAACAATTTATGGTTACTCTCAACAGCTGCTTATTTATAAAGTAGCAAACTTTTTTCTTCCCAATGTATTAAAATGGTTTGCCTCTTTGGATCAATAATAATCTGTTCATAACAAATTAAAAATGGAAAAGCCTTAAGTTTTCTTCAGCTATCTGTCCTGCTTTCTTTATGTAATAATTGCAGCAGATTTCCTTAGTTTTTTTTCTGTATTGCTTCTGAAATACTTGTTATCATTTACTTCAATAGATGTCTTCATGGGGACTGTACTCAAGACTGTTCACAAGGGAAAAGTACAGTTCAGAAAAAGCTCAGATTTCTTGCAGATGTTAGAACATGACCTGAAACATGAGTATGATGCCCACCTGTCCAATCTTGCTATTTGGCATGGCAAAACCTGAAGTTTCAGACCCAAGACTCTATGGTAAAATGGTCACAGGAAAACAAAGTAGCAATGCTTATGCAACAAAGTAGAATATGAAATGATTGTGTAAAATTACATAACTCTATAAGACTTGTCAGTATGCTAAAAGCCAATCTGTGATAGAGAGCATGATTATTTAATGGATTTGTTTACAGTTTATTGTGACTTCCTGAACTCCATTGCCAACTGCATTCTGGTGCAATTACATCCACTTGGCATAATTGCTCATTCTCTAAAAACTGCTCTTTCATTTTTGTCTGGGTTTCAGGAGAGCAGGCAGAGCAAAACTAACATGGAAAGCAGAGAAACTGCAGTACTGGAAATAGAGGTGGTGGGAGGCAAAATGGATGTATTAGCTCAAGAGACTGTCTCTGTAGCAGTCTTAAGAGGCAGTGGAAAGGATGACACTCTCCTCGGAGATTAGCACAGACTTTCTGCAGGGCACAGTATAAAGCTTAATTCAGGTACAACTGAATAGTGCTTGATTGAAAAGTAAATCTGGAGAACAGAAATGCCTCTGTAGAGGAATCAAACTGTGGTTAGGAAGGGAAGATTTGCTTTATGGTTATTTTTTCTTCTTTTTTTTTTTTTTTTTTTTTTTTTTTTTTTTAATCAACAGGCATCTTATCTTCTTGCTTATTAATACTTCTGGATTAAAAGTTGGCTTAATAATAAACACTGGTTTTAGAGACTTCTAGAGAGACCAGAAGACTCCAGAAAATGCCTAAACAAATTGTACCTCATATCTGTCACACAGTCCGGTGACTTATGACACCACAAAATTGATGACAAAAATTGCCAGACTTTAGAGTGTGCTAATAACTTTCAGGTAGAGACAAACACAGTTTTTCTTAACTTTTAGTAATTTGAAGATCCATGTTTATCTAGCCATTTTAAGAAGTTAATCTTATGGTGAAGAAAATCTGATGGATAATAGAAAATGGCTTTTCATATTAACACAGCACACAGATAGCACTCTTACCTGCTCTAATAACAAGGTGACAAGATATCTAATAAGATGCGCGACATCTACATCTTAGATAATCACTGTCCTTGTGCAATGCTGCCTTCAGCAGCACTTTTCTTCTGTGCCAAGCTATTTCTTAGCACTGTTTTGGCAAAGCAGCACTGAAGGTACGTGGATCCATTTATCCGCTCCAGCTAGTGTTGCATAATCTTTACACATAGTTGCAGAAGTTTTGCTATCTGAGTTCACCAGTTTTCACATAAGAATTGCTCTCACTGCCAGGGAAACTGCAGAGGCAAATGTGTCAGCACCTGCATTGCACGACTCACAGAGAGGGTTGTGCACACCAACGGGACACTTTCAAGGTGACTGGATGCAGACATGTAGATAGACATAGAAAGATACCCATGGTAGAACATAGACAGAGGGATTCAGCAATATTAGTTCATCGATTGCACTGTATAACTATGTTTGCATATCTATCACATAATAAGAGAACCCCTTCATTTGCTTATAGCTGATAAATTTTTATTTCTATTAAGTCAAATACTCTCAGAAATAAATATTCTGTGTACAGCAGAGTAAGCTATGAAGGAAGCAGCAATAAGCAAAACTAAACTGATGTTATATAAAAATACCTTTTTCTGCCTTTCACTTTATTTATGTACTGTGAAAATATGCAAGGGCAAATTCTTCATTTAATCATCATTATACTGTAAAAGCTTTCCAGTTTTCATTTATTCCACCACTTATTCCTTTAAAGTTTTAGACTGGAGTTTGAAGAAGAGTGGCAACACCGAAATTGTGTCCTTTCATATTATAATCTTTCAATTACTGTAATTTACTTAAAAGAAATTAAGTAATCAAATTCCTGAAATGGAATTTGGGACATTATTACAACACAAAATTTAGGATTTCAATATCTGCACAAAAACAAGTTTATAAAATTGTTGAGAAGCTGCTTTTTACTTCCCATTTAATAACCAATAATAATTTTCAGTTTACTTAGTTCTCTGTGAATCATATTTATCCTTGACATATCCTTACTGAAATCATTATATTAAGAGCAACCTGAATTGTCATGCTCTAAGACTTTTCTGAACTAACTTCTTTCATACTACAAAAGTGTTGCCAGCTTGTTGGATGGGAAAAGCCAGTGCCTTCAGCTTGTGTGAAGATTGTACTTGTTATTTGTGGCCACACAAAGATTTGGGAATTCAAATTCTACTTACCTTTTGCTGAACACTGCTCATCTTTACTGCCAGGGCAAGGTAGGATCCTCTCTGACATCTGTTTTACAGTGGGAAGTCTTTCAGAATTCTTGAAAACATAGCAATTGATTTTTTTGATGGTTTATCATGTTTGAGGCAGAAGCACAGAAAACCTTCCTAGCTCAAACTTCCTTTTTCTGACTGGTATCTGAATTCTCTGATTTCCACTTGAAGCTTAGGGTAATAATCAAATTTATCAGGCCTTGATCTTGGTCTCCACCTATAAGTTATTGTGGAAGTTCTTGTGTATTCTGGAAGTTACTGTGTATTGTATGATAATTCTCTACTTTTGATATAACCTATCCTTTATTGCATTTCATTTTCCCTCCCAGAGAATAGCAGGATGATAGTATTCCAAGTAAATACCTTAAATATTTTCAGGATGAGTTGAAATACCTTACTATATTTTCTGAAAAATAACACAGACATAATGAGACTTTTACATGCTGTCTTCTTAATCTCTACAATCTAAGTTTACATTAAAAAAAAAAAACAAGTGTGTTGCACTATACAAACAATGAGAGTGCTTGACACAGTTCAACCTTTTTTGCATATTTTCCTATCCAGTTAGTAAAAAGGGACACTTCAAGTTTCTACTCATGAGTTTCTGAATAAAAAATATTGAAACATCAGCATTGTTATGGTGATACTTCTCCGTATAAGCTTTGTATTTCGAACATTCAGCAAGATCAAAGATCATGTTTATGAATAAAGTTCAATGCAATTCACCTTCAGTAACAGACCACCATGCACATCCTCATCTCTCTATATTGAAAGAAAAGTCCAGGAAGTCCTGGACTTAAACATGAACACATGTTTAATATCTTTCTTGCTGATCTGAATGAGCAGGTCAAGTGCACTGAAAGGATTGTCAAGCGTTGGACTGGGCTGCCTGGGGAAGTAATGGAGTCCCCATCCCTGGAAGGGTTCAAGAAATGATGACCTGGCACTGAGTGCTATGGTTTAGTTGATGTGGTGGTGTTCAGCCAAAGGTTGGAAT
The DNA here is from genome assembly GCA_035047845.1 of Dendrocincla fuliginosa. Taxonomy (NCBI): domain Eukaryota; kingdom Metazoa; phylum Chordata; class Aves; order Passeriformes; family Dendrocolaptidae; genus Dendrocincla; species Dendrocincla fuliginosa. The sequence continues at coordinate 66,835,946 of JAWWMO010000121.1, read as the reverse complement.
TCATGATCTGGGAGATCTTTTCCAACCATAATGATTTTAGGATTCTAAGTCCAGGAAGCCTAGATGGATTCTACAGGGCAGCCAAATGCGAAACTCTAACAGATAGGGGAAAAAAAATAACCCAGGTATGTTGGCTGTGAAAACCTAAGTCAGTACCTCGGGGATTATGTGTTGAAATTTTTCAAGGATATTCAGTGCATTGAAGAGCACTAAGAGCAGTGCAAGGGAACATTTTTACCTTTCATTCTCAGTGGGGTTCTTTCTAGAGTGTTCATGCTTTTTAGCTTGAAATAGTGTTTAATTGATTGCATGATTAAATGCATATTCCAAGAGTTATACAAATATTTTTTAGATAGGAAGAAATGCAGTGCAATATTACTATCTTGTGTGTAAATGACTCCTGCCCCTATCACAAATTCCTTGTGAACTTTCAATGCATTGATCACGTGTTGCTAAGAAATAGATGATCTAAGCAAACATCTAACCCTTCTCCTGTCATCCCTTAATGAAATAATAGCAAGTCAATATTAGTTATTTTCTAATTTCTTAGATTTCTGCTGGCTAAGTTCCACACCTTACCAGGACAGTAATGGACCGATACCATTATCTGTCATCAGCCTTTAATGCCAGAAATTACTGTTTATGGCATGGACTGTTACAAGGGGAAGATCATTCCAATCATTATTCCATTTTTTAGCAGCTAATGTACTGAGTAAATGAATTGAGGTCAGTTCCCATGAAGTGATTTTCTTCAACAGAAACTGCAGTCTTTGTCAGCAGGAAATACTTGGATAGACTAGAAAAAAAAGGAATGTTCCCTCTACTAAAAACATGGGACAAAGGCCAAAGTCTCCATGACTGGAAAGTCACCAGGTGCTTGGGATTTAATTCTAGTACAGAACTCTGTCTCTTTTTCTTACTAAGCCCAAGTAGGTTCCAGGCATCACCTATGATTTAGGGTGTATTTTCAAGGTTGGAGAAAGAGCTTGGCTTCAAAGCAGAGATATGCCTGGCTGAAATAAATGCAATCATCCCTAGATTCTCAAGGGTTTTTGTTTTTGTTTTTTTTTTTTAAAGCCACCAAAAATACAAACATTGATAAAGTTTTAATACTACAGGTATTTTGGTGGTCAGTCTTCTGTATATATATGATAGATTTGATATAGCGTTTTGAACCGTTGTTGTCTATTTAGAATACCAGCACAAATGAAGCACTAAGAACTGTTTCTGTGGAAAGCTCTGCCTTGGAGATCAAAATCAAACAGGTTGGTTTGTTTAGCTTTGTGAATAGGAGCTTGTACATATTTCCTGCCAGCATTAGTGTAATACTGTGAATTTTCACTTAAGTAGTTCAGGCTCATCTTCTGAACAGTCACCCTATTTTCAAGCCAGCACCCATGTCCTACAGCCCTTGTTGTCTGACTTTTCTGTCAGTCCCAAAAGTTTCCTTTCATTTCAACAATTTGTCTTGTTTATTCTCTTGTCCTCCTCTCAAAGTACATGAGTATTTCTCCAGCCTTAAGCATGGGAACCAGCAGTTCTCCAGGGAAACTATTCTGCTTCTGTTCCTGTTCCCTGCAGGAAAAAGAAACATCTTTCCAGTATTTCAGCCACTCTGTTCTCTGTCTTTCATATGAAGGACAGGCATTTCTTCTGATGACTTCAGAGACTCTTTTGTCCCCAAGGAACATAGCACCAGTCATGCTGGCTGATTGCTGACTGTGTACTCTGAGACATTAGGTGGCCTCACAAAAAAAACCAAACCAAAACAAAACAAAACAAACACAAAAAAACAACCAGCTGTAATTCAAAATTTTCTTGCTTGAAGCTTTATGTCCTCAAGTTACCATAACACACGCAACCATCACAGTTCATATCCAGGTGTTACCTAATCCTGGAAACATTCCAGCTCTTCTCTCTTCTCTCTTTTCCAGCAGTTCAAACAAATGGAAAGAAATGCGTTCCCTTTTTGTGTCCAAAATCATGTGCCCTTCCGTTTCAAGTTCATTTTGCAGAATGATTGTCAATGCTTTTGGTATGTCTGGGTTGGAACTTTCTGAGACTGCCACCTGTAGTTCAACATAAATATAAAGAAAGTATATTCCCCAGGGCTTGGAAAATAAAACAATACAATATTTGATCTCCAGGGGGCTTTTTTAGGTTTATTAGGTTTTATTTATTTATGATATTTTTGTTATCGTAGGAGCATATGTCCTTCAGTGTCTTTTCACAGGACTTAGAATCATTGAACTATCTTTTGAAGCTCATAGCAGTTCAAATTGCATTCCCATTAACATGTTCCAGCCCTCATGCTTATCACTGTACTATCTTATAAATTTGCCTAAGCTCTATTTTCAAGGCATTCAGCTTTTACAGTTACAATAGGTAAGGCTCCCTTCTTTTCTTTTGAACAGCAGTTGCAATGGAGATTGAATGTACTATGACATTTTAAAATATTTTTTCCTTCTCTTCATGAAGATAAGTAGTTTCCTTTTTTCCTGACGAGATTAATTATTTTTGTTTTTCCTTGAGTCATTAATAGTGTAACTATGCTATGTGGAAAACAATAAATATAAGAATAATATTCACTTGAAAAACCCCCTGACTTAACCCTAGGCTATTTGTACTTCATTGTACTTCAGCTATGTTGTGAGTGGAAGCACAGAAGGCATACTTTGGTGCATAACATATCATCTCTTTCCTTCCTAATGTGCTCTACAGTTCTGGTGTTGGCAGAAAAAGAATATGTAGTCTTTGATGCTGCTGAGCCAGCCTGCTGCCTGGCTTTTCCATATTTTTTCCCATGGTGTTTTTATTAGACACAAAGAGAGTTTTAAATACCCTTGCCTGCCCAAGTTTTATTAGATTTATCAGACAACATTTGAATTTGGAGCTGAAATCTAAAGTGATTACAGCTAAAGTGATACAGCTAAAATATTGAACTTTCAAAACAAAGATTACAGATGCAGAGCCAAGAAGTAATGTGGTGATATGCTTCAAGAAATATTATTCTAAACAGAGGGTAGAACAGAGGATCAAAAACAATTTTTCAAATCTTAAATACCATATTGCTGTCATTTCTATATTGAAACGCCCCAAAGCCAGACTTCATGTTACAATGTGACAGTTATTCCTCATGCTTATGTGTGAAGATCTTCAATCCAAATTAAATAAAAGTTCAAAAAAAAAAAAAAGAAAACAAAAGATGAAAGGTAAGGAGAAAGAAAAGCAACAAAGAAAAGAAACGGTTGTATTTTCTAGATGCTCAATAACAATCTATTAATCAGAAACTGAGTTTGCATATCAGCTGAATGCTTCTTTTATAAGGAGGGGAAGGCAATGTATTTTAAGAGTATCAAGCTACACTACACACTCCTGAATATATAGATAGACGCAAAATGCTGACAGACATTTTGCCTCAGGACAGCCAAGTGCTGCTCTATAACATCACAAATGACATATATAAGACATATATATATTTAAAGTACATGGAGAAAGGGAACCAGAATACTGCTAAAAGGTGTATCCTGAGCAAATGATAATTTTAATTATGTTACCTATTAAAATTGCCTGTCTTAATTCCTCACTAGTTATTGTTGAGAAAACAGTCTAATCATAGGTATTTTTAGCATGTAGACTGCAAGTGCTTTTGCCCAGCCACAAAAGTACTAAAGCAAGCCACATACTTGCCTCCTTCAAATTTTATTTTATTGTTCAGAGAAAACACTGGACTACCATTTGTGCTTGACATCTTGTGGAGACCATACAACAGAAAACTGCTCCAAGACCATTTGTTCTTAATGAAAGCAATTTGTTACTAGCTAAAGTGAAGTGTTCTTGGTCCTTCTGCCAAAAACACTTTGTCTATCGTCTGTGTTTGCTGAGCTCACATAGACTAAGTGAAACACTATGAGATATGCTTAAAAAGCAGCATTATAAGCAGGACACACTTCATTGTTCTAAAACAATAGGCATGAGTGTGTTGCACATTGTTGCACTTTTTTTTTTTTTTATTTACCATAGAAGCTCATCGACACGTTGGAGATTCAACATTTCTTAATTGCCTTTTTAATTTAGTCCACTCTTTTCCCTGGGGCTGATGCACTGATTCCTCTCATTCCTCCTTCAGCCCCCTCTCAATAGACCTGCTTTTATCAGACACATTTTAAAACATCTGGGTTTTTTTATTATGTGCACATATTTTTACATAACTGTATTTCTTTCTTTTATGAATTTAATAAGCTCTTTGAGGCAAGTGAGATCGGAAGAGCGT